>CM060419.1:146382009-147042466 GCA_030545235.1 Helianthus tuberosus | reverse complement strand
AAGAGAGAAAAATTAATGATATGAGTTATAAATGAAATAGCATTTTACTAATATGCCCTTTCTTCTTTTTGTTCTCACATTAAATTTCTTCTCAAATGAACCTTCCCCTATATGTATATATATATATATATATATTTATATATACAGGGTAAAATGAGAATCACTTTGAGTTGTAAGAATCATGAGAACTAGGTCTTCCAAAAGGTTTTTTCAAGAAAAAACTTTCTCAAAAATCTTAAAGAATCACTTGTTCTAGCGAAAAAAAAAATATCGCATGCAAAAATTTACATTAGGTGTAAAAAAAAATTTATTGGTAATGTAAAAAATTTACTATGGCCGTAAACAAATTTTACATCAGGCGTAACTACCGACTCGATAATTTTTTTTTTTGTTTTTTTACAGATGTGTTTATAACATTTTGATCTTCGTTTGTGTAAAAAATTGTGGTCCAACTCGTGCGGGAAGTAGGGTAAAATGAAAACTCCTACAAGTTGATTAAAAATGGTTCTACATGTATTTAAACATTTTTTTATATACCAATAAAAAATTTTAAACATTTTTTTATATTTTAGTATTTTGTTTTTTTTATTAAAAATGTTTCTACATGTATTTATAAGGAAAAGTGTCAAAAAAGATTTAAAAGAAATTGATTTTTAACATGTTAAGTCGAATTTTAAAGTGTGTTTCCCAGTTCGCCACTTTTTTAGTGTTCTCCAATGAATCATCCCCTATATATGGGGAGGATCCATTAGGATTCCCCATTGTTCCCCCACTATATATATGGGAATGATTCATTAAAATGTGGGTTTTGTGTATGTAGCCTAAGAAGGATTGTGAAGATGACACATGGCACTCCTAAGTAGGGTAGAAGGGCATTTTGGTCATAAAACACAAACTTTCACCATTTTGTTTTCTCAAAATATATAACATAAATAATCTAGCACAAAAAATGTAGCACAAAAAAATCTAGTACAAAAAAAATCAAGCACAAAAACATAGTACAAAAAATCCAGCACAAGAATGTTATACAATATAGAAATACAACACATTCTTTTGTGTTTTTTTAGTATATTAAATAGCAAATAGGGTACTCAAATTAAAAATAAAAAGATACTGGATTTTATGGTGCAATTTAACAAAAAATAATACCGTGTAGAATAGTTATGAACATTTACAAAATGAGAGGGGATATACAGATGTCTTGCATGTAAAAAGAGAAAGTCAACAATTAGGTTATTTTCTTATTGTCCATTGATTTAACTAATGAAAGGGTAAGATCTCTTTTTATCCTACTTAGGTAAAATTAATTTTTTATTTGATCCTACCAAGATAAACCCAAAACAAATAAGAACGGTTCACCACAACACCACCCAAAATCCTAAACACCCCCCCCCCCCCCCGCTCCTTAAAAAATAAACCTAAAACCCCCACCCCACTCTCACCCCCTAGAAACCTAAACCCTGCACCCACCCCACCCCCACCCAAGCTAAATGCTAAAAAGTAAACACTAAAGCTAAACTCAAAACTAAATGCTAAAAACTAAACCCTAAAGCTAAACCCCAAAACTAAATGCTAAAAAGTTTTTTTTTATTTTTTATAGTTAAATCGTGACTTTTTATTAAAAAATATTAATAAAAACCTATGATTTTAATGGATTTTTTTTTAAATTATGTGTTTTTAAGCTTTTTAAATAGTTTTAGTTGTGTTCACACTGGTTTTCACAATTCTCGCCATAAATGATGGTTCCTAAATGTTCTCCACCCGATATAACTCTTAATCAATTTAATATAGAACACTCATGTGATAAATTACCGATAACATGGTTGAAGTTTGCTTGCCTATTTAGAATAACCAAGGTTAAGACCCGCCCGCGTTGCGGCGCAGGTACATCGTAAACATTGAATGGATTAGTCCAAACGTTATATGATGCATTAACCATATTGTTGATGCACTTTGTGTGGACGCGACTCGGCTTGGTTCGACTCGGCCTTGAAGACTTGAAGACTCGAAGATCGAGACAAAGCTACAGCCAAGGGGGAGTTTGTTGGTGCACTTGTGTCTGTACTTTGTCTGTATTTCGTCATGATACAAAACGATGTCTTTAATGTAAGGTTGATGTAAGTTTGACCAAGTCAACCATCCTCCTGGTTTGACTTGACCAAACAGTTAGAAAAATGGTGAAAGATGTGTGTGTCGAAGGATGTGTCATCGAAGGATTTCTTTGATCCTTCGATGTGCTCGAAAGATAACCTTCGAAGGATAGACCACGAAGGATATCATCCTTCGTGGTACATGTTGATCCTTCGATGAGTTTCTAGTCGATAGATGATCCTTCGATCTGTCTGTCTGATCCTTCGACCAGACCTGCTGTGTCGGGTATAAATACCCATGTGTTGTGTTCACTTGAGATTAGACAAGAGCAGAAAGGTTAGACACTAGAGAGAGGAGAGCACACACACGAGAGAACTTTGAGAGTTTACAGAATACATCTGTGAACATTGGACTTGTAATCGAACCTTTCATACGCATTAATACAAGTGGTGTTAATCGTTGAATGTTGTGTGTTGTGTTTGTGCTTGTTCTCGTACAAAGTCTCGGTTGCATGCTAGCTTGGATTCCGCACTCGCTAGTGTGTTTGATATAACAAGGATAAGGTTTTATCTCATCCTCGAGAGGGACCTACAAGTGGTATCAGAGCCTAGGCTCTTTTCCTTGTTAAAACCGAGTGTTTTCGGGTGTTTTCCGGGTGTTTGAAGTTTATATTTTTCTGGAAAATCTTGTTGTTTTTGCTTGGTGTTTTGTTAAAAACCTTGTTGTTTTTCATGTTTACATGTTAGTCTTTGGTTTTTATTAAACATTTTAGCAAATATTGTGTTCCGAAAGTTTGTGGGTTTACCGGAAAACTCAGATTTTTGGGCTGTGTTCTTGACATATTCAAGTGTTGTTCATATTATTACACTCTTTGATCTTAAAATTTGAATATTAAACTTGTTTGTGCATTGAAAAGAGTAAACTGATTAAAATATTGGACATTACCTGTTTGGTGAAACCTGCATGTTCAGAAGATATGGTCTGAACATACTTTCTGCCGAAAGTTTTCACCAACCCGTCAACTTTTCACCAACCCGTCACATTTGTCAACCGTGTCAGAGCTGTTCGAAAGATATCTTTCGAAGTCGAAGATCATCCTTCGATCAAGGAGGTTCGACAGATACCCATCCTTCGAACATCTTTCGAAGTCAGTGAGTTATCTTTCGAGCCAAGGAATCTTTTCGAGGGATATATTGTTCGAGCTACTGTTACATTTCGAAAGATAAGGATCCTTCGTCTTGGTGAATCTTTCGAAGTCATTGTTCGAAATTCAACAGTGATCTTTCGAACACTGTTGATCCTTCGAACAAGTGTCTATCTTTCGAACAAGTGTTGATCTTTCGATCCCAGTTTGTTTAAGTTTAACAAGTTTGTGTTTCAGGTCTTTCGATCAAGGATCTTTCGGCTGTTTGTTATCTCTCGACAAATTAACATAGTTTGTGAAAATTAAATTTTTAAAGAGAAAACTTGTTTTCATTTTTAAATCAATTCTCTCTTAATCTATTAATTTTTATAAAATGGGAACAAACGGTCAGTGGGATCCAACCGCGTGGACTCTAACATCTATGACTCCACAAACATCAGCTACGCAATCATCAGCTACGCAATCTGCGTCAGATTTCAACAAAGCATGGATGCAGGCTATTGCCCCACCTCAAGCTGCAATGATAACTGCAAATCAATGGGCATTGGTCACAAATCAAAGCAACAGCATTCAATCCATGATGCAGAACGACAGTGAAACTGGTACAAGCACGAAACCGCCAAAGCTAAATCATATCAATGATTGGGGATGGTGGAAAGAAAGGCTGAGAACTTATGTTCAGGGGCAAGGTCAAGATCTATGGATGTGCTTCTTCACCGCATTTGACCATGATTTGGAAGTTGCAGGATCTAATCCAGAAACTTACAGCACTATGTCTGATGACGATAAGAAGAAATTTGAGTTAG
This sequence comes from Helianthus tuberosus, assembly GCA_030545235.1. Classification (NCBI taxonomy): domain Eukaryota; kingdom Viridiplantae; phylum Streptophyta; class Magnoliopsida; order Asterales; family Asteraceae; genus Helianthus; species Helianthus tuberosus. The sequence goes on along the minus strand of CM060419.1, from coordinate 147,038,425 downwards.
AAAAGAAGGCATTCATGATTCTCACACAAGCTCTTCACAAAGACATTTACCACCAGTTTGTTTACTGCACGACTACTAAAAGCTTGTGGGATATGCTCATGTTACGTTGTGAAGGAAATGCTCAATCTAGAAAGATCAAGCAAGAATTACTGAAGAAAGAGTTTGAGGGTTTCACGTGTATGGAGAATGAGACTTTGGCAGAGTTATCTACAAGGTTCCATCACTTGTTGAGCGAGATGTTTGGTTTTAGAGTCACTGCCACTCCACAAGAAATGGTGAGGAGATTCGCTGATAGCTTACCAGCAAAGTGGAGCAGTTATCTTGAAATTCTCAAAGAAAATGGTGTTCTAGACACAATCAACGTTTATGAGTTGATTCAAAAACTGGAGAACAAGGATGTAGAAGAAAAGCTTAAGGCAAAACGAACACTAACTCCTCAAAATCCAGAGATGTACTTTGGGATTGCAGGAGGTATCAGTGGAGAAAGACCAGCCTCTCAACATGCGAAGCTTCAAACAGCCTTCATCTCAAACACCGGACCTTCAACAACAGATCAGTTTGATCCTTCAGCTTACACGATGTTTTCAAGACCGAATGTGCAACCGACAGCTCAGCAGCAACAACCACAACAGCAAGGGTTTTATGGAGCCTCTTCAAACTTTCAAGCCACTTCCAATCCGAACACAGTCAGACTAGACACTTCCAACTTTTCCAAAGTCAGTGTCGAAGTAGCCAAGGAGCATATGGAGATGTTGAACACCTTGGTTAGTGCTTATTGTGGATTAGTCGCAGGTCAGATTGGGAATATCAATCTAACCAATGAAGATTATCAGCAAGTGGATAAGGAAGAGTTTGAAATGATGGATATCAAATGGGCTCTTGCTAGTGCAATTCGAAGAGCAAAGGAGTTTATGGAAAGGACGGGGAGAACCAACTTGGAAAGCAAGAAAGACACCAAGTATGGGTTCGACAAGCAAGCTGTAACGTGCTTTAACTGTGGTGAACGGGGTCATTTCAAAAGGGAATGCACTAGACCAGCTCAGCATGGAAACCAAAACCCCTTCAGAAATCAAGGCAACCAGCAGAACCAGAACAGGAACAATGTTCGTACGATGATACCTGTCAACAACCAAGGCCAAGCAGGGCCATCAAATGCCAACCGGGGGCTGGTGGTTCAAATAGATGAGGGTTGTGATTGGTCGCTTCAGCTTGGAGAAGGAGGAAATGGTGGAACAGCATGTTTTGCTGAAGTCATAAGGGATTTAAAGCACGCCAGTGGTGGAGAATCTTCCACCAATGGTGGTGACTCTTCTAAGGATGAAGACTCTTCTGGTTATAGTGGAAGCTCAGATGAAGAATCCTCCACTTCAGGAAATGATCATGTGGATCAAGCTGCTTACTCTTCGTCTTCTCTCCATTCAGCCTTTATGGCTAATGTCGACAGTTCATCAAGTCAGGTATGTGTCGATGAACCCACTGTAGCTAGTTGTGATAACTGTGATAGTTTGCGTGTTAAAAATGCTGATTTAGAAGCAAACATGTCTGAGTTGCAAGGCAAACATGATGCTTTACAAGCTAGTTTGTTTGACTTGCAAGACAAACATGTTTCATTGAATGATGAGTGGTGTGAATTGCAAAGCAAACACGAGGCTTTGCAAGAGAAATATGATGTCACACACAAACACAATCAAGAATTGATTGTAGATCTCTCTAAAGCAACTGAAGCTAACTTGTTTTTAACCAGAAATGAAAAGGAATTTAAAGCAACAATTGCGTCATTAAAACATGATGTTTCAGAATTACAAAAGGCTGTTTTGCGAAAACAACATGCTAACAATAATCTTATTGACACAATTGAAAAGCAAATGGTAGAATTGGCAACAGCTCGATGTGAATGTGAAACAATTAAGCAGAAACTGGAAAGCTATTCCAATTCCCGCTTTGTATTGGATCACATCATTGACGTTCAAGAGAGAAAGAAAAAGGGGGATAAACCATGTATTGGATTCAAATCATGTCCTCCCCCAATGAATCACAATTACTCCAAATTGCCTGATGACGAGGATATGCCCCGTTTTGAACCCACTGTGCCACTCGATCTAGATGACTTTGCAGCAGGCCTCGGGTTCACAACTGGTACATCATCCTCGGGTCAATCAGAGTCAGAATCTGAATCTGAATCTGAATCTGAAAATGTGACAGATTCATCATGTGTTAAGGAACAGAGTCCTCCTATTGTTGAGGATGCTGATTCTTCGGATGATGAATCTGAAGAAATTGTGAAACAATAGTCTCACTCGGTTACCACAGATATTCCAATCGAGAATCACATCCTGTGTGATCCACCAGTGAAACCGAGTAAGACTGAAATGTCAAAAGCAATGGAGTCCCTTGTTTCTACCAGTGAAGAGAATGGCTTGTTGTACACGCTCAAAGGAGATAGCAAAATCTACTCTAACAAAGATTTTCCAATTAAAAATGTAAATCAAGATTTAATTGAGCAAATTTTTGAAGGATGCACTGATAAGTTTTTGGGGAACAAAAGTGGCAAAGTTACCGTCACTCAATGTGATCCAATTCCGTGTGAACAAATTAGAAAACAATACGGAAACCAAAAACTACAAGTTGAGCGAAAACAACAAGTCAATTCCGGAAAAAGTAAGGTACAGGGAAAGAAGGCTCAGAACAAGAATGTTCAAGCACCTAAGGTTCAACAACAATGGGTGCAAAACAAAAGAGCTCCTGTTAAGAAAAGAGAACCGAAAGTGAACTTTGTTGGATCCACGGGTTCAGATAAACTTGAAACATTTCAGGATAAATCTAACATTGATTTTGTAAAACAAGTTAGAATTTTAAAACGAAATGATCAGAATAACTACACCCAACACACCAACGGAGGTGATTTAGGTCCAAGCACGTCTAGATCACAAAGTTCATTGTCTGGTTCTCCGTCTGATCATCAACATGTTTCTCCGAGGTTTGTAGAGCGGAGAATGTGTTTTGAGTGTGGCACAATTGGGCATATTGTAAGATACTGCCCATACCTGCAAAAGTTGAAGGCAAAAACAAGTGCTCCCCAAGAAACCAATTACCAAAAACGATCATTTTCCCCGAAACAAGACCCACGTGTCTTGAAAGAAAGGGAAAAGAAGTTAAAACAAAAGAATCAAAAGGTAATTGAAAAGGCCTTAAAATCAGAGGTCAAAGAAGGAAAACCTGTTCAAGCAAAACCTAAAACTGTAAAACCAGTAAATGCTAAAACAATTAATACAAATACTGGTAAAGGACAAACAGCTTGGAAACAAAGACAGGTAAGTCAGTCAGGGGGAGCACCACAGGTTCTTTTTCCTAATCATCAAGTGATTGAAATCACTTTCCTTGATGATCAAGGACGACCCAAGTCCACAAAGGCTTGGGTCCCTCTCTCCAACTAATTTTTGAGTGAGTATGTAGGATATTCCAGGAGGAGCTTTCGATAGTCGTAAGATTGTTGATAGTGGAGCATCCTTGCACAAAATAGGCAACAGTAGAAATTGATGCCTTTGATGGAGAGAAAAAGTAAAGGGAAACAGAAATGTCTGTTGAAAGAGTTTTGAAAAGCCTCGACAAAATGAAAATCATTTCAAAATGTGAATGTTCAAGGCTTTGATCGGGTCCCCGGGATAGATTCAAATCAAAATGTACGCACCTGCAGCACGTCGGAAGTTCAAACTCAACAAGATGAACGTGCAGTGTACATTTCTTCGTGGTGTGATTGAAGAAAATGTGTTTGTTGAACAAACCAACCGGGTGTGCGGATGCCTTGGCATGGGTTGAACAACCGCACACTACTTCACAAGAGAAAGACAAAGACCTTCGCTGGTGCAATGTGGAAGACCAGTCGGACCCAAAGGTTTCTGATCTTGTTGCTATAAAGAGATTTCTCAGAAAATTGAAGTGGCTGCAAAATCGACCATGAAATCCACACCGGGTGGATATCCAGTTTCGGAGAGCACTCAGATTCCTTGCAATGCACGATGCAGTTGCAGGATACGGTTTTTAAATTTCTAATCTCTCCTATACTTGTCGATATTTAAGCTGCTTTGTGAATTATTATCTCGTTCAGCACTCTTTGGCCAGACAATGTTGTCATGGTCCGCACCGCTTACCGACATGCCAACTGATTTTTCCAAAATTTGCTAATTCATTTCTGATTATAACTTAATTTTGGTAAACGGCATTGAGGTAAAACATGAGTTAACCAACATCGGAAAATCATTTTTGTAAATACCTTTGTGTTTTTAAATTTTATGTTAGTTTGTTTGATTTTAGGGGGAGTAAATCCAAATCCAAAATTTGAAAATCCAAAAACATTGAAAAATCTTAAAAACACAAAAACAATAGAAAAACAAAAATGAGTTTCCTGGCGAGCAAAAGAGAAAATGATAGTACATCAGTGGTCTGTCCAAACCTCTTTAAACCTTAAATGAAAAACGATAAGCAGCTCTATATAAGATGTACCGGTAGGCTCACAATCATTTTAAAGTGTGCAGGGTGATATAAACTTAAATCTGACTGAAGACTTGGGTGGGAACCATTCATTGGCATATGGTCTTGGTACCGAAATTTCGTTTGAGAGATTGCCGAGGATCTGAAATATTCGGTCTTTATGCTGCTTATCATCTGGGTATCATGGTTGTATCTTTTTCCGAAAAATAACGGGGACGCAAGTCTAGATCTTCCATGATACCATACATACTTGTACATATCTCATACTGCATTCGACCTCAATAAGTGATCAACAATCACATGTCCAAATCAAATAAGTGATAAAATATCACATTCTTTCCGGGAGTCAAGTTCGTCTCTCTGCTGTACGAAAGTACTGACCTGTTCACGGACTTGCTCCTGTGCCCTCATGCATCTGAAAATCAAGTTCCTCATCAATAAGTGATTATATCACATAGGGCTTGTTTTCAAATCAAAATAAGTGAGAATCTCACATCATATACGGTCAAACAGATGATAATCGGTATACTCACCGGTAAGATGAATCCTCGTGCATACCTTGATACGGGAATGTGTCGTGATGTGGATGAACACCGGTCGGTAAGTATAAATTATACCTTAACGTATCCCCTCGCCATGATTACAAATGATAAGTTGAGCTTATGTGGACAACAATACCGATAATTGTTATAGGATGCTTATCTTAATGTTAACTAATTGAACAACAAGAGCGTTTTGGCATGACCGTACACTGATATGATTCTCTTACCCTCGAAACTCGCAAAAAGAATGTCTGTAAATATTTATTTAATGTTTACTGTTTATGCATTTTTGTATATATTTACTTATTGCTTTCCATCTTTACATTTGAAAAATGAAAATTTCAAAAAGATTTTAGGTGTGTTTTAATTTAAACTTTATAAAATCCAAAAAAAAAAAAAATTTCTTCTTGTTTATTTTTGATTGACTGATGTTGTAACTCGAGTCTATCCTACCCAAAATCCTGATCGTAAGCTGGAAAACAATTGCATCTTCATAAACAGTCGAAGTTAACGAGTTTTGAAAGTTAAAGGATTAAAATGAATATTTTTCTAAACTTTCAAACTGCTGTCGGTTGGTGTTTGATTGAGATTTGATCTCATATGTGTCATTAGTTTAAATGTTAACTATATTCCAAAGCGGTTGTTCTCATTATGCGTTTAGCTTTCTTGCATGTGCAGATGCTAAAGGCAAGGAAAACATGTTCGATGAAAAGCTTTGGAATGAAGACACGAAGTGGAGGCACTCAAAGGATAAAATGATCGAGTTGCCGCTGTCCCTTCATCAACACCACAAGGATCTGAAGAATTGACAAGTCAAAAGATTCACGAGCATGACTCAATGGAGAGTTCAATCTAAGGGGGAGTTTATTGACACACTACCTAAGTTAAATGGGGAGTTTGTTGATACACTTTCTACTTACGACGCGTGAAGACTTTGAAGATCCTCCGACATGAAAGACATAGAAGACGAACCATCACGAGTAGCGTCCAAGGGGGAGTTTGTTGATGCACTTTGTGTGGACGCGACTCGGCTTGGTTCGACTCGGCCTTGAAGACTTGAAGACTCGAAGATCGAGACAAAGCTACAGCCAAGGGGGAGTTTGTTGGTGCACTTGTGTCTGTACTTTGTCTGTATTTCGTCATGATACAAAACGATGTCTTTAATGTAAGGTTGATGTAAGTTTGACCAAGTCAACCATCCTCCTGGTTTGACTTGACCAAACAGTTAGAAAAATGGTGAAAGATGTGTGTGTCGAAGGATGTGTCATCGAAGGATTTCTTTGATCCTTCGATGTGCTCGAAAGATAACCTTCGAAGGATAGACCACGAAGGATATCATCCTTCGTGGTACATGTTGATCCTTCGATGAGTTTCTAGTCGATAGATGATCCTTCGATCTGTCTGTCTGATCCTTCGACCAGACCTGCTGTGTCGGGTATAAATACCCATGTGTTGTGTTCACTTGAGATTAGACAAGAGCAGAAAGGTTAGACACTAGAGAGAGGAGAGCACACACACGAGAGAACTTTGAGAGTTTACAGAATACATCTGTGAACATTGGACTTGTAATCGAACCTTTCATACGCATTAATACAAGTGGTGTTAATCGTTGAATGTTGTGTGTTGTGTTTGTGCTTGTTCTCGTACAAAGTCTCGGTTGCATGCTAGCTTGGATTCCGCACTCGCTAGTGTGTTTGATATAACAAGGATAAGGTTTTATCTCATCCTCGAGAGGGACCTACACATATGAAAAGACACATTTCGATGTATCCAGTTGAACTCAATGTAACATGTATAAGCATTATGATTGGATCAAACGTAAAGTAAATCAAATTCATATCGAACAATCATAACGTATTATATGTGACCCAACTCATACATAGAAAATGTAACGGGTATGAAGGAAAATATGCACCTGTAATCGAAAGGGATTAATTAGAGCTTTCGAAAAAATGGGAGAAAAAGAAATCATACTTTGACTTCACTCGATTCGAAACAAACTTTACGAAACATACATAAAATACACACGAAAACATATTATATTTGACCCGAATCATTTCCCAAAAAAGTTTACGTCGAAACGTAGAACAACTTGAATTTATATCAAAACGTACATAAAAATATGCACGTATATGGTTTCTTTAAACGAAAACGTATTATATTTGACATGACTCGTCTAAAAAAAAATTTACGTCTGAATGTAGAACAAATCATATTTATACATACCGGTACATAAAATATGCACGTAAAAAATAGTTTTTAAGTAAAGGAAGTATAGTGGTAAACCGAAACAAAATATTAGTAAAAAAAATAATGGGTTAAAAACGTTCTTAAAACCGTGCCAAGTAGCACCAATGCCACAACGACATAGACTCTCAACATAGTAAAAATAAAATAGATAAAATGGTAAAAATTACACTGAACGAAAAGCAGACTAAAATCATTGAACCACACACACCCGTTACAGTGTGTTAATGCGAAGAAATTAACCAGAAACGTAAAACGTAGAAAATAATAACTTAGTCGATCTAGGACCCGCCCGTTGCGGCGAACGTTTCAAAATGGGAAAAAATGGACGCGTTGCGACGGGTCTGTCAAATATGAAAAAAGAGCAAAAAACGTTGAACCTCACATACACGCTACGACATGTTAACTCGCAAAATTTAGAACGAAACGTAAAACGAAAAAAATGCGAAAGATAAAAAGTATGGGGGACCGAAGTTGTAAATAATACAGTGTTGTGTTAAATTATAAAAGATGGAAAACTTTGGGTTAAAGGTAAAAAAATTAAAAGGGGTTAAAATACAAAATATGAAATGTTTAGGTTAAAAGTGAAAAATCATTTTTTTTTTTTTTGAAAAAACTCCCCAAACTTAGGGGTACAACTCCTAATGCAAATTAAACAGAAATGTAAAACGTAGAAAATAATAACTTAGTCGATCTAGGACCCGCCCGTTGTGGCGAACTTTTCAAAAGGGAAAAATGGACATGTTGCGACGGGTCTGTCAAATATGGAAAAATAGAGCAAAAAATGTTGAACCTCACACGCACGGTACGACATGTTAACTCGCAAAATTTAGAACGAAACGTAAAACGAAAAACTTGCGAAAGATAAAAAGTATGGGGGACCAAAGTTCTAAAGAATAAAGTGTTGTGTTAAATTATAAAAGATGGAAAATTTTGAGTTAAAAGCAAAAAAAAATAAAAGGGGTTAAAATATGAAATGTTTGGGTTAAAAGTGGAAAATCAAGTTTTTTTTTAAAAACTCCCCAAACTTGGGGTACAACTCCTAATGCACAGAAAAAAGTTACTTCTTTATACTGTAATAATAATAAAGATGAAGACCACTTGACGAGTATGTTCATTAGTTTTACTAATATCATATCTACCAAACAACTTGTTTGTTTAATTATTCCAAAAGATTTTTGTTGTGCGTAAATAATACCGTCCCAAAAATTACTACAAACGGAATCATAATATTACCATTAGTTGCAAACATTAATATTACCCTTGATGTATGCATGGTTGATGAAAACTAGTTTAAAATTTAAAAGATTAACAAAAGTTTTCCTTTAAATTTTAAAGTAGAAAAGTTAAAAAAAAAAAACCCGTTGCTTAATTAAAAAACCAACCAAAGAAAAAGATAACGAAATAGTTAATTCGTCTTAGAATCAAATTTAAAGAAAAACATAAAATAAACTAATTGATAATTTGGTGATGTACAAGAAAAACGAATTAATTAACTCCGTCGTTATCAACTCTTAGAATTTTAAATTGTTTGGGTTGGGTTTATGATGAAGGTGGCAAGTGGTGGCGTGGTGCACAGCCAATTAGGCCCATAGTGGGAAACGTAGCAAGTCAAAAACCTCCACCATAAATATGACCAATTATTGGAATTCACTGCGTTACGCGGCGGGAATTCAATCGTTATCGGTTTGGATTCTTAGGACACTCACACCCGTGATAACACTTGAAAGAGAAAGCTCAAAAAATAAAACCGTAATATGTTTAAAAAGATATTCACACGTGTCTTACATCGGTCAGAAACGATAAAAAAACAAATACCGGTAGCAGTTCTGATAACATCGACTCCGATATTGTTTAGTCGAAATCGATTCGGTTCGTTAAGGTACCGGTGCAACATTCGTATAAGTTATGATCCGAAAGAAAATACTCTATTTAGAATAAAACTTTGTTTTTAATAAAATCTATACCGGTATGTCGAAAAAAATTGAACACAACAGAAATCAAAGAAATGTTTGCAAAAAATTGTAACTGTTTATCTACAATTTTGACTATAAAAATATTAATTTGTTTCAGATTTTCATCCTTAGGCAGAACTAATCACTTTTTACCACGACTACCCTTTATAATATAATAATGTGCTATTATGTCCAACATACAATAATAGTAATAATAATAATAATAGTAATAGTAATAATAATAATAATCTAATACTAATAAAAGAGTAATTTTAATGTCACTTGACATTCTCTTATAATAAAGAATTTTATCAAAATGATATGTGTCGATTTATCATGCTACCTCAACCATATAATTTAATATAATAAATAATAAGTAAATTAATATAAAGACTATTAAATGATTGAATTTAATAAATATTTTTTTGAAGGGTGACTTTCTATGTATAGGACCTATTGGTCACCGAGTTCATGTCGAAGACAATCCCCCGTCAGCCCCGCTCTTCCGGACGCGATGTTCGATCGGCCCCCGGCCGTTGCGCAAGCTGACCTTCGCCCGGAAACCATACTGCCCCCACACGAGAGACTCGCTGGGGTAACAGCTGGGTAAAACCGGGTTGCCCTCAAGACCATACCATGCCTCGGTAGGAACGATCCATCATTGGGACGTCCTCCCACCATAATGCCGCAGCCGTGGATCGAACCGGTGACCTCCAAGGAGGAACCGGCCCAACCCCACCACATGGGACCAACTGGGCTAGGGGTTCAGATTATATCTTATATTCATGATTATATCTCTTCAATATTCTTAATTCTTAATAATTAATATTCTTAATTCTTAAATGATTGAATTTAATATATATTAGGAATAATCTTATATTCATGATTATATCTCTTCAATATTCTTAATTCTTAATAATTAATATTTGTTATCTACTTACCTATACTTTAGTATAATATCTCTACTTTAGTAAATAAAAACAAACTTATCAAAAGAAGATGAGATAACCAAAAATTTATATATCCATCACTATTTAACGTAACCAAAAAATTAAAATCTCTTCATGTTTATAATTTATTATTATCGTTTTCACAAATATTAAACATATGTATAAACATTATATATATACATGTATATAATCTTAGATCATAAACTAATCCCATTCCATCTTCTACTTTGATAACACTTTTTAAAATATGAAAATATTAATTTGAAATAAAATATACTAATTATTTTGTATTCAAAAACAAAATTCTTACTTCATAAACGCATCATTTAAAATGAGTAATGTTATATTTTCTTTGATTTTGTATGTATAGTTCATATTAGGGTTGTATGTATTCCTATCAAAATTTATATTTATTATGTGTGATGAAAGAAATAATATGGAATATAAAAAATAATTTAAAACTTATAATCATTACGTCCTTCAAACGCAACCAACCTCAACAATAACATATTTTTTTAAAAAACTCATTCAAGTTTATATAAATGGAAAACACATTTAAATCCTCAAAGAACTCGATCAACTTTATGATTATCTTAAAATCTTTCATTTTCTATGCTAAACCCATGCATAACATGGGTGTATAAACTAGTAATAGTAATAATAACAAGTGAGCCCAAAATGATAAAGGCAAGAAATTTTGTGGCCAAAGTAGAAGAAGCATCAATTTCTATGACACAAACATATGTTAGTAATTGATATATATAATAATAATTACCAAAAGAGAAGCAAAGGAGGAGAATGCGATGACCCAAAACTTGCCAACATAGGCATCAGAGATGAAGGCACCGACTAGGGGGGTGAAATTCGTAACTCCAGACCAAATGTTGATTAGGTTTGACGCTGATACTTGGTTCATGTGGAATACCGTCAGTAGAAACACCGTGAAGTTGGCTACCAACCCAATTGAAGCAAGTCTCTCAAAAGATTCATTTCCTACGCATAGTTTTTAATTTTTTAAAAGTGATGATAAAAGATTCACCGAACGTAGGTATTAATGAAGTGGATATAATAAAACTAGTACCTAAAATATAAGGCATTGACTTCCAACCACCAGGCTTTCGTTGGATGGACTTTTGTTGTGGCGGAGAGCTGTGGTGATGGGCTTTTCCGACTTCATCTTCCAGCAAAGAAGGCGGTGGCATTGATCTTGAAGAAGAAGAAGACATGGAAAACACTTGATAAAAGCTTAGTTGCTTGTTGTTTTCTCACTAGTATCCTGTCCACTTCCGCTTCATCATCATCTATTTATAATTCCCATGAGTCACATGACACAATTATTGGCTTCTATGGATAAAAAGACATAAATAGGTTTTTTTTCGTTTTATCCATCCTCAATGTAATAAACTAGTTTTTCCCGGCCCGCGTTGCGGGGCAATAAGCCAAATATTTCTCTCTCACAACATGTATATCTGTACAAAGGGCAAAATCGTTATTATATTTTAAACTGGAGATGAAATCATAATTTTAAACTGAGAGCAAAATCACAATTTTGAGCTAGGGGGAAAACATAATTTTATTTTGAACTGTGGGCAAAAACGTAATTTTGAGCTAAGGGCATATTCGTAATTTTGAGCTAGAGGAAAAAACAACATTTTATTTTTAACTGGGGGCAAAAACGTAATTTTAAACGGAGGGCGAAACCGTAATTTTAAACTGGGAACAAAATTAAAAATGAGTTTTTGAACCGAGGGCAAAAGCGTAATTTTAAGCTAAGGCAAAATTATAATTTTATTTTAAGCTGTGGGCAAAAACGTAATTTTAAACAAAGGACGAAAGCGTAATTTTAAACAGGGAATAAAATTAAATTAAAAATGAGTTAGTCCAATAGGGAAGTGACAGGCAGGCTGAGGCAGCTAATAATTTTGAGCTAGGGGGGAAAACATAATTTTATTTTGAACTGTGGACAAAAACGTAATTTTGAGCTGAGGGCAGAAGCGTAATTTTGAGCTAGAGGGAAAAAAACATATTATTTTGAACTGGGGGCAAAAACGTAATTTTAAACAGAAGGCGAAAACGTAATTTTAAATTGGGAACAAAATTAAATATGAGTTTTTGAACCGAGGGCAAAAGCGTAATTTTGAGCTAGGGGAAAAATTATAATTTTATTTTGAGTTGGGGGCAAAAACGTAATTTTAAACGAATGACGAAATGGTAATTTTAAGCTGGGAATAAAATTAAATTAAAAATAGGTTGGTCCAATGGGGAAGTGGCAGGCAGCTGCCTGACACTATTCCCCTTAGCTTATAATTGTATATGTAGGGAATGCTATTTTAGTCTTTGTGGTTTGACTCATTTTAACAGTTTAGTTCAAATGTTTTATTTTTTGTTTGTCGGTCTAAAAAGGTTTCAACGTTGCCATTTTAGTCTACTAGATTAACTTCATCCATTATTTATGTTAACGAGAAGGACAATTCGGTCATTTTATATGGCCGAATTGGCCATCGAGTTAACAAAATTACATATAAAATGACCTAATTGCCCTTTTCGTTAACTATAAAAATGGGTGAAGTTAACCCAGTAGACTAAAATAGCAACGGTGAAACCTTTTTGAACCCACCGACGAAAAATGAAACATTTGACTAAACTGATAAAATCACCCAAACCACAAAGACTAAAATGGTATTTAACTCCTAATAAAATTAATAATTTTCTACATGACATGTGTTTAGCAGCTTTGTCACATGACATATCTTAAGCACTATTTTTAAGTTTTAGAAAAATAAAGGTAAGGGTGTCCGGAGTGGGGGCGGTAAACCCACCCGGCACCGCTTACCATCCCACCGCCAACATGTTGCCGAAAATAGTTTGCCGAAAAGGGGGGCAAAATCGGTGAGTGCAAGCCGAATCGGGGAAGGGAGGGAGGTGAGAGAGAGGGTATTGTGGGGTGGGGTCCAATCCAATCTCAACCAATCACACCTTTTTTTTTTTTTTTAAGTTTACCACTTCACCAAATGTCTAAACCATTGCCAACACTTTTCACCAAAGTTTAAACACTTTTGCCTGATTGACATGACGCGCTCTGATTGGTCGGTTTTTAGTTTACCACTCCAAAGTGTTTAACCACTCCTTACACCCTAACATAATATGTATATGGACGCATTTCATATTGTAATTGAATGTTTTATTGTTTAGGAAAAATTATTTATTTGTTAAATTAGGAAATTTAGGAAAATTTTATATAATATTAAAGAACATGGTCGGTGCTACAGTGCACCAACCAAATTACAGTTTTACCCTTAGTTAGAAATTATACTGTTGCCCTTTGTTTCAGTGTTTTCTTTTTCTCTTTTCATATATAAGGTACAAAGAGCCAGAGTACATGGATGATGCATAGTATATCTACTACATTTGCTTCAATTGTTTTGCACAGAGCTTCAACCTTTGAACCCATTTTCTTCCGAGTCAACCATGTTACACCGAAAATCTTGATAGTCATGAAGAAAGAAACTGCAAAGCAGAGCCACTGTCAAACACAAGAATAAACCAAAATCATAAAATACTTTCACACATTCAATCTATTTCCTTGCTTTGAAGAAATCGAGAAAGATGAGCAAGAAAAGATACCCACATCAATTTTTTATTCTATACAAGAGATTTTTTTGCATGAATGTGATGATTAGATTTTAAACCAACTTAAAAAGAAAAGAAGATTAGGAAATTGAACCTGGGAATGGTAGAAATTAAGGAATAAGTGTTTGAAATTTGATTTTGATAGAAATAGAGATGGATGAGGAAGATGGAAGAAGGGTTTGGTTTGTTGGAGAGGGTGACCATATATTGGCTGTTGGATTTACAAATGGACGTATGAATTTGCCTTCACTACATTTTACATTATTGTAAAATATATTGATTAAATCAAGTTACAAATACAATATAAACTGGACTTGTAAATAGTGGTTATTAAATTAAAAAAATAGCAATGATATTGTTAGATATTTTAAAATTAGGTTCTATAAATTATTAACTTGAAGTATATTATATTATATATTATATATATATTAAAGAAGAAGGTCGGTGGAAAATCCACCAACCCCTTCTACCCCCATAAACTTTGGTATAATGACAAAACTAATCCTCTAAATGTCACTTTTACATCTAAAGATTCAAAAGTTTCGAGTTTATCCTAAAACTATTTTTTTACGTTGTTATTTTGATGTACGTGTCAGTATAAATTCGAGTTCGTCTACGCTTTAACGTGATTTTAAAAAAAAATGAGTCGTGTCAGTTACAAAATGTTTTATTTTTATGTACGTTTTGATGTAAATTTTGTTTGGAAACAAATCGGGTCAAATATAATATGTTTCATTCGACGAGATAAGTTTGAGTTACTATATGTTTCGACGTAAGTTTAGTTTAGAAACGAGTTGGGTCAATTTAAGTCTATACTTTATCACGTCGCGTATGATGCCGCCACAAGTGTTTATTTTATGTACGTTTTGGATTGGTCTACGTTTCACGTAAATTTTGTTTGGAAACAAGTCGGGTCAAATATAATATATTTTCATTCAACGGCATGAATTCGGATTACTCTATATTTGAACGTAAATTTAGTCCGGATACGAGTCGGATTGATTGTAGTCTATAATTTACCACGTCGAGTATGGCGCCGCCGCAACGCGCGGCAGGTAAGAAAATATATAGTTAAAAACCATGGCCAGTGAACCATGGTCTTAAGTTTTCTTTTTTTTACCTTAAACTTTTATACTTTACATTTTTATCCCCAATCTTTGGTAAATGATACATTAACTCTTAATTTTTGGTATTTTATAACTTTAACTCCTTATTTATTTCTACTTAATAACTTCACATCTTATATTCTTCAACACTTCGATTCTTTTATTTAAATTACTTTTACGACTTTATATCGCAATGTGCGAGACATTATATACTTTATATTTATACTTAACCATGTCCATGTCACTAACGTAACGTGTGTAATAAAGTCAAAATTATGCCACGTCACACGTGTGCCTCACATGTTAATACTATTATCGTAATGTATGTAACGAAGTCACAGACTTGATGCTGTCGTCGCTAAGCGCGGCAAGGGTAAACATCTATTTATATACTATTAAAGAGAAATGTCGGTGGAGACCTTTCTCTTTTAACCCTCAAATTTGGACTTTTCCATTTCTTTAAGGCTCTTAGACTATCACCATTGGTAACTTTCTCCCAACCTAGGTTGTCCAAATAAATTAAAGAAAAAGAAAAAATCTATTTTTCTCCACAACCTGGTTGGCCAAGCAACCCAAGGTTGCAAGATGTTGTCCATTCTCTTTTGCCACTTGTCAAAATTAGATTGGTTTCATCTTTTAATTTTCTTTTTTTATTTATTTTCTAACTATCAATTCCCCCAATAATTGAGTTACTCAAATAATTTTTAATATTTAAACTTAATAACAAAACTAAATACACCGTATTTCCTAAAATAAATTTGTGAACATTACGATATTAATTTTATTAAAAACGGAGTTCGTTTGAAAAAATATATTTTCCAGTATATTATATATATTGACATTTTAACTTTTTAATTTTTATATTAAAAATAAGTAACTTTTATTTGTTTAAAAAAATAATTGTTTATATTTCCTTTTTTCCTTCTAACATAATTACTTATAAATATAATTATCTCTAATAACTAATAAAATTTAACTGTTTTTAAAAAAATCCAAAATCACAGTTTTGTTTTGTTTTGTTTTTTTTTTTTTTTTGAACATGCAGATATAAAATTTATAAAAATTGATATATTATTTTAATTGTTTTTTTTATCTAACATTATCTTATTTGTCACATGTCAACATTCTATTGTTTTGTTAGATTTTTTTGATAAAATTTCTTTTTTATTTTTAATGACTTTTTATATTTAAAATAATAAAGTTTAAAAATATAAACATTTTTATTAGTTATAATAAATTTTATAGAATAAATTATAACATAAGCCATATTTATTTAATAAAAATGGTTTTGGTTGGGTTGTTAATGAGTGTGAAAGGTTGGGTTGGGTTGGAGTGTGTAGGTGAAAGAGAGAGAAATTGTTTTTTTATTAAATGTTGGGTTGGATTGGGTTGTGAATGGGGATAGTCTTACACTTTTAAGTTTTTTCAATTTACACCCTTAATTTTTTGACATGAAACACTATTAACCCTTATCTTTAAGTAAGTTGCACATTCACTTTTAACTTTCAGTAATTGACAATTTTGACATTCTTACCCTTTTCTACTTAATAACTTGACACCTCCTTTGGTTTAAATGACTTTTACGACTTTACACCGCAACGTGTACAAATTATTATACTTTGTTTATCTATGTTCTACTTATTTTGTGTATGTTCGTAAACTGTATTTGAAAGCAAGTCGGGTCATATATACTACGTTTTCATTCGATGGCGATGTATTTTTTTAAGTAAAGAGTCGGGTCAAATATACAGTATAAATATGAGTTGCTTTAACTTTCGACGCCGCCGCAACGCGCGACGGGTCAAAATCCTAGTTCATCTTAAACACTAAGTGTGAACAACTGCTAAGAATTTGATTTTTTTAAAACTTCTTAACGTAGCAACATATATAAGACACGTATATCAAAAACTAATATTAAAATAAAAAGTTTAAACCTTTATTTTTTAAGAAAATTAGATCCCAACTTTCTCAATTTCGCCAATAATAATCCTAACTCAGTTATTTGCTGATAATAATTCGAATTGGTTCACTTTTGGCCGATAATAGTCCGCCGTTAAAAATAGCTTAACGAAGTTAAGTTTTTTTTCCGAATTACAAACCGATGTTTTAGGGATTTTGATTAGAACGAGGATACGAGTCGATTTATGCAAAACTTAACTCGAAACGGTGCTCCAAACCGCTTGATTTTTGTTAATTGTAAGTTTAAACACCCGAATTGAATCACCGTTTTCGTCGTTTGGGGCAGTATTTCGAGGTAGCTTTTATATCAATCAACTCGTATCCCCGTTCTAATTAAAAGCCCTAAAACATCGGTTTGTAATTCGGAAAAAAAAGTTAACTCCGTTAAGCTAATTTTAACTCGGACTATTATCAGCCAAAAGTGGACTAGTTCGGATTATTATCGCAAAATAACTGAGTTGAGATTATAATCAGCCAAATTAAAAAAATTGGAATTATTTAAATCTAATTTACCTATTTTTTAATGTGTGATTTAAAAAAAAAGGTAAGAATTTCCATGTTAAACTGATTTCCACTTTTACAAGTAATCATCGATCTTTAAGAAAAGTAAATAACGTGACTCTATTTTGTATGTTCACAAAATCACATCTATTTGTTTAAATATGCTAACCAATGGGGTGGTGGTTGATTAGTAAAGGCAAAGCGTTTAAAACACCTAGATTGAAAATGGGAAGGTCTTAGATTCAAGTTCCACAGACAATAGAAGATTAAAAAAATTAGACGTTAAAAAAATTGTTTAAATATGGTATATTCTTAAGAGTTTTTTACTATTATGTTTGGTAACAAAATATAAATGGCATATCAAAGATACACAACTATCTTATCTTAAAGAATATTAAACTCATAGTGCTAACTACCTTTGAATTTTATAATTTTAACGTTGCTTGAATTTGTTACTATTCTCCATATGCATAATAGACTATTTTTTATTTATTATATTTTTTTCATAATTCAATCCTTCTATAGTTGTTTTTATTTCATTTAGTTAAGATCATTATGATTTTGTAATACTTTTTATACACTCTTAATATACAAGGTATATCTTAGAGCATCACCAATGCTAAGGGCGAGTCTGATTTCAGACACGCCACCTCAACAGTCAACATATCAAATCATTTCAGCCCTCTACTTTAAAAAAAAAAAACTACATTTTTCCTCTAACGCTAAACCAATCCACATATCCACATCAACATCCACTTCATCACCTACTATTCCTTTTATTAATCAATATCTAATTTGTTTCTTTCATAATAAAAGAATTCTTTCATATTAAAAATATTTTTATATTTTGTTTAAACATTAAAAAAATATTAAAATCCAGGTAGCAAGAAAAAAAAAAGAACTAAATAAAAAAATTCAACAATTAAAAAAATACATTACATGAAATTTAGAAAACATACGACATTTAAAAAAACACATTTAAACCTAAAAAAACACACAACAGTAAATTAAAAACCACTAAAATAAACATAAGACCTATAGAAACCAGAATAATTATTTTAATCCGTGACTATTTTTTTTTATACCAGTGCAAACCTTTTCCTAGATTTGGCTTGCTACCACCGAGTCCTTATTCGAGGAAGCGAGGTCTTAATTCATTAGAAGCTAAGAAATTGATCCTTAAACACATTCATTGTTTCTTCTCGTTTCACCATGTATTGATGTATTCGTTCCTTGATAATGTCGTTTGATTCCGACTCCGATGTCTCCTTCGTTTAAGCTTAAATGTAAAATCATCCAATATGTATACTATTAAGTAGATGAACTAGGCACTTTTGAAAATCATTCATGTTTAAAGTGCTTACTTAGTATTGTAATTGTGTATTATATTTGAAAGTTTACATAAATTTATGTTTTTATAAATCTTATTTGTTTAGTGGAACACTGGAAATGGATATATGAGCTGGATCCTCCTACAATATTTGATACATTATTAGTGTTTGGTAAGGTGTTAAAAAGTTTTATATATAATTAAGAGTTAATTACTGTTTTCGTCCCTATGGTTTGTCAAAAATCACAATTTCAGTCCATTAGTTTAAAAATTGCGATTTCAGTCCCTGTGGTTTCACTTTCGTAACCATTTCAGTCCCTGTGGTTTCACTTTCGTAACTATTTCAATCCATTTATTTTGTTAGTACAGGGACTGCAATGGTTACTGGGTGGACTGAAAGTGATTTTTGACAAACTATAGGGACGAAAACAGTAATTAACTCTATAGTTAATATACAGCAGAGAGTTGAAATGAGAATAAAAAATAATGAAAGCATAAAAAGAACAATTTGAATCAATAATATTGTTTTATTTTATTGTAATATTTAACGTTGAGTATTTCAATTATAAGATGATTAATTTAATGATATCTAACAATTTAGCTAAATAAAATACACAACTGATTGTAAGATACATTTCATCAAATCTTCTAAAGAAAGTAAATCCCACCAATAACAAAGGTAAAATAGGGTTTGAGGAGGGTAAGATGTAGACAACCTTACCTCTACCCCATAGGAATAGAAAGGTTGCTTCCAGTGAGACCCCCGACTCGATGGTAGTTCTGCATCAAACCTTGGACATAAGGCACATAACGCTTGGCAACTAAGACAAAGGCCATTTAGTGCATATACTCCATTGTCTTTCGGCTATCAACGCCACCACATGATGCATGATTAACCATTCCCCTCTTTTAATATTATTTTCACGAATTAGTAAAATAATGTTAAAATTAGTGCACTTTCACTTTTGCTCTCCGAACGCCTACACATATATACATTATACGTGCGTACCGCAAACGAGGTGTAAAATCTAGGGGTGAGCAAAAGGCAAAACCCAACCCTACCCGTCCATTACCCGACCCGACCCGAGAACCGATCAAACATAAAATACAGAACCGATTCACTACCCTAAATATAGGGTCGGTTTCGGGTTTTTATGTAATCGGGTTTGTCGGGTACTAAGTATAAGAACCGAACCGGCATATTTCATTTTTGAACATGTTTCGTTATGAACTTGGGAAGACTATTGTACATTCGCAAACCATCCGATGATGAAGAAACACAATATTCTCCTTGATTTCGGCCTTATATACATTTCAATCTATGTTTCTATTTCAATCCATTAACGGTGGTGAGTTATTTCTTTGTTAATTTTCATTCAAATGTTATTGATAGTCATGCCTAACTTGAACTAATTTGACCACACAAGTATAATATGTTTGTTGTGTATTTTTTTGTAATAGTGGATACAAATTTGCAAGTATTTCATGCTTGATGGGGTGTTTATGCTTCAATCTAAGATTAATCTCTTTGCAGACCAAGTGTACGATAAGTGTCTGAGTGAAAAAATTGACGAAACATATTAACAAAGGTTGTTGTTTTTGATGAATTGCACTACCAAACATAGATAAAACCTTCTAACCAAAAATTCATAACTTAAACATTCAAGAATTAAAAAAGTATTGAGTAATTCACATTAGCAGCCAAGTAATTGACCGCAAATTCAATGCAGATGTATTCTTTCTCTATATGAATGTATCCGTGGGAGCATCATGCAACCGTTGTATGTTATATATTTTATGGATTTAAGCCCCAATCGCTACTGGGCTATGGCCTAGTCTTTTTTAAGTAGCACTTTAAAATGTCCATAGGTCCAAGTCGGGCTTCACCATGAAAAGAACCGAGAACCGAACCGACCCGATTTTATATGAAAAATTGGAACCGATCTAAATACCTAGGTACTTGGGTTCGGGTTCGTGTTTGGTATATTTTCGGTTCGGTTCTCGGTTATTTTCGATTCAGGCCTAAACTTGCTCACCCCTGGTAAAATCTTCTAAAGAAACAATACATGATTAATTTTTGTTTTGATATGTGCAGGACAAATTTCAATATGCGTAGGATAAGTTTGATACGTGTATATATTTTTTATATGAGTTGAATAATTTTATATACGTGTAGAATTAATTTGATAATTTTTTTTGAAAAGATGAGGTGACTATTGTTTGTTTCGATATGTATATGATAAACTACTTTTGACTAATTAATTAGAGGGTTACAAAATAATAAACCCTTTCGATATAAAATAAAGAGTAAATTGCCAAAATCGTCCTTGAGGTTTGGGCATGTTTGTCATTTTTATCCAAAACATTTTTTTGTACCATATAATCCTTCATTTTTGGGGTTTTTTTTGCCGTTTTCATCTAAACGTCTAACTTTTTTTGCCAAAACCGTCCCTAAGATTTGAGATTTTTTTACCGTTTTCATCCAAATGTTTGATAGAAAAAATAAAGCAAATTAGAGGTTTGGATGAAAATGGCAAAAAAACACAAAAGTGAAGGAATATATGGTACAAAAAAATTGTTTTGGATAAAAATGGCAAATAAGTCCAAACCTCAGGGACGATTTTGGCAATTTACTCTAAAATAAAAAGTTAAAATAGTTCCACTATTTATAAAGTTGTCACCACGTTGGTGCAAGACCAAGACTAATAACTGTGGCTATATAATTCTATGATGTGATAAAGCGTACGTAGGATATAGGTGTTGTAGACATGGTGTTGTTAAGCTAAGTACACCATTTGCTTGTAATATGATAATCTACAATGAAAGACTTCCCATTAACTTTGTTGCTATCAATTTATGATAAACACTAATAATCATTAGTCACAACTAATGTATCAACAGATTCTACAATGAAAGACTTCCCATTAACTTTGTTGCTATCAATTTTTGATAAACACTAATAATCATTAGTCGCAAGTCATGTATCAATAGATTCCCCTTGACTGATGATATCAGATATTCTCTGGTAAGACTTGATCTTCTAGTATTGCACTATGATCTTCAACTTTCAAGGCATGTCTCCCCTGGATTGATGACTACACGATCAATCAGTTGTAGAACAATTTTGTTTGGCCGCTATGTGAAACCTGATCGGATTGTCGCGATCTCGTCAAAGATTAATTTATAAACTCCTAATTACCTCAAACAATAGTTAGTGGCAGTCAAGTGTCGAACCACGAAGAGTGTGTAGTTTGTGTCAGGATTCATATAATTTTGGTTATGAAAATTATGAAGCTTGCTATTTAATTGTTTGTTTGTTTGGTTGAAAATATATTGGATTGAACCAAAAATTTGCTACTATGATTGCAAAACTTAATTGCTTAGTTAAAAATGATATATGAGAAAACGAATCACACCCGGGTTTCAGATTAATAAGTATCTAGAGTTATTTCACATGAATGGTTCGGTTATTTTATGAACACCAATGATTTCTTGAGTTTGTAAATTGTAAGCCTAATTGTAGATATCAATAATCGTCTAACATACGCAAAATTGCAAGGAAACCTTCACAATATGAATCAAAGATGTTTTATAAGTCAAGAACAATGAACAAACCCTAGCACGAATCAAAACTCATAGTAGTAAGCATCTTTCAATGTCAATGATGCAAAAAATCTTAACAATTTCGAGTTCAAAACAATACTGACAATCAATCCGCGTAATTTCAATCAAAAGATCACAAAATGTTTGTATCAAACCAAAACATGAAAAACAAACCCTAGAAAACTCACAACCTTTCACCTTTTCACCGGGGATGATCTTGAAGAAATTAACCACTCATGGTTGATGATTAAACTTCAAAATTGATGGAATATGATAATAGATCAAATAGAACCTTCAAAAATCTCTAAAATTCGCCCCTGGAAGTCTAAGATGGAGTGTGTGAAGATTGCCTTTCGAATTGGGTTTAAAACTAGTCAGAAAGAGGAGTTTCCCTTAGTTTCGCAGACTAAGCGTCCAGGACACCCCTTCTAGGCGTCTAGGTCACCCCAAGCAGATTTCTTACGCTTGTTTTTTTCCGTTTTGCTCCATTTTTCGCCCCCGTTCTTGCTAGATCCATTCCAATGCTCTGTTAAGCTTCTCAAGCACACCTTAAACCTGTTGAGGCCTGCAAAATACAAACTATATCAAAGTAGTGTATTCTAAAACTCAATTTCACATAAATCAGTAAAATTAAACACAATAAGCTTTGGAAATTTACCAACCCATCAAAACCTAACGAATTCAACACCAAACACTGTAGTTCTCTCCCTAAACTCTAACCCACTCCACATTAAGTTTACGCAATCTCCCTCCTCAAGGTATCATTGCTCGATCATCTGATCTTTAAACCTGACTCGCATGTGAAAGAGAGTTTGAATTTCCGGTGGTCAGCAATAAATCCACTCCCACAAAGACAAGAACCTCAGTTCGATAAACTAATAGCCGACCGAATGTCCGATGTCATGTGCAACTATTACAATCTCTTTACTTGATCAATGTCTCAAACTAGATGTGTCTGAGTTAACTCGTATTTCATGAATCAACTAATAACCCGAAGTCTTTCATTTCAGATTATAAAGTTAAAATAATTACACTATTTATAAAACTGACACCATTATTTATATTTTTGTTCTTATTAATTAGGGTAAAGATTAGTTCTTTTTTTTTCATATTAAAAAGTCTTCATAAAAGATTCATCCCTTGTTGCTTTATACCAACACTAGTACTCGTGTAAACTAAGAATAGTTTAGATGTCAACTAGTGATAATTAAATGTATGAAGTCCATATACTAATCAACGTGATTAAAATAAAAAAAACATATACTCACGTGTAAATTTTTGTGGAGTATTAACCAAGTGAAAGTATGAAGATAATAAACAAAAAAGTAGGTGCATTTATGATGCTTGTTTACATGTGAACTCAGTATTAATACATGTGAACTAATTTGGTAACTTAAAAAAAGTTTAACGAAGTGTGTCTGCGAATGGGAGGAGATACGTTTCTGACTTGACACTTGGGTGGGTGATACGCCTTTTGTGGAAAGATGGCCACATTTGTTCGGTTCGGAATTGTTAAAATTATGCAGGGTTACTGACAGAAGGGGGGGGGGGGGGGTGAACCAAGGAAATAGCGGATTTGTTTGGAATTGGTCTAGACAGCCAGAGTCAGATGCTGAGCTTAAGGAATGGCAGGAATATCAGGAGGTTCTTGGTAGGACGTCTTTTTCTAATAACGAGGATTTATGGAAGTGGAACTTTGACAATCAGAAAGGATTCTCGGTGAAGGCAGTCAAATTGACTCTAATTGAGGATAGAGGAGTTAGTCAACCCCCTAACTTTGATTGGTGTAATTGGGTTCCGCTCAAATGCAATATTACGACATGGAGAGGTAATCTGGATAGATTAGCGACGAAAGTTAACTTAAGAAGAAGGAATGTGAATATTCTTTTGGTTATGTGCCCTTTTTGTGAAGAATTTGAGGAAACGGTGGAGCACCTATTTACTACTTGCTCGGTGGTGGAGAGGGTTTGGTCGACTTTTAGTGCTTGGTGTAAATTGCCTTAGATATATGCTTTCGACTTCAAAGACATTATGGAGATACACAATTTCACGCAACTAGGTAAGAAAGCAAAGAGTATCATACAAGGTTTGGTGATTATTTCATGTTGGTGTATCTGGAAAGGAAAGAAATGAATTGGTTTTCAAGCAGATTAGACAAAGCCCGTAAGATATTTTAGGGGAGGTAAAATCGAGGGGTTTCAGGTGGGTTAGAAATAGATCTTCTTGTAATTATATTAATTGGGTGGATTGGTGTAAATACCCGATGTATATGTTGTAATTGTCTGCCATTCGCCTGTTTGGGTTGGGGGTGTTGTTTGGCTTTTTGCCCGTTTGGGTCAGAGGTGTGTCCTTATTGAAGTTTAATTTTCAAAAAAAAAAAAGTTAATTTTTCCCTTAAACATTTACACCTCACAAGGATTGAACCTTGTTCTCCTCATAAGAGATAATTTCTCTTGACCACTAGGCTATAGCCTAGATGGCATTTATTTGAGTTTATTGTTAGGTATGCTCTCTATATCTAAATTTTAAAAACAAAATTTTTTGTTGAATTTTGATAAGTTGGGGTTGGAATAGTGTTTTGCTACGAGACAACGGTGAAGAAAAAAAATATACCCAAATACTCTGTTGAATTAACAAAAACAACTTATCAAAAGTTAATTATTTTGTTTGGAGAGCTATTCTTGGGGTGTTGCTTCAAAGACTGCTTTATCTATTCGGGGGACTGGAGGCATCAATCTTACGTGCTTAAGCTGTAATTGCGAGGTGGAAACAACAGATCACCAACTAGTTTCTTGTTCTCGGGCCAAATACATTTGGTCGGGTGTTCTTTCTTAGCTTAAAATTCATGTTCGATCCTCGTATGAGTCTTCTTAGGAGATGATACAACGGTATGTTGGGAAACCCAGTTCTAAAGGGTGGAAGAAAGCCATTGGAGTGGTCTTTTTCACTATGATGTGGTGTATTGGACATATGCTTACTGAGCTCTTCAACTATATTCTTCTAACTATTATCATATTATGTTCTTTTTTCTTCGTAAAACTCCAACAATTCAATATCTTCCAGGTTTTACCCCTTTCAAACAAAACAAATGGAAATTAAAAGGGTGTTCAATTCGGATTCTTACCTTTTAGGATTTGGCCAATTTTCTTTTTCAAGACAAGAAACGACAAGTTGATTTTAAAGTTTGAAAGTCTTAAAAGTCAAACCCCAAAGTCATTTTTATTTTGCTGTTTGCTTTTTGAGCAAATTCTAATATAGTTCATGTAAACTAAAGAATTAGAATTGTTCATTTTTACATAAACCCAACCCGAATCCAAAGCCACCCAAACCCGACCAACCCGAACCTTATATGAGTCGGTTTTGGGTCACTTTTCCCAACCAAACCCCCAAACAACTTGCCTCGAATAACCCAAAACACGAAAAAACCCAAACTTTTATTGTTTTTTTTATAGATGTGAATTACCATTGATTTGATTATACCATTCGATAGTAGATGAGATTCATTAAGACGACCCAAAACCATCTCCTTCTGCTGTAACCCATTAAAAAAGGTTCCCAACATTTATTTAATGTTCAAAGTATTTGGAATGCACAATCCATATTAAGACAGGAAAAATTGCAAAGCCAGATTCCACATATCTACAAAAGCAACAAGATAAGTTACTACAAGAAACAAATTTCTAAAACACTTAGGCCTACCGATGGCGTTTCAGAGTTGCATTGCATGACATTTGCTCGTAAAAACCCTAATTCAATTATTCTTCATAGTTTTTATCCAAAACTCATTTTTATTTGTACTTAATTCGTCTAGAAATTCATAATATTTATTTGTATTTAATCTAGCTATTTTACTTTTGAATGACTTAAAGAGTAATGGTATCGCAAGAGCAACTAAAAAAATAATTAGCTCAATTTAATTACAGATCGAACAGAATGACAAACCTCATAATCTTTGGTGTAAACTTTGAGACTGTTTCTTTCTCAATTGGTAGCATAACTGGTTGCAAAAACTCTTGGTTTCCTACTTTTCTCTTGATATTAGGTTGCAAAACCTCATGCGTTCCAACTTTGGCTGCAGCATAATCAAACAATTTATATTCCATAGAGATTTCTAGCATTAGTTATTGTGATGGTGATCTTTAAATTTTCCGGATGTATATAGATGAGTGGAAGGATAGACCTTTCAAATCACCGTCGTTAATTTCACAATCTATTTAATTAATTTTTCTTCTTCAATTTAATTATTATATAGAAAGACCACTTTACTCTCAATTAACCTCATTTAGTATTGAGTAAACTTCTGTTTTGCTCCCTGTGGTTTGCTCACTTTAACGGTTTTGCCCCAAACCTTTCAAAATAGCCAGTTTACTCCCTGATCTTTGAAGGCCATCTTGATTTTGCTCCCCGCCCCTTAACCTCATCCATTTATGCTGTTAACCCATGTCACTTGCAAATCACCTGAGGGGCATTTATGTCTTTTCCCAACCATCTTTAATGAATGATATTTAAAACCCCAACAACCATTATCGCCCCCCATTCATCTTCTTCCCCATCAACAAAGAAAAACCCTAATTCCATGGCAGACGTACACTGTGCTTGTGGATCTCCAACCTCGAATGTGACATCTTGGACTCGAGCTAATCCAGGAAGGAGGTTCTATCTATGTGCTCAACATGGCTTTGTGAAGTGGTCAGATCCAACCATGTGTCGACGATCTGCTGAAATCATACATGGTTTATTGGAGAGGTGTAACAGGAACGAATCCATTGCAAGAGCTGCTACGAAAGAAAACAGGAAGCTTAAAGTTTTGTTAGTGTTGACATGGTTGTTTTGCATCTTCTTGTTGCTAAAAAAATGACCTAGGTATTTTGTAATTAGGAATAATCAGTGTTGTAGGTTTGTTATCGAAGAATGTTTGTTGGAAGTGATGTATTTTGGAACTGTAATGAAAGCAGTTTACTTGTTTGGCACAGTTGAGTTTTTTTTGTTGATATGTTTGGTTTTGACATCGTTGACATTACATACGGACAACGGAAAAATTTCGACCACTTTGTACAGTTTTGCAAATCTGTTTGGTATGTTTGGTTTGCAGCCAAATCAAACCCAAAAGTTAACAAACCAAAACAAGACCGGACAACGGCAAAATTTCGACCACTTTGTACAGTTATGCTAATATGTTTGGTATGTTTGGTTTGCAGCCAAAACAAGACCAAAACAAAACAAGACCAAAACAAAACAAGACCAAAAAAAGACCAAATCATTACCTGCATATGATAAAGAACACCAAAACAAGACCAAATCAAACCTGCAATAACTGACCAAGACCAAATCATACCTGCATGCATTAAAGAACACCAAAACAACATACAATAAAGAACTTAAATACCATAACATTGTCATTCATATAATAAGCAGGCCTTAACCCATAACAAACACCAAAAATCAGGCCATAGGGTAATACAGTCATAATGTCAGCAAAAGAGGATCATTGTTATCACATACATACTTAAACCATTATAAACCTAACCACAAACAGCTAAAACTTAAACATTGGACTGAGACCCATCCGCAGTTCCCTTGCAAGACCTTTGATTATGCCCCTTCCCACCACACTTTGTGCATTTCACAGTTTGACCAACCCTAGACAGCTTCCCTTGCTTCGATGCCTGTTCAGTCAACTCTTCTGCACTTTTCTTCCTCTTCTTTCTTAGCCTGCCAACTTGCTTGTGGTGCTTTGGTGGAACAAGGGTTGTTGGACAAGCAGATGGTAGCCACATGTTCCTACCATTGATTGGATCCACTGTCTGTGCATGGACCTGCTTCCAAGTTTGTAACCAATAGACTTGTGAAACCCATTTCTTTGGAACATCCACTTCTATTCCATGTGCAGCCATATCCCAAATAACTGCCACAGCATGCTTACAAGGCATGCCAGTTAGTTCCCACCTTCTGCAAGAGCAGGTTTTATCAGCCATGTTAACAACATACTGTTCCAATGAACTCCCTTTAACCTGATACTTGTCCACAGCATTCCACTGAACACTCATATCTGCAGCCTTCTCCTTCATCTTGTCAAAAATCTCAGTAGCAGTTGGTGTCAAGTGACCTTCACTCTTTGAAATCAGTATGTGCACAGCAACATTCCTCCTCATCAAATACTCTCTAATATACTCTAGACATGTTATAACAGGCTTGTCCCTTCCTTCAACCAACTGTCTGTTGAAAACTTCACACAAGTTGTTAAGAAGCACATCACTGATAGCCCTACCTGCATAACACAAGTTACAAATGATAAACATTACTAAATGAAGTTACAATTCACCTACAATATTTACAAATGACATACCACTAAAATAGGCTCTGGTCCAGTGAACAGGTGGAATCTTGTCACGACCCCCGACCCACCCTGGACGGAATCGGAAGTCGCGAACAGCCAAGTGATACCGGTGATTATTTTGAAAAATATAGCAGCAGAAATTTCATCAGGACCGTGAGTTAGGAAAAATATCAGAGTTTAGAAAACACCGGATTTTATTTATTAAATAGATGGGATAAACCCATGTTTTACAATGGTAGCTTTAATAAAAATAAATTTGATTACATAAAACAATATTTCTTAATTTAATTTAATTAATAAAATAAGCCACTTCTTGAAGCCTTTTCAGTGTCGTATCCATCTCTTACTCCAATCTACTGTAATTACCTGAAACATGTTTGAAAAAAGTTTTGTCAGCGGGAAATACTGGTGAGTTCATTCATTTTATGAAAACGACTCGTTTGTTATAATTTATTCTGATATCAACCAACTACCCACAGTATTTGTCACTCGACCAGATCTGTGACTATGGTCATACCACTATTGGGTCCTGTCACCCAATAGTGACGAATATCACAAATTTTAGGCTCGCCCACCTAAAGTGATAAAACAGCAGTAATGTGCACAATACCCCACATACCGGCTGTAATTTGGTGATTACATAAACTTAATCCCTGTAATTATAACTTTGAAAATAAACATGATTTTTGAAAGTAATTTGATAAAAAGATAATGACTCACATTATAAACATGCAGATTCATACGGCCAAAGTTTAATCTACAGATAAGCCTTGATATATTGCAGATTTATACAGGCAGAGCTTAGCCTATTGATTTAGCCTTGTAACCTAGGGCACACGAACTAGGTAGGTAACTTAATACAACAATTACGATAACTCACGAGATTAAAACCCTCACGACAAATGACAAAGTGCAATCACTTAAACATCCATCGGATTCACAACGAATGACAGAGTATTCCCCGAGTTCGGGTGGTACTCAAACATCCTGTCGGAATCACGACTAATGACAAGGAATAACACTTAAACATCCATTGGATAGTTCCAATCGATCGGACATTGAATCGTAGCAGCGATCAAGTTAATACCCCTAATTCAACCTTGTCCCTATGTCACGAGACAGAACCCCAACAACTTAGTCGGACAGAGCCCTGACATATGTTATGAGGTTCAGATCAATCGGAAATGGTAGCGGTAATCTGGAGTTAAAACACTTAAAATAGGGCAGAGCCTTATTATTATTATTATTATTATTATTATTATAAAAGAAAAATTGAATCAAAGTGGGAGAGAGAGAGAGAGAGACGATATCTTAGTGAGAGAGTACAAAGAAAATGGTATATGATCGATCTAATTTATAGTTGTGTGGTAGCTTGAAATCCACGAAGTTCATACACGTACATATGTCTTTTAATTTAATATTGGATGACTAACATACTTCACTAGCATACACGTGCAACTTTTATATGGACACCTATCTTTCTTTAATTGTTGCATTTTGTAGTGTACACGTATACTTTTCATGCAAAGTTAGAATTATATAAATATGTTATTTCCATTTATTATATATAAAAATTAATGGGACATGAAAGTGGGATTGGACACGAAATTGAAAAGAAGACATGACAGATTCCTTATATGCCATTTATTTATTATTATTATTTTATTAATATTATTTATTTTATTATAAGATGGGACACGAAAGTCCATTACATGAATTGAATTTCTTTTGATTAGTTTTATTAATTTATTTAGTAGGTATGTCCTACTTTAGTTTAAAACTAAAATTTCGATTTTATTATTATTATGATTATTTAATATATATATATATTATAATTAATTTAACCTGTTTCACTTATTTGGCGTTTACAACTTCTAAAGTATAGCGTTCTAGAAAATAATAAATATGTCATTAGAACGAGTATATTTTTGTCTACATTAACCAAGTTTCATTAAAAATAAAATAGGTTCAAATATAGTGTATTTTTATAATTTAATTATTAGACGGTTCATGGGTCCGTCTAGTTACTTCATATTTCTTACAGTCGACTTATCCGTAATATACCTGTCTAATAATATAAGTTTTTATAGACTTTTATTTTATTAGAAAGGTCACTCATATCCAGGCCAATTAATTAGTATAATATTTCAACCAACTATATAAAATAGTATTTAAAAACTATTTGGGTTGAATATTTATATTAAAAATAAACTAGTTACTAGTTACTAGTGGTTAATAAATTTAACCAAACTTATAATTCTTATATAAAAATAGGAATGTTACATTCTCCCCACCTTGTTTTAAATCTCGTCCTCGAGATTTGAGTTACGATATTTCTTTTAGACTTATGTCATATTTTAGTTAATAAAAACAATATTAAGGTAGATGACATAGAATCAAAATATCAAATTTTGTGAATACGAGTTGTACAATAAATTGAACTCAATGATTTAACTGAATTAGTTCAAGAAATCGATGACAAACGAATGAGATGAAATGATATAATTTTCAATGTAACTAGGTTCAAGCCAAAAGATATATGATCAATAGATATTTAAAATAAATGTGAAGGACTTTTAGAATTAATAAAAATTCTTTGTCAAAAGAAAGCTTACTTTGATTGGCAACTGAGGAAGACTTAGAATTGACAGGTTCCAAATGAAATAAAAGCATGAAAAATGATTTGTCCAATATTTATGATATGAGAAAATCAAAGTGTTGAGATGAGTGAATTGCAAAGATACACCAAAAGACAATAGAGTTAGTGTATCATTTGTTTAGAGTTCCAAGTTGTTTTATTTGTGAAACAATGTGATAGTACACTATTAGTGACCATATTTTTCATACTATGTCCTAGAGATCGAAATATAATAAGAATAAGTTGTTTTGGCATGACCAACCATTATATTATATTTGTAAAGCAAATGTAATATATATTATTTGTGTCCCTGTCTGAACCGTATCTTACATATCAAATATAAATACTATGTAATATATATATTATTTGTTACGCTTTTTTTATGTAAATTGTCACCACTATTAAATAAATCTTATTTTAGTATTTTACTATACTATGTAAAATAACTTATATTTACTATGTAATATATATTACAAAATACTGCAATGAAGTTATTACATTACAAAATATTTTAGTATTATTATTTTGTAAAAGAAATCACTATTATTTATAACGTTAAATGAAAGTGATAAATAAAGGTATAAAAATATTTATTTTACAAAAGTATTTGTAAAATATTTTGTAAATATATAACACATAATGGGTCGATTCTATGTGATTACTTATTTTCATTTTGAAACCATATAACGTTGTGAATGTATTTACAAATGTTGTAAATAAGTGAAAACGGGGACTTTTCTTATATATTACAATGTTCCCTTAACCTAACGTAGTTGATGACTACCATATTATTCTTATATGGTCATTTTCTTGTTACGGTACATAGTTACCATAAAACATGTGATAGACAATTATTTATATAATTTTATTCGTCCCTTTAATTCTTGTATTGTTTTATGAAAATATGTCTTTTCCTTACAGTACAAAGTATATATATTTTTATATATAATTAAAATTTACTAAATAAGTATGATGACTTAATTTATATATATTAATTAGTCATTATCATGGGTAGATATTGGTTAGTGCTGCCTTGTTTAAGCATAGGTGACCAGTCCATGCCTAACTAAGGCTAGGCTATCCAATACCTGCTCCTGATAATAACCCTAGTATTTAAAAATAATACTAACACTATTACCATTAATATATTACTATTAATAATAAAACTAATATTAATTACCCATAATAAATAACTAAACATAAACTTAAATGAGAGTATACCTCAAATATAAGAGTCATCGTTTTGCAATAATGCGGTTCATAGTGCAAAAAGCAGAATGATATTTGAGTTTGGATAAAATAATAAATCGGAATGAAGCCCTCCAGTGGTCTTCATAAATCAAACGAACCACATGCGCAACAAACAATGCATGTGTAACGTGTGGATTTACCAAGAAATGAAATAGATCAATATTCACTATTATGAAAGAAATCCTCATGGTATGATGACCATTAGGGGAAGTAGAAATGCGAAAGTCAACTTATTATATGTAGAAGTCAGAATTTCAACGAAAGAAAGATAAGAACTTCTATCTGGAATTTTGAGTGATAACCGTTGTTAAGTGACATTACCAGGAAATGTCGAATAAAATAAAATAAATAATTTGCAAAGGTATATGACTCCTTTTGCAGTGATAATAATTATGACTCTGATTAGACTGTGCATCGATGGTTGTGAAATCTTGTTACAACGTACCTCAGCGAGATTCATGCCGTTTGTAGGATCGCGTGGCAAAGTGCTTCTTTTTTATTAGTAGTTCTTTTACTGACGGAATTAGCATTGGTGTCATCGTGCCCAATTTATGTTTTTCAAAGGTCTTACCTTGGAAGTCGTGTGTGATATATTTTGACGTCTGTGGACGTATAATTTAAGTTTTATGTGTTTTCTTGTGCACTAGCACAACTTTACATGCTTCTTACTTGCGTTAATAGTTTATGGTAACGCATTGGAAATTCTTATACTTTTGATGGTGTCCCAACTTAAAGGGTTTCCATCGTTTATTTTGTCGCTCAAGTTACGAGGTAGATGATCAAACGAAATAACGTTTGATATCGGAAAAGAGATTCCTGATAAAGAAATCTAGATTTATTATTTGACACCTATGCTTGTGCTTTTATTCTTAATTGACTTTTAGAATTTCTTATAGATATACATATCTATATAATCACATATTTCACATGCTGTAATATACATACCTTTTATAAGGTCAATGTATTTAACAGATTCATATTTCCAAAAACAAGTCAGACATCAGGTCATGATACTATTTAGGGAAACTTTGTCACTTGTTTGACATATTATATACCCCGTCTTATCCGGTTCGCGCCGGAGAGGTAATCCCAGTATATCCGGACAAGCTGGAGAGTCTGCTTCACCATACCCAGTCTTGTCGGAGAAAATTTTCTATTTCCCATAAATAGTATCTTTTCAAGATTTTAAAAGTGCCTCTTTTATTAGGGCTTTTATCCAGAATCAAGGAAATTTGTATTTCCATAATATATCTTTATTCTAGACCAAATAATATCAATAAGCAAGAATTAATAGTAATTAAGTGTTATTGCCTGCAATGTTCTAATCATCATTCTTACAGCATACCGAAATCCATCATACTTTATTTACACAAGTACTTAGCTTATCTCGAAGCTTATACTAAGGCATCTTTTCTTAAGTTCAAGTCTAAATGCTATCATGTGTGCTACCAGTTAATAACAATCTCCTAACTCTTTTATATAAGCTTAGGTATTATTATTACAACACCTATAGACTTAAAGCAGTGGCTCTGATACCACCTTCTGTCACGACCCCCGACCCACCCTGGACGGAATCGGAAGTCGCGAACAGCCAAGTGGTACCGGTGATTATTTTGAAAAATATTGCAGCGGAAATTTCATCAGGACCGTGAGTTAGGAAAAATATCAGAGTTTAGAAAACACCATATTTTATTTATTAAATAGATGGGATAAACCCATGTTTTATAATGGTAAAATAAATTTGATTACATAAAACAATATTTCTTAATTTAATTTAATTAATAAAATAAGCCACTTCTTGAAGCCTTTTCAGTGTCGTATCCATCTCTTACTCCAATCTACTGTAATTACCTGAAACATGTTTGAAAAAGGTTTTGTCAGCGGGAAATACTGGTGAGTTCATTCATTTTATGAAAACGACTCGTTTGTTATAATTTACAGTATTAAGGGAGATTACAATGTTTCTGATATCAACGAACTACCCACAGTATTTGTCACTCGACCGGATCTGTGACTATGGTCATACCACTATTGGGTCCTGTCACCCAATAGTGACGAATATCACAAATTTTAGGCTCGCCCACCTAAAGTGATAAAACAGCAGTAATGTGCACAATACCCCACATACCGGCTGTAATTTGGTGATTACATAAACTTAATCCCTGTAATTATAACTTTGAAAATAAACATGATTTTTGAAAGTAATTTGATAAAAAGAGAATGACTCACATTATAAACATGCAGATTCATACGGCCAAAGTTTAGTCTACAGATAAGCCTTGATATATTGCAGATTTATACAGGCAGAGCTTAGCCTATTGATTTAGCCTTGTAACATAGTGCACACGAACTAGGTAGGTAACTTAATACAACAATTACGATAACTCACGAGATTAAAACCCTCACGACAAATGACAAAGTGCAATCACATAAACATCCATCGGATTCACAACGAATGACAGAGTATTCCCCGAGTTCGGGTGGTACTCAAACATCCTGTCGGAATCACGACTAATGACAAAGAATAGCACTTAAACATCCATTGGATAGTTCCAATCGATCGGACATTGAATCGTAGCAGCGATCAAGTTAATACCCCTAATTCAACCTTGTCCCTATGTCACGAGACAGAACCCCAACAACTTAGTCGGACAGAGCCCTGACATATGTTATGAGGTTCAGATCAATCGGAAAGGGTAGCGGTAATCTGGAGTTAAAACACTTAAAATAGGGCAGAGCCTTATTATTATTATTATAAAAGAAAAATTGAATCAAAGTGAGAGAGAGAGAGACGATATCTTAGTGAGAGAGTACAAAGAAAATGGTATATGATCGATCTAATTTATAGTTGTGTGGTAGCTTGAAATCCACGAAGTTCATACACGTACACAGGTCTTTTAATTTAATCTTGGATGACTAACATACTTCACTAGCATACACGTGCAACTTTTATATGGACACCTATCTTTCTTTAATTGTTGCATTTTGTAGTGTACACGTATACTTTTCATGCAAAGTTAGAATTATATAAATATGTTATTTCCATTTATTATATATAAAAATTAATGGGACATGAATGTGGGATTGGACACGAAATTGAAAAGAAGACATGACAGATTCCTTATATGCCATTTATTTATTATTATTATTTTATTAATATTATTTATTTTATTATAAGATGGGACACGAAAGTCCATTACATGAATTAAATTTCTTTTGATTAGTTTTATTAATTTATTTAGTAGCTATGTCCTACTTTAGTTTAAAACTAAAATTTCGATTTTTATTATTATTATGATTATTTAATATATATATTATAATTAATTTAACCTGCTTCACTTATTTGGCGTTTACAACTTCTAAAGTATAGCGTTCTAGAAAATAATAAATATGTCATTAGAACGAGTATATTTTTGTCTACATTTTGAACCAAGTTTCATTAAAAATAAAATAGGTTCAAATATAGTGTATTTTTATAATTTAATTATTAGACGGTTCATGGGTCCGTCTAGTTACTTCATATTTGTTACAGTCGACTTACCCGTAATATACATGTCTAATAATATAAGTTTTTATAGACTTTTATTTTATTAGAAAGGTCACTCATATCCAGGCCAATTAATTAGTATAATATTTCAACCAACTATATAAAATAGTATTTAAAAACTATTTGGGTTGAATATTTATATTAAAAATAAACTAGTTACTAGTTACTAGTGGTTAATAAATTTAACCAAACTTATAATTCTTATATAAAAATAGGAATGTTACAAATCTCCCTTAACCATTGATATAAACCCTCATCAGTGGCTAGAACCTCCTTCATTGCTTGTTCAAAGTAAGCTACAGTAGTTGAAGATGCACATTTCCATAACAAATTCTTAAATAGCTCACCCTTCCACCTAGGCTTCATGTTTTCATGCACATGCCTCAAACAGAACCTGTGTTCTGCATATGGAAACACCTGTTGTATGGCTGGAATGAGGCCCTAAAATGAACAATGGCAGTTAATGTTAAAAATGACAGTTAATGTTAGAATGAATTAGTGTTGGAGAATGACAAATAAAGTTACCTTCTGCCTATCAGTGATAAATGTGAAGTATGAATCTCTTTGAAGATCTAAGTCATGTCCCAGACAATTCAAGAACCAAACCCAAGAATTTTTTGTTTCAGCTTCAACCAAGGCATAGGCCACAGGATATATTCCATTGTTGGAGTCTAGGCCAACTGCTGTTAACACTTGTCCTGGGAAAGGACCTTTCATGAAGGCTCCATCCAAACCCAATAGTGGCCTCCCACAAAGCTTAAAGCCTGCCTTCAAACCACCTAAACATATGTAGATCCTTCTAAACTATCTTGTTGGGCTACTAGGATTAGCTTCAGGCTCTACATCAATTGTTACTGTTGTTCCTGGGTTAGACCTCATGAGTTCTTCACTGTAGTCTCTCAGAATTGCATACTGAGCCCTGTAGTCCCCCTCTATCCTCTGTTTTGCAAGCCCTTTTGCCTTGAACATCTTTTGCAAAGAAACTGAGATCTGATGCTTCCTTTGGAAAGTATCTTGCAGTGCTTTTAGAGGAATAGAAGGATTTACTGCAACTGTAGGCTCTATCTCCTTTGCTAACCAAGTAACAGTACACAGCTTCACAGATCTTGTTTGAAAGCACTTGTGTTCATTTATGTAAGTCTTCACTACCCAAGACCCTTCTCTGTTTGCATTGGAAAGATAAAGTATCCATGGACATGTGGTTGCACGTTTTTTGGATCTAGTTTCTGACCTTGTGGTTGGTTTATGCATTAAAGCTTTACCCTTGGGACCCACACCCTTTGGACCACCTTTTTTGGATGAAGATTCCCCTTTATCACCACCACTTGTTGTTGCAGATTTGACATTTTTACCCTTATTTGCAGCTGCATTCCCCTTTTTACCCTTATTTGCATCTGAATTCCCCTCTTTACCCTTACCACCATCTTGTTTAAACCCTTCACAAATCACCCTAAACCTAACTGGATCATTCCTTATAATCTTCAATTGCCTTTTGCTAGACACAACCAACTTCTTAACTAGGGCCCTTATCTCCTTCCTTTCTGCAAAAACTTGACCAAGATAGAATGGGTCAGCCACAGGATCATTCCTTCTTTTTTGTTTCCTTCTCTCCCTCCTTAGTTGTATCTTAAGGGGTGGGTCATTTTCCTCATCAGTTAAGCTGTCAAAGTCATCTAAATGTGCATTCAGTCCCATACCCTCTGAGTCACTTAAATGATTGTACTCTAAAGGCTCTTCCTCTATGTCATGATCCACATAACTACTAAAATTCTGCATATCAACAACTACATCAGCAATCCTATTATCTTCATCTACTATGTAATCTGAATCATCTGAATCATCTTCCTCTTCAACACTATTTACAGGCTCTTCAACTAGGTCCACATCTTCATCTTCACTAGCCTCAACATCATCTTTGCCCTGCTTATAATCACTATCCTCACTATCACTAGCCTCACTGACCTCACTGCCCTCACCATCATCTCCCTCATCATCAGCCTCACTACCCTCATCATCAACTTGGCTAAATTCAACATCATTCAATACTTGACTACTTCCAGCATTCAATACCTGACTCTGATCTAATTCAACTTCCCTAACTTCCACATCTTTTTTATTAACCTCAGTTTGACTACTTCCAGCATTCAATACCTGACTCTGATCTAATGCATGCAGGCTATCTTCAACAACATTTTGATTAACCAGCACATCAGTTTGTCTAGTCCCAGCATCACCTACATTATACTCTAATGCTAGTCTCCTGGAAGCCCTTGACAATATTTCTTGTGTATTCCTAACAGGTAGATCATCATCATCATCATTTATTTCATGAATCCTAACTTTACAATTAGGAGACATAAAATAAGTTTCAACTAAAGTTTCACCATGCTCAGTATATACTTCCATCAACTTATGATCTCCCACACAAGACAAAAAGCTGAGCACATCAGAGTCATTTCCTAAAGCCCTCAATCCAAAGTTCAAATCTTCATCAAACACTTTGAAATGGTAAAAAATCAACTCTTTTTCAGAGTAGCCTAGTTCTAACATCATATAACTTACTTCATGAACTGAAAATTCATCCTTGACTACGAAGTCAACATAGTCTACCTGACCTTTTAAGTAAATCCTGTTAGGAAACTTTGTGAAAGATCCCCCATGATGAATCTTCAGTGAGAAAAATGTAGGATTATCTGAAAAAAAACATAACAAAATGATCAGTGTTAGGGTTCAATAGATGATCAGTGTTACATGATCAGTGTTAGGGTTTAAAAAAACTCACCATACAGTGTCTCTACATCAACCTCTTGTCCCCTAGGACGAATGAACCACATTGACATTGCACTTCAATCGTCGATGATCCTGAATGATTTCGTTTTGAGAGAATGTTTAGGGTTTGAGAGTGATTTCACTTTGGGAGATGAACATCGATTAGGGTGAAATGTCTGGGGAAAAGGGTGATAAGATTATAATAAGGAGTAGTTAGGGTTTTATTAAAGAGATGGTTGGGAAAAGACATAAATGCCCCTCAGGTGATTTGCACGTGACATGGGTTAACAGCATAAATGGATGAGGTTAAGGGGCGGGGAGCAAAATCAAGATGGCCTTCAAAGATCAGGGAGTAAACTGGCTATTTTGAAAGGTTTGGGGCAAAACCGTTAAAGTGAGCAAACCACAGGGAGCAAAACGGAAGTTTACTCTTTAGTATTTGTACCCCAATCATAAAAATTTGTAATTTTGCAATCATCCTTGTGAAATGTATTATAATATAGTATAGATATTATAGTCCATATAAATCTATTTATTATATTTATACATACTATTAAATCATGAAAATCCCAAAGGTTGCATGTCTAACCTTTAATTTAATCAATTAATTCCTTTAGTTTAATTAATTAGTGAATTCAATTGAATGCATTATTTACAAGAACTTAAGAGTTCCTTATAATTAATTTATGAAGATAATTAGTGTCATTCTTAAAACTTTTATTTAATTCCTTAATTTAATTCAAGTAATGAAAGACACAAGTGGGTACGGATTCCATGGATCAAATGTCTAGATTGCACTCAAAGTTAGGGCTGTAAACGAACACGAACAAGACCTTGTTCGTGTTCGTTTGTTAAAAAATATATGTGTTCGCGAACTGTTCACGAACGCTTATCGAACATGATTTTATGTTTGTGTTTGTTTGTTAAGGAAATGAACTTGTTCGTGTTCGTTTGTGTTTGTTTGTTAATTTTAGGCAACGAACGTTGACGAACACAAATGAGCACAAACTAATGCTCATGAACAGACATGGATACAAATGAACATAAACAATCGTTCATGAACATAATATATAATACACTGACACTTATTAAATATTTAATTTGTCAGAATTTTGATATATTTAAATAAATATAAAACTAAAAACACTAATGAACTATCGAACACAAGCGAACACGTTACCGAATGTTCATGAACATAAACGAACGAACGCGACCTCTGTTCATGTTTGTTCATTTAACTAAATGAACGGAATTTCTTGTTTGTGTTCGTTTGTTTAATAAATGAACGAACACAAACGAACTTCCCGCCGAATGGTTCACGGACTGTTCGCCGAACGTTTGGTTCGTTTACATCCCTACTCAAAGTGTCTTAAAACTTTGGACAATGTCCAAGTTTACCCTCTCTAAAATGTTTTGCTTTATTTATACATATGACTTCAAAACTTATACACATGGTAAAATTACCACAAAGATAAAAAAACATAGTTTACTTAACAAGGTATATAGATTATAACAAACACCTAGATTGAAACAAATATTCAATGACGGATGAAGATCTTTAACAATGATTATCAAAGAATATATCAATACAAGAAACAAGTTATAAGTACTAATCATATGAAGAGCGCATATCGCTACTAATCAAATGTTCGAAATATAGTAAACCGTTGTTTTGTCCATGAGACATGCTCCAAACATCAGATTTCGTCTACCTTTAACTCTCTTCGTCCTTAACGTTTCAAATATAATTCACTAAAAATTTTCTTGTTAATTTTTGACAAATGACCAAGATAGTGTATTTTTTAACAAGGCTATAATACTATTTGTTAAATTAATAACAACTAGATAGAAGTCCCGGCCGCGATGCGGTCCGGGGCTACAAAATAAGATGTAACCTAATGAATACCTAACATGGTAAACGTAAAAGAAAATATATAGAAGTGATGTCGTTGAAATAAACTTAATCATGACGTTTTAACTAATGTTGGTAAATATCTTGTAGAATTTTTATTGAGTTCCAAATAACACAAAGGCCATATAGTTGCAAGATGAAACTTAAAAATACATTTATAATACAAACCATCTTCACTTTAATTAGATATTTTAATCCACATTGTATTTCCTTAATAAACTTCGTTGAGAATTTAGAAGGGTTAAGATCCACACAATTTCAAAGTGTATTTATTTCCGTGAAAAGTTTACAAAACCATGTGCTCTTCTGTTAGTTTTCTTTTTCAATACAATGTGTGAGAAACCACCCTTTGGTTTCTCTCACCATCACCTCCCGATGACCACCAGATCCACACAATTTCAAAGTGTATTTATTTCCGTGAAAAGTTTACAAAACCATGTGCTCTTCTGTTAGTTTTCTTTTTCAATACAATGTGTGAGAAACCACCCTTTGGTTTCTCTCACCATCACCTCCCGATGACCACCACCGTCAACATCTCCATCACCGCCATCTACACCACCGCCACCACCATACCACACCACACTACATGACCTTCGCCACCACAACCGACCTCTCAGACGACCACCATTATTACATTCTAACATCAACACTGCCACTATCTCTCACCCTCTAAATCAGAATATTTAGACCAAAAGACTTCACTTCAAAAGGAATCAAGGTTATTCTAGTAAAGAAAATTCATACATTAACCAAACACAAATGTTAATAATCAAAATACTTTCATATTAAAGTTTAATTATGAGAGCATAATGTTTAATATCAAAAAAACAAAAAAAAAATATTCAAAATCAAAGATGAAAACAAACCTAATCAAGGCAATGGTTAATTCTTACGTATAAGAGATTCAGTTATGGTTTGAGATTTGAATGCATATATATGTTGTAACACCTCGAAAATTCACGTCCTATAATGTATAGACACGTGTCATAGGTTTGAACGTGTGAAAGAATATTCTTGAAGGACTAAAGTTGACAAACATGGAAAGTGTGTGAATTTAAAGGTTCAAAATGTCAACAATGAATAAATATACATTACAGTAACCCTACATGATGCTCATACCTTCAAACGAATAAATCATGGATCATACGAAGCTAAATATGAAAGAAAGTGAGAGATTACAAACTACAGGGGTTAAATGTGTCAACATGTTTAAGGTATACCTCTGAGTGACCTTTTAGCATACCCGAAGCTTTGTAACGGTAAATTATGCTCATTAGAATACATGATAAAAATTTCATAAAGTTTCGTTATCGTATGAGAAAGTTATGATCAAATTCGTATACAAGGGGTTAAAGCGTTAACGTTGAAAATTATGACTTTTCGGGTTAACATGAAGTGACCAAGAACTTAGCAAAGTGGGTACAAGTCATGAACCCCTTATGAGTCAAGTTGAGGGGCTCAAAATGCAAGATATATAAGTGAATTGACCTTTGGAAGGGCCAAGAGACAAGTTGCAAAAGCTAGAAACCTTTAAACCTGAAAACGAGGCCTAGGCGGGCCGCGTAAGAGTTGTTATGATCTTACGCGGGCCGCGTCAGACCCCCAGTTGCAGAAAAAACGGGCAGCAGCCTGTTTGAGCTTTTAACCGACTTATAAGGGATATTTTCACTACATGGGCGACCCCTAAACAGTCCTAGGCACTTAGGGACACCTGTGGACGATCCATTACCAGTTGTAGCACTTGTTGTCAATGATCTAAGGTGATTAAAGCACTATAAAAGGGCCTTGTGTTGCAACATTGTAACCACACCTTCCATCTGCCTTTCTGATCATTTCTGGAGCTCCAAAGCAGACTCAAGTGATCACTAATCGTGCATAGGACTTCAGTAAGTATGCTTAACATTTCTTAGTTGAGTTTTTACTTAGTTTTAGCTTAAAAGTCAAACCGTCGTAATTACCGTTTGACTAAACGATTAATCATTAATGGTCCAGTGATTAGTCGAATTAAAAGTAGTTATAAGTTGGTAATTATGTGGGCAATAAACCCTTAAAAGGGCACCCTCTGATTACCACTCTAACTAGGTCAAATGTCAGGTCAAAATTGTTATTAAAAAGTCAACAGAATGCTTAATTTCCAATTTATGCATAATTAGCAATGTAGAACCCATAAAACCTGTTTTTATCATTAATATAACTTGGTAATTAATGTAAGAACATGTCTAAACATGTTCAACCCGACAATTTTCAGTAGAGACCCGGTTCGGAACCGAAAGTCGCATAATTTGACTTTTGCTTTGACTTTCAGTCCTGACCCGTTTAAGCATGTTTTAGGAATGCCTTAGAGATTTAATTGGACTAGGTTACATGCTAGTATAACCCTCTGTGATTATACACCTTGGTTCATTAGTTATCCAATTAATATGCATGATTCCGTTAATTGCCTATATGTTGACCATTATGCCCTTTTCACCATAAAACGTGATTTTTAAAAATGTAAAAGAGTAGAAACCTTAGTTACTAAATTATAAACTTGCACCCAAAATTTGACATCAGTTTGAGGTGTAGATTGAGAATTATGCTCGTTAGCGTAATTAGAAAGCTTTTAGCGATTAAACGACATAATTAGCATATAGCCTATTTAAACCCACTTTTTGATATCAAACTCTTTACCCACTGATGTAATATATTATTTTGGGATTTTTGAAGATTTTTAATTAATTTTAGGCTGAGCATAACTTAGAGTTATAAGCTTAATTCGGTAATTCTCGGTTTTGCCCTTTTGGGCTATAAAATGAGTTTTCCATATCTTTTGACCCCAAACCATTTGCTACTGATTTCATATGATAAATAAATTATTTTAAACCTTCTGGGATAATAAAAATATCAGCTTTCTATATAGAACCCGGAAACGGCTTCTAATCGCCTTTTAAGCATTTTTAACGCATAGTATGTACTAAAACTATTTTAAACATACAAGGGTTGATATCTACTGATATTTTAGGTAAATTATAATATTTTAACAGTAAGCAAAAGTTGTTTAACTCAGACTTCAGTTTTGAGCTTTTCGGCTTATGTGAAACTACCAAAATGCCCCTACGGTGCATAGTTTGGTTATAATTAATAAATTTCACATATACACAATACCCTACTGTTATAAATTATTAAATTAAGTATTTTTTCTGATTATATCAGACCTGTAACTCAGGTAAATACTTAAACTCTTTTATAACCTTGTAAATGACCAAAATGGGCATAGTTTGTGTTTAAATTCGTTTCGGGCATAATAAAAGATAACTTACTGATGTCACAACATATTTAGGGCATATTAACTTAGGAAACCTGGCTCTTACGGTTACCTGTTACGCTTCTTGCGCGTTCGGTTCGGTTTATGTAACTAGTTTGCATAAATTAGCCGAAATGGGTCAACCCTTATCGTTTTTATCTCAAAATCCAGAATGTGTATAATACACCCATATTAAGCAAGTCTTCAAACTTGTCGGGTCTAAATCACATTCTCTCCCGGTCTTCGCTTAATCGTGCGTACGAACCGTATCTTTAAAACTAACCGGTCTAAGTTTAGGCTTAATTAAAGACCCGTTAGGATTCTAATAGGTTATTATAAACCTTCGTTCCAGAATAGGAGGACCAGTAAAAGCTATTTGCATTTGCTGTTTGTGAATTATACTTGTAAAGGTAAATACTTTTAACTTATTTTCCCTTATACGGGCTTGGGGTACGGCATATAAAATACCGCTTGGTCGGGCATTCGACCTTAATCGATTGGTGATTAAGTATTATCGAGATGACCCGTTTAAATATGTTTTGTTTGCTTACCACCTTTTGGAGGTTAATGACAGTGTCCCGTATATCCTTGGCATCATTTTACGAAATGGCCACGACCTAAGCGCGGAGTGTAGGCGTACACTCGTCAGTGCATAAATAAATTATGTGGTGTGTCTATTGATCTTTAACCCGGCACGAACCGGGCTACTGAACGCATAAGGAACATGTAATCCTTTTACAAGTTTATATGTTTAAATAATTATCCCAAGTTATAAAATATTTATGCCACGTGCATCCAAATCAATTTTTAATCATTTTTTTTTAAAATGAGTCAGTTGATTGTATTTACCAGTGTAAACTGATGTATTTTCCCAAAAAGATTAAGTGCAGGTACTACGCGAACTAGGCTGGCTACTCCTAGCATCAATAAAG
This sequence comes from Helianthus tuberosus, assembly GCA_030545235.1. Lineage (NCBI taxonomy): Eukaryota > Viridiplantae > Streptophyta > Magnoliopsida > Asterales > Asteraceae > Helianthus > Helianthus tuberosus. The sequence continues at coordinate 146,993,445 of CM060419.1, read as the reverse complement.
AGTCTCGCAAGCTTAAGATGCCTAAAGTCTGTTGAACTACTGTTTCCATTTTATTTTTAATCCACATGTGGATAAACTTTCGACTGTTGTGATACTTGATATTACAATATTATATTCGGTTGAAATATATCTTCCATTTGCTTCCGCTGTGCATATTAAATATTATGTTGTTTGACTATTATGTTACCAACTACGTCACGATAATCCCCCACCGGGCCCACCGGTCAAACGTGGAAATATCGGGGTGTGACATATGTTCAGGGTAAGGATAGTGTAAAAAGGGCCTAAAGTGTGAGAAGTGTATTATAACACTATATATAATACTATATAACACCACATAAACACCGTATAACAATATGTAACACCATATAATACCATATAACACTATGTAACACTATATATCATTATATAACAAATATAACACTATACATCTATCATAGACATGATATCGGACAACCTATAGTGTTATATTTGTTATATAATGATATATAGTGTTACATAGTGTTATATGGTATTATATGGTATTATATGGTGTTACATATTGTTATACGGTGTTTATATGGTGTTATATAGTATTATATATAGTGTTATAATACACTTCTCACACTTTGAGCACTTTTTACAGGATCCTCTACCTATATGTTCATAAAATACAGAATCACCTTCAATTATTAAAAACCCAAAGCAAAACCCAATAAAATTTACCAGAAGTGAAGCAAGTAACCAATATAAAAATTAAACATGTAGGATTCAATAACATTTAAAAGCCATAAACACCAACCATAGTCTGAGGTTCTAGGTTTTTTTAAACAACAACGAAATCAAGATTTCATAGACTATCTCCTTCTCAGAGTTCCCAAAAAACGTAGCTGCAAGGCGGGTTGCAGGATCTAACCTACCATCCAACAACCTTGCAATGCCACTATCATGAATATGTTGAGGATTTTATAAAACTCATCATAGCCACAAACAGAAAACCCATCAATAACTGCCACCGGCGACGGCTGTAAAGCCGGAGAAGAGAGACATAGCTACGTTGGATTTAAGAAACCCAAATTTGGAAAACATGTCAACAACCCAAAGATGAGACAACAACACATGCTTTTAAGGGGTGAAAACAAACTGTTCATAGGACACATGAGAGGGTCTTGGAAGGTTACAAACAAATGACCATAAATTGAAACAAAGATATGCACATAAAACAACTAAAGCCAACCTTACGGCACATTTAAGCAACAAATTGTTGCTAATCATCTCACATTCCATATGTGGGCTTTAAAAGCTCAAAAAAAAAAAACCGCCAATGAAACGACAATCATCCGGCGATGGGGTTAAAAAACCCCAAAATACAGAGATGCGGTGGAGAGAGAAACGACTATGGTGGGCAACAACCCTAAGATGAGAGAGCATCACATGCTTTTAAGGGGTGAAAAAAAAACAGCTCATAAGACACGTGGGAGGTTTTGGCAACTTTACAAGCAAATGACCATAAAGTACAATAAAGACATACACATAAAACAACTAAAGCTAAAGTCACAACCACACTTTGCACAATCTTGTTGCAAAATTATAATATATAATTTTACAAATTGAGGATGTATGTCACCTTACGTCCTTCACTAGAGGTCCATTATTATATTTATGGAGGACCCCATCAAGCTCTAACTTTATTCGCACAAACTATTAACTCACACCTCTCCACTATCTAAATTAATTCACATAAATTAAGATGTTATCGGAATTAGGTAAACTCGGTGTTTTATTTTTATGTCTCAAGATTCAAACGAGATAAATACAAGAAAGACGAGAAACACGTGAACTACAAAATTACGTGCTGATTCACATGTTATCAATTCCGTTGATATGTAAATATCATTGGATGTTTAAATAAAAACTAGAGAGATATTTTCGCGCTTTGCGGTGGGAACATGGTCGGTATTAGTTTGTTTGCGTTAAGATATAAGCTTTATTGAAAACAAAAATTGTGACTCTATCGTACCAAACAAAACCAAAACTGACAAAACAACATCTGTATCGGTACCATAGCGTACTGAACTGAACCGAACAACATCAATACTTGTACCTGTATTAATTTTTTTGGTTTCCTATTTTATAACGGATAACGTACCGCTACCGTAGCGAACCGAAACCAAACGAACTACATCTGTTTTGGAAAATGTTACATAGAGTTTTTACAAGGATTTTTGGAGTTTTTTCAACTTAAATGGGTTTTCATGTTATCCTTCCCAATATATATATATAGGGTTGAATTCATTTCAAAACTCTAAATAACTACAGAACTTTCAGAACTCCTAATAAACAATCATTTTATATATAAGTTTTTGTATTTATGATCTTTTTATCATCTATTATATGTATTTCTTTGATTACATACATGTTAAAAGTAGTTTACATATGTTTAATTGACAAAATTATATATATGTGTCATAACTACTTACATGTATGTAAAAAACTAGTTTACATATGTGTAATTAGAAAATTACATATAAAAATGATAAAATTACTCTTAACTTGTATGTAATCGTAAAAATACACATAATAAATGATAAAATTATCCTAAACATAAAAATATATAAATAAAAAGATTGTTTATTAGGAGTTCTGCGAGTTCTTTAAATATTTATGTTTCTGAAATGATCCTGACCCTATATATATATATATATAGGGGAGGATTATCTTGAGAACGCTAAATATGGTGCGAACCGTGAGAACGAATTAGAAAACCAATCAAAACCAATTTTTTTTTAATACAAACCTTATTGTAATTAAGATACAACATTAAAAAAAAGAATTTACAACATTAAATAATTCATTTATTCTCTCAAAATCACTCTTATTAGATTTTTTCACATGTGTAAATTTGTTAAATCCAACAAATTTACACTTGTGTAAATGAGAAAACTTACACATGTGTAAATTTTCAATATTTACGAATACATGTAAATTTAAATGTGTTAATTAAATTTCTAACATTTGTATTCGAATAATAATGATAAGTGTAAAAAGAAATTTTGAATTTGAAATGTTTTTGACCAAGTTTTTGCAGTTTTAATATTCGTTCTCGCGATATTTAGCGTTCTCATTTAAAACTTCCCCTATATATATAGGGTTCAGTGGGAAACACTAAAAAAATGGGGAACCGGGTAACAATGCGTTTAACATGTTAAATAAATCATAAAAATTCAATTTAACATGTTAAAAATTAATTCAATAATTAACATTTTTTTAGGCATAACGTTTTAGATTCTTTTAGGAGTTAAATGTCTGGTTGGTCCTTGTGGTTTGCGAAAATTGCAGACTTGGTCCCAATGGGTCACTAATTACAAAGTTGGTCCTAATAATTGTAATTTTTGCACTCGGGTGGTCCTTGTCACTAACATCTGTTAAGTTTTCTAGTTAAGTGTCTGTGTAATGTATGTTTTACCCCTAAGGTTAAAAAAACAAATAAAAATAAGTGGGCCACCCCATCCCCACCCTTCTTCTTCCCCACTCCACTCTTTAACCACCATCCACCACTACCACCTCCCCTAACCACCATCAGCACCACCGTGCATTACCATCACCAACCACCATCTCCCCGAATCACCATCATCATCATCTCCGCCACAACCTCCATCTCCCCAAACCACCAGCCATCACCACCATCTCCCCAAACCACCAACCCCACCGTGTATCACCATCACCCCTCAACCATCATCATCAAACACCCCTAAATCACCACCATGACATTTGTTTCACCGTCGATAACACTTTTTTAGTTGCATCAGATCTAGCTAACAAGTAACAACTGATGAAGCTCAAAAACCGAATTAACCACCAAACATCGTTGTTATCACCAGATGGAGGTTAGATTCCGGTTAACCGGAACTTCCGAGGACCGTTGCCCGTTGGGATTTAACACATGCATCAACTTTCTTCTTATCTGTAAAAGCTTCTAAAATCGCTTGATGAGTGCAGTGGAGAGAGTGGAGGTTGTGATTGGTTGATGAGTGCAGTGCGGAAAGAGGGAGTGTAGCGGAGATGAGGAGGAGGCAGGTGAGAAGCTCTGGAGACATTGTTGAAGTGGAGATTTGCAGGTGTGGTGGTAGGGTTTTGTGAGGGTGCGATAGAGGGGAGGAAGAAGATAGTTTTATTTATTTTAACTACTTAGGGGTAATCTAGTCATTTCACATCAATTTAACTGAGAAATTTAACAAAGGTTAGTGACAAAGACCACCCGAGCGCAAAAATTACATCTATTAGTACCAACTCTGTAATTAGTGAACCACTGGGACCAATTCTGCAATTTTCGCAAACCACGAGGACAAAGCAGGCATTTAACTCTTTAACTCATTCTTTTAGCGTGATATTATATAAAAAAACACAAAAAGTTACAATTTAAAACACAATGAAACGTATTTTAGGCATGAAATATAAAACGCTATGCGATGAAAATTAATCAGTATGATCTAATTTTAATGTTTAGCATATATTTGACTGTGTTTTAAATTGTTATATTTGGTGTTTTTTATACAATACCATGTCAGAAGAATCTAAAACATTATACCCAAAATATAAAATACATTACATATACTTGTAATATTTTGTAGGAAAAATATATAAGATTTAACTATAAGGGAAAAGATCAAATAGGAAGTTTATTTTGGCTAGAAAGTGTAGGAAGCAATAGGATTAGGACATGTGACAACATTTAATATTTTGTAGGAAAAATATATAAGATTTAACTATAAGGGAAAAGATCAAATAGGAAGTTTATTTTGGCTAGAAAGTGTAGGAAGCAATAGGATTAGGACATGTGACAACATTTAAAATAAAGAAAAAGGGTATTTTAGTCAATCCAACTCTTTCTTCTTCTTTTTCAAAACCCAGTAACTTCAAAACCCACCATCTTCAACCATTTCTTCACTTTCTATCTCAATAATCACTACATTATAGTGCGATTTTCATCACCAATCAATGATTCAAACACCCGATCAACGTGTTCTTCAGCTTTTTTGAAGAAACCCCAGTTTAATTTCATACAAAATCTCGTTTTTCCGGTGATTTTGAAGATAATCACTCGATCCGTTCGATTCGAGCGCTGATAAGTGTTTCAATCATTCAAAATTCGTCAATTGTTGAAGAAATCACTTCGATCCATGTAAGAAATTCTTTAATTTCATTTTTACGATCTGGGTTTTTGATTTAGTCATTGCGTTTTACGATCTTGGCGGGGGTCCGGGGGCAGCGCCCCTGGTAGCGGGGTCCAAAGGGCAGAGCCCCTGGCTGGGGTTGAGCTATTGTCAGCTCGGAATTTTTTTTTTTCGATTACATTGTTGTAATAAAAATGCATCAGAAAAATTAATTTTCTGTAAATTGCCTCTGGAAACTGCATTGGTTCAGACAGTTCACAGCACAGACAATTCACAGCACAGACAAAACTATTGTCATGGTTCAATGCGTTTTAGAGAGAACACTTTCTTTGGTGTTTTTAGGCCATTGCGTTTTAGAAAAACACATTTTTGAAGTGTTTTTGGTGCATTGCGTTTTACAGAGAACACTTTCTTTTGTTTTTTAGGCAATTGCGTTTTAGAATGAGTCATTTTTAAGTGTTTTCTGGCCATTGCGTTTTACAAATAAGACATTTCTTTGTGTTTTTGGTGCATTGCGTTTTAGGTAAAACACTTTTTTGTGTGTTTTCAGTCCATTGCGTTTTAGAAAACAGACATTTTAAGTGTTTTATGGCCATTGCGTTTTACAAATAAGACATTTGTTTGTGTTTTTGGTGCATTGCATTCAGTGGCAGATCTAGGATTCGCGGCAAGCGGTAACGTTTTATAAATAAGCGGTAACGAAATAGAAAAAACGTCAAATTTTTCCAAAATTTACACTAATTTTACACTACCGCCGGAGCGCCAAGGGGTAGCGGGCATTACCCCTTGTTATACACTAGATCCGCCCCTAATTGCATTTTAGGTAAAACACATTTTTATGTGTTTTCAGTCCATTGCGTTTTAGAAAACAGACATTTTAAGTGTTTTCTGGCCATTGCGTTTTAGAAATAAGACATTTGTTTGTGTTTTTGGTGCATTGCGTTTTAGGTAAAACACATTTTTATGTGTTTTTAGTCCATTGCGTTTTAGAAAGTACATTTTCTTTTGAGTTTTTAGGCTATTGCATTTTAGAAATAAGACATTTCTTTGTGTTTTAAGTCATTTCTTTGTGTTTTTTGTGCATTGCATTTTAGAAAAATGTCATTTCTAGGTTTTTTTTTCATTGCGTTTTACGATACTGGGGGTTTTTCTATTGCGTTTTACACAACTGGGTTTTTATTTTTTTTAAATATAGCAATAGTATACTCGTTTTAAAGATAAAAAACGATCGTTTTTTTGGTGCAATTTTTATAAAAAAATAATGTCGTATGAAAGAGTTATTAACGTTTAAAAAATGAGGGGAATTGGAGGAGAGAGAAACTATTGGCTTGAATTGACTAGAATGCCACTAAACAAACTCACGCGCCTCTTTTCTTGCTTTCAATTTCCCTGATTTAATCTTAGCCCTTGATTAACTAAGTGGATGGTCAAGATCACTTCCTAGCCTTCCTAGCCAAATAAACTTCCTATTGTATCTCCACCCTTAACTATAAAGTGGATACAACTTAAGAAATCTAAGAAGAATTATAGACTATCATTGGAGAAACAACAGTTAACTTGATTCAATTTTATAATTTTTTAGAGGAGACGTATATAACTTTGTAAATAACTTTTTCAGATGATAATTTCAAAATAAAATTTATACTAGTAATTATTTTCATAGGATGCCGACTTACCGTTGCGGGCGGCAGTGACGCAGCATAGTGGGGGCGGGAGGGGGTGACCGACCCCCGGAACTTTTCGCTTAGTAGTGAAGAGTATGTAGTTTTCGTATACAAATTTTTGGGTATATACGTTTTCGACCACTCCCCCCTGTATAGAATTTTTTTGGGTATATACGTTTTTTACCTATCGGTCGGAAGTCTCAAGCTTTGCCACTGGGCGGCGTACCGTCTCTTGTCCACGTGAATCATGTTTGTGCACCTGTCTTTTAAGTGTATTTTTTCCTCCTTTTATAGTGGATTCATATATATGGGTTGAACTACCATGATTAAGATAACTGAATATTATTATAGAAAAGCTTTCTTTTATTAAAATATTATAGTAAGAAAGAATTATGGAATAGAACGAAAAAAAAAACATCCTTTATTATGATGATGTTGATTATTATGCGGTAATGGAATGGATCATTTCTTAAGAATGTGATTTCTTTTAAATATAAGAATTTTCATTCTTTTGTAAGGAGATGTTTTTTTTTTCATTCCTTCAAGGAATAGAAAGGCATCTTATTATTATTATTATTATTAATTTTATTATTATTATATTATTATTTGATCGGAGTGTCGCGCTCCGGTCAAAGATAAAATTTATAGTTCCAAATTACCCTTAACAAATAGTTAGTGGTAGCAAGGGGTCGAACCACGAAGAGTCTGTGGTTTGTGGATGTATTCGATTGAATTATGAAAGTTGTCACTATTATGAAGCTTGCTATTTTGTTTTTTATGTATTTTTGTTGAATGAAAAGATTTGAATAAAAATACTAAGTGATTTGGTTGATGACTACTAAAAATTAACAATTGCAAAATGTAAATAATGATTTAGACAATATAGAGAAAACAAGGTTCACACCCGGTTCGGTAGTTGTATTCCTAGGATTTCTACACGTTTTAGAATTGATTCAATTGCAAAAGTGACTAACGAATTTAGTGTTACACTGCTTAGGTGCCAAAAGCTAATAACGTTATAAAGAACGGACCACAATGCACTTCGTTACCAAGAACATGTAAACTCTAACCTAGACAAGGCATAATTGCACATAAACATTTCATAAAGTCAAATTTAATCTTCACTCGACAGTTTATGAATTCAATACAAATGCAAGACAATTATCATAAGCTTCAAATCAAATAGCAATTTGTCACAAAATCAATCCAAGAACAATGTTAAAACCCTAGACTTACAAAAACCTACACCGGGGTGAACCTCCGAGAAATTAGCCGCTTATGAAAGGACGAACGCTATCACCGGAAATTGAGGACTCGAAATTGAACATCTTGAAGCCTTGAAGATGGTAGATGGTGATGGTTAGGGTTTTGGGTAAGTGATGATGATGAATGGATGAATGAAGTGATGGATTGATGGAGCTAGGGTTTTGGAATCAAGAAGAAGGTGTTGATTTCGTTCTTGATTCGGGTTGTGGGAATGATGATGATGATCGAATCGAATGATTGTCAATCGGATCGATGGATTAGAGGATGAATTGGTGATGTATCTTGGCTCTAAGAGGTGTTTCTCCCTTCAAAATAGAGTGTAACTCCCGTTTCTTGGTCAAAATTGATGTTATAACTTGTCCCCAACTCAAAAATCAAGTTTTTCGCGAAGTAAGAATGCAGGTGGCGTCGCCGACGGCCATTTAGGGCGTCCCCGACGGCCCCTGGAAGTCTCAGTTTCACCCGACGACTTAATCTGCTGTTTACGAAGGTTTCTGGCCGACGAAACAAACCAGAGGCCGTCGCCGACGGTCCTTTTGGGCGCCACCTACGGTGCCTCTAAATACCATTTTTTTGTTTTCTTCATAACTTCTTCGTTATAGTTCCGTTTTACGCACCGTTTTCGCCCACGTACTCGTAATTCAGCCCTCTATCATGCCATCTACAAATATATTCATTTTAAATCCATTAACATCCCCCAAAACACATCCAATCTTCGTGATTAACCCGGTTTTGTTCATTTCACATCCCCGGTTGATCCCGTTCGCTCCCGGTGCTCCGTAAAGCTCCCAATTAGCTCCTTAAACTCTTTTAGACCTGTAAAACACAAATCTCATTAAAAGTAGGCTATTCAAGATTAAAAGCTATGTAAAAACATCAACTTAAGCATAAACGATCACCGGTTTTCAACCACGTATCACATCCCCACACTTGTCTTTTGCTTGCCCTCAAGCAAATCTGTTTTTCACTTTCACGTGGGTCTAACAAGAAAAACACGCCCCATTCCCGAGACGAGGTTAAGGTCTATTGTCATACAAAAGTTCAAACTCTTTACAATTTTCAACATATTTAACGGTAAAATGCATTCACATATAAAATGGTTATCCAAGATTAACCCGCCCGTGAAACCAACAATTCATGCACATCCCTCACAATGTTCTCTCCACTCGGTTTATAAATTGGCTAATTTTCATAATGTATTAGCACTTCAAAGAATGATCGCTCAAAACCGATTAGAACACGTACCCGCATAGGCTTGCAACTCAATCATTCTCCACCACCGAACACGAATACTAAGCACAAGTCATAAGGTCTTTGTAAGGGTTGTAACGGGGCTAGGCTAAGGGTAAGAAATAGGACATTTTAAAGTGGCTAAGGTGATGAAAATTCGATTTTTATTAGAAACGACTACTCTAAACAAAACTGAACTATAAACATCACTACGAGGCAACAACTTTAGCCTTTTATTCAACAACCACTAACTTCATATTTTTGTTCTTTTCTCAATGATTTTCAATTCTTTTTCATAACATTTTCTGATTTCTCTTTTTTTTATATGCAAACAAACAAACAACTATACAAACTTGACTCCTATAATCGAATTTCCATCACACGGGTTAAAATCGAAAAGGGGTTAAGGTTATGGGCTAAAGGGTGGTCAAACGAAAGGGTTAGGCTCAAAATTGGCTACTAAGGGATAATTTTTGGGTAAGGATATATAAATGGTGTAAAAGGAAAAGGTTTACCTAATGCCTTAATCATTCTTGTGCTTGTATTCGGTCTATGGTCTCAAACGTATCAAAAGTTGCAAGTTCTACAATACGCGAGTAATGGTCCACTCAAACAAAGAAACATGTATATGTAAATCTATGATATAAAAGTGGCTTAAAACCTCACGTATAAGGGTATGGTATGTGATATGCATAAAATGCTAGTTCCTTAGGCGAATTATTCTCAAATAACCACCCGCTAAATACCCGTCATGCTATTACTTTGAACTTGACCATGACAAAAGACCAAATGGGTTGTGCCATCCCTCGTTGACTTAGTTACTTGTGCTTTTAAGATCTCTTTTGAAACAAGAAATTATTGAATTTTTTTTTGAAATTTTCCCCCATCCCCACACTTGAGGTAAACATTGTCCTCAATGTGTAGTGTTTAAATGAACGGGTCAAAATCGAAAACTTTTACTACTCCCCCATCCCCACACTTGAGGTACACATTGTCCTCAATGTGTAAGAACTAGAGTTTTAAAACACACAAGGGATGTGACACGGCTAACCTCCCAAAAATTTCACCCCGGAAAATAAAATACAATTTACAATCCACTTATTACTAATCTAAGAATCAAGGAAAAAGGAAATGCATGCACCTGATTTTTGTCGCTAGATGCTCATGTCTTCTTCTTCTTCTCGTCATAAAAACGGTTGTCTCGCGAACATGTTGTACCTACAAATCTTAACCCTTGTGTAGAAGCATGCTTCTCACAACCATTGAAATTTGTTAGGTGGTTAGTTCTACCATTTTCTATGAAAGTGTTACCAAATCATGCGTTAAATTACCTTGATTTTTGTGGAAAAATAATTTACAACAATAACAATCCTAACTCACTTTCGTAGGAATCACGTGTAACACCCGTCTAATTATTTAACGATTTTCGTTTAAAATACGAAAATAAACATGGAATTATATGTAAACACTGTTGAATAATACGGGTGAATTAAAACTTTTACAATTTGAAAAATAATGCAATTGATATCTACAGAATTGCCGTTTTTATAATGACGACAAAAACAACGTGCGGAAGCTTTTATCTCGAGTGTTCGGTTCTTGTACGCTGCTTGATCTTCATTCGGGTACTCATGACATTCACCTAAAATCAAAACCAACTCAAAAGTTAGTTTTGATAGTCAAGTAACAAGGTTAAACGAGTTTGGAGTTCAAAATCACAAATTACAAAAATATTTTTCTCCAGCTGACTGACTGGCTTACGGACCGTAAGCCTAGACCTTACGATCCGTAAGCATCCGTCGCGATACGCGGCGGTGCCGTGTCTCTCCTTCGCGCCACGCGGGGGATGATGTTTTCCAGCAGACTTAGAGCTGGGTCCTGCATTTTCAGCAACGCTAGATTTTACGGAAATGGCCATAACTTCTTCGTTATTAATCCGTTTTAATCGACGTGACCGTAATTTAATTCTCCATCATATGGAGTTAAAATACAACATCTAACTTCACAAAATTTTAGACTTCAAGCTCTTGGCTTGAAGTTCAATTACGACACTTTTTGACCCGTTCGCGGTTTCGTCTAATAAACTTGTTTGTGGCCCTTTGTTTCTTTTGCAAACATATTATTATAATTATTTCCTATTGTACAAAGTTCAAATCACGGGTTATTACACATTCTTAACCCGTTTCGTTAATACTTCTATTTTGACCCGTTAAGGGTATTTATGCACTTTTTAAACTTAATTTATGTCTGTTCTTTGTATGCATCATAATTCCACCCGTCCATATTAATTGGTTTTCCACCACCACTATGATTGTGGTGGATTTAATGTGATAGACCATTTATTACTAGTTCTATCCCTCAATATGTCATTTTACGGAAAATGCTCGTTTCAACTCGTTGGACACTAAGGTCCCATATCATCCCTTTTTATACTTATCCTAAGGATTTAATCTATCAAAATACCTATTTCTAACAACCTTCAAAGGTCGTTTACCCGATTTACCCATCAAGGGCATTTAGTCAACTTTAGCCCCTCATTTACGACAAAGGGCATTTGCTACTAATTTGACTCAAAAATGTATGTTTAACCACAATCGTATTTATACGTACCTGGCTCGAGTCAACCTAGTGACCCGATTTATACCTCGCTTTTATTATCACATATTCTATGGACGCAATTAACCATATCGCTAATCGCTCCTGTTAACACAAGACTTGACAACCACATTAGTCAATATTGTCAAATGGTGTTATCACACCATTTGACCCGTTTGGCCTATAAGACCAAGCATTTTCATAAATAGCAAAACATGGTTAATAATTACCAATTTGTTCATCCGACCCATTTCGGATTTTTGCCACTAGACCCCGTTTTCTCTTAAACCCTTTTCTTATACTTTTACCCATTCGGCTTACACCACGGGTGCCCCTTTTTAACTACAATTTGCTTTAGTCGATACTTGACTAAATTTCTATTTTACTCATTTTCCCGTTATTAGTTGCATTTTAAAATGATCTTAAGCAAACTCCTTAGTTATTAGTCATTACATGACTAAATTACCGTTTCGCCTCTTTTCACCATGACCCATGGTTTTTATCATTTATGTTTGTTCCGACTCATGTTAATAGCGTCGGAACCCTTAATTCGGATATTACACTAATCGCATTTGTAGTTTACAAAATAATGCATATTCTACAAAAAGGATGTAAGCGTCGCTTACCTTGCATCCAGTTATGCTCTTTTTCCCGTACACGAACCATTTGACCCGTTCCTTGCCCAAGTCTCCTTCTAGCTTGTCAAGAGTCAAAGAATCATCATGATTCGTAAGACGGTTAGATTAGTCATCATTATTATGACTATTTCGTCCTACGGATTGTATGTCGAAACTACTTTTCGACTTCAATGTTGGTTTATTTGACTTTCGATAGTCAACTAACTTCAATCATATTATACACACAATAAGTTCAATCAACATTACGTTTAGAACCCATATTATTCCGTATTACACGTAGTTAGTCGAGTTAGCCAATTACGCGTTTCTTTCATAATTTCATTATGTCAACATTCATTCGGGCATTTTAACAAACACCTAATGTGCATAATATTACTTATTTACTAACTAGTTCATAACTAGTTATCTTTACCAAGATTTGCATCAACACATTCAAACCTCTAAGTCTAGTGTTCATGAACTACATCAAGAACTTATATCATAACCTCAATATTCATCAATCTTACATTCTAATATGAGTGTTCATCATATTAACATAAAACCCACTTAACTTTTCAATGGATCATTATGAATTTCATAGATTATCCAACAATCTAACATGTTATTGACTAGGGTTTACTCCTAGACATCATATTACTTCAAGATTCACTCATGCATGACACAATCAAGCTCAATTTCAGTTTCTTACAAATAACCTAGAATTTAAGATGGATCAAAACATCACAATTTTACATACCTTGTGATCCTTTCAACTAGGTGTTCACGAATTTGTGCTTGAAATTCGATTTGGAGCTGATTTGAACCCTTAATTTGATCAAGTTTGGCATGCACTAGGGCTTGGTGGGGAGCTTGTGTCGCCCCTGTGTTCTTGTTCGACCAGACACCCCTAAAGTGGGTGTTTGGTTTGTTTTAATTCTTGTTTTTAATAAAACAAGTTTCAAGTTTAACAAGTTAGGCCCCTCCATTTTCCTTAGTTCATAATTTAAGTGTTTTAACCCACTCATAAGTCACTTTCTAACTAGGTTAGAATTATTCCTAGTTAGCTTAGTAGGTTCGGGAAGCCGTAACCCGTTTTACTTTAAGTCCCGTTAAATCGGGCCTTTTATCATCCTATTTTCTTGAAAGCTCTTATTTACTTTAAATAAATATTAGGATTATTCAATAAATTCATAATACTTGCCGGTTTACTTTTACCACTAACGGTACTTTCCCCGTCTTTAGTATTAACGGGGTTTAATTACCAAACCCGTTTTCGGGGTGTTACATCACGGTGGCATTTAGCATATGCACGCAAGCCCTTTAAACCTCCCGATAGCTCGGGAGGACGAGTAGGTCTCGTGAGGGTTATATAGGGAACACACCCACAACGTTCATTTAACTAATAAAACGAAATAACAAAAATATAACAACAACAATACTAACTAAACTACGGATAACAACTAAAACGAAATGGGAAATAAAATATACAATAACACTTGACCTACCACCTCATGGTGGTCGAATGGCATGCTTGTCGCTTACAAACTCCTCGAAATCACCCACCGGTGATTCATACCATTTGTTGCCAAACGGTCCAAACTTCCTCACTTCCTCTTCCTTCTTCTTTTCTTGAGGCGACTTCTTCGCCTTCTTCTTCTTGACCGGTTTCTTCTTTGGTTCTCCAAACCTACCAACCATAGCACATACCTTTTTGTTTGGATTCATGTCCTTCTTGGGGCACGTATCATCACCGAGTGGGTTAGTAAATTTTGGAAAAACATTTAAATTTAATTCCCGGTCCCCAAACTTTATGCTCACCGTTCCCGTTGCATAATTTATTATGGCATTAGCAGTTGCGAGGAACGGTCTACCCAGTATGACTATCGGTCGGGTGTCCTAAACACACCCAACATAGTCTACTACCAAAAAGTCCACTGGGTAATAGCAATCTTCCACCTTTATAATCACATCTTCCACCATCCCCCTTGGATGCGTGGGAGTCTGATCGGCCAATACCACGGGAGTATCAAACTTTTTCAATGGACCAAAATCGTATTGGTCATACAAACTCTCGGGCAAGATGCTCACACAAGCTCCAAGATTGAGGACCGCCCTCTCGATTTTAAATGCTCCAATTTGAATTGGAATAAGAGGATCTCCCGGATCTTGAGCTTTTTGGGGGAGCACACTCGATAAAACGGCACTAACATGAGATATCAAATCAACCGGTTCGGGTAATTTGTTGTGCCGTTTTTCGATGCTTAACTCCTTTAAGCATTCCACATGGGCCGGAACCTTTTTAATGTCATCGAGTAACGGTAAATTAATTTTTGCTTGTTTAAAATTTTCCCACCCCTCGTCCTTCGGTGGGTACCGTTCCTCAACTTTTGATGCATTACTCGGGTTAAGTTAATTTAAACAATTTTCACAAAAAGAATTTTTAGTTATATTTTCAATTTTACTTTGTGAAATCGTTTCTTGTTCATTTTCACTTTCTGGCTCATCACTTATATCTTCCACTACACCATCAACATATTGTGGTGGTGGAATGCTTTGAACACTACAAATTTCATCATTCGGAAGAAGACTTACCGCGCTAATGTGTACATTCCTCACATTGCCCGTGCTTGAGCTTTGATGCTTCGGGTTCATTGCGGTGTCACTTGGAAGTCTTCCTCCACTTCCACGAATTTGGGCCATTTCTTCCGCAAGTTGACCCACTTGTTTTTCCAATGCCTTATGCGACTTGTCTCGCACCTCAAACTCTTTCCTCACTTTGGTTGTAAGGGTACTCATAGCATTCATGAGAGCATCCATTTTAGAATTGAACGAGTCGTCACCTTGAGAGTTAGAAGCATTACCCCCATTTCCACTTTGGTTGTAACCACGTTGATAATTACCTTCACGGTTTTGATACCCTTGGTTACCCCCTTGATTGTAATTCCTTTGGTAACCCCCTTGGTTACCACCTTGCCGGTTGTTGTAAGAAGAACCACCTTGACCACCTTGATTACCCGATTGAAAATTCGGGTTCATTTGATTCGAGGCATTACCATACCGGAAGTTGGGGTGATTTCTCAAACCCGGATGGTAAGTGTTGGAATTCATGTCGTATTGCTTTCGATCCCCATACACTTGATTTACTTCCTCGGTGTAATCACTCGGCCCCGTTGGACATTGCTCGGTTCTATGGCCGATATCTCCACACTCTTCACACACCGCGAATTGTACCGCGTTCACCTCCTTCTTCTTCATACGAGCCATTTCCAGTTCTAAGGTAGAAATTCGATCCTTAGAATCAAGGTCGGGAAGTGACCGGGAAACAGGATGTTTCTTGGCTCTATCGGCCGATTCCTTTTCCTTCAACCGCTTACTCATCCGCTCGAGGAACTCCCAATCATCATCTTCATGATTGCTCAATAAAGTCCCGTTGCTCGTTGACTCGAGGCGATTCCATGTCATATCATCCAAACCCCGTACAAAACACTTCACCAATTTCCACTTCTCTATTTGGTGATGTGGGCATTTCCGAATCAACTCTTTGTACCTCGTAAATGCTTCGTGCAACGGTTCGCTTGATAGTTGGAGGAAAGATCTAATTTCATCTCTAGCGTCATCGGTCTTCGCCATCGAATAGTATTCATCAAGAAAAACTTGTTGCATCTCACCCCATGTTCGAATACTATTAGCCGGAAGTGTAAGAAACCATTGTTTCGCCCTGTCTTTTAGCGAAAACTGGAACAATCGAAGTTTGACCTCCTCCAATGCAAAGTTATGTCCCCCGATAGTGTTGCAAATGGAAGAAAACTCCGCCAAATGCGTGTACAGCTCATCATTAGACCTCCCATTGAAGTGGGGAAGTATGTTGATGTAGTGGGGTTTGCAATCAAACATTCTCCTTTATCACACTATTGGAGAGTCATTATCGGTAACTACCGGTCGGAAACGGTCATTCACTCCCCGTGGAGGTTGTTGACAATGATGCGGACCGTTAACTTCTTGATCGACCGGTCTTCGATTGTCCCTTCTATCACCTCCCCTATCACCTCTTCGGTTTCCACCTTGGTTACCCCCTTGATTGTCACCTCCTACGAAACGAGGAATCCGGTTAGGGTTAGCATTGTTGTTGTTATTGTAAAACCCATCGTTCTGGTTCCTTTGGTTATTGTTCCGTGGTTGGCGGTTGTTTTCGTAACCGTCATTTCTTCTATTCCCATACCCGTAGTCATCATTCCCCACATAGTTGGCGTTTTGGTAGCCAAACTCATCATCTTCAAACCTTCTTGCATTGTAGACGTTACCTTGATTCACATACCCCCAATCTTCGTCATCATTAGCCCGATCATCATAATACCCCCCATCATCCAAATATTCTGTATGAACACTCACATGTTCCGGCGATTGATAACCGGGAACACTATACGGTTCGTCATCGGGGATGGCGTTCCTCAAATCGTCTATGTTGAAGAATGGGTCTTCGTTCGCGGGATTGCCACGATCTTGATTACCTCGACGGTCGGAATTGACATTCCGGTCATCAAGGTTGATGGGTAAAGAAGTTTGTCGATGAAGGTTTTGTTGTTGGGGTGTTCTTTGGGTGTTGTTGGGATTTTGGTTTTGGAAAGGTGGTGTGGGTGGTCCGGTGTTGTTATTACCACCCGGTTGTTCTTGAGGTATAGGTTGAACGTTTTGAGCTGGGTGAAAGGCTCCTCGGTATTGAAATTGGTTGAGGTTTTGGTTTGAGTTTTGATTTGCCATTGAATCGGTTTCAATGGATGGTGTGAGTTGTGGTGTTTGATTGGTTTGATTAGAAGCAAGAGTTGCTTCCAACCGGCTTGCTAGGTTTCTTCTTGCTACTCTTTCGATTTCCGGTTCGTAGACTAACGGTGAAGTCCTCCCGGAGTTTCGCGTATGCATGCACTACCTGTAACCTGCACAAGTAACACAACCCGCGTAACAAGGAAAAAGACAAAGCACAAAAAGAAACTAAACAAATTAAACAGATAATCACGCAAATTCAAACAATAATCCAAACACAAAGCGCACGCACTCCCCGACAACGGCGCCAATATTTGATCGGAGTGTCGCGCTTCGGTCAAAGATAAAATTTATACTCCCAAATTACCCTTAACAAATAGTTAGTGGTAGCAAGGGGTCGAACCACGAAGAGTCTGTGGTTTGTGGATGGATTCGATTGAATTATGAAAGTTGTCACTATTATGAAGCTTGCTATTTTGTTTTTTATGTATTTTTGTTGAATGAAAAGATTTGAATAAAAATACTAAGTGATTTGGTTGATGACTACTAAAAATTAACAATTGCAAAATGTAAATAATGATTTAGACAATATAGAGAAAACAAGGTTCACACCCGGTTCGGTAATTGTATTCCTAGGATTTCTACACGTTTTAGATTTGATTCAATTGCAAAAGTGACTAACGAATTTAGTGTTACACTGCTTAGGTGCCAAAAGCTAATAACGTTATAAAGAACGTACCACAATGCACTTCGTTACCAAGAACATGTAAACTCTAACCTAGACAAGGCATAATTGCACATAAACATTTCATAAAGTCAAATTTAATCTTCACTCGACAGTTTATGAATTCAATACAAATGTAAGACAATTATCATAAGCTTCAAATCAAATAGCAATTTGTCACAAAATCAATCGAAGAACAATGTTAAAACCCTAGACTTACAAAAACCTACACCGGGGTGAACCTCCGAGAAATTAGCCGCTTATGGAAGGACGAACGCTATCACCAGAAATTGAGGACTCGAAATTGAACATCTTGAAGCCTTGAAGATGGTAGATGGTGATGGTTAGGGTTTTGGGTAAGTGATAATGATGAATGGATGAATGAAGTGATGGATTGATGGAGCTAGGGTTTTGGAATCAAGAAGAAGGTGTTGATTTCGTTCTTGATTCGGGTTGTGGGAATGATGATGATGATCGAATCGAATGATTGTCAATCGAATCGATGGATTAGAGGATGAATTGGTGATGTATCTTGGCTCCAAGAGGTGTTTCTCCCTTCAAAATAGAGTGTAACTCCCGTTTCTTGGTCAAAATTGATGTTATAACTCGTCCCCAACTCAAAAATCAAGTTTTTCGCGAAGTAAGAATGCAGGTGGCGTCGCCGACGGCCATTTAGGGCGTCCCCGACAGCCCCTGGAAGTCTCAGTTTCACCCGACGACTTAATCTGATGTTTACGAAGGTTTCTGGCCGATGGAACAAACCAGAGGCCGTCGCCGATGGTCCTTTTGGGCGTCGCCTACGGTGCCTCTAAATACCATTTTTTGTTTTCTTCATAACTTCTTCGTTATAGCTTCGTTTTACGCACCGTTTTAGCCCACGTACTCGTAATTCTGCCCTCTATCATGCCATCTTCAAATATATTCATTTTAAATCCATTAACATCCCCCAAAACACATCCAATCTTCGTGATTAACCCGGTTTTGTTCATTTCACATCCCTGGTTGATCCCGTTCGCTCCCTGTGCTCCGTAAAGCTCCCGATTAGCTCCTTAAACTCTTTTAGACCTGTAAAACACAAATCCCATTAAAAGTAGGCTATTCAAGATTAAAAGCTATGTAAAAACATCAACTTAAGCATAAACGATCACCGGTTTTCAACCACGTATCAATTATATTGTATAATTTTTATTAGAGTAAATTACAAGTTTTATTCTTTATGTTTATCCCAAATTTTAGGCGATATCCTTTATCTTTAAAAGATCCTTCTCATCTTTTTATGTCTATAAGAAGCCTCAAAACTTAGATGAGTATCTGAAATTAAAAGTATCACAGCTGAGGTTATAGCAAGAGAGAATAGCATAGGGATGGATGACAGGGAATACCAGAGGTTCTTATCATTTCAGCTTAGCAAAGTCATAAAACTTGAAGACTATACTAGGGACCTGAGTAAATCCATGTCTGAGAGGCCAGTAATTCCTGAACTTCAGATGCAACTGAGGGATGATTATGTTGGACACATTATGAAGTACAAACCATATAATGCAACCAAAGATCAATTCAAAGACTGGTCAGCAGATGCTCTTAGAGAAGAAATCGACAGAATCACAAAAATGTGTAATGATCCTCTGGTAAAGCCAACTCCACCTAATTAGAAGAAAGTCAAAACAGTGGATTTAGATGAGACATAGAAGTTTAAAAGAATGAGAGGAGAGCTTGTGGCTGCTGGTTATGGTTCAGCTAGATCCATTGCTAGATGGTCTAAACTGAAGATAGTTGAAAACTACAAAAAGCTGGAAGAACTTAGAGCTGAAGATCCAAATGTTCATCAAAACCCAGTTTATCCTACAACTGCTGCTCTTTCTCAAAAGATCCATACTCCAACAAACCTTCTCTCATAATCTGCTTTATCTGAATCCATTGTAAATTTGGTTAGCAGGCCACAATCACCAAACTCATCTTCAATAATTATTCTTCCAAGAAAACTAACTGATCCAAAAATAGTAAAGTGGAAGTCATGCTCAAAAACCCAAGTATTGACTTTGATCAGATCAAATGGTAGTGTTGAAGAGATTAAAATGGATAGTGCATATAATCTGAATGCATACGATCTCCAAGATTTGTTGGACCTTCAACTTGAAAGGGATGAAGAAGAAGACATGTTCTCCTTAGACTTTGAACAACAATTCAAAGGACAAATCAGGGAGATGTGGATGAGAAATAAAAATCAGTAATAAAGAAAGGTTTTGGTATCATCTGTTGTATAGGGAGATTGTTGGATTAGCAGCTGTGACATTGTCTCTAGTAGGGTTAACCAGGACACAACATGTAGCAAAGGACATGTTGTTGCGTAACAAACTCTTGATTGAGGTTTGATGAAAGTTGTTTAGGCAGGTGATCGTATGTTCTTAGTTAATGTTTGTTAAAACTTAAGTTGTATTCGAATTTTATTAAGTTTGTCAGACATCTTTTATATGTACTTATGTCTATAAACAGTTTACATTGTCAATGGGTAGATACTCTCTTTTTTGAATAAGAGAATGGAAATAATCATATGTAATTGATATATTAATCGATGATTTATGTTTATAGTTGTCTACTATCTATAATAGATAACAAGTTTTGGTACAATATCTATACACATATCTATACGTTCTATTAATGTGTGTTATGCATGTTTTCTAAGAAACCACCCGTGTTTGCACACGGGTCTTACCGCTAGTTATTATTATTAATTTTTTTACTATTATTATATTATATTATATTGTATTATTTTTATTAGAGTAAATTACAAGTTTTGTCCTTTATGTTTGTCCCAAATTTCAGGCGCTGTCCTTTACCTTTAAAATTGATGAGTTTTATACTAATTGTTTCAAAATCCCGAACATTATGTCCTTTCGGGCAAACCCAATTAATTTTTTTTGTTAAATCTGATCATGTGCAAGGCACATGAGTACATTTTTGTAATTTC
Organism: Helianthus tuberosus; assembly: GCA_030545235.1. Lineage (NCBI taxonomy): Eukaryota > Viridiplantae > Streptophyta > Magnoliopsida > Asterales > Asteraceae > Helianthus > Helianthus tuberosus. The sequence goes on along the minus strand of CM060419.1, from coordinate 146,972,470 downwards.
GTTTCTTTAGGGAAATTTATGTAATTAACTTAAAATAAATACCCCACCATCTTCAAAAGTTGCAGACAATCATCTCTCTTTCTACCCTCTCTCACTAAAAACCACAATCACCTCCACCTCCACCTCCACAACTGCTGTCACCACTCCCCACCACCACCGTCGCCGCTATACCCTTCACCTCCACCTTCACAGCTGCTGTCACCACTCCTCACCACCACCGCTGCCGCCATACCCGTCACCGGACGCGATTGTGTCACGCGCAAGTTTTAATAGAAAAGGACCTAGATTGGGGTTATCGAGAGATGATTCACCTAGTAATAACTGCTTTTCTGGCAATTTTTTCTTTCCGGAGCTCCGATTTGGCGACGACTTGGCGCGTGAGGATGACGGAGAGGGTGATGGAGGCCTCCGTTGCGCCAGTGGTGTTGTTTTGGGGTTGATTGAGCCTGGAGTGGTGCGGATCTGGTGGTTGTGGCTGTCTTATGGAATGGAGATTCGTGGTGGCGTTTTGACGGAAACTAAACCGGGCATGGTGGAGACGTGTTGATAAAATGCAGATCTGAAGTTACCGGTGAGTGTGGAGGTGAAGGGTATGGCGGAGGCGGTGGTGGGGAGTGGTGACAGCGGTTGTGGAGGTGATTGTGGTTGTTAGTGAGAAAGGGTAGAAAGAGAGATGATTGTCTACAACTTTTGAAGATGGTGGGGTGTTTATTTTATGTTAAGTGTAAATTACAAAAATCGTCCTTTATGTATTTCACTTATTGCAAACTATGCCCTTTGTGTTCAATAATTACAGAAAACGTATCGATGTTTGCAAACCCTTGCAAGTTATGTCCTTTAGCCCCAAACTCAGTTAATTTTTTGTGGTTAAATCTGAACAAATGGACCCTACGTGAGGGTATTTTTGTCATTTTACTCTCATGTGGGGTCCTTTTAGTTAGATTTAACCACAAAAATACCCTCATGTGGGGGTTCATTTGGTCAGATTTAACCACAAAAATTAAAAAAGTTAGGGTTAAAGGACATAACTTGCAAAGGTCTGCAAACATCGAGTACATTTTCTGTAATTATTGAAGACAAAGGAAACAGTTTGCAATAAGTGACATACATAAAGGACAATTTTTGTAATTTACTCTTATGTTAATTACATAAAATTCCCGAAAAAAATGAAATTACAAAAATACGCTCATGTGCCTTGTACATGATCAGATTTAAAAAAAAAAATTAACTGGGTTTGCTATAAGGGACATAACATGCAGGATTTTGAAACATAAAGTACAAAACTCATCAATTTTAAAGGTAAAGGACAGGACCTGAAATTTAGGACAAACATAAAGGACAAAACTTGTAATTTACTCTTTTTATTATTAAGACAAGTATTTTTGTCGTTTTTATTAAATTGTATTTCATAACTCATCTTTTTTCCTACAAAATTGTACAAAGTAATAGTCCATTCTATTCATATATGGGTAACCAAAACATCCCAATGGAATGATCTATTTCATTCCTTTGTACATTCCATTCTCTCGTTCATTTCATTACTTCATACCAAAGAAACCCTTAACACTCATGTCCCTCGCTAATACAAATTAAACTCTAGTTCTTTGACACTTCGGATGATGGGGTTATCATATAAAAACCAACGATTTCAATTGGCTTTTAATATTCACTAGAATTTATGACCCGTGCGTTGCGACAGAGCCATTAAATCATAGGTACCACACGTGAGTATGTGACTGAGCTGGGTTGCTGATATGCTCTAAAATATACATATTTTTATATAATATTTCCTATATTTTTAAATAGCTTTATGATTGTTTTTATCAAATTTTACTCATACTTTATTAATAGATAAGGGCTTATTATAATTCAAATGTCATATTAAATTAAATAATCCAAATGTCAAAATGCATGATTATTCATGCGCATGGGGGTTATATATTGTGCTATAAATGAAAAAAATATATATAGAAAAAAACCAACATGATGTTTTTTTGGTGGAATTTTTGAAGGTGAAAAAGAAAAAAAAGATACAGAGAATAGTGGAAGGGATTTACCAGATTTGGGTGAAATGAGCCTTCATGACATGTGAGGGTTTAAAAGGAACGTGAAATTCTAAGATTGCCATAATGAAGCCTTGTAATTACCATGTGCCACCGCCTTTTTTTTTTTTTTGTGTGTGTTGGATTCATTCCTTTAGAGCATCGAGAAGCCCGACCCAACATCCTTTAGAGACTCGCTTGAAGCCCAATTATATGAGAAATTGTATTCTAGTTCAAATATAATTCCGTATGTCCATTTTAATTGATATAAAATCATGAAAAAGTCCTACTGGATCGAGGCCCCCACAAATAATATACCATATACATACTGATTTGCAAAGGGGCGGCATTAAGATACGGCAGCAAGCATAAGCACAGACGGCAGTTTTGGTTGGGAGTAGGCTGCGATCAAGAGAAAGAAGAAAAAAAATTGGTTCGAGGGTTCAAGCCGTGATCAAGATTCTAGTCCGGGTTTGCAATTTATTAGTATTCAATTTTGTTAAGACTTCGTGTTTTCAATTTGATACTATGTTTTGTTTATCATATGAGACTTGTTTCTTTTTCTTAAATATGATTCTTGGCTAAATTTTTTATGCTACCTAGCCCTAGATGAACTATGATTTAATTTTTTGACTATTCGGTTTTGACTAGTGATTAAATTGAGATTTTTTACATATTCCTGTTTTATGATTGTTTATGAACTTGTATGCTTGTCTTGGTTGTGATTGGTTGTTTGGTTAGGTGATCTTGTTAGTCTGGTCTGGAACTATTTAGATCATTCTAGGTTCGTTAATCTATTAGGTTTTCGATCTAGAGCTTGAGATTATAGATAATTCAAGTTTAACTGAATTAATTAAAAATCAACTACGTATAGTGTGCATCCTTTTCTGGCAACTCTAGCGACGTGTCAGGATTGCTAGGTTATTAGCTAGGCGTTGTTTGGTAGTTTGGGTGGCCGATAGCTCGGATCCAGCTACTTATTCGCGTTTAGGGTTTCCTAGGTTTTCAATTATTTTGCAGGTTTAGCTTCATGACCGGAGGATTTTAGCACCATAGTTGTTTTTAATCTGATAGTCGTGGGATTCGGTGTCGATAGCTCGAGTCGTTTCCAATTTAGCACTTCATCACTCTGTTCCATCTTCTATTTTGATTGATCATCCTTAGCGGGATGTTTTCTGGGTAGATTCGAAGTTTTAGCCATTGGTCAGGACTAGAGGCATGGGTTGGTTATAGGGATTCGAAGCCTGGGTAGTTCTTTCTCATCGTTGTCTGCTTCCCGTCACTTCACCATCTTGCTTTCTTGCTCTGTTTTCTTGTTTACTCGCTTTAGTAGAATTAGAAAAAAAATCCCAAAAACCATTAAAACCAAATAAGTAATTAGTTGAGTCAGAGTCTAGTTTAGTGTCGCTAGTGTCTCGTGGGTTCGATAGTCGGACTTCATTAGGCTTTACTACGTACGATAGGTACACTTGCCTGTCAGTGGTCTAGCATTTAGAGAGTCTTAGTTTATAAATTTAAAACTAAGGTATCTAGATTAGGTTAGTTTTTGTAGACCATAATTTGCACATCAGTTGCAAACTGATCCTTTCGGAGCCTCTGTTGACTGAGTCGATCACAGTTGGCCAGCCTTGTCCCGGTTGACTGAGCTGACTCGGTTGATTAAGTTAACCAGTTGACCATCACTTTACTTGTGTCCGATCAATCCTTTGTTTAGACCCAACAACTTCCAATAACTACCACTGATTCGAATATCATCATCAATCCACCATTTGCTTTTCTTTTTGAACGAAGAAAGAAAATATAAATTAGTAGGAATAAACAACCAGCGATTACTGGCCTACTACGCAGTGGCGGATCTAGGATTCCTTCGTAGCGGTAACGTTTTAGAAATAAGCGCTATCGAAATCGAAAAAATATCAAATTTTTCCAAAATTTACACTAATTTTACACTACCGCCGGAGCGCCAAGCGGTAGCGGGCGTTGCCCCTTGTATGTACATAGGTCCGCCCCTGCTACTACGTTGAATATTACACAATATGCACCTCTAATAAAGCCAAAACACCCCTTGTTATCTAAACATAATCATAGACGCACCATGTGCTTAATCAATAGAAAGACTCAGGTTCACCGTCTTATAATTACTTCACCAAATGTATTGGCAGCGAGTGTTGTAGAGATGGAGAAGACAAAAGACCAAAGGGTTAAAAACCACTTTCGTGTAAACATAGATGTTTTATTGAGATTTTAGGCATGATTGTCTCCATCTGAATTTGTTCAAAAGTTAATTCTAATCCATATAGGCACCAATGTTCTTTATATGATTTGTTGGCTTATCTAAGATTGCACTGGACTCTGTCTCTAAAAGATTGCTTGTATTCATAGCTATGCCCCATTGTTTCATTTTGCTAATTTTAATTTGTAGCTTGTGCACCAACATACCATTTTCTTGGTTGTTGATTGAACTATATGTTGACTCACAAAAATGACAAAGTTATAATGTATTCAGTTATTCCCTATAGATCCCATCCAATTCACAATGTGTCATATAAATAACAAATGCCTATAGCTTGTTTATTTCATGATTCCCATCGTAAATGTAGAGATTTTCCATTATTTTAATCCCTATTGTACCTTTTTCCCAGTACTTTGTTGCCTCATGAATGCAACTTTTGTTAGTAATCTGAATACGAAAAGAATCTGCAACAGAAAAATAAATAAAGCAAAATGAAATAGTAACAGTGAACTGGGCTTGTGTTTGACACAATTCCCTTAAACAGATTCGCGATCTGTTCCCAGGGTACGCCGGTTCGAAGCAGCAACAGCTCACTACCGGACTTGAACACTTGCCTTAAAAGAAACAGAAGAGATGTTGCAGAGATTGAGAGAGGAGAAGATGTTTGCTAGTGTGTATGAACTGATTCGTTTGGTTTGGTTTTATAGCCATAAAAACCACAACTGAATTCTAATCATCATTGTAGCAAATTAAAACAAGAATAATGGTAATTATTGCAATTATTGCATCAGTTTAAAACTGAAACATAATGATCATTAACACAAATAATCATTACAGTTTAAAAACTGAAAACTAATGATGATTATTAAAACTTAAAACGAATAACAGTTACGAGTTAATGCAAAAACCGACCTCACGCGGGCTCGGGTTTTCGGAGCTGCATTCGTGTCCGCAGGACGTGCGGGCACGCACAAGTTCAACCAAATTCCAGTTTCGAAACTCAATTTTTCGCACCCCCCTGAGTGCGCACGGGTAGGACCTATGGTAAAACATGTCATAAGACCACAATTATTTGGTCAAGGTTTTACCTTATAAATAACCTCTCCTTTTGTTCCCATACCAATGTGGGACAAAGTGATTTTACCACTTGAGACTTTCATTCACACCAAAACTTCCAGCAATCCCCCACATGAATGAAGGTCGATCTCAGAAACAAAATTATTCCAATTTCATTTCAGCAGTTGAGTTTTGCATACGATAGGTAGGTGTTACCCTTTGAACCTTCGCTCATGAAATGCACTTAGCCCATTGGCTCTGAGTAGACACTGATGTCTTTGAACTCGTCTGCCGTTTGTGTAGATGACAATACACTTCACACAAGACTCTCCCTGACTAAGTCAAGTTCTCATAGTTATATTCGTTATGGTCATGAACATGAGCCTGGTTCTGCGAGAGCCATTAGGTATTGTGCCCCAACAATACCCTTCGAAGCGACCCCACTTTTCTCTCACATAGGTGATTCACTATGTATGGTTACCTTAGTCGAATCATTAAAAGCCATAGGCTTAGCCTCACACTTGTCACTTTTAGGATTGGACTAGGAAGTTTACTAAGTTTTGTAATAAACTCCCTTTTAAATACGTAGGGTTATCCCCCACAATGACCTCACTCATTCATACAATTAGGTTTTCCTATTGAACTCAGTTCTTGGGATCTCCAGCCTATTGAGTTAGGTTTCCATCATATGAACTTAATTTTTCAAGGGCTTCGGTCCCATTCCCATGGACGACCTCTGAACTAACTCTCTACTTAGGCCTTTTATTAGCAGATCCGCGATATTATCTATTAACATCACGTAGTCAACAGTGATAATTCCTATAGAGATTAGTTGTCGTATCGTATTATGTCTACGTCTGATATGTCTGTTCCTACCATTATACATTGTGTTACGAGCTCTGCCAATTGCCGATTGGCTATCACAATGTATACAAATGGCCAATGCCGGCTTAGGCCATTTTGGTGTATCCTCAACAAATTGACGCAACCATTTTGCCTCTTCACCTGCTTTATCTAAAGCGATGGACTCTGATATCGTGGATCTAGCAATAACCGTTTGTTTCGACGATTTCCACGATATAGTTGCACTTCCAAGTGTGAATACATACCCACTTGTTGCTCTGGAATCATTCGTATCAGATATCCAATTTGCATTACAGTGTCCTTCTATAACTGCTGGATATCTGTTATAGTGTAACCCATATTCCCGAGTGTATCTTAAGTAACGAAGCAACCGAATGAGACAATTACAATGAATTGAACTTGGGTTGCTCGTGTATCTACTTAGCTTGCTCACAGCATATGCTAAGTCTGGTCTAGTATAACTCATAAGATACATCAAGCTACCAATAATTCTTGAGTATTCCAACTAGTTAACAGGTTCACCTCTATTCTTGGCTAGATGTTAACTGATGTCAATGGGAGTTCTGGCTACATTAGAGTCATTTGCATTAAACTTCTCAAGAATTTTGTCCACATAGTGAGACTGACTTAAAACAAGTCCACTTTGGGTACGTGTGATTTTAATTCCCTGAATCACATCCGCAAAACCCATGTCTTTCATGTCAAATCTTGCTTTTAGCATGTTCTTTGTAGACTTTATGATTTTGTCATCACTACCAATAATGAGCATATCATCTACATATAGACACAAAATGACATATCCATCTGGTGTGTCCTTCACATATACACACTTGTCACATTCAATGATTTTGAACCCAGCATCAAGCATGACATGATCAAACTTTTGGTGCCATTGTTTTGGAGCTTGTTTCAATCCATACAAGGATTTTACAAGTTTACACACTTTCTTTTCTTGCCTAATGGTTGTGAAGCCTTCAGGTTGTTCCATGTAAATTTCTTCCTCTAGATTGCCATTCAAGAAAGCTGTTTTCACATCCATTTGGTGAACTTCCAAATTTCTAATGGCGGCAATGGAAAGCACCAACCTGATGGAGGTTATTCGCGTAACTGGCGAATATGTATCAAAGTAATCTAAACTTTCTCGTTGTTTATATCCTTTTATCACCAATCTTGCCTTGTACTTATCGATGGTTCCATCTGGTTTCATCTTCTTCTTGAAGATCCATTGATATCCTAGTGGTTTACAGCCTTGAGGAAGATCCACTAGTTCCAAGGTATGATTTTGTAAGATACAGTCTATCTCACTTTTGATGGCCTCCCTCCACTGAGGTCCTTCTGAGGAATTCACCGCTTGTTGGTACGTTTGAGGTTCTTCTTTTACCATGTTGGTAAGAAAATTAGGGCCAAATGATTTTTCATTCCTTTGCTGTTTACTCTTTCTGATTTCAACTTCCTCAGTCTTAGATTGTTCTCGAGGTTCATTATGTGCAACCTCATCCTCAGGAACAATTTCCTCAACCGGTCTAGTAAAATTCGGTTCACCTTTACCTAAGCATGGGAACACATGTTCAAACCACGATGCATCCTTAGATTCTATTATGGTGCCGTTGCATATTCCAGGGTTCTTAGAATCACACAAGAAAATGATATGGACCATAAGGACGGGTGTATCCTATAAATACACAATCCACTGTTTTGGGTCCTATTAGTAGGCGCTTTGGTGGTGTGACCACCACCTTAGTTAGACACCCCCACACTTTCAAGTATTTATATGGTGGTTTCTTTCCCGTCCATAATTCGTATGGCGTTACATATTTCTTCTTATTGGGTATCATGTTCAACACATAATTTGCCGATAAGATTGCTTCCCCTACATGTTTTGGCTTACCCCATAACTTATCATCATGGCATTCATCATTTCTTTCAAAGTGCGGGTTTTTTTTCGTTCCGCTATGCCATTTGATTGAGGGGAGTAAGGAGCCATGAGTTCATGTATGATTCCATTTTTTGCACACACATCAATAAAAGGTGAAACATATTCACCTCCTCGGTCGCTCCTTACAATTTTGATTTTCCGATTGAATTGATTCTCAACTTCGGCTTTGAACAAGATAAACTTATCAATAGCCTCGTCCTTACTCTTAAGTAAGTACACATAGCAATACCTTGTACTATCATCAATGAATATGATGAAGTACTTGTTCCCACCACGAGTAGGAATTGCTTTTAGAGCACACACATCAGTGTGGAACATCTCAATGGTTTTGGTGATTCGTTCAACCCTTTTGAATGACGATCTCGTTTGTTTTGCTTCTACGCAAGTTTCACATTTATTATTTGAGTCGGTATCGAAAGTTGGTATGAAATTAAGTTTAATCAAATGACGAATGGAATTAAAATTAACATGACCTAGTCTACCATGCCAAAGATTAGAAGACTCAAGCAAGTAAGCAGAACTAGTAGAGTTTTTATTCATTCCCTTCACAATAATTACATTTAATTTAAACATATCGTTGAGGGCATAACCCTTACCAACGTACACACCATTTTTTGTCAACACGACCTTGTCCGACTCAATCACCATTTTGAAACCAAACTTATTCAATTGCCACCCCGACACAAGGTTCTTACGAATTTCTTGAAAATACAACACGTTGGACAAAGTGAGTTCCTTTCCAGAAGTCATTTTCAAAATCACATTCCCCTCGCCTTTAATTTTGGCAGTGTCAGAATTTCCCATAAAAACCTTTTCTCCATTAGTCACCTCCTTGAAGGTGCTAAACAGATTCTTGTAAAAGCACACATGACGGGTAGCCCCCGTATCAACCCGCCAATCCTTGTGGTTTTGTCCAACCAAGTTAACTTCCGTGACCAAATCGAGAGGTCCGTGATCATAACAACGAGGTTATCAACCTCATGAACCATGTTCACTTGTCGAGCATTTTCCTTCTTTGGAAGCTTGCATTCGTTGGCCTTATGGCCTTGCTTTTGACAGTTATAGCAAGTTCCTTGGAACTTCTTCTTCCCAACTCCCCCTTTAGGACCAAGGTTGGAGCGTTTCCCATGAACCTTTTTTCCACCCTTTTTACCGTTCTTGTTACCCTTCAAAGATTGGCCATGTTCAACAACATTGGCCTTTGCTGTTTCAGGACTATCAATCCTTTTCAAAGCAACTTTGTTATCTTCTTCAATGCGAAGGCGAACAACAAGATCTTCAATGGTTATTTCCTTTCGCTCATGCTTGAGATAGTTCTTGAAATCAACCTAGCTTGGCGGTAGCTTCTCTATCATAGCAGTAACTTGGAATGTCTCTGATGTGTGTAAAATGCAACATATAAATTACATCAAATGAGGCATAAAACTAACCCTTTTTAGTACTAATGTTGGAAAAAGTGTGCTTTTGTTTTTCTTTTGTATTTTCAGGACAAATGAGCGTAATTGAACAAAAGGAACAAATATGCAGCCAAATCTAACATAAATACAAAGAAAAGGGATTAACGTGGCATGCCTGACCCCTCGACAGTATCTTCCCAAGCAAAAACAAAGAAACAGAAGGCTGACCATGGCCCCGTGCCTAGCGAACACGGCGGCGTGGCCAGGTGTCTGCAGAAAAGACAAAGCCATAGAAGCTTTTATTCCCAACATGGGGGCGTGCCCAGCTCAACACGGGCCGTGGTCAACGCTAAGATTCGCAAAATCTTGTAAATCTTGATAGTACAGATTCGCTTCTGCACACGGGGCCGTGCCCAGTGAACACGGGGGCGTGTGGAGCCTAATAAAGACAATTGCAATTAATGAAGAAAGAGAAAGAGGATGGACACGAGGCCGTGCCCAATGAACACGGGGCCTTGTCCGAGCTTCTGCACATGCTATAAATAGGGGTTCTTGGCTCACTTCAAAGGCATCCCTTGGCAAACCACCTCTCTCCCACTTCACCCACACTCCACCACCATTACAACACCCACATCCACCACCATCATCCATCATCCACCTTAGAGTGTGTGTAGTAGTCTCGGGATCCAAGATTGATAGTAAGAGTTCTTGACGATCAAAGGCTATGTTTGCCTAATTCCCTTACATCACTTGGAGAAGACAAGCATTTAATGTAATACTTTTGATTTTTAATCTTTTCGCACTTTTTATTTGGTTTTGTATTAATGACTTTAATAAGTAGTTTCTTATGTTGAAGGTGAAACTTCCTTATCATTTGTCCGTGGTGTCTTGGTGTTATTTTACTGTCTATATAAAATAAAAGATTTACACCATTCATATCTCTACGGTCTATATAGAGATATGTTGGCTACCTGGTCGGGGGTTAAGGGAATGGTTTGGTAAGGTTCTTGCCTTGTTCAGTGTATAGATCCTGCAAGGACCTGGGTCAAGCTTACTAGGACCTCCTTCAATACCCACTGGTATTGGATGGCGGGGGTGCGGATGGCTTGATCCCCTCATATGTAAACTACTATTAATACATTAACCCGGCTACTTGGGATTGTATCCCTGCTGACTCAAACCACTTAGCCTAGGGTAACGTCGCCTTCAAAAGAGGGGCCTACCACATTACGCATTAATAACTTAATTAATTATCTTTCAATATTCCGACCCTTTAGGATTGTATCCTTGCTGACTCAAACTACCGGGTTGAGGGTAACGTCACCTTCAAAAGAGGGGCCTACTACTATAACTAAGATAATCTCTAAAAAAGTGCAAAAGTGCGGAAATCATCAAACGTTACATTAAAGGCGAGTCGGATCCAAGTGATTCATCTTGTCTATCTGTTTAATTTTTATTATTATTTTTCAGCATTTTTAGTTTTTATTTTCATGTTCAAAACCTTTTCTAAAACTTTTGATTTGGTTAGACGTTGAGGATAAACCGGTACTAAAAGCTCTTGTGTCCTTGGATGACCTCGGTATCTTACCAACGCTATACTACGCTCACGATGGGTGCACTTGCCCATATGTGTGTTTAGTGTTAGTAGATATCGTGTTTTATAAATTTAAAACTTGACTAAAGTGTTAAAAAGAGCTTAAAATATAACGAAAAATATATCACACCTAACGCACATCAAGTTTTTGGCGCCGTTTCCGGGGACACGAGGATTTTAAGAAAGCTTTAAATCGACGGCCTAATCAGTTTTTCAAAAACCTTTTTAAAACCGCGCACATTTGTTTTTCATTTTTAGTTAGTTTTTGCATTACAGTAGCCTGAACACGGGGCCGTGTTCATTGAACACGGGGCTGTCCTGCATAATTTTCATAAAACTCCCAGATACAGAGTCTGAACACGGGGTCGTGTTCGCTGAACACGGGGTCGTGTTCGCTAAACACGGGGTCGTGTTCGCTGAACACGCCCCGTGCTGCACAAAACCAGTCGCATTTATTAAAACGCCCAGATACAGAACCTGAACACGGGGCCGTGCTCACTGAACACGGGGCTGTGTCCAGCCCCTGTTTCCATTTTTATTTTTGTTTTCTGGTCCCGATACTCTGTTGTGATCTGCTGAGTGATTCTTGTGGATCAATACTCAGGAGATTACAACTACCACTATGAGGAGGATGATTATAGGGAAGACTATTGTACCATTTGTGGTAATCCTCATTCGGTACAATATTGTGACCTATTTCAACCATCACCTTCGTACACACACTATGAGGAGCCCAGGTACGAGTCATCCACTTCATACACATCATATGAAGAGCCAAGGTATGAACCTTCTCCTTCATACTCATATTTTGATGAACCAAGGTATGAGCCTTCATACTCATACTTTGAGGAACCAATATATGAGCCCCCACCTTCATATGCTTACTATGAGGAACCATGGCGTGAACAACCCACCTCATATGAGTATTATGAAGAACCAAGTTATGACCCTTATCCATCATATACTTACAATGAGGAACAATGGTATGAACCATCTACCTCATATGAGTACTATGAGGAACCAAGGATTGAACTTCCGAATTCAAGCTTTGATGATACTTATTCAATTCACTTTGACGAACCACCAACTATCTCACCCGTAGCCGAAAGGATAATAGAACACCTTAAAACTATCAAGCACTATATAAAAGAAGCCCGCGCAAGGGAAGAGGTGTCACACCCCCAAAATCTACCATGCGGAGTACCACCTCTTGGAGGCGTGACGTGACCAGGATCAAGCCACCAATCATATTGAACAAGCATGTAAGTAGTTTGTAAAATCCAACACAATACAATTGGTGTCTAAACAAAACATAGTTTAAGTTACAAGCGGAAGCATAAAGTTTAAAACCAAATCATAAGTTTAAACGTTTCAAATGTTTAGCATGGTACACAGTTGTCCATGTCCCACAACGACTCTTCCCACTCCGGTGCAAGCTCCATAGATACCTAACGACCTGCAAGGCATGTAACAACGAGTCAACAACAAAGTTGAGTGAATTCACAGTTGGTTGTTTAGTTATAGTGTTCGTAAATCATTTGTTTATTTCGTAAACCAAGTATCTTATTTATCTGTATTGCGGTTTCCCAAACATGTTTGCGATGATTAGTGGCCGGATCGCGGTTTCCAAAACATGTGTGCGATGATTAGTGGCCGTATCGCGGTTTCCCAAACGTGTGTGCGATGATTAGTGGGGGCTTCCCATGTGTCGACTAGTCGTGTTTGTACGTGCCCTTCTTGATCCAAGGACCGTAGCGGGTGTGAGTGTACGTAGGTTTTACGTAGGTGCCCTTCAATCCGAGGACGGTGAAAAGTAATTTAATAGTAATGATAGTACAAGTAGTTATTCAATCCCATTCCCAACCCACCGGGAATCCCATGCCTTAGGAGTGTGAACTCACCTCGGTTGCTCAGTTTGACTCTCAAATATAGCTAACAGTCAAGGTCGGTGAATCTCGTCCTAGTATGATTACCATTTAGTTCATTAGTGACTTCAAAATAGAGCACAAAGTTCCTACACGTATCTATCACATAACATGCATCACTTTAATAGTTCATGCCCATATAAACTTCCCATATATTCCCCACTCATAAACAAACATACGACATTTCATATAACACTTTTGTTGACATATAACATGTTATATCATTCTCAGATAACCTACCCGACATTTAGACACGCAAATCACTACTTATGTCGTTTCAGCTTTAATCTTCAAAACTGGGCTGTTTTTCGGGGATTTTAATAAAATAGTTAACTTGTTCCAAAAATTCCCAACTTTTTACAGAAAGTCTTAAACGATCCAAATATTATTGTGTAAAAATATCGGGATCCAATTCATCACCAATATTTTATAAAAATTCATTTTCCGGACTGAACTCAGATTTATCTTTTTCTGACTGCAGTCCACGGAATAATTTATTTAAAATTCATCGAGAGTCCGATTTACGAAATTCCAGTAGGGTAATTACAAATACATCAGTTGTCATTTACAGTACAAATTTCATGAGCTGATTCATCATAGATTTCCAGTTATGACCACAAACATAACACCTATTTTCAGCAGCAAAAATGCAGCTTGAGCTGCTGTTACAAAATGACCTTTTAAAAATAGTAAACAAAGTCCAAAAATTATGATTCCAGTGCCATTAGAACCGTATTTCATAATACATAAATCTAGAGTTCAGAAAACACATTTCTCGCTTTATTAAGGTTCGGTTACAGCCAACTGAAGTTGGCTGTAATCACCAAACAGCTTTCTGTTTTTCAGCTTTTACATTCTAATGCGAGTTCTATTGGTTTTGTTAACATGCATAATGATCAACAACATTTCTAGTAATCAATATTAACAAGTAATCAGCAAGAAAATCAGTAACATCTCAAGATAACATCATACTAACATAAATACATCATGTTTCATCTTCTTGTTTAAACCCTTTTTAGTGTTCTTGTAGGTTTAACATATGACATCCTTCTCTACACAAAATGGACATGAACAAGGGTTAAATAGAGACTTACTACTAGCTTAAAGCTAGGGAAAAATCTAGTGAAGAAGATGATAAGAGATGATGATGAACAAGCAAGAACAAAGATCCTTTGAAGCTTCCACAAGTTGCAAGCCTTCTTGTATCACCTTCAAGCTTGTATGGAACTTGAATATGATGGAGATGATGGTGGTTATGTGGTGGTGATGGGGGCGGTTATGGGTGGCCGAGAGGGAGAGAGGAGAGAGTGAAGGAGATGAGTGATCTTGGGAAGATGGAGTGAAGATATGAAGAGAGAGAGTGGAAGATATGCAATGATCACATAATCTTATGCCACCAATCTTATAGAGATTCCCTATAATATCTTGGCAAAGATATCAAGCAACATATCTAATAAAATCTTGAAATGAATCTAGTGAGATATGGGGTGGGGCCCTCTTATGACCGATTTCATACATGGGGGGGGGGGGGTAAATTGTTATATTTTGTAACTAGGTTGGTAATTATTAGTTAAATCCCAAGTATGCACTTGCATATATTAGTTACTTGATATTTAGTGGGTGTTAAGGTACACAGGGATCATGACTAGTAAAAAATAATAAAATAATGTGTTTGACAAATATTTGGTGTCCCGGGTAATGTCCGGTTGTTCGGTCGGATACTGTTCCGTTAAAGTGTTTAATTATTCCGTAAGGCGTCTTATATATAAATTTTCATAACACGGTTAATTCCTAACACTCAGGAAAATATACCGGACTATTTAGTAACTTTTCTATATACTTCTAGTATGTTAACACGCACATGTAAGTATAACACAAAAATCAGTGAGCAGTTAAATGATTCAGCACAGTCATCAAGCACTTTCATTATCACTAATAAATTGTACGGAATACATGTAAATTGAGGGTTGTCACATTCTCCCCCTGTTAAGAGAATTTCGTCCCGAAATTTAGCTCGTGGTTACTGAGGAAGCTAGTTAAGTTGCGTTGTTTTCCTGATTTTCCCGGGGTGTCACATCATCCCCCCGTTGATTTGGAATTTCGTCGTGAAATTCTGCTGTAGCTTCAGCCTCAGTAGTGGTTGCGTTTTTCTTAAACAACTGGGGATACTTGAGTTTCATTTGGTCTTCTCATTCCCAGGTATACTCTGGGCCACGACGGGAATCCCAACGAACTCGAACAAGAGGTAATGTTAGGCCCTAAAGTGTGAGACTGACGCATCAAATTAATACAACGAGCTATGGTTACGAGCTGGGCCTTACCGGGTTAGTTTATATTAGGTTGTGGACCTTTATAGGTCTTTTGGGCCAAGCTTTAGGCCATGTGGGCCAAGCAGGCCCAAGGGAAGCCCATGTAGGGAAGTGGGCTTGTCCATGTATATAAACAAGTTTTCAACTTGTTTTTAGGTTTGAACCTTCTTGTGACACAAATTCTAGAGAACCAGAGAAGGGGAGGCGATTTGTGTGGTGTACTCATACCAGACGTTTTTGCTTGTTGAAGTAATCGAAACGTGTGTGAGTTAAAAGTTATTTTGGTGTTCTTGTTCTTTTTCATCTTATTTCTTGAATCACCTATTGATTGGATTCCGCACAATCAATAGGTTGTTTGATATCATTGAAAGATCCGGTTCACGGGACTTACAAGTGGTATCAGAGCCTTAAGAACCTGTTTCTAGGCTCGGTGTGATATCAAAGATTCAAGATTTTTGTTATTTTTGGTTCGGTGTTCTTCGCGTTCTTCGTAGTGTTCATTGAAAGTTTTTTTTTGAAAGTTGGCATATTTTGGTGGTTTTGATCTTTTAAAGGTTGTTATAATTTGTTAAATTTGAAAAAGGATTTTAAAACCCAAAAGTTTCGAGATTATGGTTGATATTTTTTGAAACATATTTTATTTCCAAAATTGCCGAAATGACAAAAATCTCGGGATATTTTGTTTGACTTTGTGTTTTGAAAGACAATTATTGTAATTTTCAAATTTTTAAATTTATCTATACAAGTTCACAGTTTCGAGCTTTTCACGTGCAAAAGAGTTATCCACAACATTCATATCACGTGCAAAAGAGCTCTTCAACGGTTACGAGTCGCAACAAGAGATCTCGGTTCATCACGTTCTATTCTCGAGTCACGGTTACGAGTCGCAACAAGAGATCTCGGTTCATCACGTTCTATTCTCGAGTCACGGTTACGAGTCGCAACAAAAGGTCTCGACTTGTATGTTTTTGAGTCGCAACCGGCTTCACAGTCTCGAGTAGCAACCAAGATTCCGGATCGCAACAACGGTTTCGACTCATCACATCTTGAGTCATCACATCTTGAGTCGCAACCACGAGTCATCACATCTTGAGTCGCAACCACGAGTACAGGAGGTTTCAAGTCATCACTATTACAACCATCATCACCGGAACCTGCAACTTTAGTTAAACTTCTCCGGTCACCATAGTCATCACATCCCATCATTCATCTCCGTTCTTCTTCACTGTTGTCTCCGTACATCACCGATCATCAATCCGTTGTTCGAAACAGAGCATACAACTCCATCTTCTGTCGCAACCATTGATTTCGAGTCGTCTCCATCGATCATAAACACATCGTTCACCATCATTCAACCTGCACTTCCGATCACGAGCACCGTTACTATCATCACCTATATCCGACGCCATAACTTCATCACCACCGAAGAACGATCATTATCTCCGGTTACCAACTCCGACCACCGCTTCCTCCGATCTTCTTCTCCGATCTGCACTACGTCTCCAGCCATTCTCCTTTTATCATCTGTTGCTATCACATCGGGCGGCAGAAAAATAGGGTTTCGGTTCGGTAATTGTTAAACGAAGAAGACAGTTGTGTTTTTAATGTTTTTATTGATTATAATAATAATAATTATCGTAATCATAACTTAATCATTACATAATCATTAATAGTTAATAATAATAATAAACCTTTATATTTTTTTAAATTGATTAAAGTAACTTAATTAAAATAAAAAAATATAAAAAAAAAAATAAAAAAATAAAAAAATAAAAGGGAGGTTTGTTTGGTCTGTGACAAGTTTTGACAGGTTTTGAGGTGCGGTTCAGAAAGCGGGATCATTCGCGTGCAAAGGGTTTGCGAGTACACGGGTTCTTGTTTGGTTTGTGTTTTGAGGAGAAGATCAAAAGTATCAACCACCCACTGAAATTATGGCATTCGTGTTTCACAAACCAGTGGCTCAAGAAATTACCAAAGAAGAGATACTTTCTGTCTTTTGCACTCCTGAGTGTCGAGAAAGGGTTGAGGCATATAGAATACACAACGCTGAGCTAATACAAGATTATCAAGACATAAAAAATAAAAATTTTACTTTATCAAAGAATGAAAAGCTTTATAAAGATAAAATTGAAGCTCAGCGAAAAGACATCATCAAACTTAAGGAGAAGGTATGCAAAACAGCCCATTTCTTAGAGGCACAGGAGAAGGTATGCATTTTAACTAAGGAACTGGAAGATATTAGAGACAGATATCAAATTAATGAACTTAATATCAAGAAATTTGATTCTTCCAGCAAACTAGTTAAAAACCTGTGCGATCAACAGCTTGCGTACAAAGAAAATAAAGGGCGTGGTTTGGGTTTTAATAAGGCTCCTCCTCCTTATAATGATAATTATACTTATTTACCTATGACTGAGGAGGAGATGATAAATGAAAGTCAAATGACTTATGGTCCCAAAAACAATAAGTCATCATTTAATGGCAAACCAGTTGAGAAACAGAAGTCTGCTCCAATAAATTTTGTTTCCAAAAGCTCAATTGATCCTAACGTTTCATCTTCATGTGCAGATGATAGTTCTGAAGTAAAGTGTGGAGATGTTCATGGGAGTGAACCAGTCGTTATTTCAAATATTTCTGAACCTTATCTTGAACCTTATTCTGAACCAACTGAATCTGACCTTGCTTTTAGTCGTTCTTTGTTTGCGTCATTTTCTGCTTATGTTTCGTCTTTTGAGCCTGATGTTTTGGGCAAAACTGATAATGTTTGTGTTGAACCGTTGAACAATAAGTCTGGTGATGAATCTTCTTCAGTTAATGATTGTGATTGTGATGTTTCTAACTCTTCAGTTGATGATTGTGTTACAGGTGAGGTCCCTCAGGATACATTCAGTGAAACCACTGAAACTTCTTCTCAAGAAAATCAAGAATGTCCTGATTCATCTTCTGAATCGGTCTCAGTGGACGTCCCTAATGTTGAATCTAGTGGGACCCCATTGGAAACCGTGGATGAAAGCAAACCTAAATCGGATTCACATGATACATGTGTTGACGAAACATGTGTTGATGAAATTTCAACTTGTTCTAAAATTAAAACTGAATCTGAATCTATTAAAGAAGAAAAAGGAGTTGAAATAAATGAACAGTCACCGAAAAATGTTTCTGAAAATAAAGATAAACCTGAAACACCGGTTTTTCAAAATGATCAAGATAAAAGTGAGAAGGATGAATCTCATCATCCGTCTACATCTCATGCTTGTGCTAGTTCTGATCAGCAGGTACAGAAGAACTCAGAAAAGGCACATGGAACACAAGCAACGCAAGCTCGGTCATCTAGACCTATCAAAACAGCTAATGCTGCTAGCTCTCAGAATCTCCATACATTGAAACGACAGACATGTTTCAACTGTGGAATTCCTGGACACATTGCTAGAAATTGTGTTCATCATCCAAAAGTGCAACAAAATGTCAATACTCACTCTTGTGCTGATGTTTGTGAGCCGGTTCACAACACGCAAAAGGAGCCAAAACGAGTAAATCAAAATCGAGGGTATAAGAAGTCTGCTCATCAAGGACAAGGCAGCAATAATCCTCATAAGGCTCGTGACAAGGTGAATGAAAGATTCAATCAGGGAGAAAAGACGAAGAATGGTGCTCATAGCAACAAGAGTTCTGCAAACAGCAAATATAAGCACCCAAATTCGTCTTCGTCTGAAATGAATGTGCAGGCACATCCAACACAAAAAGGACCGGTTTGTCCTTCAGGACCTGCTAGAGCAAATCAAGCTGCTAAAAATGTCTTTCCGATGAAAGGACAAACTTGCTACAACTGTGGCAATGCGGGTCATATTGCTAGAAACTGCACACGGCGTCCCTATGTACCCTACTATATGCAAAATCAGAGGGTTACATCAAATGATAACAATCATTCCAAGCCAATGAAGGTATCATCACCTAAGGCAATGAAGAATGTGAATCCCAAGGTTAAACCTTCTGATGGGGATTGGAACGCTGCTAAAAACAAACGCAAGGCTGTTCAGGAACAAAAACGTGTTTCTAAAACTAACAAACCTGAAACAGCTAAAGTTGCTCAACCGAAGGCAACAAACGCGTTTGCTAGACCGAAACAGTTTTGGAAACCCAAATCCAAAGCAGCAACGTCTCCAATCCTTGAAATTAAAGGGGACTTGTGTTTGAAAGAAGTGTCTTATTTTGATGCTTCAGGTAAACCCAGGACCACGATGGCCTGGGTACCAATGTCTTACTAATCTTCTTACCTTTCAGGAACAACCAAGGAGGAGCTGTTGACAATCTCTGGAATGTTGATAGCGGTTGTTCCAGAGATAAAAACGGGTAACATTTCACTGTTGCAAAAAGTTCAAATTTTTTTTACAGATGATATGTTTCCTTTGGAGGAGATTAGAGAAGTAAGAAATGATCAGCAAAAGGTACCGTTTAAATTCAGTACTTTGATTTGAATTTGATTAGTCTTCAATCTGATGACAGAACGGTTAAGCAAAAATATTTTTCTCTCTTTTTCTTAGTTTATACTTTGTACATAATGTGTCCTTTCTCTAGTAAATGGTAAATTTGCGCAAAAATACAAGATTTATGCACAAATTTAGGGGGGGAGAGGAACATATAGATAGATATAGAGTTTAGGAGGAGAAAACTCAGAAAATACAAAAAGAGTTTGCGTTGATAGATAGATATAGAGTTTAGGAGGAGAAAACTCAGAAAATACAAAAAGAGTTTGCTGTATATATGTATTGTTTTAGGGGGAGAAATTGACAAAAATACAAAAACATTTGAAAAATGAAAAAGCCAAAAAGAGAAATTGCATGATATGGGAAGTGAAATAAATGTTCGTGTTAAAGGGTTTGACTAACACATGTAAGGTGCCATAGCTGAAAAGACTAGGATCTACTGCGATATGTCGATAGGCTTGACGCTCAACATGATAAAAGATACTAAGTGATATATACATAACGAACTATGTACCATGTGGGTAACATATCAACGGCGTATGATTTTATGGTCTTAAATCTTGCGTTGATAGATAGCCAACATCTGAGGTTTCGGGTCTTTATATTGTTGAATCATCCGGGGATATCTTGGATGTCTTTCTGTTCAGAACTAAAATTGTACATGACCCCAGGAAAGAAAGTCACTTGGAATTAGCTCATTTCTATTTGAATGTCTGTATGTTGTCCCGATACACACAATTTTGATCTGATTCTGAAATCTTCTCTGAAAAAGTCGTGTACCTCCTCTGCTGCATCCAGATATATGCTGACCTGGAGGTGCTAGGCAACGACAGCTTCTGCTGCATCCAGATACATGCTGACCTAGCTGTACGTTGTCGCTCTGTAGATCATTTATACACCCGAAAGAGGCCCTCAAGTGCCCAAAAGAAACCCAAGAAACCTATATCAAACTGAGAAAAACTCATTTGATCTGTATATTATACCATCTCTGCAAAAAGATCTATTCTGTTCTCTTCTCAACCTATTCCCAGTTAAGATTTCAGAAATCTGGATTGGACTTGTGAAATATGTGGTAGGGAAGATACTTGCATGATAGAGTGTGCTGTTTATATTTCCAGGATTTGACTAGTATTTATTTGGGCGTTCATTGTTAAGAAATCAAAACATGATAAAATAGATTATATGCAGACCTAGATACAGTCAGGATATCTTAAAGGATGACATCAGTATACTCACCTGCTACGATGAATCGTTGTGCTTACCTTGATCGCGAGGGTATGCCTTGGAATGGGACACACAGGTATAATAGTATAATATTACCTTAAGCATATCACGAAGTTAAAAATTGAAAGTTGAGCGTTAAAGTTTAAGTGGACAAACATATTGGCAATCGCATAGACCAGTTTGATTAGGCTCGTACTGAAAAGTGTTCCTTAGTCTGCCTGAGAACGAATTTTGATCCCATTGCAATTGTAATTGTATACTTTGGTAGTTGTTTATATTTTGAGTTTTTATTTGTTTTTAGTTCTTAAAAAATTCAAAAATACAAAAATAGTGTCTTGTTTTTCTATAAAATAAAAAAAAAACAAAAATAGAGTGCTTATTTGTTTTTCTTAAAATTAAAAAAAAATAAATATAACCGTTCTTGAAGATTTGACTGATCATCAAAAGTTAAAAGAATTTAAATTGTGAAATTTCATGTACCTAGTGTTCATGTGGTACTCTCCCTGTTGCATAAGAAATGTTTGCTTATGAGTTTGTGAGTATGTGCAGAACTTGATTTCAATCAAGAACAGGGGTTGTTGAAGACTGAGATGCTGTTAGCTGTTGACGAAGCATGGAGCAGCACAACAAGATGTACCTGAGTTAGAAGAATCGGATACGCAACGCCGTCTGACAGTGAAAGTACATTTGAAGAAGTACCATGAACCTGTTTGAAAGACAAAGATTGAAGAAGAAAAGAGCTGCTGAGAATCCTCCTCTCACATTCTTTTTAACAAAGACTTTCAAGAAGATGCTGATCGAGATCCTGATATGAAGCTAACCACAAGAGCTGAAGAAAGAGACCCAGTGCTGAGAGTTCAGAAGTCAAGAACTTCCACAACATCTGCAGCATAGAGACAACCATAGACTTCGTTGAAGACGTTGCTGAATTCATGGTATGAAGACAATTTGATGGCATCAGTCTAGGGGGAGATTGTTAGGCCCTAAAGTGTGAGACTGACGCATCAAATTAATACAACGAGCTATGGTTACGAGCTGGGCCTTACCGGGTTAGTTTATATTAGGTTGTGGACCTTTATAGGTCTTTTGGGCCAAGCTTTAGGCCATGTGGGCCAAGCAGGCCCAAGGGAAGCCCATGTAGGGAAGTGGGCTTGTCCATGTATATAAACAAGTTTTCAACTTGTTTTTAGGTTTGAACCTTCTTGTGACACAAATTCTAGAGAACCAGAGAAGGGGAGGCGATTTGTGTGGTGTACTCATACCAGACGTTTTTGCTTGTTGAAGTAATCGAAACGTGTGTGAGTTAAAAGTTATTTTGGTGTTCTTGTTCTTTTTCATCTTATTTCTTGAATCACCTATTGATTGGATTCCGCACAATCAATAGGTTGTTTGATATCATTGAAAGATCCGGTTCACGGGACTTACAGGTAACCTGGTACGCTTGAGGTTCTTAATATCTCGATCCGTAATCTCTACTGGTTCCTCGACGATTCGCAGCTGGTCGTCGATTGTGAGTTCCTTGAGAGGAACTATGAGGGTCTCATCTGACAGACACTTCTTCAGATTTGACACGTGGAATACGTTGTGAACTGCATTGAGTTCTATTGGTAGATCCAGTTTGTAGGCCACTTTGCCTATTTTCTCTATGATTTCGAACGGTCCGACATATCACGGATTGAGTTTGCCCCTTTTGCCAAAACGGACTACACCTTTCCAAGGTGAGACTTTGAGTAGCACCCGGTCCCCAACCTGGAACTCGAGTGGCTTTCTTCCCTTATCAGCATAGCTTTTCTGACGGTCACGCGCTGCCGCCATTCGCTGTCGTATCTGAGCAATTCTCTCGGTGGTATCTACCACAAGTTCTGGGCCAGTGATTTGGCTGTCACCAACTTCTGCCCACTAGCGGGAGGTGCTTTTCCCAGCCATTGCCAAAATCGATTACACATGCCCTAAGCATGTCTTCAAGGGTTTGGATGGTGCGTTCCGATTGCCCATCTGTCTGTGTGTGATAAGCGGTGCTCATATCTAGACGTGAGCCAAAGGACTTGTGCATGGCTTGCCACAGTTCAGAAGTAAAACGCGCGTCACGATCAGAAATGATGGAGGTTGGCACTTCGTGCCTTGATACCACTTCCTTTAGGTAAATGTCTGCAAGAGTAGAGAACTTATCCGTTTCTTTGATAGCCAGAAAATGTGCAGACTTGGTCAATCGATCCACTATTACCCAAATAGTGTCATTTCCACGTTAAGATCTAGGCAGGCCAGTAACGAAATCCATGGAAATTTGCTCCCATTTCCATTTAGGTATCTCTGGTTGTTGAAGTAGGCCTGATGGTTTCTGATATTCGGTCTTGACTCTCGCACAAGTCAAGCACTTACTGACGTAGGTTGCTATGTGGGCTTTCATGCCAGGCCACCAATACGTAGTCTTGAGGTCGTGGTACATTTTATCCGAACCAGGATGTACCGAATAATGAGACTTGTGTGCTTCATCCATCACAAGCTCGCGTAGGTCTCCATACAGTGGAACCCAGATGCGTCCGTTAACATAGTAGGCACCGTCTTCCTTTTGTTCTAGGCGCTGCCTCGATCCTCGTAAGGATTCAGCTCTGATGTTCTCCGCTTTCAATGCTTCAACCTGAGCATCGCGAATTTGAGCGGGAAGGTTGGATTGGATGGTAAGCTGTAACGCACGTACACGCTTAGGTATAGTATCCTTTCGATTGAGGGCGTCAGCCACAACATTGGCTTTGCCCGGATGGTACTTGATGGCGCATTCATAATCATTCAAGAGCTCGACCCATCGGCGTTGTCGCATGTTTAACTCCTTTTGCTTGAAGATATGCTCGAGACTCCTGTGATCGGTGTAAATGATGCACTTGGTACCGTACAGGTAATGTCTCCATATCTTAAGCGCGAAAACAACTGCTCCCAATTCCAAGTCGTGCGTAGTGTAATTCCTTTCGTGAACTTTAAGTTGGCGTGATGCGTAGGCAATGACCTTGTCACGTTGCATCAATACGCAACCAAGTCCTTGGATGGAAGCGTCGCAATAAACCACAAAATCTTCTGTGCCTTCAGGCAATGAGAGGATAGGCGCGCTACAAAGTCTATCCTTTAAGTGCTGAAAGGCGGATTCTTGTACATCACCCCAACGATAGGTGACACCTTTCTGAGTCAGTGAAGTGAGAGGTTGCGCAATCCTTGAGAAATCCTTGATAATCCTTCTATAATATCCTGCCAAACCCAAGAATTGGCGGATTTCTGTTGGTGTACGGGGTGCAGGCCTGTTCTTGATTGAGTCAACCTTGGATGGATCAACATGAATCCCATCCTTATTTACTACGTGGCCTAGAAAATGGACTTCGCGAAGCCAGATGTCACATTTCGAAAACTTGGCATACAACTGCTCTTTTCGAAGAAGTTCCAGCATAAGTCGTAGATGCTGCTCGTGTTCCTCCTGACTCTTAGAATAGATCAGGATATCGTCGATGAACACAATAACGAACTTATCCAGGTAAGGTTTGCAAACTCGGTTCATGAGATCCATGAAAACCGCTGGTGCATTCGTCAACCCGAAAGGCATGACCAGAAACTCGTAATGGCCGTAACGAGTTCTGAATGCTGTTTTGGAGACGTCCTCATCTCGGACTCTCAGCTGATGGTATCCCATCTCAAATCAATCTTAGAGTAATAACTCGACCCTTGCAACTGGTCGAACAAGTCGTCAATACGTGGAAGAGGATAACGATTCTTCACAGTCACCTTGTTGAGTTCGCGATAGTCAATACACATTCTGAAAGCACCGTCTTTCTTCTTCACGAATAATACTGGAGCTCCCCAGGGCGAAGAGCTAGGATGAATAAAACCTTTTTCCAAAAGTTCTTGTAATTGCTTGGACAGTTCTTCCAGTTCGGTTGGGGCTAAGCGATAAGGTGTTTGAGCTATGGGTGCTGCTCCAGGAGCTAGCTCGATTTGGAATTCGACTCGTCGATGAGGCGGAAGACCAGGTAATTCCTCAGGAAAATCGCGGACTATAGGAATGTCTTAAATTTTCTTCTCTTCCGTTGATGTGTCAGTAACGAGCGCTAGAATGGCAGTGTGGCCCTTACGCAAACACTTATGGGCCTTTAAGGAAAAATATAATGCCTACAATAGCACCACTCTTATCGCCCTGAATCACCAGAGGTTCTTCACCAGAACGAGGAATGCGGACGATTTTCTCCTTGCAAACAATCTCCGCTTGATGATGAGATAGCCAATCCATCCCAATAACGACGTCGATACTACCAAGTGTGATAGGGATGAGATCGATAGAGAAATCCTGACCAGCTAGGACGAGGTTACAACCTTTAACTATGTGTGTGGCTTCAAGACTTTTACCGTTTGCTAGCTCTACCGTGTGCTTGGTGTTCAAAAGTGTTGGAGTGCGCTTAAGTATTTGACTAACTTTTAAGGACACATAACTAGTATCGGCACCCGAATCGAATAAAACAGTAACAAAGAAGTCATCCAGAAGAAACTTACCCATCACAACGTTGGGATCGTTCCTTGCGTCAGCCTGACCAATCACGAAGGTGCGACCTTTGCCGTTATTGTTACTGCCATTTTTGCCTCCATTGTTGTTCTCATTTCCTTGGTTGTTGTTCTGATTCAGCTGAGGACAGTGCCTCTTAAGGTGACCCTCAACACCGCACTGGAAGCATCCCTTATTACCTTGCTGGTGTTGCTGTTGGTTTTGGGGAGTTTGTGGCCGCTGTTGTCGGTTCTGCTTCGCAGGACGTAAGCTTCGGCAATCTTTGGCTTCATGTCCAAACTTGCTACATCTCTGACAACGACCCTTGTTGCACGGCCTGCTGTGGTGCAAACTACATCGATTGCACTTTGGGTGATTTTCCCTGTATCTACCCTGACCTTGATTTCCAAAAGGCTGCTGACTGGGGTTCCTGTGTTCATCTGTCTTTCGCTGCTGGGACTGAGACTGAACTGGAGTAGAACCCTCGCCCGAATTTCCATCCCACTTGCGCTTGTTGTTACTGGGAGCATCCGTAGTAGTAGCGTTAATACGCTTGGGCAGCTTGCCCTCTTCCACCGCCTGATCGGTGAGCTGGTGTGCCAAACGAACGACTTGCTGGATTGTGGGAAGGTTGGCCGCACTTACAGACCCTTGGATTTCCGGGACTAAGCCTCTGAGGTATAGCCTGATTCGCCTAGATATGGGTTGTGACATGTTAGGACATAAGGCAGCCAAGTCGTTGGACCTCTTTGTGTATGCCTCAATCTCTGATCCTTCCATCTTCAACCCATAATACTCTATCTCAAGTTTCAGAATGTCGTCCAGGTGGCAGAACTCTTCCTTAATCCAATCCTTGAAGTCGCTCCAGAGGGTGGCATTAGCGTATGCTAACCCGAGCATCTGAACCTGTGCGTTCCACCAAGAATACGCTTTCCCTTGCAACATGCCAGTAGCGTACTCCACTCGTTTGTTGGTAGGGCTTTCACTCTCTTCGAATGCAAATTCGATTCTTCGGATCCAGTGTAGAAGGCCGATTGTCCCTTCAGTGCCGTCGAAAGTGGGAGGTTTGCATTCCAGGAACGCCTTGAAGGTGCCCATGCGTGTTTGAAGGTGCATGGGTTGACTTCCTGTTTGGGTTGCTAAGGCTTCAACAATCCGTTCGTTAATCAAGGTCGTCAGCTGACCCTGGGTCATGTCGAGACGTTCACTCATGATCTTCATATAGAAGGAACACACGTAAGAAGGTGTCGCAAGGTGCGTAAGGGTGGGACGACAGAAGAGAGTAAGCACACAAGGTTCAAATAGCAGTTATTACACTAGCTAATGCATACTATGATCAAATGTGCTACTAGCAGGTAGGTAATACAAACATAAACCATATTACCTATAATGTTGAGTCTTGCACGTGGAGCGAAGCGTCGTTGTGGATTGTTGAGCACTGTACAGGTTATAGTCTGGTTTTAGCAAAAACTTTTTCCCCTTATTAAAACCAAGTTCACTATAACCAATGGCTCTGATACCAATCTGTCACACCCCCAAAATCCACCATGCAGAGTACCACCGCTTGGAGGCGTGACGTGACCAGGATCAAGCCACCAATCATATTGAACAAGCATGTAAGTAGTTTGTAAAATCCAACACAATACAATTGGTGTCTAAACAAAACATAGTTTAAGTTACAAGCGGAAGCATGAAGTTTAAAACAAAATCATAAGTTTAAACGTTTCAAATGTTTAGCATGGTACACAGTTGTCCATGTCCCGCAACGACTCTTCCCACTCCGGTGCAAGCTCCATAGATACCTAACGACCTGCAAGGCATGTAACAACGAGTCAACAACAAAGTTGAGTGAATTCACAGTTGGTTGTTTAGTTATAGTGTTCGTGAATCATTTGTTTATTTCGTAAACCAAGTATCTTATTTATCTGTATCGCGGTTTCCCAAACATGTTTGCGATAATTAGTGGCCGGATCGCGGTTTCCAAAACATGTGTGCGATGATTAGTGGCCGTATCGCGGTTTCCCAAACGTGTGTGCGATGATTAGTGGGGGCTTCCCATGTGTCGACTAGTCGTGTTTGTACGTGCCCTTCTTGATCCAAGGACCGTAGCGGGTGTGAGTGTACGTAGGTTTTACGTAGGTGCCCTTCAATCCGAGGACGGTGAAAAGTAATTTAATAGTAATGATAGTACAAGTAGTTATTCAATCCCATTCCCAACCCACCGGGAATCCCATGCCTTAGGAGTGTGAACTCACCTCGGTTGCTCGGTTTGACTCTCAAGTATAGCTAACAGTCAAGGTCGGTCAATCTCGTCCTAGTATGATTACCACTTAGTTCATTAGTGACTTCAAAATAGAGCACAAAGTTCCTACACGTATCTATCACATAACATGCATCACTTTAACGGTTCATGCCCATATAAACTTCCCATCTATTCCCCACTCATAAACAAACATACGACATTTCATATAACACTTTTGTTGACATATAACATGTTATATCATTCTCAGATAACCTACCCGATATTTAGACACGCAAATCACTACTTATGTCGTTTCATCTTTAATCTTCAAAACTGGGCTGTTTTTCGGGGATTTTAATAAAATAGTTAACTTGTTCCAAAAATTCCCAACTTTTTACTGAAAGTCTTAAACGATCCAAATATTATTGTGTAAAAATATCGGGATCCAATTCATCACCAATATTTTATAAAAATTCATTTTCCGGACTGAACTCAGATTTATCTTTTTCTGACTGCAGTCCACGGAATAATTTATTTAAAATTCATCGAGAGTCCGATTTACGAAATTCCAGTAGGGTAATTACAAATACATCAGTTGTCATCTACTGTACAAATTTCATGAGCTGATTCATCATAGATTTCCAGTTATGACCACAAACATACACCTATTTTCAGCAGCAAAAATGCAGCTTGAGCTGCTGTTACAAAATGACCTTTTAAAAATAGTAAACAAAGTCCAAAAATTATGATTCCAGTTCCATTAGAACCGTATTTCATAATACATAAATCTAGAGTTCAGAAAACACATTTCTCGCTTTATTAAGGTTCGGTTACAGCCAACTGAAGTTGGCTGTAATCACCAAACAGCTTTCTGTTTTTCAGCTTTTACATTCTAATGCGAGTTCTATTGGTTTTGTTAACATGCATAATGATCAACAACATTTCTAGTAATCAATATTAACAAGTAATCAGCAAGAAAATCAGTAACATCTCAAGATAACATCATACTAACATAAATACATCATGTTTCATCTTCTTGTTTAAACCCTTTTTAGTGTTCTTGTAGGTTTAACATATGACATCCTTCTCTACACAAAATGGACATGAACAAGGGTTAAATAGAGACTTACTACTATCTTAAAGCTAGGGAAAAATCTAGTGAAGAAGATGATAAGAGATGATGATGAACAAGCAAGAACAAAGATCCTTTGAAGCTTCCACACGTTGCAAGCCTTCTTGTATCACCTTCAAGCTTGTATGGAACTTGAATATGATGGAGATGATGGTGGTTATGTGGTGGTGATGGGGGCGGTTGTGGGTGGCCGAGAGGGAGAGAGGAGAGAGTGAAGGAGATGAGTGATCTTGGGAAGATGGAGTGAAGATATGAAGAGAGAGAGTGGAAGATATGCAATGATCACATAATCTTATGCCACCAATCTTATAGAGATTCCCTATAATATCTTGGCAAAGATATCAAGCAACATATCTAATAAAATCTTGAAATGAATCTAGTGAGATATGGGGTGGGGCCCTCTTATGACCGATTTCATACATGGGGGGGGGTAAATTGTTATATTTTGTAACTAGGTTGGTAATTATTAGTTAAATCCCAAGTATGCACTTGCATATATTAGTTACTTGATATTTAGTGGGTGTTAAGGTACACGGGGATCATGACTAGTAAAAAATAATAAAATAATGTGTTTGACAAATATTTGGTGTCCCGGGTAATGTCCGGTTGTTCGGTCGGATACTGTTCCATTAAAGTGTTTAATTATTACGTAAGGCGTCTTATATATAAATTTTCGTAACACGGTTAATTCCTAACACTCAGGAAAATATACCGGACTATTTAGTAACTTTTCTGTATACTTCTAGTATGTTAACACGCACATGTAAGTATAACACAGAAATCAGAGAGCAGTTAAATGATTCAGCACAGTCATCAAGCACTTTCATTATCACTAATAAATTTTACGGAATACATGTAAATTGAGGGTTGTCACAAGAGGAATCCCGCGCAAAGGAAGAATTAACATGTAACATAGAAGAGATAGTTGAAGAGGTAAAAATGGAAGAACAAGTAAGTGAAAATCCGACACATGAGTTAAACAACGAAAAAGGTGAGTCCGACAACGTTAAAATTCAAGAAGAGTCTAATTTTCAAGAAATTAATCTCTTGTCATCTTCTTTCAAAAATCATTGTTTAGTACCTACTCAAGCTAAGTTTTTAAAAGAGTTAAACACTAACACTTAAATTGACGAAACGGTAAGCATTAAGTTAACAAATGATCAAACTGCGCTAATAAAAGATGATCCATCTGAAATTAACATTACACTGGTTTGATGTTTCTTTCAAAATTCCTTTATTAGTAATATTACAATTGATAAAGATCTTTGTGTTATTATAATGCCAAATTACATTTTCGAAAAATTAAATATTAGTGATTTTTCTCCACTTCAAATACCAATTTTTCTATCTAATCGGAAAACATAAAATCAACGGGAGTAGTTGAGGATGTGTTAGTCCAAACAAATCAAATGGTAATCCCAACCGACTTCGTCAACCTTGATGACGCTCTGTTAGTGTTGGGATGACCTTTTGTAAAAACCTATGAAGCTTTGAAAAATCAGAAGTAAAACAATCTATCCATTCAAAAAGGGGCATTCAAGAAAAGTGTCAACCTTGAGCGTTCAATGAAATATCCATTCGGCAATAATGACCCCTAATTGAAGATGAAGATGAGCCACCTGATACAAGAGAAATAATCGACCACTTTGTTGAAGAAGAGGTCGCCATAGAACAAACCTTTTTGGTTCTTGATAAAAATGAGCAACCAATTAAGGAGTCTTCTAAAGATCCACCACTTGAGCTCAAAGAACTTCCAAAAGGTTTGGAATATGCTTTTCTGTAACACCCCGAAAATATGAAACTTTATATTTTCAATATAAAGTATTAATCAAACAAGAACCAACTAACTAGGAATTTATAACCCAGTTAGTTATGAGTCTTGAAGTGACTTAAAACAAGGTTAAACACCTAAACTATAGCAAAATAAAAGTTAGGGGACCAAACTTGTAAAAATTGAAACTTAAATGTTTAAAGTAACAATTAACACACCAAACACACACATGTGTGTGTGTCTAGTCGAACAAGAACACAGGGGCGATCAGGGGTTTCTTTCCAAACCCTAAGTTTCACAAAATCTCACAAATTGGAAGCCTAAATCAAGTCTAAATCAAAATCTGAATACATATTAGTGATCACCTCGACGAAGGGATCATAAGGTATGCAAAATTTTGATATTTTGATGCATCTTGAATTTTAGGTTGATTGTGAAAAACGAAAATTTAGCTTGATTATGTGTTGGATAGATCAAATTAGAGGTAATATGATGTCTAGGGACAAACTCTAGATGATCTCTTGTTAAAACCTTGCATGATACTTGTGGAGTTGTAATCACCATTGTAGGTGATTAATGGAATTGTAGAAACTAGATAAACACTAGGATTATGATCTTTATTCTAGTGAAAACTGAATTTATGTGGTAAATTCAGAATTATTGATGTTGAAATTCTGTGTAAATTCCCTAATTGAAGTGAATGTAGATGGAAATAACATGTCATGAACCTAGTATTGATTATGTAAAAATCCGACCCGCTAGGTGTTTGTTAAAACACTTAAGTGAGGAATAAAACGTTAAAGATCGGACAAAAACGCAGATTTGAATATCATAATGAATTGTCTGTTATTGATTATAAAAGAGTTCTAAATTAGTTGTGAATGGAACTCTTTAGGTAAAGAATCCGGATCGTCAAGCGGACAAGCCTGAAGTGATACGCGCTTGAAGGGTGCGCTCTAAAGGTACGCGACCTATGGTTTCGTTACATTATGTTATTTATTTATTCTAGTTAGTTGTATTGGAATTTAGCCAAAGAGGAAAACCTGTTAAGTCGCGGAAGTGACGAAGTGCTTTAGACAAATAAAACGGGTCAAAACATGTGTTAGAAATAGTGTTTGGAATGTCTTGAAATGGTGGTCTCCATGCGGCATCCAAACGGGTCAAAAAAAGTTGAGTTGTAAACGTCGTAGTCAAAGACCATCACTTGTTGATTGGTTATAAACAAAGTGTAAGCCGTGAAGCGGACACGCTAACTTGTTGCAAAAACATGAACCCTTGTAGAGGGATTAAAGTTCGGAATTTTTACTTGTCAAATGATTTAGAAAAGCATGTTTAAATCCTTGAAAACAAGCATGATGGTTACTGCATAAGCAACCCTCGGGAGGGGAGAGAAACGCCATAATTGGTAAATACAGAACCGGTGAAATGGCCTAAAACATGTGATGACAACAATACAAGTTGTTGAACTTGTAAACAAACGGGTCAAATAAACAAGGAGCCGAATTATAGGCCAACTGTTCTTGAAATGATATTTTTATGCAAATCGTGTTGAAAAACGGGTCCGTAATTTAATTACGGTCGCGTGGGAAAAAGAATTACGAAAAACGGACTTGTATAGCGAAAGTTATGCAAGTTCTAAGTTAATATTGTTGAATTTTCGTAGCTGGGCAAAGTGCAGCAACCAGCAACAACCTTCTGCCAAAATAGTGTCGTTGCGCTACGCGGCGGCAAAGCAGTTAGACGGTCGCATGACGCGACCATCTTCGCGGGCCGCGTAAGCTGGGTTCTAAGCTGTCGCGGGGCGCGACAGCCTTAAAATCGTTGAATTTTGTTCCGTTTTAATGGTTTGACATTAGAACTTGTTTATATGTATTCTATTATGGTCAAAACTAATATTTATCGTGGTTTTGGCGTAGGAATGAACACGTGTGACACCGGATGAAGATCAAGCGACTATCAAGAACCGAACGCACTAAACCAAGCTTCCGCATTGATCTATTTTGCTTTAGTTAATATGTAAACACTTGAATATTATGTTTTGAAGGTTTAAACTGTAGGATGATGTCTAGTACATGTTGTTCTTATACACTCGTAAACCCAACAAAAAAATTTTGTAAGCTCGCATTTTGTGATGAATGCATGTGAATATTATAAAATTTAGTTATCTTTAAGATGGTTCTTACATTTTCTCGACAAAGATGGTAAGTTACCTGTAATTATTTCGTCTAAATTAACTAGTGTAGAAAAAGATAAACTAATCTCACTTTTGAAAAAACCCAAAAATGCGATCGCTTGGAAGCTTGTAGATATTAAAGGAATAAGCCCTTCCATGTCCACGCACAAAATTTCAATGAATGATGACTATAAATCAGTAATACAACCACAACGTAGAGTAAATCCAAACGTCCAAGAAGTGGTTAAAAATGAAGTCATCAAATTACTTGACGCCAGACTCATTTACTCAATCTCCGATAGTCCCTGGGTAAGTCTCGTTCAAGTAGTTCCTAAGAAAGGAGGTATGACGGTGATCACTAACGAGAAAAATGAATTAATACCAACAAGAACAGTCACAGGATGGAGAGTTTGTATAGATTATCTTCGATTAAATGAGGCAACATGGAAAGATCACTTTCCTTTACCTTTTATTGATCAAATGTTAGAAAGATTATCCGATCACAAATTTTGTTGTTTCTTAGATGGTTTTTCAGGTTATTTTCAAATTCCGATAGCACCCGAAGACCAAGAAAAGACAACATTCACATGTCCCTATGGAACTTCTGCTTATCGACGCATGCCTTTTGGTCTATGTAATGCCCCCACAACCTTTCAACGTTGCATGGTGGCCATCTTCCATGATATGATAGAAAAGGCCATGGAAGTCTTCATGGACGACTTTTCTATCTTTGGAGATTCATATGACCAATGCTTCGATAACCTTGAACGAATGCTATCCCGATGTGAGGAAACTAACCTCGCCCTTAATTGGGAAAAATGCCATTTCATGGTAACGGAGGGAATAGTATTCGGTCACAAAATCTCAAGCGGATGAATGGAGGTTGATCGAGCAAAAATAGACACTATTTCTCGATTACCACCCCATCCTCCGTTAGAGCCATCCGAAGTTTCCTAGAAGATGCCAGATTTTATAGATGATTTATCAAAGACTTTTCAAAAATCTCATGGCCTCTAACAAAATTACTTGAAAAAGATGCTTCTTTCATCTTTGATAAGGATTGCAATCAAGCATTTCTCACATTAAAAGAAATGCTAGTCAATGCACCTATCATGATAGCGCCTGATTGGAAATTACCTTTCGAAATCATGTGTGATGCAAGTGATTCGCAGTTGGAGCCGTCTTGGGACAAAGAAAAGATAAGCATTTTCACCCAATATATTACGCTAGTAAAACACTTAACGATGCACAAGAAAATTATACAACAACAGAAAAAGAATTACTAGCTGTAGTATTTGCCTTTGATAAATTTCGTTCTTATCTTGTTCTTTCTAAAACGATAGTTTATGCAGACCATGCAACCATTCGTTATCTCTTTAAGAAACAGGATGCCAAACCGCGTTTGATCAGATGGATTCTACTCCTCCAAGAATTCGACATTGAAATAAAAGACAAAAGAGGAGCAGAAAACACTGCTGCAGATCATCTTTCCCGCTTGGAAGATCCAGCTTTGGAGGCAACTAGGGATGAACTAATTAATGAAAAATTCCCAACGGAGTCCCTAGAAATGGTGGAATACCGAGAAGAGCCATGGTACGCCGACTATGCTAACTACTTAGCTAGCGGAATAGTCGCAAAAGGATGGTCACATCATCAAAGAAAAAAATTATTTGCCGATGTAAAGCATTATTTTTGGGAAGATCCTTATCTTTTCAAAATGTGTGCTGACCAACTCATCCGCCGATGCGTACATGGTAGTGAAGCAAGAAGAATTCTCCGCCATTGTCATGAAGGTCCATACGGAGGACATCATGATGCCGCTAGTACCGCACGGAAGGTATTTGATTCAGGGTTCTATTGGCCAACCATTTACAAAGACGCCCAAAGTCTTGTCAAAACATGTGATGCATGCCAACGATCAGGTAATATTTCTTCCAAAAACGAAATGCCACAAAATGGCATTCTTGTTTGTGAAATTTTTGATGTGTGGGGACTTGACTTTATGGGACCTTTCCCACCATCAAAAGGAAACAAATATATACTTGTAGTAGTAGATTACTTGTCTAAATGGGCCGAGGCCGAAGCCTTTCCAACAAATGATGGAAGAGTTGTGGTAAGATTCCTGAAACGGTTATTCTCTCGTTTTGAAACTCCAAAAGCATTAATAAGTGATAGGGGTACCCATTTTTGTAATCACCAACTTGAAAAAAATCTTAACAAGGTATGGGGTCTATCACCGGGTCTCAACAACATATCACCCTCAAACAAACGGACAAGCCGAAGTGACTAATCGAGGTTTAAAAAGAATACTTGAAAAACCGTAGGGTTAACTAAAAAGGAATGGGCTGATAAATTAGACGATGCTTTATGGGCTTTTCGAACTGCATATAAAACAACAATAGGTACCACCCCATATAAGCTTGTCTATGGAAAAAGTTGTCATTTGTAGGTAAAAATTGCACACAAAGCCTACTGGGCAATTAAAAACGTAAACCTAGACATAGAAATTGCCGGTAAAAATCGATTTTGTCAACTAAATGAATTAGACGAATTAAGGAATCACGCATACTCTAACTCCGAAATTTATAAGGAAAGAATGAAAAATTTACATGATAAACACATTAAGCCAAATGAATTTCGGGTAGGAGATCAAGTTCTATTGTTTAATTCACTCATTCGATTATTTCCTGGTAAATTAAAGTCTAGGTGGACGGGACCTTTTTCTATCTCCCATATTTTTCCACACGCTGCAATTGAAATTAAATCTCGGAATGGGAATCCATTCAAAGTCAATGGCCAACGGCTAAAGCTTTATCAGGGATTTATTGAGGATGAAGAGGAGGAAATCTCGCTATAAGCGGCCGACGAATAAACGAAGGTTTGAACATCAACATCATGCCTTGTAGGTAACGAACATCGGAAAGGCTTCCAAATCGGTAAGATTTCTAAAACCAAGTTTTGGGAAATGGGACACTCATACGTGCACTTAAAAAAAATTCAAAATTACCTGCCCATGGGGCCGTGTCCAGCGGACACGGCGCCGTGTTCGCGTAACTGACGGGGATAAAACCCCTTTTTCCTTCATTTCTTCATTTCAACATGCCCCGTTTCCCCAAGAACTCTCTGGTTCCACCAGAAATTTCTGTAGATTTTCACGTTCCTCTGACTTCTAACAACATCAAGGTATGATTCTATCGTCATAGTTAGTTTAATCACTTGCATGTAGTTTAACATCAAAAATTTGGGGAAAAATCTAGGGTTCTTCAACTTGAACCGAATCAAACCTCAAATTTTTGCTTAGATCTATTAGTAATAGTATAGATGCATGTTATAGGAAATAAATCAACTTGAATTGTTTGTAGATTTGCCCGATTTCAAGCAAAAACCTCAAACCCTTGTTTTTAAACGAAAAAGATGAAATTGAAGGGGTAAACGGTTTGTTTTGAGAAAACGGCACTTGGGGTTTCATTTTCGGGGAAAACCGCTCCTACTGGACCAAGAATTTTCAAGTTTTCGAAACCGGGACGAAAAAACAAATTTTTGGGAAACAGACACCTTAGCACGGGGGCGTGTCCAGCTAACTTCCGGCGATCATGGGGCGTGTCCAGTGGACACGGGGCCGTGTTCAGCTAGCTGTTTTCAGTTTTCTTCAAAAATTTATTGTTTCGTACTCATTGTTTTGTGTTTTCTTTCAGATGGCCAAGAAATTTACAAGATTCAACCAGAATTAGTGGGCTGCTCAAGCCCGGTTTGAAGTTCTCAAGACAAGGCCCGAAGAAAACCCACGACAAGTCTGCCTTGAAACCTTAGAAGCAGTAGGACAACTTGACCGCTTCAACAACCTCGTCACTGGTCCACTCAGGGTAGCTCTTTGTACTATACTCCACTCAGTCCATGAATATAACATGGAGTTCTACAGTACATTGGCATTCAAGGCAAGAGATGTGCCGTTCGATAATGAGGGAGTGGAATTTTGTTGTGCTGGGAATGTGCTCTCAATTTCAATTGTACAATTTGGGGCAATCATTGGGTTATATGCTGAAGAGGATGCGGGAGATGAGGAGAACACTGGTGGTCTCCGTGAACTCCCACTGGATCAACGTCAAGCAGCATGGGCTCAGATTGGGGAAGGACACTACAACCCAAGCCAGACCAAGAGCACACAGTTGCAGGACCCTCTATATCGCTACATCCATAGGGTCCTCAGCAACTCCCTCTGCCAACGACATGAAAGTACCGGTGTTGTAAGCTTGCGTGATCTTGATCTTCTGGTCCTTCACTACATTTACAACCATGTAGCCCTTGATGTTCCATACTTGCTCCTATGCAACATGCACCTGAACCAGCTAGCCAATCCCTCGACCCCTATCTTCTTCGGAGGGTGGGTTTACCGCCTTTTCAAGAACTTCGTGCAGGGGATGCCTAGGTCCTTCCGTAAGGGCCCGTGGTTGGGAAAGGTGGATCTCGTCATATGCCGCTCGATGGGGATTATAAACGAAGCGGGTGACGGAACTATTCGTTTTCAAACGGTTCAGGGGCATGTGTGGAACCCTCAGGAAGCTCTCGTCCTTCACGCTCCACTAATCCGTCCTCCTCCACAGTACCAGTATCAGCACCATGGTGATCCGGGCCAATCCTCCTCTCAAGGAGGTGGTTTTCCTAATTTTCAAAGTTTACATGATCTCTTGCAGGAAAACCTTTTGTGCACCTGCAACACCTACAACATGGCAAGCAACACGTACATCCGGGTTAGAGCAATCAAGCGGAACATCGCCGACATTCAAGATGACATCGGCAATATCCAGGAGTACATGGCGGGTCAAGGAGGGGATGACGAGGACGAGGATATGGATTGAGATGGTTGCGTTGGTGGTGGCATGACGCGGTCGAAGGTCGTAACAGGTTAACCCCCTTATCTCACAAAACAATTTCATGGCCTGCGAGCCATTGTTGAACAATTTACTTTCCGTAACTCTTTTACTTTCCTGCATTTTTTTTAGTTTGTGTTGTGGATGTTGAACTTATGGTAAGGTAGGATGTTTGTTATTTTGTGTGGTGTGGTATTTCTAAGTAAAACAGGTACCTAGGAGGCTTGGAAGCACTAAGTATTAGTGCTACATGAGCCTAGAAACCAGAACTGGAGGCCAAAAACCTGTTTTTAAATATTACAGATTGTCAACACGGGGTCGTGCCCAGCCAGCACGCCCCCGTGTCCATCGCCCAGACCTGCTGTTTGCTTAAAATCTGCCCAGCACGGGGTCGTGTCCACCAGACACGCCCTGTGTCCACCTTCTGTAAGTTTTCGTTACTGGCAGTCTGACCACGGGGCCGTGCTCACCCAGCACATGGCCATGTCCAGATGCCCAGTAACACCAAAACCTTGTTTTAAACACCTTTTTACACATTCAATCAACCTAAAAAATTATTTTTGGGACACATTGAGGACAATGTGTAATTTAAGTGTGGGGGGGGGGGGATACTAAAACCTTGAATTTTGTAAGTCCTAATAACAAGCCTTACACAATACTCTATTGGAACCGCTAATCACCCCAATTTTTTTTCAAAACCTTTTCGTTTTTTTACTTGTTTTGGTTTAATTTGGGAATAACAAGTTCTAAAAAGGTTATATTTTTACAAATTTACAACCGATAGCGTCGTGATAAAAAGAACCAAAATAAGAAAATTATGAAATGGCATGACAAATCTAGTTAAAATTTGATTATATATACTTGATCACATAATAAACCCATTCCCACAAAAAGTGAGTTTTGAGCATTATTGAGCATACAAGCATACATCTTTAAACTAAATGCTCATTTTTCGTTTCTTGTGTTAATAGCCGGTTGGTTTCTTGCGACTCTAGAACTTGCCATGACGATACACTCCCGATCCTTACCAACTTAAACCCAAGTAAGCAAATGATGGAGGCATTAGGACTAACCCATTTTTCTTTCAACACCATTATTTTTCTTTTTCTTTTAACCTACCCAAAATCCCCCTAGTTAACTCCTTTGAGCCTAAACCTCTTCATTTCTAAACCCACAAAACAAACACCATTTACCCACCAAAACCTTTTTCTTTTAAACCCTTTTGTTTTAGTAAAAAGCTCGGTTTTCTTGTGACGTTCCTTATCAAAAAAAAGTCTAGCAATAAACAAACAAGTTCCTCAAAGAAAGTGTGTTTTAAAGTATTTAGTTTGAATAAAAGTCATAAAAACAAAACGTGTTACGACGACCGATGCTTTTTACATTTTTAGCCGTTTTTACTAACCACTAACCCAAAACCACCTACCTTTAACCCAAGCCTAACCCTTCCCCAAGTCCTCTTGATATTTACAAAGCGACTATAATTTTCCAAATAACATAATGTATCGGGAACATAGCTACATACTTACATAATTCAACAACATTGGTTTCTGCCCATAATTACCCATTCCCGGGCTTGTCAATCTTAGCGTATGGCGTCCATTCCATGGTTTACGCTTTTGTAACTCAAATTTAATGAGTGACGTTTAAGTCACTTCGAACATTACCATTTCGACCGTTATTTGACCCGTTTGGTTGTCTAATGGAATTCACCATTTTATCAACATACCAAACTTATTACCATCAAAAATTTAATCCGTTTCTTTATCTAGTGAGTTACATCACTTTATTTACATTCCAAACATGACTAATTAAACAATATTGTCAATCAACATATCTAACTAACTATTTTGACCCGTTTGATTTGTCGAGAGAACTTCGTCACTTCTATGACGTACCAAACTCGCATTTGACAATACTATCTCATTAGCATTTCTAAGACTATTGTTTATGCATAATGTAATGAAACCAAAGTTACGTACCTTCAAAGCACCTTTTTCAAAAGCGTATCTCCACCGGCTTGTCCGCTTGACGATCCAGATTCCTTGCCTAAAGAGTTCAATTCACAATCGTTTTAGAACCCTTTTTATAAGTTTTAACGCATAATTTATCTCATCATTTAAATATGCGTTTTTGTTCAGAATTTTAATATTTAGCCCTCTTTTAGGCATTTCTACAAACACCTAAAGGGCATTATTTTACTAATCCAACAACCAAGTCTCATGATTAGTTATTTGGCCAAATTTTAACATCTACACAATGTTCATATATCAAATTTCACATTCACATTCACATTCTGGATTTATTTCATTTAGCTCAAATAACACTAGTTTGACAATCGTGATTCTAATGTTCATCATGTTTCTACTAAACCCATTACACACACATAATGGATGATTATGAATTTCATTGTTTAGGCACAAATTCAACAAACTAATTACTAGGGTTTACTCCAAGATATGATTTCTTTACTGTTTCATCCAAACAACGAACATGCAAGCTATAATTTCAAATCTCATGTGTTCATCTAGAGTTTGGGATGGAACCAAAGTGTGAAATTTGACATACCTTGTGATTACTTCACTGAGGTGATCACTAATTTGTGCTTGGATTTCTATTTGGGTTCGATTTGGCCTATTGATTTGATCAATTCTTGCACATTAGGGTTTTGAGCATGAGAGCTCCCCTGGCCCCTCTTGGAATCGCAGAACACACACACGTTTGTGTGTGTGTTTTGTGTTTAGTAATTGTTTTAGTTAAAACTTTAGTTCCTTTGTCCAAGTTTAGCCCCTCAACTTTACCCAATTTTTATAAAGGGCATTTTAACCATGATTGTTCTATTATGTCAAGACACTAACTAACCAGGTTATTTATTCCTAGTTATTCTATCTTGACCTTAACCGACATTTAGTTTATAATATTAAATCTATATTTTCGGGGTGTTACAAGTCTACCCCCCTAAAAGAGGTTTCGTCCACGAAACCTTCCTTAAGTGGTCCTTTGGTTTGGACCAAACTAACTTAGTTTCGTTTTTAAGTCATTGTTTCTTCTAGTCAAAAGTGTAAGGCCCTATAATTGGGTAGGTTTACGCTTATCTTTATCAAACACAATTATAGGCTATTGGGCTTAGCCTTGTAGTGGGTTAGATAATATTAGAATAAGCCATGTGGGCTATTTAATTGATTTGGGCTTATTCAGTTAGTAATATGCATTTGTGTACCAGACGGTTCCTAGAAACCGTGTGCACTTTGGTTACTCAATTGATTGTGTTCTTGTTCTTATCACTTTCATCAGTATTCCGCGCTCGTGATTGTGATTTTGATATCCGATTGTGTTGTTTTTGGGACTTACAATTGGTATCAGAGCCTAAGTAGTCTTGCGAAGGCTCGGTTTTAATCGGATATTTTTTTGAAGATCGAAGAACATGAAGAACGGGTTGAAGATTTG
Organism: Helianthus tuberosus; assembly: GCA_030545235.1. Lineage (NCBI taxonomy): Eukaryota > Viridiplantae > Streptophyta > Magnoliopsida > Asterales > Asteraceae > Helianthus > Helianthus tuberosus. Next base: position 146,931,260 of record CM060419.1, on the reverse strand, counting down.
AAGAACAGTTCAAAAATTAGTGTTTTGATCTGTTTTGGTAAAATAGTCAAAGTGTTTGCATGTTTTTTTTGAAGGTTATTAGTGGAAATAAATCAAAGAGATTGAATTTCAAATCAATTCCTTGATTCTTGGGAGATTTGATTGGTTGAATTATCTACAAAATTGCAACCAAAAGTCAAATTGTGCGACTGAACTGAGATTGTGCAATCAGAAACATATTGTGCGATCCTCAATAGTCAACATCATCTTCTTGTGCGATTACAACTATATTTGTGCAACTGAAGACATCTTGTGCGATCAACAAAAGAGTTATATTCATATTGTGCGATCACTTTATTCTTGTGCGACTGTGAGTTATTCAACATCAAAATTGTCTTGTGTGATCCACCTTCATCATTCATCAATCATCATCATCGACCAACATAGTTACCATCAGCGTCGTGAATCGTCACTACACACCATCTTCAATTATCATCTTCATAGTAACATCAGTTCACCATCATCATCTCCGACAGTCTTCGACATCCACCGTCTCCACCGCACACTCCGTCGTTCACCGAACGCCGTTGTTCGCCTCCGAACACCGACCACTGTAACTACACAACCATTGTCGTCCACCGAACATAACAACCTCTCACCGTTCACCGTCTTCGTCGCCGATAACAACCTTCATCGTTCACAGTCATCTCTTTCATCGTCACTCTTCGAAACCACTCTTCTGTAGGAATTAGGTTCACCTTTTGTAAAATATAATTACAAAATATATCATAACGAGACTCTCGTTATTCGTAGAAAATATCATAGTACAATACCGGTTGCAATAACTAAATAAAAAGAATATAAATATAATTATATATACCAATCTTGATTCAAGTCGCATCTCTGGTGGGTCCTTCACGCGCACTTGATAGCATCCTAGACTCGAGTATTCATCATCTTGAGTCTTGAAAAATACTCCTTGACTGCAACAAAGAGCACACTAAAACGTTGACGATTTTGGTTGAGGCACGTGTTCAACACGCTTCCCTTAAAACAGATTTCGCGCCTCTACTAAAGACGACGCGTCTGTCTCCCAGGGTACAACAGCCGAAGCAGTCTGTACTGCCGGAGATAGCTCACCGGCCCAAGGTTACATCCGGTAATTGTAGTGTTTGAACTCATGTGGTGGAAAACAAGTAGAGAATACTCATCTCTCTAGTTGGTCTTCAAGTGTTTATCCTACTTCTAGTATTCTTCATGTATAAAACAATACCCTATTATCTTGTCACAAAAGAAAGCACATAGCCTACTATATGTACAAGACTAGTGAAATGTTTCACTTAATTATCCACTTAATTAGTCACTTAATTAGAGACTTAAAAACTCTAATAAAACTAATTAAATACTCAAGAGTTACTCTTTAACTTACCACATGAATATTCTAATTAATATTTATAATTTCATTAAATTATAAATATATTTAATATCCATTCACCAAAATTCCAACAATCCCCCACATGAATGGAGATCATTCAAAACACTTAAAATTTCCTATGTAACCTCGACAGTTGAGTTTTGCATACGATAGGTAGGTGTTATCCTTTGAACCTTCGCTCATGAAATGCACTTAGCCCACTAGCTCTGAGTAGATCTCGTTGTCTTTGAACTCGTCTGCCGTTTGTGTAGACGACAATACACTTCACACAAGACTCTCCCTAGCCGGGTCATCTCCTCATAGTCGTGTCCAATAATGGTCGTGGAACACTTTCCTGGTTCTGCGAGAGCTCTAGGAATTGTGCCCTCAATTCCATTCGAAGCGACCCCACTTCTCTCTAACATAGGTGATTCTCCTTAGATCATTAAAAGCATTGTGGTTATCGTGATCTATCCAAATCATTTACCACATATTATGCTTAGCCTCATACTTGTCACTTTTAGGAATGGACTAGGAAGTTTATTAATCTTTATAATAAACTACCTTATTAAATGCGTAGGGTTATTCCCCCACAGTGACCTCGCTTATTCATACAATTAGGTTTTCCTATTGAACTCAATTCTTGGGATCTCCAGTCTACTGAGTTAGGTTTCCATCATATACACTTCATTTTTCAAGGGCTTTAGTCCCATTCCACAACTTGATCTCTAATAAACCCTCAGGTTGTTGGATCCATAACATTAGCAAATAACTTTGCGTATTTGAGATCAGTTGTCATGAAGTGTTCTTAACTCGTAAGTTAATTTTGCCTGTTGTCAACTTCTAAGACTATAACCTCAGTGGCCATCTGAATCTGGTTATAACATATGTCTTCGTAAGATACATGTATCATTTAAGGCAAAAACATCTCCATTATGCACTACGACCTTTGTGTCCTCCACTTAGTCGTCTATTTGCAATGTTAGATTGGATTACAAAATCCTTATTGCTAAAAACAAATGCAAGACACCCCCCACATTTAAGTGTTATTGGATAACATTTAGATGTGTTAATGAGAACCATTTCTACATACCCTTATAGGGTTGTTTCTTAAATGGTTCCTCCCCCACATTTCTTGCCATTTGATCAACATTTTCGTAACACCACTTATGGCGACATTTATACACATATGATTGAACAAGACCAACCTTATTGTATCAGTGAATTCAACTCATATTGCATTAGCTTACACAAGCTTCCGAGCTGACCAAAGCAACACATGCCATTGTCATAAGTTTGTCACCAACTTAGAATAATTCTAATTTAACATCTAGAATAAGCTTAGACAATGAGTTCTCCTCATTAGCTTTTCAAACAAACTTTTAAATGTTACATGTCATTTCCTTATAATGAAAATTCTCTCTCAACTTTGTCCATACACAAATTCTTTTTGTGTTCATACAAATTTGAATGTTTAGAGTTAATTAGTCTCCGTCAAGACCCATAATTAACCAAGTACTAGTCTAGCATGCTTTAGAGTACAATACTTTAGCTTGTGAACAGAAGATGCATCATTTTGATTCTTCACAGCCCCAAGGATATCATAATATCACTTTGCAACATTCATCCCTTGTTAAGACAAAATAATGAGACTTATTCATAATCCTAAAACATCAATATTTAGGAAGGTCTTACAAATTATTGTATATAGCACAAAGCTAAATTTCATCATTCATTTAAGGAACATAACTTGTTTACCTTTGATCTCCAACGATCTACCATTGACTCATAAGTACTTAAACATAAGCCTTAATCCAAGTCACTTGGTGAACACATTCATCACCAACAAGATGAATGTTTCTCATCTACAATCACTATTATGTGTGAGATAGAGTTAACTAGATTGACACTCAACAACATGGCATTCATAATTTTTCCATAAGTGATTTGCACACATCTATTGTTATTCATTAGGAGACATGTATATTTAGGATGCTCTCCCAAATGAAGGTAAAATCTCCATATAGATCTAACAATAATCAAGTGGTAGACGCATCTACTTATAAATCTCGCAAGATTTATTAAAGGTATACAATAACATATAGTACTTTTACTTTCATATGTTAGAATTCACACTTGTGAATTTTTCAATGACTTCTAATGAAGTATGCGACATGAATGTCGTTAGTGTATTTCATCTCAATACACTCACTACGTTCTTTCATTACTCATTCATGATGTGGTTATACATTTGATGTTTCGTCTTTGACTTTTAGTCAATGTAACAACTCTCAAGTTGTTTATGTCCAAGTATTTTCATGTACTATCCGTTTAAAACCATATTCTTTTAAACAATGTATAACCGACGTTATAATTATTTTCCACAAAAATAATTTATACGTCACAACCATTAGTGATTTATGTCTTTGTAAAAAATTGCATGTGTTATCCGAAGATATTGAACACAAAACAATAAAATACATTGGAAACTAAATCATAAGTGTCAATCACTTTTGAAATTTAAACGGAAGCATAGATAATATGTAGACATCAAATAGCAAAGTTCTTTTATCTTCAACACTTTACAATCTGACCGAAATCTTCTCAACAATATTGTCCCATGGCGTGTCTTGAGGTACTCCCGCAATAAGACTCCATGCACTTGTAAGTACAAGTTTCCCATTTCATCTTGAAACTTTAAACTTGGACAATTATGCTCAAAACAACACCAAGTTGTTACAAATACTACATTTAAGTAGTAAACTTGAACAATTAAATTTGTTCACAGCAACACCAAGTTGTTTTCACCAAATAACTTTTTTTTTAACACACGTGTTGGAAAAAAAAAGTTATAACAAGCACATTATAGAATCGAACGTTTACATAAAACGTTTTCCAAAGATATAGTTTATAAAATAAACTGTTTCTCATCAGTTTTAATGCACACATAGGCAATTAAATGTTTACATAAAACATTTATGTCCATTATGAACAATCTCTAACCTCGTATTCGTGATACACATTTTCTAACACACATGTTAGAAAACTTTAAGTCATTTTATCTATATATATAACATGACCAAATTAAAGCATCAAATGTCATCACTAAAACTCTACTCAAGAGTTTCACCATATGAAGAGTTAAGAGTCTCAATAATTATAGACTTAAACTCTAATAAAACTCATCAAATGTTATCATTAAAACTCTACTCAAGAGTTTCACATATGAAGAGTTAAGAGTCTCAATAATTATATATTTAAACTCTAATAAAACTCATCAAATGTCACAATTAAAACTCTACTCAAGAGTTTCACATATGAAGAGTTAAGAGTCTCAATAATTATATATTTAAACTCCAATAAAACTCATCAAATGTCACCATTAAAACTCTACTCAAGAGTTTCACATATGAAGAGTTTAATTAGTAATTAAAATTTCACTCAAATTGATTTAGAAATCACAAATTAAAGTTGGTGATGAATCCCACACAACTACACTATCACTTTATTGTGATTTAATTTTTGAAGCCAATCCAACATCAATTTCAATGTATGACCTTTTATTTCTAAATCATACAAAGCATTAAAATCAATGCTACAACAAATTACTTATATAAAATGTTTACATAAAACATTTCAAAGCATTTGTATTTTAACCATTTTTAACAATCATGTTAAAATGAAAGAAATTCTAACGCGCACGTTAGAAATATTAACATTTTCACAAAATGTTAATTTGACTTGCTAAAAGCACATATATGGTTCAAATAAATAAGTCATTTCTAATAAACACGTTAGAAACTAAACAATTAAAAATTGCTTCCAAACTAACGCGTTTCATGAACGTTTCTAACACACATGTTAGAAGACAAATGATTACAAAAATCATTATAAGACTTATTTGTTCATATCAATCCATGGGTGGATGAAAAGTCTATTTTAAATAGAGACTTAATTAGATACATAAAACTCTAATCAAGTAACATAAAACTCTTATCGAAAGACATAAAAAACTCTACTTAAGAGAATTTAACGTTTACAAAAAACGTATGGTTTACACCAATAATTCCGGTCTAACACACATGTTAGAGAATTTAACGTTTACAAAAAAACGTATGGTTTACACTAATAAACCCGATCTAACACAAAAGTTAGAAAAATTAACGATTCCCAAAATCGTTTTAAAACCAAATGTTGGAACCAAAACTATTCGTTTTGTACCACGGTATAGGATTTAAGATTGTATCTCAATCTCAAAAAATCCAAACACAACAAGTTGTACTACATACATATTTCCAAAAAAAAAAATATTTATAAGATCATAACCTCTAACAATATTTTTTTTTAATTCTATTATAAATCCTTTCGTAAAAAATATTTAATTCTATTATCTCAATCTCAAAAAATCCAAACACAACAAGTTGCACTTTGGTTACTCAATTGATTGTGTTCTTGTTCTTATCACTTTCATCAGTATTCCGCGCTCGTGATTGTGATTTTGATATCCGATTGTGTTGTTTTTAGGACTTACAATTGGTATCAGAGCCTAAGTAGTCTTGCGAAGGCTCGGTTTTAATCTTATATTTTTTTGAAGATCGAAGAACATGAAGAACGAGTTGAAGATTTGAAGAACAGTTCAAAAATTAATGTTTTGATCTGTTTTGGTAAAATAGTCAAAGTGTTTGCATGTTTTTTTTGAAGGTTATTAGTGGAAATAAATCAAAGACATTGAATTTCAAATCAATTCCTTGATTCTTGGGAGATTTGATTGGTTGAATTATCTACAAAATTGCAACCAAAAGTCAAATTGTGCGACCGAACTGAGATTGTGCAATCAGAAACATATTGTGCGATCCTCAATAGTCAACATCATCTTCTTGTGCGATTACAACTATATTTGTGCAACTGAAGACATCTTGTGCGATCAACAAAAGAGTTATATTCATATTGTGCGATCACTTTATTCTTGTGCGACTGTGAGTTATTCAACATTAAAATTGTCTTGTGCGATCCACCTTCATCATTCATCAATCATCATCATCGACCAACATAGTTACCATTAGCGTCGTGAATTGTCACTACACACCATCTTCAATTATCATCTTCATAGTAACATCAGTTCACCATCATCATCTCCGACAGTCTTCGACATCCACCGTCTCCACCGCACACTCCGTCGTTCACCGAACGCCGTTGTTCGCCTCCGAACACCGACCACTGTAACTACACAACCATTGTCGTCCACCGAACATAACAACCTCTCACCGTTCACCGTCTTCGTCGCCGATAACAACCTTCATCGTTCACAGTCATCTCTTTCATCGTCACTCTTCGAAACCACTCTTCTGTAGGAATTAGGTTCACCTTTTGTAAAATATAATTACAAAATATATCATAACGAGACTCTCGTTATTCGTAGAAAATATCATAGTACAATACCGGTTGCAATAACTAAATAAAAAGAATATAAATATAATTATATATACCAATCTTGATTCAAGCCGCATCTCTGGTGGGTCCTTCACGCGCACTTGATAGCATCCTAGACTCGAGTATTCATCATCTTGAGTCTTGAAAAATACTCCTTGACTGCAACAAAGAGCACACTAAAACGTTGACGATTTTGGTTGAGGCACGTGTTCAACACGCTTCCCTTAAAACAGATTTCGCGCCTCTACTAAAGACGACGCGTCTGTCTCCCATGGTACAACAGCCGAAGCAGTCTGTACTGCCGGAGATAGCTCACCGGCCCAAGGTTACATCCGGTAATTGTAGTGTTTGAACTCATGTGGTGGAAAACAAGTAGAGAATACTCATCTCTCTAGTTGGTCTTCAAGTGTTTATCCTACTTCTAGTATTCTTCATGTATAAAACAATACCCTATTATCTTGTCACAAAAGAAAGCACATAGCCTACTATATGTACAAGACTAGTGAAATGTTTCACTTAATTATCCACTTAATTAGTCACTTAATTAGAGACTTAAAAACTCTAATAAAACTAATTAAATACTCAAGAGTTACTCTTTAACTTACCACATGAATATTCTAATTAATATTTATAATTTCATTAAATTATAAATATATTTAATATCCATTCACCAAAATTCCAACAATACACACCGAACCCGCACACCGTCTCTCACGATCGTTACCGTAACCCGACATTCTCCGACTACTGTGCACCGTAGCAGAAACCTGCAACATTCTTTATTACACCACCTCCATAATAACTATCATCACGTTCACCACCTCCATAACCACACCTGCGACAAAACTTTCCTCACCCCATTCATCATCATCATCGATCTTCATTTCACTGTTTCTCTCCGTCTCCATCACCTGTGTCGTTTTTTTGTTGTAGGCGGTTGTGGTTTAAAGAATTAGGGTTTTGGTTCATCTATTTCGAAGAAGAAGACGACGGACTGTGCTTTATTTTAGTATTTTTTTTAAAGTTTTGTTTATTATTATGATAATAATATTAATAATCATAACAATCATTGAATCATCATTATCAATCATTAGTTATTTATTATAATAATAATTAGGTTTTCTTTTATTATAACCTTATTAAAAAGCAACTAATGTATGCATATGAGAGTTGTATAATTAGCTTTGGGAGTTTTTCAAAAAAAAAATTGAAATTTTCCTTTTTAACCCTAAAGTTTTAATCTTTGACAATTTAAGTTTAAAGTTTTAATCTTTCTTTCATTTTTAACCTTAAAGTTTTAATCTTTGACAATTTAAGTTTATAGTTTTAATCTTTGTTAATTTAACCCCTTTGATTAATTTGATTTTTCACTTCTAATTCAAAAGTTTTCATCTTATACAATTTAACCCCTTTGATTAATTTGATTTTTCACTTCTAATTCAAAAGTTTCCATCTTTTGCGATTTAACCACTTTGATTTTTTTTACTTATGTGTTGGAATCTTGGCTTTGAGAGTTTTCCAAAGAAAAAATGGTTATGCATATGGTTGTTGTAACCTTAGCTTTGAGGGTTTTTAAAAAAAATTGATTTCTTTACTTTTCACTCAAATGTATTTCATAAATTACCTTTAACGCAAAACTATTTGTTTTTTACTTTTAACATAAAACTTTTTATCTTTTGCAATTTATCCTCACAACTTTTTTTTACTTTCAACTTTGATCCTTTATAATTTTCATTTTCCGCAAATTTTTCGCTTTATGCTTCGTTCTAAATTTTGTGACTAAACACATCTAAACGTGCGTCTTTGGTTTAACGTTTTTACGCTTCGTTCTAAATTTTGCGAGTTAACACGACGCAACGTACGTGTGTGGGTGAACGTTTTTACATCGTCTATTGTTTTCCCGTTTGAAAGGTTCAACATAACGTGCGCATCCTAAATCGACTTAGTTATAACTAAAGAATCCCCGCCGCATCGCGGCGAGTCGTAATTCTAGTTATATATAAAATTTAAAAAAAAAGTTTATTAAAATTAAAAAAAAGGGGGGGTTTGTCATTTGTTTTGGTGATAAGTTTTGACAGGTTTGTAGGCGTGGTACGGAAAAGCTGGTTTGTGCGTAAGGCAAAAGGTTGAAGTTAGCGAGTACACGGGTTCTCGTCTTGGGCTTGTGTTGAGTAAATAGTTAAAAGCGCACATTTTTGGGGGATCACATATTCGGGGAATCACACTTTCGGGGGATCACATTTCTGGGGGATCATACTTTCGGGGGATCACATCTTAAAAATGTCATCTAAAAGAGAGGTGCTTGAGCAGGAACTCCAAGGATTCAGATACTCATATGGTGAATCTATAGAAGCACTTACAGGCCGATTTGCTGAACTGCTCTTTGAAATGGAGAAGGCAGAGATGGCGGTATCTACTCACACGAGCAACAGAAAGCTTTTGGATGCTATAAAAGGGATTCCAGATCAGGCAAACTGTAGTTGGTTTAGAAATGTTAATCAGATAATTGTGACTACCGACTGCTAATGTTACAAAATGAAGCCGGATGAGCTGATCTCACTCATCAAATCATATGACAACGCTGTCAAGCAGTCTACTCAAGGCAACACATCTGATGCAGTTTGCTCACCCACTCCTACTTCTACTGCTCCATTGCCTGCTGCAGTTTGCTCATCCACTCCTGCTGATTCATCACAAAATTCAGAATCAGGTCGCTGTACAGGTATTCAAATTCATGACTTCACTCCCTTCCCTACTGAGGTATGTGTAGACGATATCTGTTGTACTCCTAAATGTAGGGAAAAAGTTAAAGGGTTCAAAGAGCAGGCAGACTCGCTCACTATGCAACTTCAATATACCAGATCCAGTAGTTATGAAATTAAAAAGAAACTGGGTGGGTATAAGGATATGATGGAGGCGCAAAAGCGTGATATCCGAAAGTTGCATAGTGATCTAAGCGAAGCGAATTGTAGATATCTCCACTTCAAAGAGTTGTCTGAAAAATTAACTGTTGAACTTAATGATTTAAAATCAACTTTTGAAAACACGGAATTTAACTTTAAGAAATTTGACGTGTCTAGTGAAAAAGTTGAAAAATGATTAATCAACAATTAAAATATAGTAAAAAGGAAGCCAGGAATAAGGGATTGGGATTTGTATGCATACATCCACCATACAATCACAATTACACCTCTATTCCTATGACTAAGGAGGAGATAGCCGACTTGCCTGAAATGGAATACGGAAAGCCCGGGGATAGGAAGGCTGAGCCTGTTAAGCCAAAGAAAGTCAAAATCACTAGGCCTGATAATATTGAAGTCATCTTAGAAAAACAGGCTTATAATCAAACGTTTGTTAAATCAAAAAATGTTTTAAATCACACTGAAACCTTAAACTTTGAGAAAAATGCAAGTGTTGAAAGGGGAAGAATCGTGTGAGTCAAAACAATCTTGTGAAAATAAATCTGTCACAAAAGAGCCTGAAGTAAAAGAGCCTAGAGTTAATGTAGACAACATCGAGTTTGCCATGTTAAAAGGTTTGACTGAATTTATGAAAGAATTCAGTAGGGGCAAACAAAGTGAATCTGATTCGTCATGTGACACATCTTGTGACACTTCTGAGACATCCACTTCTGAGAAATCAGAAATGGGCGAATCATCCAGCGTCAACAGTGCATCACCTGAGGAAACAAAGGCATCTCAAACTGAATCATCAGCTTCATCTGATTCAACCTGTGACTCCTATGAAAAGACGGACTGTGATAATTCAGAGTCAGTAGCTTCAGTGGAATCAACAAATGAATCATCTGAAACAGTTGATTCAAATTCGATCAAAGAAGAATCAGAAACAACATCAGGAGCCTCTGTTGAGTTAGATGGTAATGAAACCACAGGAGCCCCTGCTGACTGTTCAAAGGAAAATAATTCTGATTCTTCTGAACCAATTGTGTCACAAGAAGCTGAGAGCAATTCTGCAGCATCAAGTGACACTGTTTGTGTGAAAATTAATGATACTAACCCTATTGCTTCAAATGCAGACCAAGTAATTATTGAGGATTAGGTTGAGGGGGATGATGTTGTTTGTCAAAAAGCTGACGATGTTTGTCCAAAAACATCAAATTTGTCTGCTGATGCTCCTCCTTATGTGAGAAAGGATGCTTCTGAGCCAGCTTTGAGAGGCCCTTCAAATAAATATGTGCCTCCAAAGCCAACAATTAAAAATGAAAATGCTAAATCTAGTGAATGTGCTAACTGTTGTAAACAGAGACATATGAATCAGGGCAGAAAGGTTGAAAAGTCTGCAAACAAATCATCCAACAAGTTTTATAACTCAAATCCAGCATCAGTTGGATGGAATGGATCGGGATATGCTCCTTACGTGAAGAAGCAAACCTGCTACAACTGTGGCATACCCGGTCACATTACAAGGAATTGCACACATCGTCCCTATGTGCCATACTATGCACAACATCAGAAGGTTACATCTAGGGATAGATCTTATTCTAAGCCAATGAAGGTTGAAAAGCCTAAGGCAATGATGAATAAGCATCCCCAGGTTAAACCATCTGATGGGGACTAGAATGCTGCAAAAGCTAAAAGAAAACAAGCTTTGAAACCAAAACAACATTTGAAAAACAAAAGGGTTGAAAAGCAAACAGTTTTGCCCAAGGCACCTAAGAAATTAGAGAAGCCTAAACAAGTTTGGAAGGCAAAACACAAAGCAGCAACATCACCAATCCTTGAATCTAAAGGGGGCATGTGCTTTCGAGAAGTGTCTTACGTTGATGCTTCAGGAATACCCAGGACCACGATGGCCTGGGTACCAATGTCTTACTAATCTCCTTTCATTTCAAGGATAACCAAGGATGAGCTATTGACAATCATTGGATGTTGATAGCGGTTGTTCCAAGATACATAATGGGTAACATCTCACTGTTGCAAAAAGGTATATTCTCTTACAGTTGACATGTTTCGTTTGAGGAGATAAGAGAAGTAAGTAGGACAGGATCACCGAAAAGGTACAAATTTGAATTTCATGTTCTAAATCTTGATATTGATTAGTCTTAAATCTTATGATGGAACGGTTAAAAAAAACAACAAAAATATTTTCATTTTCTTCTATGTTTCTATGTGTACATACTTTTTCGTTGTTAGGTAAATTTGTGCATAAGATTTACGCACAAATTTAGGGGGATATCCAGAGATATCTGTAAATAGAAAAAATTACAAAAATTACAAAAACATTCGAAAAACAGAAAATTCAAAAATATTTTGTTGCATATATGGGAAGTGAAATAACTTCATTATGTGGATTAAGGCTGACTCATGTAAGACCAATATTGAAATGGTCTGACTCTAGATCGATATGTTGGTAGGCTTTATCCTGATGGTTGGACTCTTTGACTGGTACTGCGTAAGAACACTAATATCTATTCTATGACCTCAGGAAAGAACGTTCACTTGGAATTAGAGCATAGCTATTTGAATGTGTGTGTGATGTCCCGATACACACAATTTTGTTCTAGTTCTGAAATCTTTTCTGACCAACTCGTGTATCTCCTCTGTTTTGCGTGAGCAAAGACCTGGAGGTGCTAGGCAACATCGGCTTCTATTTTGCGTGAGCAAAGACCTAGCTTTACGTTGTCTTGCTATAGATCAAATACACCCGAAAGAGGCCCTCTAGTGCCCAAAAGAAACCCGAAAAACCTATATCAAACTGAGAAAACCCATTTGATCTGTATATTATATCCGTCTCTGCAAATGATCTATTATGTTCTCTTCTCAATCCAGTCCCAGTCAAGGTTTTAGAATCCTAGAACGGGCTTGTGAAATATGTGGTAGGGAAACTGCATGTATGATAGCGTGTTCGAATTTAAAATTTTGGGATTTGATTGTGATTGACTTGAGCGTTCATATAAATTAAATTGAAAACATGATAAATTAGTTGCAGACCGTCACTTGAAAAAGGCCTAGGGAGATAAGTTTAAGTGGACAAATATACTGGCAATCGCTCGGATCAACCAAAGTAAATCAGTGTTGATAAGTGTAGTCTGACCCGAAACACTGTGATTTTATCCCATTGCAAATTGTAATTGTATATTAGTTTCTTTGCTTATTTGTGTTTCAAATTTAAAAAGCAAAAATAAAAAACAGAGTGTTTATTTGTTTTATTAAAAATTTAACCGTTCTTGAAGATTTGACTGATCATCATAAATTGAATGAAATTTGAATTGTGAAATATGGGTACAAATACTTGGATGTACCGAGTGTTCATGTGGTACTTCCCTCTGTTGCACATAAATGTTGCTTATGAATTTGTGAGTATGTGCAGAATTTAAAATTTAAATCAAGAAACAGGGGTTACTGAAGTTTGAGATGTTGTTGGCTGCTGACAAAGCTTGATGCATCACAATAGCAAGATGTACCTGAGTCAGAAGAACCAGATACGTGTCATCATCTGACAATGATAGTACATTTGAAGAAGTAACTGTGAACCTGCTTGAAAGAAAAGACATTGATAAATAAAAGAGTTGCTTAGAATCCTCCTTGTGCATTCTTTTCAACAAGATTTTCAAGCAAAGTTGATCGTGGTTCAAGAAGAATAAAGAGCCCAAGTTTGAAGATTAAAAGATGAAGTATCTTCCCACATGATGAAGACTGTAGTTTGATAAAGACAACATAAACCTAGGGGGATATTGTAAGGCCCTATAATTGGGTAGGTTTACGCTTATCTTTATCAAACACAATTATAGGCTATTGGGCTTAGCCTTGTAGTGGATTAGATAATATTAGAATAAGCCATGTGGGCTATTTAATTGATTTGGGCTTATTCAGTTAGTAATATGCATTTGGGCTTGGCCCATCTTGTAATTAAGTCACCCTATGTAACTATAAATAGAGTGAACCTAGTTCATTATTAGGTTAGACATTTTTGAGAGGTTCTTAAGTATTTTCGAGTTCTTCGGTTTTGTGTACTAGACGGTTCCTAGAAACCGTGTGCACTTTGGTTACTCAATTGATTATGTTCTTGTTCTTATCACTTTCATCAGTATTCCGCGCTCGTGATTGTGATTTTGATATCCGATTGTGTTGTTTTTGGGACTTACTGATGTGCGTGAAGTGTGTTATGGTTTTAATGTTTATTTTAAGCCCTTTTACACTTTCTTTAGCCAAGTTTTAAATTTATAAAACACGATATTTACTAACACTAAACACACATATGGGCAAGTGCACCCATCGTGAGCGTAGTATAGCGTTGGTAAGATACCGAGGTCGTCCAAGGACACAAGAGCTTTTAGTACCGGTTTATCCTCAACGTCTAATCAAATCAAAAAGTTTAGAAAAAGGTTTTTAAACTAAGAAAAATAAAAACTAACTAAAATGCTGAAAATAAAAATAAAAGTAAAAACATATAGACAAGATGAATCACTTGGCTCCGACTCGTGTTTAGTGTAACCTTTGATTATTTCCGCACTTTTACACTTTGTTAAGAGATTATCTTAGTTATTGTAGTAGGCCCCTCTTTTGAAGGTGACGTTACCCTGAACCCAGTAGTTTGAGTCAGCAAGGATACAATCCTAAAGGGTCGGATTATTGAAAGATAATTAATTAAGTTATTAATGCATAATGTGGTAGGCCCCTCTTTTGAAGGTGACGTTACCCTCGGCTAAGTAGTCTGAGTCAGCAGGGATACAGTCCTAAGTAGCCGGGTTAAAGTATTAATAGTAGTTTAACTTATGAGGGGATCAAAAAGTTTGGACCCCCGCCATCCAATACCGTTAAGTATTGAAGGAGGTCCTACTAAATTTGACCCAGGTCCTTTGCAGGATCTATACACTGAATAATGGCAAGACTCTTACCAAACTGTTCCCTTAACCCCCGACCAGGTAGCCAACATACCTCCATATAGACCGTGGAGATATGAATGGTGAAAATCTTTTATTTTATATAGACAGTAAAATAATGCCAAGACACCACGGACAAACGATAAGGAAGAATCACCTTCAACATAAGAAACTAGTTATTAAAGTCATTAATACATAACCAATTAAAAAGTGCGAAAAGATTAAAAATAAAAAGTATTACACTAGACACTTTGTCTTCACCAAGTGATGTAAGAGACTTAGGTAAACATGGCCTTGATTGTCAAGAACTCTTACGATCAATCTTGGATTCCGAGACGACTCACACACTCTATGATGGACAATGGATGATGGTGGTGGATGATGGTGTTATGGTGGTGGTGGGTGGTGGGTGAAGTATGAGAGAGGTGGTGTGCCAAGGGATGATTTGAGCTTGAGCCAAGCACTCCTATTTATAGGCTGAACAGAAGCTCGGACACGGCCCCGTGTCCAGTGGGCACGGCCCCGTGTCCACATCCTTCTCTGTCTTCATTAATTGCTCTTGTCTGTATTAGTTGACCACGGCCCCGTGTCCGCTGGGCACGACCCCGTGTCCAGAAGCATATCTGTACTATCAAGATTTTCCTGGATTCTGTGAATATTATAGTTGACCACGACCCCATGTCCGCTGAGCACGGCCCCGTGGTGGGCGATGGAAGCTTCTACAACTTTGTCTTTTATGCTTTCACTTGGGCACACCCCCGTGCTCACTGAGCACGGGGCGTGTTCAGCCTTCTGTTCTCTTGTTTTGCTTGGGAAGATGCTTTTGGGGAGGTCGGGCATGTCACATTTGTTCCTTTTCTTGTATTTATGTTAGATTTAGCTGCCTTTTTGCTTCTTTTGTTAATTTGAGCTCATTTAATCCTGAAAATACAAATGGAAGACAAAAGCACACTTTTTCCAACATTAGTACTAAAAAGGGTTAGTTTTATGCCACAATTGATGTAATTTATATGTTGCATTTTGCACACATCAAATACCCCCACACTTGAATCTTTGCTTGTCCTCAAGCAAAACTCTTTATAATGTGGCTTTACACTCCCAAATGGAATTGGTAGAAAAGAAGGTTTTTGGGCTTGTCATAGAGTGTCGGGATTTCCAAGATTCTTTATTAAGTTTTGTTTTTATTTAGTTACAATCCTATTCGTCATGATTTATTTAAAACTTTTCATAAGATAAATTACTTATTAGGGCATAACATGCCTCTTTAAAATTCTATTTATATACAAGTTCACATACCACACGGGGGATCACTCAACACTCGCCCGAAGATGTATTTTAGTGAATCACTCGAGAGCGGCATGGAACTTACTCCTACCATAGGCTTGCCAGGCAATCAATCCTCCACCTTTTTAACTATATACCTTTGTAAATATCAGGAGGACTTTTTGCAGTTTTTATTTTGATGAAGCCATAATTCAAACAAAGTTATTTTTGATGAACTTGCTTGTTTTTATTTCTTTTGCTTCATCATCAACATATTTTTTTGAAAGTCATACGAAAAACCGAGCTTGTTACTAAAACAAAGGGTTAAAAATAAAAAGGTTTTGGTGGGTGAAAGGGTGTTTGGTTTGGTTTAAGAAATGAAAAGGTTTAGGCTCAAAGGGGTTAACTAGCGGGATTTTGAGTAGGTGGTAAAAAAAAGAAAAATAATGGTGTAGAAATAAAAAAAGGGTTAGTCCTAATGCCTCCATCATTTACTTACTCGGGTTTAAGTTGGTAAGGACCGGGAATGTATCGTCGTGGCAAGTTCTAGAGTTGTAAGAACCAAGCGGCTATTCACACAAAAAACGAAAAATGAGTATTTAATTTAAAGATATGTATTTGTATGCTCAATAAAGGCTCAAAACTCACTTTTGTGGGAATGAGTTTTTATGTGATCAAGTATATATAATTAAATTTTAACTAAGCTTGTCATGCCTTTTCATAATTTTCTTATGTTGGTTCTTTTTATCACGACGCTATCGGTTGTAAATTTGTAAAAATATAACCTTTTTAGAATTTTGAAATTCCCGAATTAAACCTAGACCAGTAAAAAAAATGAAAATTTTTGAAAAAATTTGGGGTGATTAGCGGTTCCAATAGAGTTTTGTGTAAGGCTTGTTATTAGGACTTGCAAGATTCAAGGTTTTAGCATCCCCCCCCCACACTTAAATTACACATTGTCCTCAATGTATCCCAAAAATAAGTTTTTAGGTTGATTGAATGTGTAAAAAGGTGTGAAAAAGCAAAAAAATTGTGTTACTGTGCGTTGGACACGACCCCGTGTTGTCCGGGCACGGCCCCGTGTTCAAGTGCCAGTAACAAAATTGAAAAAGAGAAACAGAAGCCTGGACACGGGGGCGTGTTGGGTGAACACGGCCCGTGTCCAGTTTACCTGAACTGGGTCATTTCTGCAGACTGTGCAGCACGGGGCTGTGTTGGGCGGACACGGCCCTTGCTGTAATGAAGAAAATTTTCGTCGGATGGCCCTGTTTTCCTGCATGGGTTGCTGGTCCAAGTTTCCCTTGTATCCTTTGCCATCCCGAGTGTTTTTTATTCCTGAAAATTAAAACTAACTAGAAAACATAAAGATTAATCTAAACTAAACTAAGGATAGTTCCGCGGAATGCCTCCGTGGTGCGCCACGTTTATAAGGGTCCTTGGCTAGACCCAAAGCCTGGTCATATGTTACTCAAGTGGGATGTTTTGCATCCCATGCTACACCGTCGGAGAGCGTCATCCAAGCTTGAGTCTATGACCTTCATGTAGTTGACCGGGTCTTCGTCTTCTACTCTTTTTCCGACTCCAAACTTCACTTCCTCGTCCCCAAACTTCAATGTTAGCGTTCCGTCATTCATATCCACCACTGCTTGGGCGGTGGCTAGAAATGGCCTCCCGAGAATGAGAGGGACATCGGCGTCTTCCTCCATGTCTAGGATGACAAAGTCGGCCGGGAAAACGAAATTGTCAACTTTGACCAATAGATTTTCAGCGACACCTTGTGGAAATTTGACGGATCTGTCGGCGAGTTGTATGCTCATATTTGTAGGGCTCGTTGTTCCTAGGCCGAGTCGTTTGAACATTGATGTGGGCATGAGGTTAATGCTTGCCCCAAGATCGGCTAGTGCATTACGAATGGGGGATTCCCCAATTGAGCATGGAATCGTGAAGCTTCCGGGATCAATTTTCTTTTGCGGGAGTTTGTTGAGTACTAAGGCGGAGCATTCTTCGCCTAAGTTAACTAATTGCAATGATTCAATTTTCCTTTTGTGAGTGAGGAAATCCCTCATAAGTTTTGCATATTTAGGCATTTGGGTTAGGACCTCGATAAAAGGAATATTAACATGCAATTGTTTTAGTAAATTTTCGAACTATGCGAATTGCTCATCGGTCTTTTGACGATTTAACCGACCGGGGTATGGAACCGGAGGAGTCTTGGTGGGCTCTTGATTTGGTGGAGAAGCCTTTTCTGGTTTGGCTGGATTGGCTTCTTTCAGCCGGCGGTAATGGAGCCTCCTCGGGACCCACGGTTCGGTTTCTCAATGTGATGAGATGTACTTGCGCTTTTGGGTTGGTTTCGGTATTGCTTGGTAACGCGCCTTGTGGTCTCTCGGAGAAATTTTGAGCTACTTGATTTAATTGTTTTTCGATGTTTTGAATGCTAGCTTGTTGATTTCTAAAATTCGATTCCAATTGCTGGAATCGATCCGAGTTTTTCTTTTCGGTGTCGGATGTTGGTGCACTACGTCTGTCGACTACGTCTTATATCGAATCTCTGTCTCGTTGCGGATCTGAAAGAGGATGATGTTATCATCTTTAATGATGATATCATAATGATGAAGTCATCATGACATCACTACAAATGAGACAAAAGCATTTATGTTTCATAGTTGGTGATTTCGTTCAAATATGCATGATCAGATTTCGCTCATGTGTCATTGTTTAGGTTTCGCTTATGTGTCAAGCCTTAGTTTCGTTCATGTGTCAGTCAAGATGTTTCGCTTATATGTCAAGGGTGTAGTTTCGCTTTTATGTCATGTATGAATGAGCGAAACCTTCATGCCTATATATAGTCTGAATGAGCGAAACCTCAGTCATAGTTCTAGGTGATTGACTTCCGGTTAGCCACGAAGTGCTGCCGAAGTGCTGTCAGAGTCTGTAAACGCATTTGTGATCAATACAACAGCAGTTAAACGTGTATCCGGCTGAAATAGCACCAAATCATTTGTTTCCGCCTCATGATTTGGATAGGAATTCTTCTGATCGACTCAAACAGGGCCGAATACGATCCTACAAGTGGTATCAGAGCTAGTGAAGAAGAGTTCTATACAATTCAGCCGATAATTCTGTTTCTACACCATTTTTTTTCGAAAATCAAAACTTTTTACGGTCAGAATCGGTTTAAATTCACTCAGTGTGCTCGGAATCATGAAGTAACAAAGCCTTGAAAGTTTCAAAGCTAAAATCGACCTAAAACTCAGTAATTTTGGGATTTCGCTTTTGAGGACTCGTGCAAAAAATGACGTCATCAGTTGCTTTCGCTCATGTGTTCTTGCTGATTTCGCTTTTAAGGAACAATTCTGATTTCGCTTATTAGTCACATTCTGATTTCGCTTATTAGTCACATTGGGATTTCGCTTATTAGTCACATTGGGATTTCGCTTATTAGTCACCTCCGCTCCTGAGTTTAAGTGATTCCGCTCTTAGTTACCAAATAAGTTTGATTCCGTTCCAAAATTGTTTTTCACGAAAAAAAGTTCTTTGATTTGTGTGAAACATTTATGATTGCATGTGAAATATCTCGAGAACATAAGAATTTTTGATCGGATCTTAGTCGTTGTCGGTTTGCATGTGAAAGAGTCAGATTGATTTTGTTCAAAGAATTGCATGTGATGTTAACATTTGTCGGCTGCATGTAATCCAAGTTTGCATGTGATAAATTTGCATGCTCTAGATATAAGTATTGTCGGCCATTTTGATTCAATCCATGTGATCATAAATGAGTTACAGTTAAAGGTGAATACTTGCTGAATTACACCGAAACACTTGTTTCCGCCTCTTGTTTTGGTGAAAAACTCTTCTAACTGACTCGTTCGGATCCGAATTCGATCCTACAAGGAAGAGTTCTTGCCATTTCAGATGCATTTATTCTGTTTTTCTACACTTTCTTCAAAACTTTAAAACTTTTCACGGTAAAAACGGCTCAATTTCACACATAACACTCGCAATCATGTATTAATAAATCCTTGAAAATTTCAAAGCTAAAATCGATCTAGAACTTAGGAATTTTGAGGTTTCGCTTTTACGGACTCGTGCAAAAAGTGACATCAGCAGGTTTCGCTCATCTGTACAAGTGTGATTTCGCTCATAAATTACCTTAGGTTTCGCTCCAGTGATCAGTGTGGTTTCACTTTAGTGACATCTAGGGTCTCGCTTTTGTGAACAACTCAAGAGTTTATTTCGCTTATTCGTACATTCAGTGGTTTCGCTCCAAAGAACAACTAAGGTTTCGCTTTTCTGAACAATGTCACTATAGGGTTTCGCTCCAATGTCACTATAGGGTTTCGCTCCAGTGAACAACTTAGAGGTTTCGCTCATAAAGCACTTAGAGGTTTCGCTCATAAGGCACTTGGAGGTTTCGCTTATTGTGACAGATTCAGTGGTTTCGCTTTTTGTGACATTTAGGGTTTCGCTTCTAGGAACAATCTTACCTAAGCTTGAACATTTGTGAACTTTGAACTATGGACAACGAATTTTATAATGCTTTTGCAAGTCCAATCACAATCACGCAGAATGCTTTGCTTGAGAACGAAACCGGAACGTCTCAAAAACCGCCTAAACTCATGGATATTGATGATTACAACGCATGGTCCGAACGGTTTGGAAATTGGGTTTAGGCGTATCATTTGGATGCGTGGGAACATACTGAAGTACCTTATGTTAAACCTACAACAAATGGTGTTCAACAAACAATTAGAGAAATGAGTACGGAAGATAAAAAGAAATATCGAGATGAGAAATTGATGGTGAGTCTGCTTCAGCAAGCGATAAAAGAAGATATTTTGATACTACTTCAACATGATGGAACTGCTTATTCAATCTGGACAGAATTGGAAGCAAAATTTGTTGGAAGTGATGATATGCTCAAAAACAAAATGTCGCTCATGAAGAAAGAATTCGATTTATTCTGTGGTTTGAAATCTGAAAACACCAAGCAAATAATTGATAGATATTGTAACTTGGTGAGAAATATGACAAAACTTGGTATTAAAAAGGATACTGATGAATTGATTGAAAAACTTGCAGATGCACTACCTCATGAAACTTGGGGAACGTTTCTGATGATGCTGAGATCCAACAGAAAAGATTATAAAATTATGACACTGGGAGATTTCATCAAACATCTGGAAGCTCAAGAGATGGAGCAGAGAAAGATTGCCAGGATGAAGAACTACGATGGAGAACAAGATATCAGCTTGTATTACAAAGGTGGTGTCAACGAAAAGTCAATTTTTTCTCCAAAAGTCGAAACTGCTTACAGTGCAAAAAATTCTCCTGAAAAGAAATCATCCCAGGGATCAAGCAGCACAAGATTTTCATCATTTGATCCAAACATTTCAGCAACAAAGAACGGAAGAAAACTTCAGTGTAATATTGTTCTAAGTCTTGAAAATGATCAAGATTATACTGAAGAGGTTGCTAAAAATCAAATGTCTTTGTTAGGAATGGTTTTGGAATGTTATAGTAGTTTTGTAGCCGGAAAGATCGGTAATCCAATGCTTACGAAAGAAGATTACGATCAAATCGATGCTGAGGAAATGGAATTAATGGACATTAAATGGTGCATGGCTAGTGTATTGCGAAGAGCTGAGAAGTTTAAACAAATTACGGGAAGAGATGATTTTCGTGAGGCTCATGTTTCAACTTTAGGCTTTGATAAATCTAAAGTTACATGTTTTCGTTGCAGGGAAAAGGGGCATTTCAAGAGGGAGTGCAAAAATCGTGAAGCTACTGGAGCCCATAATCCTTTTGGAAACAACGATTATCACAAAAAGGCAATTTATCATCAAGTCACACCACCAGCATTGAATCACAAACTGCACACGGGAGAGATGTGATTGAAGGTTCAAAAAGAGCGTGTACAGTTAATCAGGGCAAGTATGATAATTTTACCTTGGATAAATATCTTCCAACAAACAGCAAAGTGTGTTTAGCAGAACAAGATGATGAAAAACTGGCTGAAGGTTTCAGTTGGAATGATTTTTGCCCAGATCAAGAACTTAAGGCCAAAGAGATGTTCAAAGACACTTCAAATGCTAAAGCTTTCATTGCAAATGCTTATGATTTGAAATGTGCTGAAAAGTGCAGAAAAGTCATGGAAGCTGCTGAAGCAAGACGGAGAAAGCTTGAAGAAGAGGAATAGAGATTAAAAGCTGAAGCTGAAGCTGAGAAAAAGAGAAGAGCTGAATTTTTACGATCAAACAGAACAGTCTAAGAGGTTCCTAAATTTGAAGTCAAAGTTGATGCTGAACCTGTTAAAGTTCCTGAAAAGTGCATGAACTGTGATTCTTTAATCAAGCAGAATAATGAGTTGTTGCACAATATAAACAGATTAAAAGAATCCTATGATACAATGAACAGAGAAATCAACAAGTATACTGATTCAAACGGTGAACAAGTTGTGGCAATGAATACACTAAAGAAAGCTTACATGAGACAACTTGATGATGTCAACTTTCACATAAAGAAATGTGATGATCTGGAGTTGAAGCTGGCAACACAAAAGATAGAAACTGAGAGAGTTAACAAGTTATTAGAAAGTTACTCATGTTCTACTTTTGTTGTTGACAGGATTTATCCGATTGTGGAAGAATTGAAGACGTTTGAAGAAGTGAAAACCTACGAAGAAAAGAAATCTGTGACAAAAGATGAAGATAAAGTGAAAAGTTCTGGTAAGAAACCAAGTGTGGTCTACACTAGATATCTGCCCCCGGTTGAAAATGGATTTTTACCTCGAAATCCAAATTCCGAAAGAGTCGAAAAGGCAATAAACTTACAATGGGAGTCTGGGCCGTTGGATAACTTGCCAGAAAATATTGATGTCACATACACGTCATCCGACACTGATCATGAGTCAAAGTTGATAAAAAGTGTGGTCGATCAAGTGTTAGATAAAAATGAATGTGAGGAGTCAAAACCGGAATCCAAATCCAAGTCAAAATCTGAGTTCGATGCGTCAAAGTCAACAGTCAAAAAGGACAAACGGGTTTATGATAAAGAGTTTTTGATATCAAAATCTAATTTGAATGATGAATCATTCAAAGTGGCTTATACTTTGAAAGATTCTGACAAATTATATTCTGATGAGATTTTTCCAATAAGAAGTGTCAGATTTGAAATGATTCAAAAGGTTTTCAAAATTACAGAAATTAATATTTCTGAAATAAAAGATTTAAATCTTATCAGAAAACCTAAACAATACACTTCAAGAGATCAACAAAGAATTAACAAGAAAATGGGTTACAATTGTGGTTATAGTTTCCAAAAGAAACCAAACCATAATCGTAATTACAAAAAGAAAGGATTAGGTTTTATTCAACCGAAAAATTATAAAAATGAAAAAGTTTATAAACCAAAAATTGTGTTTGTTTCAGGGAAAACGACAGAGGCTAAGAAAGAACAAGTATTCAGAAAATAGACAAATCAGGAATTCCTTGCCAAGAAGCAAGAAGAACTAAAGAAGAATGCTGTTCCAAAGAAGATTGAAAAGAGAACCTGTTTTCAGTGTAAAACTGCTGGTCATATTGCTAGAAATTGTCCGAAAACATTCAAACCAAAACAGGAAGTCTCTGGTAAAATGAAAGAAAAAGTTGTTGAGAAAACTGAACTAATAACCAAAACATTTACAGGCTTTGAAAATTCAACCTTTGAGATTGGTGAATGTTCAAATAATGTGGTTAAAAGAAAAGAAGATTTGAAAAATAAAAAATGGGTTGTTAAGGGTTCAGGAAACAGTTCTGGTGATGAATCTGATTCCACAAAATCAGAGGAGCCACGTGTTGAGAAAAAGGTTGAAAGATCAGTTCCAACTATGAACGATGAAAATTTTCCACCTTTGCGGGCTGAAAACTTTAAGAAGAAAGTTGGAAAAGTCGAAATATCAAATCAATTTTATTCTGATAAGAAAAAATTTGATGTTGATAAAGCTTTCAACGGAACTGTGAAACACATTTTTGGAAAAATGGTCGATGGTAAGGCCAAAGGAGTGAAGGAATTTTATGCTTCTAAAAGACGTGTTCACAAGTCTGTTGAAAGAAAAGACGGAGAAGAAGATGTTGTTTCACCCAAGGAAGGTCAGGTTTGGGTGGATATATTTTTCAAACAATAAAAACCTGACTTGCCGGAGATCCCAAGTTGGTAATCATGGATCATGAATCGGCATCCTTCTTAATCTGTGTTTGAGAAGTTTTTGCAGGACTTGCCGGAACTCCCAGGTTGGTAAGTGTGGAGTAGGTATTGGCACTTTGAGAATTCAACCAACAGATGATGATTGGTTGAAAATGCTTGATTGGATTGATCTTACAAGTGGTAAATCAGGGACATTAAGTTGTATCTGATTTCCTACAAGTGGTTGAAAAACAAAATGATGAGTTTACTAATGGTTTTACAAAATCAACAAAACTTATTTTCCGGAAAAACCATTTTGATTAAAACAAACTTAAGTGTTTTGAAATCATTATGGGAAAATAGTTTGTTGTGAGGGGGAGTTCTGATTGTTTATGCCAAGTGGATGGCGAATTGAAGTGATTCGATATCAGTTGTCAAGTTCTTGTATAGTTTGTTTTCAAATTTCCTAAAATGTGTTTGTATTTTAGGGGGAGTAATAAATTTTAGAAAATCCAAAAACATTAGAAAATTTGAAAAAGCCAAAAACATGATAAAATGAAAAATGAGTTTTGTTGCATAAAAGAGGAAATGATAGTACATCAGTGGATGATTACAGCATGCTAAAGAATTGGAAAGTTAAAAAGTGATAAACGGTCTCACTGATGATGTGCCAGTAGCTTTTTGCACATTTAGTAGATTGTGACGAGATATAAACCTAAATTTCAAACTTGCTTATATCGTAGGGAAACATCTCTCGGATATATGGGTAACCCCCGAAATCTCGTTTGAAAGATTCATTTTTCTGATATACTAGGTCTTTATACTCAGTGATATCTAGGGTATTATTCCTGGACTTCTGCTGAATGGAAGTTCTGACCTAGTCCTCGAATAATACTTTCCGCAAAATGCTTGAAACATAGCATCACCCTCAGCATATATGATAAGACAATAAAATTGCTTAGCAATGCTGTTGTAAAAAAGATCCTCTAAAGGGGACACACCCAAAAGGTGAGTCATGATCTCTCTGCTGAACGGTAGTTCTGACCTGAGCTCTCATGATTCTTCATAATTTATTAACCTCTACAGATATCATTTGTGTCATAATTACCTGTAAGACTGAATATTGGGATCTGGATACGGGAGTATATTCTGAGGTGGGACACGCGATTGAGTTTAAGTGCTTAAAACATTAATATCGTATCTCAAAACAGTTGAACTTTGTGTGAGAATTTAAGTGGACCAGTATACTGACAATCTAAGTGAATCGTTTAAAACTTAAAATGAAATGAAGCTTAACGGTGTTAGTGATTTGTCTCAAAAACTAATATGATCCTCTTGCACGAACTCACAAAAATATTGTTTGTATGTATTTCATTTAGGCAATTTCTTGTTTCTACAAATAGTGTCAGTTACTTTCTTTTAGAAAATCGAAAAAGATTTTAGTGTGTTTTAGCATAAATTTTGAAAAATCCAAAAAGATTTTCGACGACTGATGTTGAGAAGCTGATTTTTGAAATTCCAAGTGCTAAACATGAAGAACAGGTTTGGGAGAGAGAGTGAAAATGGTTTGTATCTACAAGTGATTTTCAGAGAACAAATCTTTTATAGAATGTCTGACATAGTTTCTAAATTATTAAAAGACTTTATCTTTAAAAAGAAACTTATATGTTGGGTAGAGGTTTTTGCAGGTTGGCTAGGTTTCGATCCAGAGCAGGATGAAAGCCAGGTTATGATCTTGTGAATTCCAGACTACGATCCCAGCAGATTGAGAGGGGGAGTCTGAAGACACCATGATATTCAACATTTGAGAGAGAGGAGTTTGTTGAAGATAAAGATAGAGAATGAGGATTCTTGTAATGAGAAATACTTCAGAGGAAGATTGAAGACTGATAAAGACTGTAGGTTGACAATCGAAGACTCGACACTGAAGACTCCGTCAACATCCGAGGGGGAGTTTGTTGGTGCACTACGTCTGTCGACTACGTCTTATATCGAATCTCAGTCTCGTTGCGGATCTGAAAGAAGATGATGTTATCATCTTTAATGATGATATCATAATGATGAAGTCATCATGACATCACTACAAATGAGACAAAAGCATTTATGTTTCATAGTTGGTGATTTCGTTCAAATATGCATGATCAGATTTCGCTCATGTGTCATTGTTTAGGTTTCGCTTATGTGTCAAGCCTTAGTTTCGCTCATGTGTCAGTCAAGATGTTTCGCTTATATGTCAAGGGTGTAGTTCGCTTTTATGTCATGTATGAATGAGCGAAACCTTCATGCCTATATATAGTCTGAATGAGCGAAACCTCAGTCATAGTTCTAGGTGATTGTCTTCCGGTAAGCCACGAAGTGCTGCCGAAGTGCTGTCAGAGTCTGTAAACGCATTTGTGATCAATACAACAACAGTTAAACGTGTATCCGGCTGAAATAGAACCAAATCATTAGTTTCCGCCTCTTGATTTGGATAGGAATTCTTCTGATCGACTCAAACAGGGCCGAATACGATCCTACATCGGAGATGAGGCGAGATACAGTATCTTCGAGCCTTTCTCGTCCACCTTATTGTTGAGAAAAGTTTTGTGGTTGTTGAAAGTTAGTTCGTTGGTTTTGTTGGTTACTACTATTGCCGGGATCTCTCCAACCAAGGTTAGGGTGGCTACGCCATCCTTGGTTGTAGGTACCCGTTGGTGGACCCGATGGCCTAGTTCTATTATCAATGTAGTTTACCGTTTCTGTTTGATCGTCTACTTCTTTCATACAACACCAATTTTCATGTGGTCCACCACACTCCTCACAAGCCATAACCGAGGCCGTTTTTTCCATTTCTAACTTTTTGATTTTTGAAGAGAGGGCCTTGATTTGGGCTTGTAAAGAAGTGCTTTCATCAACCTTATGGGCGCCTGGGGCAATAGATTTATTACCTCGAGGAGTGTGCCACTGAAAATTGGTTTGAGCAATTTCCTCAATTTGATTATATATTTCATTTGGGCGACGATTACCTAGAAGTCCCCCGGAGCTAGAATCAAGTGTTTGTCTTGTGTGTGGCAACAACCCATTGTAGAAAGTGGATACTTGTTGCCATACCGCAAGACCGTGATGAGGACACTTCCTTAGTAGCTCCTTGAACCTTTCCCAAGTTTCATATAAGGATTCCCCATCCTCTTGAGAATATGTATTAATTTCAGTCATTAATTTAGCCGTTTTAGCAGGAGGGAAATACTTATATAGAAACTTTTGGGCTAGTTCATCCCAGGTGTTTACCGAGCCAACTGGGAGGGTGTTAAGCCAAGCCTTAGCTCGGTCTTTTAGTGAAAATGGAAACATTCGAAGGCGGATGGCGTCGTTTGATGCTCCATTGATCCGAAAGGTATCACATATTTCTAAGAAATTAGTAATATGTAGATGGGGATCCTCGTCCGCAAGCCCATGAAAGGTTGCGGAGTTTTGAAGCATTTGTATCAAATGTGGTCGAAGTTCGAAGTTATTGGCTTCGACATTCGGTGCATTGATAGCGGCGCCGAGATTACCTACAGTGGGTCGTAGGTAATCCATGAGGGTACGTTGGTCCGCCATTGGAGGTGGGTCCCTAGAAACTTTCTCTTGGTTTTTAGCTTTAAGTCTTTTTCTGACAAAGCGTTCGGGTTCTTCTAGAGGTTCTTTTATGTCTCTACTAGAACTGGAGCTCATGCACTACGTAGGGAATTCAAATGTGGCGTCTGGGTTCCAAGTCCTGCAATAAAAACAGAAAAGAACGTTGGTCAGAAGGTTCACCACGACCCCGTGTTCAGTGAACACGGCCCGTGGTCGGAGATACAGTGATTGTTTTCTGGATCCCTGTTACTGGGGAGTTGGTCACGGCCCCGTGTTGCACCGACATGGCCCCGTGCTCAGCTCTCTGTAACTTGGAAAATAAAAAATGCCAGAAACAATGCTGGGCACGGCCCGTGTCCGACCAGGCACGGCCCGTGCCGAGTTCTGCAGAAGCTGAAAAAAAACTAAGAAAAATCCTAAAAAATAGAAAAAAAAATAAAAAAAATGATTAAGCCGTTGATTCCTAACTTTCTTAAAATCCTTGTGTCCCCGGCAACGGCGCCAAAAACTTGATGTGCGTGAAGTGTGTTATGGTTTTAATGTTTATTTTAAGCCCTTTTACACTTTCTTTAGCCAAGTTTTAAATTTATAAAACACGATATTTACTAACACTAAACACACATATGGGCAAGTGCACCCATCGTGAGCGTAGTATAGCGTTGGTAAGATACCGAGGTCGTCCAAGGACACAAGAGCTTTTAGTACCGGTTTATCCTCAACGTCTAATCAAATCAAAAAGTTTAGAAAAAGGTTTTTAAACTAAGAAAAATAAAGACTAACTAAAATGCTGAAAATAAAAGTAAAAACAGATAGACAAGATGAATCACTTGGCTTCGACTCGTGTTTAGTGTAACCTTTGATTATTTCCGCACTTTTACACTTTGTTAAGAGATTATCTTAGTTATTGTAGTAGGCCCCTCTTTTGAAGGTGACGTTACCCTGAACCCAGTAGTTTGAGTCAGCAAGGATACAATCCTAAAGGGTCGGATTATTGAAAGATAATTAATTAAGTTGTTAATGCATAATGTGGTAGGCCCCTCTTTTGAAGGTGACGTTACCCTCGGCTAAGTAGTCTGAGTCAGCAGGGATACAGTCCTAAGTAGCCGGGTTAAAGTATTAATAGTAGTTTAACTTATGAGGGGATCAAAGAGTTTGGACCCCCGCCATCCAATACCGTTAAGTATTGAAGGTGGTCCTACTAAATTTGACCCAGGTCCTTTGCAGGATCTATACACTGAACAATGGCAAGACTCTTACCAAACCGTTCCCTTAACCCCCGACCAGGTAGCTAACATACCTCCATATAGACCGTGGAGATATGAATGGTGAAAATCTTTTATTTTATATAGACAGTAAAATAATGCCAAGACACCACGGACAAACGATAAGGAAGAATCACCTTCAACATAAGAAACTAGTTATTAAAGTCATTAATACATAACCAATTAAAAAGTGCGAAAAGATTAAAAATAAAAAGTATTACACTAGACACTTTGTCTTCACCAAGTGATGTAAGAGACTTAGGCAAACATGGCCTTGATTGTCAAGAACTCTTACGATCAATCTTGGATCCCGAGACGACTCACACACTCTATGATGGACAATGGATGATGGTGGTGGATGATGGTGTTATGGTGGTGGTGGGAGGTGGGTGAAGTGTGAGAGAGGTGGTGTGCCAAGGGATGATTTGAGCTTGAGCCAAGCACTCCTATTTATAGGTTGAACATAAGCTCGGGCACGGCCCCGTGTCCAGTGGGCACGGCCCCGTGTCCACATCCTTCTCTGTCTTCATTAATTGCTCTTGTCTGTATTAGTTGACCACGACCCTGTGTCCGCTGGGCACGACCCCGTGTGCAGAAGCATATCTGTACTATCAAGATTTGCCTGTATTCTGCGAATCTTATAGTTGACCACGACCCCGTGTTCGCTGAGCACGACCCCGTGGTGGGCGATGGAAGCTTCTACAACTTTGTCTTTTATGCTGACACTTGGGCACGCCCCCATGCTCACTGAGCACGGGGCGTGTTCAGCCTTCTGTTATCTTGTTTTGCTTGGGAAGATGCTTTTGGGGAGGTCGGGCTTTGTTTTGGGAAGATGCTTTTGGGGAGGTCGGGCATGTCACGTTTGTTCCTTTTCTTGTATTTATGTTAGATTTAGCTGCCTTTTTGCTTCTTCTGTTAATTTGAGCTCATTTAATCCTGAAAATACAAAAGGAAGACAAAAGCACACTTTTTCCAACATTAGTACTAAAAAAGGGTTAGTTTTATGCTACAATTGATGTAATTTATATGTTGCATTTTGCACACATCACTTACAAAATGATTTATAAGTAAAAAGACTATACAGTGTAAACCTGAGCGAGTCATATAAATAAGATGGTAATAAATAACATCTCATAAAGATTCATGGTCATTTAGACCAAACGGGTCAAAAGGTGAAAATATCACCCTTTGATAATATTGACTAATGGTTTGTCGAGTTGTGTGATTTAGGAATAAGTAGCACATGGATGTTTACATCGCTATTACGTAGCGGCCACTAAGGCAAGGTATCGAAATGGGTCAATATATTGATCCGGGCCAGGTTTGTATAATGATTTAACTCATCATGTAGAACTTGAGGTTCTATAAGAGTTAGACAAGGATAAAATGTTGGATCTGAGTTCGTTTCTGATTGTATTTTGTGTTTGTAATTAAAATGAAGATGGATGAGTGTGCAGCGGAATTATGATGAAAACAAACTTTGCATACAATCAAACGAGAGTAATACTTTGATCAAACATCTTTTCACAATGAATCGGAAGATTGAATTTATTTCAATAACGATTACAATGATTGATGAATGAATGCAAACCCCCCCTCAGCCAGAGCTCAGTTGTTTGTTCGTGCAAAGAAGACGATTATGCAAAAGAGCTAATAGAACAGTACAAAGTACTGAACTATTTATAGGCACTTGCAAACCACTGAGCATCTTAGCTGACGTCACCATGAAAGTGACATCTAACCTCCTAACAAACTCTAACCTCTGATCTATACAGACACTGCTATGTTAACTACTGCTATTACATTACATTAGAAAACAGACTATAGATAAGTTGCTGCAACCTTCCACTGCTGTGAACCCAACAGTACTTGTCCGGATCAGCAGTGCTTGACTCAAGGCTGTAGATTGAATCAGCAGGGCTTTAGTCTTTCATCAGGTCTTTACTTGAGCAGCAGTTATAGGTCAGTAGTTTGCACAATCAGCAGATAGGAGATCAGCAGGTGTTGAAATCACTTTCAAGGGGAGAGACTTGTATGTAATCATCTGCTTATTCTGGATCCACTGCTCTGATCCAGTTTTGGCTTTAATTATCTGTTCCTCTGATAGGGTTCGATCCCAACAATCTCCCCCTGGAACAGATAATGCCAAAACTCTTCATTATTGTGGAATTCTTTATTGCCTCATCAACAGTTCCCTTATCTGACCTTTAAATTGTAGTTCAAAGTCTAGGGCATCTGTGTCTTCATCATCCCTGCTAAGTGGAAGATCAAGGAGATCCTGCAAATCTTCAAGACTCAGGCCAAGAGCTTGTTCCCTTGATATTTTCTCCACTTCTCCACCATACCTGAGCAACGTCAATACGCAGGTCTGTTTGTCAGTTTCCCACTTTTGTATTTTTGAGCCTGGTGGGTTTCTTGGGAGATGTTTATTTGCAGAGGTATTTGGTGAGGCTGGCCTATTCATAACTGGCTGAGCAGTATTTGCAGTTTGATCCAAACCAAGAGTTTCTATGATCATTTTCTTTATGCCTTCTTTTACAAGGTCATCTCCTTTTATCATCTCTTGGATGGTTTCACCTCCCAACTGTTTGTGTGACCTTCTTTTATAGATGGCAGCACCAGGTGGAGCAGTGGCTCTCCTGATTTGCAGTTTTGATGGTCTTTTTGAAACCTCTGCTTCAGGATAGTCAGGTTTTTGAGGAACTTTTGTATCTTTCTTTCTTAATTCCTCCAACCTTTTGTAGGTGATCCTGACCACATCTTCTTTCCATCTAGCAATTTGTCTTTTGTTTCCATATTCAGCAGCAACCAGTTCTTCTTTCATTCTTTTCAGTTCTACCTGTTTGTCAGGTACATTCTTTCTAAACTTTGCCCAGTCAGGAGGAGTGTGAGTGACTTTCCTTTTTATCATGTCTTGAATTCTTGCTGCTTCATTTTCAAGCTCAGGAACAGTCCACTCTTTGTACATGTATCTCTCTCCTTTGTACTTCTTGTGAGCCATGATGCTTTCAATGTAGTCTTTCTTCAAAGTTTCTGCTGCTCTTTCTGAAATTTGTTGACTGACATTTTTTGCAAATTGTTCTAGGGATCTGACCTGTGTGAGCAGATATTGAAGGTTTCTTGAAATTTCTTTGTCAGATTTCCCTTTTGTATTTCTTTTTGAGATATCCTCTGCTTGCTTGGCCTTGATTTTCAAATATTCATCAACATTTTTAGGCCAGGGATATCCTTTTATTGATGGCAAACTCCTTTTGGCAGGGTCATCCTCATAGTAAAAAGATTTTATTTCTTCTCTAACAGCTGCTAGTTCAAGAGGAAATTGAACACCTGCAGGAGGTAAGGGCTTGTGCATTCGAACTGAAGAGAGAGGAACTGGTTTTGGTATTGTGACAAGAGCTAAAGATTTTGAAGATGTTTGTGGTGGTGAAGTGTCATCATCTTTGAGAATTAGCCTTCTCCTTTTTGTTTGAGGAGGGGCTGATGATGTTTTGGATGGAACAGTGGTGGTGGATGTAGTGGCAGTGGTTTGTGATTGACTAACAGTTGTTGAAACAACTGGTGTTCCAACCACTGTTGTCTTTACAGCAGATGTTATAACAACTGCTGTCTTCTGCCTTTTGGCAGGAGGTGATTTTGTTTTTGGTGGTGATGGTGGTAAGGCAGTGGATGAAGTGTGTGTTGAAGTGGGAGCAGATGTTGAAACCACTGAAGTACCAACAGTAGTGGGTACAACAGGAGTTACAACAGCTGTTTTAGGTGGTGGTTTTGGAACAGACTTTGAACGTCTGGTTGGAATGGATTTGGGTAGCCTTACTCTTCTTGTAGGCTTCTTCTTCTTTTCATCAACAAGATTTTCATCATCTTTTGACCCTGAAGTACCCTGATCCGGATAATCCACCTTGGCTTTCCTTTTGGCCTCTCTATCCCTTTTTACACTTGCAACTGCTTCTGCCAGTGCATTTGTGGTCACATCAATTTTCTTGCTTCCATCTGGCAAAGGGATCTGTTTGGTCATGTTTGCATTTTCTGGTTCAATGTAGAGACCATCCTCTATTCCCTTCTTTTTCCACTCCTGAATTTTCTCCCCCTTTTTGGCATTATCTGGGGGAAGTTGATCAATGAAGCGAACTTTTGGAGGAGCAGTGCCAGTGGTGTGCAGGATCTGAGTTTTGAGAGCCTTTAGATCAGCCTGAGTGTTCTTGAACCTTGACTCCATTGCATTTCTCAGCTGTTGGACATGTTTTTCATGTTGCTGATCTGCTAATTTTGCTTGTTGATGGAGAAAAGGTTGAAACAAATTCCAGAGCTCATTTGTAGCAGGTGCTTTTGGTGGAGCAGGTGCTTGAGATGGAACAGCTGTTGATTGTACCTTGTGTACTTGTAACAACTGTTGGAGCATATCTTTGAGTTCTGCAACAGAGTTATCAAGCTTTTCAATACGATCCGTCAATTTCTGGTACTTTAAACCATCACCCAATTTAATGGGATCATCTGATTTCCCACTAGCAGTGGTTTTATCAGTGGTAGAGGTAGGGAGTATACTCCAAACATTAACCACTGATGCCCCTTTTTCTTGGTACTGGGGTCTTCTCCCTTCAACACTTGACAACCTTTTGATGTTGCCAGTAGGATAAATAAATCCACTGGTGGTTGGCAGAGGTGCTATAAAAGGAATTGCCTCCAAGGAAGTCTTATGGATGTAACCACTGTCCAACTGTAAACCAGT
Source organism: Helianthus tuberosus (assembly GCA_030545235.1). Classification (NCBI taxonomy): domain Eukaryota; kingdom Viridiplantae; phylum Streptophyta; class Magnoliopsida; order Asterales; family Asteraceae; genus Helianthus; species Helianthus tuberosus. Next base: position 146,897,583 of record CM060419.1, on the reverse strand, counting down.
GGGTTCAACAGTTGTAGTGGCTGCTTCACTTGGATTACCACCAAGAGTTACTTATAACTCAAGGGGTGTAACCTCCTCAGGTTGTGTTGGTGGGTTAGCAAGGAATGATACATCAGGCCCAGTCAGTTGTTGAGGTATATTCTCATTGATAGGTGATTGAGAAGGACTAGTTAGTGCCTGGTTCAAATCAATTGCATCCAACAGCAGTTTAGTTGGTGGGGGAATGTTGGATAAGATGGTTGGTGAAGAAAGAGGATTTGCTCCGGGAATTGAGCTGTGGATGATGGAAACGAGTGTTTCCAGAGCATCATGATGTGGTGTCCCAATGTGTACAACCTGATCTTTTTGTGAAGAAGCAGGAGGAGTTTCGGTTATGGGTTGAGATATTTGTACCAACTGCTGTGGGGAAGTAGCAGCAGTGGTTTCTTGTGACATTTGTGCTGTCACAGGCAGTAGCTCTGGTATCTCATCCTCCAGAGTTGCCTTTTTGATTGGTTTGGGGGGTTTTTGATTTTTCTTTTTGTTTGGCTTTTTGGGATTTGTAGGTGTGGGTTTCAAAGCAGTTGGTCTGCTGCTTTGATCACCTTGAGCAGTGGGCTCAGCAGCAGATACCTGAGGAGCAGTGGTAGCTGCTAAATTCTGCTCAGGCACCTCTGCTTGTGTTTTGCAAGGTGCTAACATTCTTGAAAATGTTTCAGTTGTTAAACTGTTTATTTGAGTAGAATCACCTTGATTTATTGCTGCTAGATCATTCTTACTGAATTTCTTTTCAAAATAGTAACTTAAAAACCTTGGAAACAGTAAGAATGATTTTGTTTCAACATTATTAACCAAATCTTTAAAAATTTACCGAGAATAGTTAAAATTTTCTTCTTAAAGAATTGCATATCCCAGATTTTGAATCTTTAAAGGGATTTCATTGAAAGAAGTGGTTTTATTTGAAACACATAGTAGGAGGGTATGAAATAAAAATATGGTTGCAGAAGGAAAATAACCTTTTTGTAAGGTAAGTTTCTTCATCATTGTGGCTTCATACCCTCTTTCAATGAAGTCAGTTTGTAACTCGTTTTTAGTGAAAGAAGTTTTACCTTCCTGATCATCGAGTTGAAAGACCTCTGAAATGGATTGTGGCGTGATGTGGACTGCTTTACCCTTTATAGAAGAGTGTATGGTGGTTGCAGTGTCTCCTTGTTTTTCAAGGGTTGCATTCTTCCAGAACTCTCTATGGGTCACCAAATAGATTGGTGCATCGGCGGTGAACAAAGTTTTGTACTTTGATTTTGCCATGGTGTCAATGATGGAATCGAAAACATTTGTGGTTCCTGGTTTTGTGAGAAGACCCAGGAGATTGTGAGATGGTTTATGTGGGATTTCAGTGGAGATTGCCTTTTGAGAGGTTGTTTTCGATGATGATTTGGATGTGGGTTTTGCAGATGGCTTCGATTTTGTCATTTTTGAATAGAATGATCGAAGAAATTTGTGAAGGATGAGATGAAAAACTGCTTTGAGAAGAGAATTTTTAAGAATTCAATTCGACAGTAAAACCCTGTTTTGGTGGTGAGTGGGGGTTTTTATATGGAAGAAAGTGAATGCTGACGTGGCAGCCGTTACAAAAGGCCTGACCACTATGTACTGCCCACGTGACAACCCCTGGTGAAAGTGAAGGACAATACTTTGATGAAAGTGACTGATGAAGGCAATGGTAAGAAAGCAGTGGATGATTTTCACTATCAGTGGATAGCATATCAGTGGATAAGACACTGCTTTTGAACAACAGAGTTTATCAAAGGAATGAGAGAACAGGGGTTGACTTTCAGCAGTGGACAGACTTTTGAAGTAGAGCAGACTTTTGAACAATCAGTGGTTAATGGCAGACTTTTAAGGATTTTAATGAAAAATTTCATTTTTAGCTATTTTTAAGGATGGATTTTTGTTTTTCTGAAAATATTTTAGTGCTTTTATACATAGAAAAACAAGATGTTGCTTGTTATTCCATGTTTAGCATCCCAATTCTAGAGACCAAGCTTTCAAAGGTGGCTGTATCAAGTGCTTTTGTGAGCACATCTGCCAACTGGTCTTTAGTTGGGACATGATGCAGAGAAATCAAACCTTTTTCATAGCAATCCCTCACAAAGTGATGTCTGATGTCGATGTGTTTGGTGGTTGAATGGGAAACTGGATTTTTGATGATATTTTCTGCTGCCTGGTTATCCAACATGAGTGGTGTCTTTAAGGCAGTGATACCAAAATCCAGTAACTGATTTTGAAGCCACAGGAGTTGGCTTCAAAACCTGGAGGTTGACAAACATACACCTCTTCTTGAATTGTACCATAGAGGAAAGCACTTTTGATATCCATTTGAAACACCTTCATATTGTGGTTGACAGCAAAGGCCAGGAATAGTCTAATGGCTTCCAATCTTGCAATAGGAGCGAATGTTTCATCATAATCAATCCCCTCTTCCTGTCTGTAACCTTGAACCACAAGCCTGGCTTTATTCTTGACAACAATACCCCTTTCATCAGTTTTGTTCTTAAAGACCCACTTTGTGCCAATGGGACTAACCTCTTCTGGCAGTGGTACAAGCTCCCATACTTGTTGTCTTTTAAACTGTTGGAGCTCCTCTTGCATGGCTTCTACCCAGCTATTGTCTTTCAGTGCCTCTTGGTACTTGACTAGCTGATGGAGTGATAGAAAACCAGCAAAAAGACAAATGTTTTGGGTTTGGCTTCTTGTGAGCACCCCTTCATTGATGTTGCCAATGATTTGATCAGGTGGATGAGATCTCAAGAAGATTAAATCTCCTTGGTATGGTATGATGGCATTTGTTGGTGAAGGCTGCAAATGTGTATCATCTGAGCTAACCACTGCTGGTGACTTTGATGACCCAGCAGTGGCTTCAAAGGGTGGTGGAATAGGAGGTAATGAAGTGCACAACTGCTGACTTTTATCCACTATTTGAGGACTTTTGTCAGCAGTGTTTGAGGATGTGGAAGCAGTGGTGGATGGGCTACTTTGGTCAACAACTGTTGAGGTAGCAGTGGTTGAGCTTTGACAACTGTTTTGAACAGCTGGTGCTTTTCCCTTTGTGGCAGACCTTTGAGGGATGATGATTTCATACCCATAGTCTGGTGTTGTATCCTCTGATGGACCTGCACTGTTAGTCTTGACAACAGTATTTTCAAAAGTAAATTTTTCAAGATCAAACAGATCTGCAGGGTTTGCTGGGATTTTCATTGATGAAAGTTCATTGAACTTAACATTCAAAGTCTCCTCCACTGCCTTGGTCCGTGTATTGAACACTTTGTAGGCCTTGGCAGTGGTTGAGTATCCCAAATGATAACCACAATCAATTTTGGCTGCAAATTTTGAAATGGAATCTTTTAAGTTCAAAATAAAGCATGGGCAGCCAAACACCTTGAAATATGAGATCAGTGGTTTGATTTTATACAGAATTTCATAAGCAGTCTTTTTGTGCCTGGGGTTTATTAAAACTCTGTTCTGGACATAGCAGGCAGTGTTTACTGCCTCTGCCCAGAAAGTTAATGGCAAACCTGAATCTGCAAGCATAGTTCTGGCAGCCTCAATCAAAGTTCTGTTCTTTCTTTCAACAACCCCATTTTGCTCTGGTGTTCTAGGGATGCTGTACTGCCTTACAATCCCTTTCTTCACACAAAAGGCATCCAACTCCTTATTTTTAAATTCTGTGCCATTGTCACTCAGGAAGCTTTTCACTGGAAGGTCAAATTGCTTTTCAACCTGTCTCACAAAGTCTTGCAAAATGCCTGCAGTCTCATCTTTTGAGTGTAAAAAGAAAGTCCATGTAAACCTAGAAAAGTCATCAACAATAACCAAACAATATCTTTTCTTCTTGAGGCTCATGACTTGAACTGGGCCAAACAAATCCATGTGTAGCATTTGCAAACACTGGGTTGTTTTGGACTCTTCAATGGACTTGTAAGAACTTTTATGCTGTTTTCCTTTTAAACAGGAAATGCAATGTTCAGAACATGAAAACAATTTTTGTGGTAGGCCTCTCACCAAACCATTTTTTGAAATTTCAGTGATTGTCTTAAGATTTGTGTGCCCTAGCCTTCTGTGCCAAAGTTCTGTCTCTTTGTTAGAGGCAGCTGAGAACAGACAGGCATCAGCTCTGGGACACTCTTTTGACATATCAACAACATAAACATTGCCACTTCTTTGAGCAACAAGTTTAGTTTGACCAGTTTTGATTATTGCATCAATCTTTTTGACCATTTCTGGTCCAACAATCCTACAACAATCTTTTATGAAGAATGACCCAAACCCTTTGTCACTCATTTGTGATACACTCAGAAGGTTGAATTTTAGATTGTCTATTAGATTGACATTTTCAAATTTTACATTTCCAGATTGCACTGTACCAGACCCCAGAACTTTCCCTTTACTATTATTCCCAAAGGATATATCACCCCCACCATGGATTTTAAAGTCTTTGAGGAGGGCTTTACATCTTGTCATGTGCCTGGAGCCTCCACTATCTACACACCAAAGACTATCAAAGCATGCAGAAGCTCCCTTGGCAGCAGCCATCATTGCACAATCACATTGATGATTCTCTTCATCATCAGCTCTCACCTTCTTTCACCAGCCTTTTCTTCCTTCTCTTCTTCTTTGTCCTCTTCGGACCATGGATCTGTCATTGGTTCAATCAGGGTACCTGAACTTTCTCCCAACAGTAGTTCACCAGCCACAGCAGTAACCACTGCTTCAGTCACCTCATCCACTGTTTCAATACTCAGCTGTTCCTCCTCAGTTTCAACCCCCTCCTGTATTGACTCTAATGCCATCAAACAAGATTCATTATGAGAAGAATCATTAGAAGCATAGAGTGCAAAATTTTCATCACTAAGGTCTTCAGGCATACTGCTCCAGTCAACAAACCCTTGAGTGAAAAAACTTTGTTGATCTGGTTGTACTGCTGCTGGAGCAGTGGTTTGAGGTGCAGGCTGCACTTGTGCCTGGGGGACAGGGGTTTGAACATATTGGATCTGTGGAACAGTAGTTTGGACATAGTGCACTGGCACAGGGGCAGCAGCATAGTGAGCAGTGTTCACTTGAGCTGCTGGGGCATACTGGGTATAGTGCACAGTGCCTTGATTTTGAGGTCTAGGATTTGAGCTAGGGTGAGTGATTATGGGACCATTAGTTTGACTCCTGCATTCCCTAGCGAAATGTCCCAACCTATTACACTTGTAGCACTTGATTTTCGATTTATCCAACCCAACCCTTAGATTCCCATGCAAACCTGGGAATTTTCGCCCTGTTCTTTTGTAGAATTTGCTAGTTCTAACACTTAGCAAAGCCAGTTGGTGCAGGATGTCCATTTCCTCTAAGTCAGTGGGATCAAAATGCTGTAAGTCATTGAGTTCAAAGCTTAGATTGTCTGACATCTGGTTTTCGTTTGCAGTGAATGCATAACTTGCAGAGTGAGGATCAGGGTTGTTAAAATTTGCACCAGCAGTTATGTCAATGAAGTGATCATAACCCTGATCCTTACCACTGCTCACAGATTCTTCTTGACCCAGAAGAGCGGTGTTACCGAAAGTGTAATCATCAGTAACTTTTCCTGACTCTTGCAACCTTTTTTTCTGGTTCAACTCCCTTTCGTAGGTCAGGAGTCGACCGTGAAGTTGGGTCAAGGTCAGATCCTTGAATTCAGGTGAGTTTCGGGTGACAAAAGCTATGGTGTCCCATTTTTCTGGCAGTGACCTGAGGAACCTGCTATTTTGAGTTGAGTTTGTAAAAGTGGTGTTAACAAGCCTCAGTTCACTGATGAGACAACTAAAACGCTCAAATTGTTGCGTTAGTGATTCACCTTTAACGTAACAAAATGTTTCATACTGTTGGTTCAGGATTTCCCTATTGTTTTCTATGACTTCTTCGGTCCCCCCAAACTGTTCCTTAAGCGCGTCCCATAACTCTTTGGCATTGTTACAGTGTAACAGTCCAGCATATATCTCATTGGGCAGCGCTGATGCTATGATGCTAAACGCTTTAGCATCTAGTTCGAACTTTTGATAGTCGGTTTCGGTATAATTTTCAACTGGTTTTGGAACGAACTTTTTAGCATCTTCAGCGCTTGGCACTGTGGGAACGTGGGGACCATAGATGACAGACCTCCAACAACCTGTGCTTTGTTGAGCGAGGATGTGACCCATCCTCCTCTGCCAGATGTTGTACTCATTTCTTTTTAGCATAGGTGGTTTAAAAAGCGAACCGATGTTGTTTTTATCATCCTGAGATTGTGACGTCATTCTTGTTGTTTTACAGACATTGAGAAATCAACTTTAATGGTGATTAATCCTTGCTCTGTTTTTCAACAAACGAACAAACGATCAGTATCAACTGTTATGAGCTGAACTATTTACGTCAAAATGATTGTTAAATCAAATTTGACTGTCCAAGTTCTGATACCAATTGTTGGATCTGAGTTTGTTTCTGATTGTATTTTGTGTTTGTAATTAAAATGAAGATGGATGAGTGTGCTGCGGAATTATGATGAAAACAAACTTTGCATACAATCAAACGAGATTAATACTTTGATCAAACATCTTTTCACAATGAATCGGAAGATTTAATTTATTTCAATAACGATTACAATGATTGATGAATGAATGTAAACTCCCCCTCAGCCAGAGCTCAGTTGTTTGTTCGTGCAAAGAAGACGATTATGCAAAAGAGCTAATAGAACAGTACAAAGTACTGAACTATTTATAGGCACTTGCAAACCACTGAGCATCTTAGCTGACGTCACCATGAAAGTGACATCTAACCTCCTAACAAACTCTAACCTCTGATCTATACAGACACTGCTATGTTAACTACTGCTATTACATTACATTAGAAAACAGACTATAGATAAGCTGCTGCAACCTTCCACTGCTGTGAACCCAGCAGTACTTGTCCGGATCAGCAGTGCTTGACTCAAGGCTGTAGATTGAATCAACAGGGCTTTAGTCTTTCATCAGGTCTTTACTTGAGCAGCAGTTGTAGGTCAGTAGTTTGCACAATCAGCAGATATGAGATCAGCAGGTATTGAAATCACTTTCAAGGGGAGAGACTTGTATGTAATCATCTGCTTATTCTGGATCCACTGCTCTGATCCAGTTTTGGCTTTAATTATCTGTTCCTCTGATAGGGTTCGATCCCAACAAAAGTGAATTATGTAAACATTTATAAATATGTTTTTGAAATGTTGTAAACATATGGGAGTGTTAGTATGACAAGATTTTGTAAAGTCACATTTTAGCATTAAAATGTGTATCTTATTATTAAATTCTTGTTTAATTGAGACGGGTGTTACAAGTTGGTAATCAGAGCTCATGGTTAAAGAATAAAGTGTGTTCGGTTCGAGGCTTGATCAAAAATCTGGTAAGTACATGTATATCAATGGTTTAGTATGATTAAAGTGTTGAGAACAACACATATGGTTATCGTGTAATACACATTACACCAATAAAATCGATATTGAGTAGATATAGTCAACGAAATTACACGCGTTGATGCGTATAGTAGAAAAGCCTTGTATTATAATACGGGCATCCATTAATGTCGAAATTACTAACTGTTGTAAATGTTTTAATTGAAGGACACTCGCATCTGAAGATAGCGAGAGTTTAGCAAATTGCGGATATGATGGTGGAACGGTCCGAGGTATGACAAGCAGAGCATACTCATCAAGGACCTAAATCGCGTGACGATCGCGAACAAGGTTAACGACATAAAAAGCCCGTTAGGGCAAGCATTTACAGGTGCGCGTTTTAAATTATTACGTGAATAGTAATATGCAACAAATACGTAGAGATTGAAAGTTGCATATGTAGATTAAAAACTTGGAAAAACCCGAATAGAAAATCTATCCGGGATATTGTTTCCAAGAGAAACAAATAGAGGCAATACATACATGGGGTGTAATGTGAAAATTATAAAAATGTCATGTATACCAGGTATTGATCGCTTACTCTGGCCAAGTAAGTGGTGAGCACGTGGTACCATGAACTTTTTATGATGGACATGCTTACATCCAATTTAGTAAGGACGGGGTGAGTGGGACAAATTAAAAAGTACCCAAATGAATCAGATAAGCAAAATATTTGATAATAATGTAAACGCACAGCCGAGTGACGGAAGCGTATTATATTAGGATAATGAGCCCGAGTGAAGGGACAAAGAAACATGTAAAACGATTAAGGTATGCACTGAGAGGGGGTGTACTTACACTCGAACCCGGAGAATGCAAACATGTAAAACAATTAAGGTATGCACTGGGAGGGGGTGTACTTACATTCGAACCCGGAGAATGCAAACATGTAAAACGATTAAGGTATGCCCCGGGAGGGGGCGTACTTACACTCGAACCCGGAGAATGCAAACATGTAAAACAATTAAGGTATGCACTGGGAGGGGGTGTACTTACACTTGAACCCGGAGAATGCAAACGTGTAAAATGATTAGGGTATGCATTGGGAGGGAGTGTACTTACACTCGAACCCGGAAAATGCAAATATGCCTCTTAACGGGCCGTTTTTGTAAAACGTCAAACTTGAGGACAAAGTCGGAATATAAAAATGAAGCGAGGTCTTAATGCATACCGGGAGGGTTGAAATAATAACGACTTCGGTAAAACACCCGGTTGATGGGTAAGAATTAAACACATGCGTAGACCGAGAAACGGGAACTCAGATGGAAAGTTAAAAGACTCGGGTTTTGAGTCATAACTAAATGACGACAAGATAATGTAAATAGAAATTTTGAATAAATTATTTTCAACTATTTTAATGTTGAACAGGTCAAATATAATATCATGCCGGACGGCATGAGTTAACACAAGCGGGATAATGGTAGCGTTAAAAGCAAAAGAATAATGAGCCCGGTAATGGGACATAATCAAATACGAATGTATGTAAACTGGATGATGGTGAGCATAAGATAAACCGACGCATAAATGACGTGAGAAGTCATAAAGTCAGAAAATTTGTCCGAAAGGAAACGAATGTAGCCTTAGACTACGGTCAAGGTCAAAGAAAATACCAAGGCGAAAATAAATAATTTTAAACAAAAACGGGATGCCTTGACACCAAACATGTATTTTAAGAATGACATGAGTAAGGAATGATCTACGGGATCAACCTAACCCTTGGGGTTCTAAACGATGGAAAGGTCTACGAGACTAAAACGACCCACGAGTCATGACTAGAAAGAAATAGATTATAAGGACCTCGCCTTAAAGAGGTGAAGGTCTAATAAAATAACCCATAGGCTAAGTGATAAAACCTACGGGTTAATTAGACAAGGCGAAGGAATAAATTGAAAATCCTCGCATAAAATAAAGACTGTAAAAGAATAAATTTTAGACTGTCAATATCCCGGTATGGATAATTGACAAAAGTTAAAGAGAAGACGCTAAACTAAAACTTCGGTTTTGGTAAGAAATAACGTTTTTACAAATATGAATTCTGATAGACGTATAAATAGTAAACATGAAAGATATAAGTCTTGACACTGACAGGTGCAAGACGATATATTCGAAAAGTGATATATTCGATAATGAAAAGTCGACATAAACTTAAACAATACGTGATGTGATATGGTCACGGTCACAAAAAGTGATACATAATATAACCATGTCGTAACGTGAGTTACGAGATATGAAATCAGAAAACACACAAAAGGCCGGGTTAGCAATAAGATATACCCGAATGACGGGGTATAAAGTGACGGCGACTAATCAGTCTAGCCAGTAAAACCTTTCAAGGTCAGAATAGTGTTACGACTTATACAAAGCGCTTGTCGATATAAGATTAACTTGAAGTAAACATGTCAGAAATAACTACAACTGAGTGATCAGAGGACAACTCGGTCAATTAAGTGACTAGAATAAGAAATACAAGATGACAGTATCTGCCTATGAGGCCATACACGTAAAAGGCGCATGCGCTTTAAAACCAAACACATATTACCATACTTTTCTGATAAGATTATTATATGTGAGCAATGCTCAAGTGATCACCGAAACTAAGGTTCAGATGATCTAAACTAATAAAGTACGTGAGAAAGGTTTCGAGGACGAAACCTCTTTAAGGGGGGTAGACTTGTAACACCCCAAAAACGGGTTTGGTAATCAAACCACGTTAATATTAATGAACGGGTAAAATTCCCTTAGTGGTAAAAAAAAAATTAACGCGGTAAATATTAGGATTTAAATAAATAAACCTAATATTAAACAAAACGTGAATAAAAGCTTTTAAGGAAATAAAGTTTTTAAGAGGCCCGAGTTAACAGGACTTAAAATAAACTGAGTCATAACTTCCCTGAACCCACCAAGTAACTAGGAATATTAACCTAGTTAAATATGTGCCTTAAAACAACGAAGAAAACTTGGGTAATAACCATTTTTATAAAGTTACAAACTTGAGGGGCCAAAAGAGAAGATTGGAACTTGATATTTATTAAATATCAAAACACTACACACACATTAGTGTGTGTGCGTGTGCGTGAGAACGAGCAGAGGAACAAGGAGCAAGCCAAAAACCCTAACTCACACTAAATCAACAAATTGAAGCTCAATTCAAGCCCCAAATCGATGCACGAACACATAAAAACGATCACCGAGTCATGGGGATCATAAGGTATGTCACAAAACCTAGATTGGTTAAAGTTGAAATTCTAGACAAGTAGGTTACTTGCGAATAAATTGATGGATTATGATCCAAAGATGAAATTATATGTTTATGTATGCCTAATTTCGTTAGATATGATGAAATTATGAAATACTTGATGTGGGTTACTTCTAAGTGATGAACAAGTAGATTATCAAGTGGGTTTTGATGATATGATGAAGCTAATGAGATAATCATGTTTGAAACCATCATGGATGATAGTATTAGGAATGATACTTGAACAAATTATGAGTTTAGGTATATGTTCATAGTTGCCATGAAATGGGTTAAGTATGTTATGGTGAAATTGGTGATTTTATTCATGTACATGGATGTTTGAAATCATGATATCTACTAGTTGATATGTAGAACTTGATTTTATTAGGTGTTCGGACGAATGCTAGTGATATGATAAAACGGGTTTTCACTTATAAATGAGAACCCTTAGTTCTTGCGAAAATACATGAATAAATTAGTCTTGATAATAGCTTGAACTAGTTGAAGTGTAGAAAACGTAATGAACTCGGATAGAAAATAGCTTAAAACGGTAGCATCATTATAATGTCTACCGGATAGTTGATAAGATCGCCTAAATAAGTTATTGAACGCAAATATGCAACTCATATGGTTAAGGGTAATTGAATTTGAAAAAGTCAAATTAATCAATGATGAGGTCGAATAGTAGTTTCGACATAAAATTCGTAAGATGAAATAGTCGTATGTGATAATGACTAATCTAACCGTCTTACGAATTATGAAGATAGTTTGACGCCTAACAAGCTAGGTGAAAGCTTGTGGATGAAGCGGTTCAAACGGAGCAAGTACGGAAAGAAAAGTGTGGCATGGATGCAAGTTAAGTAAACCTTACACTCTAATTATTTAATACCTAATGATTTTATAGGTTATGAATGATAAGACTTATTTAAATTATGATGTTCCGACACGACAATAACCGTTAGTTGTGAAAGACACTTTATAGCGTAAGTTATAATAGGTCAAAAGAATCAATAAATGATTTATAAGTAAAAAGACTATACGGTGTAAACCGGAGTGAGTCATATAGATAAGATGGTAATAAATATCATCTCATAAAGATTCATGGTCATAAACCATGTTGAATGGATAAAAAGGAGCTAATATAGTTAAATAGTCATGAAATGACTAAAAGATAACGAGTTTTTAATAATTACCTTGTATGGTAAACCAATGAAAATAATAAGGGTAAAATGGTACTTTAGTCACTTGTTGACAATAACCGTTAGTTGTGAAAGACACTTTATAGCGTAAGTTATAATGGGTCAAAAGAATCAATAAATGATTTATAAGTAAAAAGACTATACAGTGTAAACCGGAGCGAGTCATATAGATAAGATGGTAATAAATATAATCTCATAAAGATTCATGGTCATTTAGACAAAACGGGTCAAAAGGTGAAAATATCACCCTTTGATAATATTGACTAATGGTTTGTCGAGTTGTGTGATTTAGGAATAAATAGCACATGGATGTTTACATCGCTATTACGTAGCGGCCACTAAGGCAAGGTATCGAAATGGGTCAATATATTGATCCGGGCCAGGTTTGTATAATGATTTAACTCATCATGTAGAACTTGAGGTTCTATAAGAGTTAGACAAGGATAAAATATAGATATTCGGTTATCTTTGTGGTAAACCGAATAAATTGAGTTATGATTATGGTGTTTTAGAAATATAATGGTTTCTAAACAAGATTATAGTTTTAAAAGTGGGATTTTGGTCAAACATGGCTTTAAAAATCCTTCGTCGTAATAGGAGGGGTAAAAGTGACCAAAATGCCCTTATAAGTGAAATTGAGCAATCGACCCTTAAGGGTTGTTTAGAAATGAGTTTTGTGATCAAATAGATACTTGGAATAAGTATAAAAAGTGAAATATGCGAATCTTTGGGTCAAATGACTCTATATGGGTCTTTGCCGTAAAATGATAGTCCAAGGGATAAAACTCGGAATATATAGATCTCCACATTAAATCCACCACAAATATAGTTGTGGTGGAAGATTACTTGGTAAGAAATGTGGAAATATAAAGCTAGATACAAATGAAAGCGAATCATGTTTAAAATATACTTAAATACCCTTAACGGGTCAAAATAAGCATACGAGCGAAAACAGGTTTAAATTGTGCAAGGAACCTGTGATTAGAACCTAACATGGTAGATAATATTAAATTGAAGAGGTGCATGTGAAATAAGGATCAAACAAATATGTTTGTTTGATAAATGCATAAACGGGTTAAAATTTGGTAAAAAGGTAATGAGTCAAAGGCTTAGAAGTCTCAAAATTTATTATGCCGGATGTTGGATTTTAACTCCATAAGATGGAGAATTAAATTACGAGCGCGTAGGAAAAAGAATCGGGTAAAACGGATTAAAAACGAGAGAGTTATGCTCGTTTCCGTAAAATCGGGTTATGCTGGGAATATGCAGCACCAGCATCAACATTCTGTCGAAACAAGACCGTGGCGTCGCGCCACGGCCAGGGCCTTTTGCCGTCGCGCGCGGCAACGACCTAAAATGCTGAAAATTTTGTTTTTTTGTTTATTTCGATTATTTGACCCAATTTTCTTGTTGTACTTGTTATTTAACTATCAAAACTGACTTCTAAGTTGGTTTTGATCATAGGTGAATGTCAAGAGTCCCGGACGAAGATCAAGCGGCGAGCAAGAACCGAACACACGTTAAATGAAGCTTCCGCGTTAAATCTAGAGTTGTTTTGCTAAAAGTGAATCATGTAAACATTAATAAATATGTTTTTGAAATGTTGTAAACATATGGGAGTGTTAGTGTGACAAGATTTTGTAAAGTCACATTTTAGCATTAAAATGTGTATCTTATTATTAAATTCTTGTTTAATTGAGATGGGTGTTACACTTATGTTTCCCACACAAGTGGCAACCCGACCGGATGTCCATTCGATCGGGCAGCCCTATACCTCTGCACACAGATGAGTCACTCGACCGGCTGACCATCCGATCGGAAAACCATCCAATCGGACAGCCATCTGACCCGAGTGACTAGTTTAACACTATGATTCGATCTCGATACTCTGCTCGACTCTTATGCTATTATAATCTAATCAGGCAAATACTAAAAAGAGATCCCTTTAATCCAATAGCAGTTCATACTGTTAAGCAATCACTATGAGTATACTCAATCCCCTTTTTCCTTTAAACTTTTGGGGTGTAACATGTATTCTATGAAACTTAAACTTGAATCTTTGAAACTTATACTCTATCCTAATTTGAAACTTGTGATTCTTGATTCTTGACTCTTTGTGCTATGTGACGTGTAATCCAGAGTGTGTAGTTCCGCCTTAACAATAGTAGCACTATAGGAGATGCACCTTGACGTGATGTCGTGGTCACAATCAAATTTAATCCCAATAACAACTATATAGATAGCGGTAAGTGGGTATCGAACACAGGGAGTTTATGGAACGTGTGTTATTTGAAGATTTATCTAAGTTACCTAAAATTAAACTAATTGCAAGAAAAGAAAATTTCAATGTTTGGGTTGAATGGTTTTAATTATCTAGAGTTACTAAATTAGAATACAAATCAAAAGTAAGTTTTGTAACAGGATAAGAGGGTAGTAATCATCCCGAGTTTCAGGTTTTAAGTGACAATCAAGGTTTATGTTCAACTGGAAAGAACTACATAGACATAGCTCATGCAAGATCAATTATTTGTGATGAAAGGGAACTAAGTACTCGGATTCCTAGAACGCGAGGTTGTTACCCGATGACCAATTAACATATATCCAACCCTAATCCCTCCCATGATATCTCGATTGCCAACGGCACCAAGAACATATGGTTTAGAACTATGATCAAACATACATCAACAATTTACAAACACCCAATCAAGCACCATAATAAACTAACAACACATGCACAGTTTAATATTCCAAAAATTCAAGAACAAAACATAATTGTCACAAGTAAACCTTACATTCGGGATGATCACCAAGCAAACCTAGCCGCTCATAGTGTGGTGAATCATCATCACAATCAAACCTTTGTTTATTGGAATAAAAAACAAAGTATTCATGTTTTGACCACTCAAGAACACAAGAGAAGAGCCAAAAATCGCCCCTCCACTCCTACCAAAACCGTCCAATGATCAGATCCATTGAAAAGACACCCACAAACCAACTTTAATGAGGCAGTTACACAATTGATCGCAGATACCACCGTAAATTACGGCTCCACCGTAATTTACGGTGGACATGAAAAGTTTACGGCACATGAAGACTGATTTACGGTGGAAACTTGTGCACATCAGGTCCACCAAGTCAACACCAACAACCCACTTAATTGTCCCACATGTGCTCGATAGCCGGCCCATGTGAAACATGTCGGCCCAATCACAAACTAGCAGCCGTCGATGATGATGAATCGATGTTATGTTGTTTGCTTCTTCACATATGCCGCCCCCCACTATTAATGATAATATTTGTGTTGTTGACTTTAGATGTTTGTATCTTCTCACCAATTCCAAGACCCATGTGCGGCCCCATCAGCCACCATATTACAACTTTGCAAAGTCCACATGTTTATCATCACGTGCACATCCAGTTTAACAATTGTTTGTGACTTTTGTTTTTTTCCTGCCAAGTCCACATGTTGATGATGATGATTGAATGTGAATGATGATAATGTTGTTTTATTCTTCACATATGCCGCCCCCAAATACCAATCATGTGCGGCCCACTATGTTTCTTCTCTCTCTCTATTCGGCCCATGTGCATAAGGAAATCCCAAAGTCTCCTGTCCAATCGTCTTAGGCTGCCGCCCCCAAAGACTAATCATGTGCGGCCCAAGTCTCCACAAGTCTAATATGTTGATGATGTGAGGTGCCGTCAAAAGATGTTGATTCTTTCTCAATGTACGCGTGTAAAAATATGAGAATGGATGATGTTTCTTTTGTTCTTTGTTAAAACCCAAGCTACAAACATTGCTGTCCACCCTTCACGTGCCTCCCTCATTTTTCTTTGACTTTAGAGTTTGCAACACAATTAGTAATATCCCCAAATAATGATGATGTGGTCATTTTGACTTTTTATTGTGTGTTGAATTCCAAAAAGCCCCCACAATTCTGTTGTATGCATGTATTTAATTCCAAGCAAAAATAAAAGTTCCAAAATAACACATGCGATGCTATGATCTTCCAACCGTAGCCTACGGGTTCCAATTTAACCGAATTAAGCAATTTACCTGCAAAACACACGAACACTCGTAGTTATCACATTCACGATACATTACCATGTAAAATATAGGATATGCACGTATTTAGCTCATTTAAGGGTTGTCCTACGGACCACCCGTCACATCCCCACACTTACCCGTTCCTTGTCCCAAGCAACCCATTAAATCAATTTCAAAACAAGCGATCAATGTAAACCAAGCTAAATGTGCCGACCTTTTACTAACTTCCAATCATACCACAAGACACACCCCTCACAAAAATCTCTCGGTTACAAGAATTATTAGCATAATGCTAAACCACTCAATGCGTGTGTGTGTGTGTGTGCGACAATAAGCTTGTGTACAAATCAAGTTTCCTCCTAACAAATATTTAGCATGCTTTAGAATCAAAGGGACTTGCGGGTTGCAACGGGGCTAGGTGTAAAGGTAGGAAAATGGGAAAATATATATGCGAGAGCTAATTGATTTGACCCGGTTTTTATTTCTACCACTAAACAAAGCAACCATCAAATATATACACAACTACTTCAACATTCTCAACTACAATTGCAACTAAATACTCCTTTTTTTCATATTTTTCTCTCTCTCTTTTTTTTTCTTTTTTTTTTTCATCACTTTTTTTCACTTTTTTTTTCATAACACATCAAACTGAACAATATATACAAGAACATCAAAACTACATACTAAATCTTCTAAACCGGGCCATCTCAAAAGGTAAAATTTTGTAGGAAATAGGTTTGGGTCACAACCGAATGGTATAAGGCTCAAACATGGCTTTCTAAAGACCAAACCCCCACCCCTCACAATACCAAGCTCATATATGTAACGTATGAGGTCCAACCCACCAATCCCGCACTCTCACACATCTAGACGAGGCTTCCTAAAAGTCCCCCTATCATTTTCAAAAGCATGCTAATTCTAGGATTTAACAAGTATTCACACACAAGTTCTATTAACACAACAATACACACCGCCACTCAAACAATGAAATATCAATAACAATCATGTGTGGCTCAAATCCTCACCAAGAAAAGACTAGGAATGGGTGTCGGTGTGTCAAATGGAACAATATCAAGCTTTCAAATTTTTACACTTTTCGCTTGAATTTACAAAAAAATTAAAATTCTCAAAAATTCCCCCATCCCCACACTTGGGATACATTGTCCCAATGTATGGTTTTGAGGAAAAGATCGCTTTAACCAAGAACATCAACAATTGCTTATACTCTCAAACCCCAAATTTCTTTTTTTTTTTATTTTAATTATTAAAAACACCACCAATTCCTTCACAACCCATAAACTAAACACATCAAAACACCACCCAACCGCCCAACCAAAAACTTAAACATGAATATATACAAAGGGGCACAAGATGAGAACAAGACACGACCTGATTAGTAAATCAGCAGTGTTGGTAGTGATGCAGCTGCGGTGATCGAACCGGTTCAAAAACATCTCTTAGATTCGCCGATATCTCAACAGGGATGTAGCCAAACATCCCCACACTTGAATCAATGCATCCGCGAGGGTTGAAACGTAATAACCTGCCAACACACAAACACAACACCAAAACAAAACCAAACAAAGCAAAACAAAACAAAACAAAACACAAATACAATACTCTACATCCTCGGGCTGCCTCCCGAGAGCGCTAAGTTTAAAGGTCTTCAGCCAGACCATACCTGATATGCGTTATGGTTGTGACAACCCGAATATTTAAGGTTGCACTACTTCTATTCCACAACCGTTGGCGTGTACCTTTACGAACCGTTGGCGTGTACCTTTACGTTTAATTGCCTTTTTATTGCGATCATGTAAGATTTATTTGATTATCATTCGTGCACCAATAAATGGGTAGGTGGGTATATTGATAGTTTATACATGAAATCGTTAAGTGTTATATGCACTGTTTGGTTAATTTAGGAATCTGTTACCAACTAAACTTAGTCGCGAATTTACTTGGTGCACACATCTCCTGGCCAGCGGGCCCCTTTCATCTCGGCCTCTCGGCCCACACATTAGATCAGGCCCGAAGCCCAGCAGATGTGTTATACGTCTACGTGAGGAAAGGGTATAGGGTTATGTGATCCTTGCAAAAGTAGCAAACCCTAACACTCCTTTCCTCTTCCTCCTGGGATCGACAACAGCCCCCTCTTCTTTCTCGATCTCGTTGCAGTGATTCAGTCGTCAGCTTATATCTTGGTTAGTTCCCTAATGTGCGTTTATGTTGTGTGAACTTAATTATGATTGAAGTATGTTTTGTAATCTTGTGATAATTTGATTGATACTTGTTAGCGTAGAACTAATGATTTCGTATGTTTGATAGTATGATGATATTAATGAACGATCGGGGGACATGTTAAATAAATGATGGCAAACAAGAACCCTAAAAACTGTTATGCTTGTGATGACAAACTATGTTGGCGATTTAGAAAATTGATAAGGGTATTCATTTATGATCTTGATGATTCATATTATTCGAAAGGTGCCATGTAATGTCTGAACCAACTCGGATGTTGGTGATGATCATGAAGAATTAAATGTTAGCAGTTGAGTGGTTACTAGGGTTGCAGGTCACCATCACTACCATGTGATAAGGATGATAGATACCTGTATAATACTTGTGTGCATGTGATAATTGAAATGTGTGTCATGCATGTGCAATATGTGAGTGGGAATGTGTGCATAGGTTGAAGAAATAATAGTGTGCATGTGATTGAATATCCAATGATGATGATGAACGATCAGTGAGACTATTATGATAATCGATGATCTTGTCCTACATATCTAACCTTTGCATGATAAAAAGGTGTTTAATGAATATGTGGTGCATGTAGGTGTTAGCCGATTGGTTAGAGAAATTGGGGTTTCAGTAGTGAATCATCATGGTATCTTTGAGTGCATCAATGAAAGTGGATCCATGTGAAACGTGTAATAAGGTTAGGCTTTGCATGTTAGGATATGAAGGTCTATATATGATGATTTCATGGCTAGTATGAATCAGATTTAAGATACCATGTGCTTCAGGATGATTAATTAAATATTTATACAACAGTAGGTTGCACATTCATGTAAAGAGTCTTTGAAGTGATTATATGAGCAATTGCAATGGGTGATTTAATTATTTGTAGGGTTCACATGTATTAAATAAATGGAATGCTTGATATATATTTGGTTTCGAAATTATTTGCAGATCTAGGTGTCACTAGAATAACAATTCATTATGGTCATGAAGGTGTGAATGTCAGTTACCAGCTTTACTAGAATAATAGTGATTTGATTGTTATGATGAATGTATTATAATGGTTCAATGAGTATCGTGTAGTAAAGTTTATCAATGAATTAAGGGATGGGCCGCACGCTAGGTGTGGGCCGCCCTCTAATGGACCACACACTTGAATATTGATGTGCTAGATTATTAAACCGCTTCATATTTGTGAACTTGCATGTTTACTTGTATGAGAACCGAACTGTTAGTATATGCGATTGCGAGATATGAACTTGTAATGTGAATAAACATATGGCCCGGATACTTATTATAATGTACGTGATAGTATGTGCTATACTTGTTCACTACTTGTATAATGTGCGAAGAGAATACAAGATTTACGTGTATACGAAACTGACTGTCTTTGGTAAACACGGTAGGGTATGGTTGACTAACTTGGAATGGGTAACATAACGTACCGAGCAAACCAAAGGTGAGTTCACTGCACTTTTCTAAGCATGCGTCCCGGTGGTTTGGGACATCTGGTAAACGTTTCTAAAGGGAATACTGGGTAAACTGTTATTTGGGATGTTGGTTATTGAACACAGAATCGATCATCTACCGTGTTGTCTGTAAGGCAATGGGGTAACTAGTTGATAGCGCTATTAGGTTTGACACCCTCACACCGGGCCGTAAGGACGGGCGTGATCTAGTTACCTGGACATCATTACCAATGCTTGGTTAGGGGCATTGGGGTTGGGCACACTCCCAGGTTATATTGGGCACACTCCCATGGTATATATTGGACACACTTCCAGTATATAAGACTCTCCTACGTTAATAACAATCCCAAAACGAAACGATGAGTTGACTTAACAGATATCTGGTAACTACACACGTTAACAAAACCTTGAACTCACCAGCGTCGTCTGACACACTTGTCTGCATGCTTGCAGGTCGCTAGAATTCGTGATGTGGACTTGCTATTTGGGAGTGCTGGAGTGGTCATGGATCGAGGCTCTTGGATTAACTTATAAGTGAAACGTTGGTTTTGAACATTTACTATGAAACAATTGTTAAACGAATTACTATATGCTTCCGCTACACAACTCTTTGGGAGTAACCCTATGTTTGATATTTTCTATTGGTAACTCATGACATGTTTTATTTAAATATTTATCATTGGTTCAATGTGATTGGTGGCACGGACTCTGATGAGTAACACGCCTCGCGGAGTTCCCGCGGGTGGTATTTTGGGGGTGTTACAATGGTGGTCTTAATGCACACTTACCCGCAGCATTTCCAACAAATGCCCTGAAATTTACATGCCATCTCCATAGATTTGTCAGTCTATTTGGCATGTTAAAGCTGCTCCTGTGGGCTTTGCTAGTCCACTTCATGACATATACCTTAATGTCTGGTAGTTTCACCCTTCTCATCTTGTTTCTCGAACCCTCTTCCCCACACTTGTTAATTTGAATTATGGGAAGAGGTTCGGTACACATATCCATCCCATCAGCCTGCTCTACCTCATAATCTGCACACATCATCTGATCTACAAGTGACTCTTCATCAGATAAAGGACTCATTGGTGTGGTATTATCCTCCACAACCTCCTCCTTCATGTGAGAATAATCTCTAATATCTTCAGGTAATGGTGAGAGGCGTTCTTCTATCTCTATCTTCAATAAAGTATGACACTTAGAAACTAAGCAGCTGATTCGGTCTTCATCGGACAGGTTGGGTGTTGCTAAATATTGCTCGAGTTTGGACAAAGTTACTTCCATTACAGCAAGCTCTTTTTCCTCCGTCTCATAAACATAAACACCCTCGGGCTCAGAATATTCTTCGGGATGATATTGTCGATATCCCTGATACGGTCTATAGATGCGTGCTTCCATTATCTTTTTATTCCAATACTTCGGGTTTTCCGAATACACCGGGCACACATCATAATCATAAGTGTGATCGCGACCGCAACAAAAACATAGACCATCCATCCTTGCCTCATAATAAACTTCCTCGTCCCAATCGTATCCATATGAATAATAGTCATCCTCCATTTCTGATTCATAATCGTCAACGTATGATGGAGGTGGAAGCTGTGAAACATAAGACACCGGTTTTCCATGTGCCCTCCTGTAGTGAACCTCATGGCAACCAATACATGGATGTCGTGGACCCCCGCACAATCTACACGTAAATAAGCTGAAATTTGTGTAATGCCCTGTCATCCTGCACAACACAACTCAACTACCAAGTGTAAATCATGAACATAAAAGAAATCTTTTTGGTTTTTTTTTTATTTTTTATTTTTTATTTTTTTTTCTTTTAATTTTTTTTTTCAAACTAATACACAAGATAACACACGTTGCGCACTACTCCCCGGCAACGGCGCCAAAATTTGACGTGATGTCGTGGTCACAATCAAATTTAATCCCAATAACAACTATATAGATAGCGGTAAGTGGGTATCGAACACAGGGAGTTTGTGGAACGTGTGTTATTTGAAGATTTATCTAAGTTACCTAAAATTAAACTAATTGCAAGAAAAGAAAATTTCAATGTTTGGGTTGAATGGTTTTAATTATCTAGAGTTACTAAATTAGAATACAAATCAAAAGTAAGTTTTGTAACAGGATAAGAGGGTAGTAATCATACCGAGTTTCAGGTTTTAAGTGACAATCAAGGTTTATGTTCAACTGGAAAGAACTACATAGACATAGCTCATGCAAGATCAATTATTTGTGATGAAAGGGAACTAAGTACTCGGATTCCTAGAACGCGAGGTTGTTACCCGATGACCAATTAACATATATCCAACCCAAATCCCTCCCATGATATCTCGATTGCCAACGGCACCAAGAACGTATGGTTTAGAACTATGATCAAACATACATCAACAATTTACAAACACCCAATCAAGCACCATAATAAACTAACAACACATGCACAGTTTAATATTCCAGAAATTCAAGAACAAAACATAATTGTCACAAGTAAACCTTACATTCGGGATGATCACCAAGCAAACCTAGCCGCTCATAGTGTGGTGAATCATCATCACAATCAAACCTTTGTTTATTGGAATCAAAAACAAAGTATTCATGTTTTGACCACTCAAGAACACAAGAGAAGAGCCAAAAATCGCCCCTCCACTCCTACCAAAACCGTCCAATGATCAGATCCATTGAAAAGACACCCATAAACCAACTTTAATGAGGCAGTTACACAATTGATCGCAGATACCACCGTAAATTACGGCTCCACCGTAATTTACGGTGGACATGAAAAATTTACGGCACATGAAGACTGATTTACGGTGGAAACTTGTGCACATCAGGTCCACCAAGTCAACACCAACAACCCACTTAATTGTCCCACATGTGCTCGATAGCCGGCCCATGTGAAACATGTCGGCCCAATCACAAACTAGCAGCCATCGATGATGATGAATCGATGTTATGTTGTTTGCTTCTTCACATATGCCGCCCCCCACTATTAATGATAATATTTGTGTTGTTAACTTTAGATGTTTGTATCTTCTCACCAATTCCAAGACCCATGTGCGGCCCCATCAGCCACCATATTACAACTTTGCAAAGTCCACATGTTTATCATCACGTGCACATCCAGTTTAACAATTGTTTGTGACTTTTGTTTTTTGCCTGCCAAGTCCACATGTTGATGATGATGATTGAATGTGAATGATGATAATGTTGTTTTATTCTTCACATATGCCGCCCCCAAATACCAATCATGTGCGGCCCACTATGTTTCTTCTCTCTCTCTCTATTCGGCCCATGTGCATAAGGAAATCCCAAAGTCTCCTGTCCAATCGTCTTAGGCTGCCGCCCCCAAAGACTAATCATGTGCGGCCCAAGTCTCCACAAGTCTAATATGTTGATGATGTGAGGTTCCGTCAAAAGATGTTGATTCTTTCTCAATGTATGCGTGTAAAAATATGAGAATGGATGATGTTTCTTTTGTTCTTTGTTAAAACCCAAGCTACAAACATTGCTGTCCACCCTTCACGTGCCTCCCTCATTTTTCTTTGACTTTAGAGTTTGCAACACAATTAGTAATATCCCCAAATAATGATGATGTGGTCATTTTGACTTTTTATTGTGTGTTGAATTCCAAAAAGCCACCACAATTCTGTTGTATGCATGTATTTAATTCCAAGCAAAAATAAAAGTTCCAAAATAACACATGCGATGCTATGATCTTCCAACCGTAGCCTACGGGTTCCAATTTAACCGAATTAAGCAATTTACCTGCAAAACACACGAACACTCGTAGTTATCACATTCACGATACATTACCATGTAAAATATAGGATATGCACGTATTTAGCTCATTTAAGGGTTGTCCTACAGACCACCCGTCACACCTCTCCCATTATTCTCGAGGGGTATTGTTAGGAGGATTCTAGTTTACCTTGAGTCTTAGGTAAACATTAAAGCATTGAGATACTTGGGCCATCACTGCGTGGACTGCGACACTAGCACGGCTAAAACTATTCTATTGGTTGCACTACGGATATGAGTTGTTTTAATCTATTATTCTATTATCAAACTTGTATACTCGCCAATACTTTTGTATTGATATTTTAATACATGTTGCAGGCTGATAGGATGCTTGGAATGCATGGAATTCAGCTAGGAGTTGCTTAGAAACGTCGCCTAGTTAATAATAGTCTTTTGAACAATTTGAACATGTTATGATTTGGTTTGTAATATGATGTTTGTGATGACGTGGATAGACAATTGCAAGAAATCAATTAATCTTTATTGAAATAATATCGTTATGGAATTCTCATGAGCAATCTGAACGCTTAGTGCTTACACCCCGATGTTTCTGCCATCGGGTGTGACAGATTGGTATCAGAGTCATGACTATAGGAAATTAGGATAAGTAGGAATACTTGCCCTAGTCTACAGTTCTAGGAACTTTGACTCTTATTTGTTGTTTAAGACTTATGCATTCTACCGTATTTGCTTCCTAGCAGCATATATTCCTGCTGAACTTACATGCCTTTCCTAAGGCTAACATAATGTACACTTTATACTATGAAAACACTGTTACACAGTGTTGTTATCTTGCACGAGTTTTGCCCACAGGATAGGAATGACATCCGAACCTTGATGGGAAATCTCCATAGTATTCTAGTAGGCCTTGTCTGCGGATAAGAGCCCACGACATTTAGGGTACGATGTTGCCAAGATAGAGGTGAAACTCAGACCTTGGTAACTAGTACCACCCCTTGATAATTTATATGTCTCACCAAAGTCTCGTGATTTCCAATCAATTAGGTACGTGAAGTGACCAAAAGGACGAATATCGTAGGCCTAACATCGATGACGTATTTGTCTAAGTAAGTTAAGACACGTTACCTCAATTCAAAAGGGGTTCGAATCACTTTTGTTAGTCGCCGTTCCTCTACCCGGAACAATCCTATGTTTCAAAAAGCCCTTCTTGATTTTATGAATGTGGTTTTGTCTATGCGGTATTGAACTTAATTCATCGTTGTTTTGAAATACTTTTACACAAATCTGCACGTTGTCCGCAATCTAGAACGTTAATTCTAATCTCAGATTGAACTAAATTTACAAACTTTTACTCTATGTGTAATCTATATGGTAAACTTAATCGACTAGAATGCTTTGAGGTGTTGATTTTGGGTGTGAAACACTAAGATGACATGGAAGTACGAGACGGAAGTGGCATGTCCGAAGCATGGTGGATACGCTGCTAGTACTTCCTATATATAAGTGCTTCCCGCATGTTACCAACTTTCGTAACAAGTGCCATACGAGATTAGTGTTTGCAGACCAGTGTGGAATGTCTATGTAATCTACGGAAAGCCTATGCAATCTGTAAGCCGACTATGTGATTTAGGAGGGTTCTAGCATATTCTATGGTTGATCTATTGTATTAGTCTAGGATAATCTAGCAAGTTAAACTATTTCGTGCTAATCTATGTTGATCCTTGGTCTATTGGTTTAATCTATGATCATCTACTTGGTTAGTCTATGTTAAACTATCTACTTAAGCAAGCTATGATAACCTATCGATATAATCTATGCCAATCTATGAAATGATCTACGTTAATCTACTTGAGTATTCTACGCTGATCTGTTTTGAGTATCCTATGTGATTTATTTGAGTAATCTACGGTAATCTATTAATTTATGTGAATATATGATGATGATGATGATGGGTATGTTGAGTGTTGCGACACGTAGCATGACACCGAGTACGAGGGGAGGCGATGTGCCCGAAGCGTGGTGGATACGCCGCTGGTACTTCCTATATATAAGCGTTTCTGACATGTTGACCAAACTTCGTACAACGTGCCATGTGAAGGTCGTGCGTTTGTGGTGATTAGTCTAACTCGTATCTAAATCCTTTGACCTATCATGAGTGAATCTTTATCATGGGACTTCGTAACCTAGGCTTATACAATCCTTATGTTAGAACTCATAGATGTCTGCTCGAAGACTCTCTGACAACCTAAGGAAATCAAGGGAGAAGTCCCAGAAAAAGATGATGTCATTCATGGCCGACCAGATCGCTCGGGTCGTGCCAAAGATTGTTTTTGAACTCCAAGGATCTACCACTCCTCCGTCCTCTGTGGACTTTAAAGTAGAGAAGCCGACAGCTACCAAGTTCAACTACAAACACTTCGTCTCCTGCAATCCCAAGCCGTTTACGGGCAGTGATGGGGTGACAGCTATGCTTGAGTGGTTTGACGGCATAGAGGTCACCTTCATCAACAGTGAATGCCCCGAACAATTAAAAACCAGGAGTGCAACTGGAGTGTTTCAGGGTAGGGCTTTGGAATGGTGGTCCAATGAAAGAAACATCTGTACAAATGAGGTAGCCTATGCTTTACCATGGGCCGAAGTGCAAGAACTCATGATGCTCGAGTTCTGTCCTCCCCATGAGCAGCTCAAGCTTGAAGAAGAATTCTGGCATTTGAAGCAAGTTGGTGATGACAACATGGCATATACTACCCGGTTCAAGCAGTTAAGTTTCATCGTTCCTCACTTGGTCTCGACTCCGAAGCGGATGATAACTAAGTACATCAATGGTCTGCCGCCTGCTATGCACGATTCCATCGAAGCCGCTCAGCTAGAAACTATTGAGGAAGTCTACCGTCTCGCAGCAAGTCTCAACAACAATAGTGTGCGTGATAAACAGTTTGCTACCCCTGCCCCTCCAAAGTCTGCAAATCAAGTCACTCAGCAGCCAAGTGGTAGCAAGAACAAGAAACGTAAAGCTCAGGGTTCGGGGTGTAATGCTATTACCCCTACTGCTAACCCTGCTACTAAGCCTGCTCCTGCCACTACTGCTGCTAACCTTGCTGCTCCTGAAGTGAAGAAGCAATACACTGGACCTCCTCCCAAGTGTGCGACTTGCAACTACAATCATCCTACTACATCAGCATGTCGTCTGTGCACCAACTGTAACCGCTATGTTCACACGACTCCCTACTGTCGTCAAGCTAACCCAGCCGCAAGCTCAACAAGCCCCAGCTCAGGAAACTCTACCAGCGCCACCAGCACCTCTGCAGAACCCAAGGCCAGTCAACGCTGTCCGCGCATGCTACAAGTGTGGAGATACTACCCACCTTCGTAACCAGTGTCCCAGCTGAACCAGGACCAGCAACCAGCCGCTCGTAGATGAGTGTTCAATCTAAATGCAAATCAGGCTCGTAATGACAATGATGTTGTCAATGGTATGTTCCTTGTTAATAACCTTTATGCTTCGATTCTATTTGATACTGGTGCCGATAGAAGCTTTGTGTCCGTGGAATTTGAGTCTTTGATAAACTGTACACGCTCCAAGTTACCTGAGTCATTCTCTGTGGAAGTCACTAATGGTAAGTCGATTCTTGTAAATTCTATTGTGCGTGATTGTTCCTTGATTCTTAACGATCACGTCTTCTCTATTGATCTTATACCCATGAGATTGGGTAGTTTCGATGTTATCATTGGCATGGACTGGTTGCGTAAGAACCACGCCGAGATTGTGTGTCACGAGAAACTTGTTCGTCTTACTCTCCCCTCTGGTGATACCTTGATCGTCTATGGAGACCGACCTTCAAAAGGACTGAGATTGATGTCATGCACACAAGCGAGCAGAAGCTTACGTAAACAGAACCCTGCCTTCTTGGCCCACGTGGTGGAACAAAAAGGCAAGGGGAGGAGCATAAGCGACGTCCCGGTGGTGTGTGACTTCACTGATGTCTTTCCTGAAGATCTTCCTGGTCTTCCTCCCCCCAGATCCGTTGACTTCCGTATTGATCTCGTGCCTGGCACAACTCCTGTCGCCAGGGCTCCTTACCGTCTTTCACCTTCTGAGATGCAAGAGTTATCTAGTCAACTCCAGGAGCTACTCGATAAGGGTTTTATTCGTCCAAGTACCTCCTCGTGGGGTGCTCCAGTTTTATTCGTCAAGAAGATGGATGGTTCCTTCCGTATGTGTATCGACTACCGTGAACTTAATAAGCTTACTGTGAAGAACCGTTATCCGCTCCCCCGTATTGATGACCTATTTGACCAACTTCAAGGTGCGTCTTGCTTCTAAAAAATTGACCTACATTCTGGATATCATCAGCTACGTGTCCTCGAAGATGATATTCCTAAGACGGCGTTTCGTACTTGATATGGGCACTACGAGTTCGTAGTCATGCCTTTTGGCTCGACCAACGCACCTGCAGTGTTCATGGACCTCATGAACTGTGTGTGCAAACCCTATTTGGATCGTTTTGTGATAGTGTTTATTGATGATATTCTTATTTATTCTAAGTCTAAAGCTGATCATGCTCGCTGATCATGCTCGCCATTTACGTCTTATGCTTGAACTCTTACGTGGGGAACGTCTGTATGCAAAATTTTCTAAGTGTGAGTTTTGGATTGATGAAGTGCAATTTCTTGGTCATATAGTTAGTAGTCAGGGTATTCATGTTGACCCTTCTAAGATTGAGGCAGTGAAGAATTGGTGTACGCCTAAATCTGTGTCTGAGATTCGTTCTTTTCTAGGATTGGCGGGTTATTACCGCCGATTCATCGCAGACTTTTCAAAAATCGTTGTTCCTCTTACCACGCTAACCCAAAAGGAGAAACCTTTTGTTTGGGGTCCCGAACAAAAGGAATCCTTTCGAACTCTTAAGAATCTTTTGTGCAATGCTCCTGTGTTAACCCTACCTGATGGCAACGACGATTTTGTGGTATATTGTGATTCCTCGAACCGTGGGTTGGGCTGTGTGCTCATGCAGCGGGACAAGGTTATTGCTTATGCCTCTCGTCAGTTCAAGGTGCATGAGAAAAACTACACTACTCACGATCTGGAGCTTGGTGCGGTTATTTTTGCGTTGAAGATCTGGCGACACTACCTTTATGGTACTAAGTGTGTGGTCTTCACCGACCATAGGAGCCTTCAACATATCTTCGACCAAAAAGAGCTGAACATGCGACAGAGACGTTGGGTGGAATTGCTTAACGACTACGATTGCGAAATTCGCTATCACCCAGGCAAGGCGAATGTAGTAGTCGACGCCCTTAGTCGTAAGACCCATTTCAAGGCTATTCGTATCTCTAGTGATCTGCGCACTTGTATTCGTGAAGCTCAGTATTCATCAGCAAACGAAGGGAGTTTAGAAGAAGAAATTCACGGCGCTAGGATGGACCAGCTCGAAACTAAATATGATGGTCTGCAATATTATCTAAATCGCATCTGGTTGCCAGATTGCGACGACCTCCGTGAACTCATTATGACCGAGGCTCACAAATCCCGTTACTCTATCCATCCAGGTGCCGATAAGATGTACCAGGATCTGCGTACGACCTATTGGTGGTTTGGCATGAAGAGGGACATTGCGGTATATGTGTCCAAGTGCCTTACTTGTTCAAAGGTAAAGGCCGAACACCAGCGTCCCTCTGGACTCTTAGAACAACCCAGAATCCCAGTTTGGAAATGGGATAGTATCGCTGTGGACTTTATTACTAAACTACCCCGCACCTCTAAAGGTCACGATAGTATCTGGGTGATCGTTGATCGTTTGACCAAATCAGCTCACTTTCTTCCTATACGTGAAGATTACAGAGTGGAGAAACTTGCTCAGGTCTATACGGATGAGATTATCTGTCATCATGGCATACCCCTTGACATAATCTCGGACCGTGATGGTCGTTTTACTTCACGTCTTTGGCAAACGTTTCAGTCCGCCATGGGTTCGCACTTGAATCTTAGCACGGCCTTTCGTCCTCAGACGGATGGATAGACCGAACGCACTATTCAAACCCTAGAGGATATGCTCCGTTCTTATGTCATCGACTTTGGTGGTAACTGGGATGTACATTTACCATTGATAGAATTCTCGTACAACAATAGCTACCAT
Source organism: Helianthus tuberosus (assembly GCA_030545235.1). Taxonomy (NCBI): domain Eukaryota; kingdom Viridiplantae; phylum Streptophyta; class Magnoliopsida; order Asterales; family Asteraceae; genus Helianthus; species Helianthus tuberosus. The sequence goes on along the minus strand of CM060419.1, from coordinate 146,868,024 downwards.
TCCAGTATTCAGATGGCTCCTTTCGAAGCTTTGTATGGGCGAAAATGTCGATCCCCTCTCAGCTGGCATGAGGTTGGGGAAAAATAGTTCACTGGCCCCGAGATTGTTCAAGAGACAACGGATAAGATTCTTCATGTCCGTGATAACTTGATCAAGGCTAGGAGCAGACAAAAGAGCTATGCTGATAATAGGCGGAAGCCTCTGGAATTTGTTGTTGGTGACCGAGTTCTACTCAAGGTATCGCCCTGGAAGGGAGTAGTTCATTTTGGGAAGAAGGGAAAGTTTGCCCCTCGCTATGTGGGTCCTTTCGTGATACTTGAAAGGATTGGCAAGGTAGCATACAAACTCGACTTGCCCCAAGATCTAAGCAACGTGCACCCAGTGTTCCACGTATCTAACTTACGGAAATGCCTAGCCGACGAGGGACTGCAGGTTCCTCTTGAAGACTTGCAAATAAACGAAGTTGTTCAGTTTGTGGAGAAACCGGTCGAAATCATGGACCAAACTGTCAAGCGTCTAAGGCACATCAAAATTCCCATTGTCAAGGTTCGATGGGAAGGAAAGCGTGGTGCCGAATTCACTTGGGAGTTGAAAAGTGATATGAAGGCCAAGTACCCGCATCTCTTCGAGCAGTCTTCTTCTAAGATTTCGGGGACGAAATCTCCTAAAGGAGGGGAGACTGTAACGCCCAGCGTTCCTGAACTTTAGTCTCTTGGCAAGATCAGTCCCTAAACTTTTTACCTATTGTCAATTATAGTCCCTGTAGTTATGTGAAGTTGATACTTTGATACTTTTGGCATGATATTGATGTTTGATACTATGATGCTTGATTCTTTATTCTAGATGCATGATTCTTGGCACGTAAACTATGAGACTTGATTCTTGATGTTTTGGGAACTAGATTCTTTATGATTCTTGATGATTGATACTTGGACTCTTGATTCTTGATGCTTGAGAAACGATGATTCTTGACCCTTGAGACTTAAATTGGTGCTTGACCCTTAGACTTGTGAAACGTGATTCTTTGTTAAACGAGAGACTGGAGCCTTGTCACTGACTGAATCTATGAAACTTGGAAACTTTTGGGTTGTAATGTAATCTAGATACTTTACATAAAATATATGCGACACAACGCCTAACCTAACGCGTAAAACGAAATCTAACCAGGAACGCGGAAAAGATGGATTGGCCAGAGTGGCCGTCCGATCGGATGACCATCCGATCGGATGACCACCCGAACGGGTGACCATCCTATCCATCTTGCACCGCCTTAACTCCTTTCCTCGCTATAAATAGGCCTGTCACATCACCATTTTGAGTGATGTGACAGCTCTGCTCGACCAGGCACGCGCACTCTTCATTTCTTCTTTTTCTTGCTGATTTCGGTACGTATTAGGCTAGATTCTTGTACTTTCTTGATCGACACACCATTCGCTACGTAATTCTCACTTGAAATCATACTTTTCACCGTGAAATCTCTCGGATCTGAGTTCTTAAGGATGATGTCATCATGAAGGTTGTACAAACTGACAAGTGATGTCATTCTAGGCAAGATCTAGCTCAGATCTAAAATGATTCATGCGTTTTTACACTAAATCTAACCTAAAATTGAGCTAAACCTAAACTTTTCCTATAAAACTTGAGTATCTTCATCTTTTTCTCAAACTTTTACTTTATTTGGTGGGAATCAGGTCTAAACTAACTGTAGATCTGATGAATAGTCTAGAGTTGGTATGGATCTGGGTTTTTACTAGTAAAAGACGAGCATGGCAACGGATCCCGACATAAACCCATTAGAAACAAACGACTGATCGAACAGGGGTGAATCCCACTCAATCGGAATTCTGGGTGCGAAAGGGTTTTACCGTTGTCTCGATACGTGTCATACCGTCACCGTTAATCTCAAAACTTAGAATTTTCAACAAAATTGGTAACCAAGAACAAGGGTCGCCCGATCGAGCGGCAATCCGATCGGACAGCCGTCCGATCGGACAACCACTCTATCAGGTTACACTCATTCTGAAATACTTTAAACACTTGGAAACATTTAAAAATTTGGGAGTCTTGTCCGAAAGACAACCCGATCGGACAGCCGTCCGATCGAGCCACCATCCGATTAAGGTGGCCTTGGGTGCTAACCATTCGGAGCGAATGGCTATCCGATCGGATTACCAATCGATCGGACAGCCACCTTTTTTTCACTTACGTTTTCCACACAAGTGGCAACCCGATCGGATGTCCATCCGATCGGGCAGCCCTATACCTCTGCACACAGATGAGTCACTCAACTGGCTGACCATCCGATCAGACAACCATCCGATCGGACAGCCATCCGACCCGAGTGACTAGTTTAACACTATGATTCGATCTCAATACTCTGCCTGACTCCTATGCTATTATAATCTAATCAGGCAAATACTAAAAAGAGCTCCCTTTGATCCAATAGCAGTTCATAATGTTAAGCAATCACTGTGAGTATACTCAATCCCCTTTTTCCTTTAAACTTTTGGGGTGTAACATGTATTCTATGAAACTTAAACTTGAATCTTTGAAACTTATACTCTATCCTAATGTGAAACTTGTGATTCTTGATTCTTGACTCTTTGTGCTATGTGACGTTTAATCCAGAGTGTGTAGTTCCGCCTTAACAATAGTAGCGTTATTGGAGATGCACCTCTCCCATTATTCTCGGGGGGTATTGTTAGGAGGATTCTAGTTTACCTTGAGTCTTAAGTAAACATTAAAGCATCGGGATACTTGGGCCATCACTGCGTGGACTGCGACACTAGCACGGCTGAAACTATTCTATTGGTTGCACTACAGATATGAGTTGTTTTAATCTATTATTCTATTATCAAACTTGTATACTCGCCAATACTTTTGTATTGATATTTTAATACATGTTGCAGGCTGATAGGATGCTTGGAATGCACGGAATTCAGCTAGGAGTTGCTTAGAAACGTCGCCTAGTTAATAATAGTCTTTTAAACAATTTGAACAAGTTATGATTTGGTTTGTAATATGATGTTTGTGATGACGTGGATAGACAATTGCAAGAAATCAATTAATCTTTATTGAAATAATATCGTTATGGAATTCTCATGAGCAATCTGAACGCTTAGTGCTTGCACCCCGATGTTTCCGCCATCGGTTGGGGTGTGACAATGGCCTCGTGTTCGCTGGGCACGGCCCCGTGTGCAGAAGCGTATCTGTACTACCAAGATTTGCAAGATTCTGCGAATCTTAGCGTTGACCATGCCCCGTGCTGAGCTGGGCATGCTCCCGTGGTGGGCATAGAAGCTTCTACAGCTTTGTTTGTTTCTGCAGACACCTGACCACGCCCCCATGTCCAGTGGGCACGGGTCGTGGTCAGCCTTCTGTTTCTTGTTTTTGCTTGTGGAGATGCTGTCGAGGGGTCGGACATGCCACGTTTATTCCTTTTCTTTGTATTTATGTTAGTTTTTGCTACATATTTGTTCCTTTTGTTCGTTTAAACTCATTTAGTCCTGAAAATACAAAAGGAAAACAAAAGCACACTTTTTCCAACATTAGTACTAAAAAATGGTTAGTTTTATGCCTCATTTGATGTAATTTATATGTTGCAGTTTACACACCTCAATATCGAGTATGTATTTTGTTTGAGACAGAAAAATGCCTTTAATGTGAGGTAATACCTCGACACTAAGAAAGTAGGAAAGTTAGCCTAGATCTTTGAGAGAGAAATTGGTCCAGTGGTGATGATATCATCAACATAGACGAGAATGTAGATGGGAGAGGTGGTGGAGCGATTAAGAAAGAGAGAAGGATCTGAGTTAGTTAGTTGGGAACTAGTCGAGAGAAGATAAGACTTGAGCTTATCGTACCATGCTCGTGAGGCTTAGCGAAGGCCATAAATAGCCTTATTGAGTTTGCAAACATGGTTAGGAAGAGAATGGTCGGAAAAAATGGGTGGTTGAGACATATAGACAGCCTCGGTAAGTGTTCCCTAGAGGAATTTGTTATTGATGTCTAATTGTCTAAGAGACCAATCATGAGACCAGGACGTTGATAGAAGCCCTTAGCAACCAAACGAGCTTTGAGGCGATCAATAGAACCATTAGGTTTGAATTTGGTTCTAAATATCCATTCGCAACCAACATGAATTGGTGCTGTGTCGGGTGGTTTAAGGGACCTAGTGTTGTTACGTTGTTAAGCATCATATTCTTCTTGCATTTATTTACGCCAAAGAGGTTGTTTTAATGCTTGAGTAACATTCTGTGGGTTCGGTAATTGGTTGGGATGTGATAGTATATAAAAGAGTGTTGGGGTTCTGGTATTTTGGGTTGGGTTTGCAATCTCTAGCTGGACGTGTAGGGGTGGGGGGACTAGAAGGCGTGTGGGTATTTTGGAAACTTGAAGCAGTGGTAGTAGGGGAAGTAGTAAGGGGAGACGGTGGTGAATTGGTGTAGAAAGGAATAAGGGAATCAGGTGGAGAATGGGCTGCAGAAACTCGACTGGAAAGAGTAGATGTGGGTGTAGTATGGTGTTTGGATGAAACTGGTGGTTCATTGGGATGAGGACGATGATGGTAGGTAAGGCAGGGAACGTTAAGTGCAGTAGGTGTAGTCGTGGTAAAGGTGGTGGTAGACTGATAATTTATGGGTGTTGGATGTATAAGAGGGAGAGTTATGGGCATCCATGAATCGGGGTTGGGAGAGGAGGTGTGGAGGATTTTGTGAGGGATTCGTATGGAAAAATATCCTCAACAAAGTGAACGTGTCGTGAAGAGTAAACACGATTTGTGAGAGGGTCCAGAAGGTAATAAGCACTTTGAGATGAGGAATAATCAACAAAGACGCAAGGTTTCAATCTTGGTTGGAGTTTGTGGTTAGAATAAGGTCGTAACCATGGATATGAGAGACAGGCAAAGCTACGTAGTTTTTCATAATTTGGATGTTTTTGAAAAAGAAGATATAAAGGGGAATTATTATCAAGTGTAGAAGTACGTAAGCGGTTGATGAGATAAGTGGCGGTGGTAAATGCGAAGGGCCAAAATTTCAGAGGCATTTTGGCATGAGATAAAAGGGTAAGACCCGTTTCAACTATGTAATGATGTCGTCTCTCAGCATAGCCGTTATGTTCAGGTGTATAAGGTGGTGAAATAAGATGGGAAATTCCAAAAGATGCAAGGTGAGATGAAAGTTTGATGTATTCTCCACCATTATCAAAAAAAAAAAAAGAATTTTAATTTTAGAGTTAACGTAATTTTCAACAAGGTTTTGAAAATGAATGAAGCTAGTAAGTGAATCTAATTTATGTTTGAGGGGATAAATCCAAATATATTTAGTAAAATGGTCAACAAATATTATGTAATATTTAAAACCATCAAAGGGCTAAATCGGGGATGTCTATACACCAGAAAATAATATTTATAAAGGAGCATTAGAAGTAATAGAAGAAGTATGAAAAGGAAGTTGGTGACTTTTATTGATGCAACATGAATTACATGATTGTTGATGTTTAGAAATAGAAGAAATAAAAGATGATAAAAGAAGCATGACTTTTGAATGTGGATCTCCAAGATGATGGTGCCAAGAGCATCCTTTATTTGTATGCAAATGGAAAGCTTGAGGTGATAAGGTGGACGAAGCTCATAAATCCCATGACTACTTGTTCCTCGAAGGCGTGGGCGTTGGGAATGGTTCTCCTTGATAACAAAATTAAAAGAGATAAATTCAATTAGTACGTTGTTATCAATGGATAATCGAGAAATAGAAATGATGTTATGAGACATAGATGGAACACAAAGAACTTTAGTGAGTTTGAAAGGAACATTAGAAAAATAAATTATAATAGAGCCAACATGAGTAATAGGGAGCGACGAAACATGACTAATGAAAAGTTCCTCAGTACCGTCATATGGGGCATGAAGCGATAAGACATTAAGACCGTTGGTGATATGGTGAGATGCACGACTGTCAAAGAGCCAAACAGGGTTGTAGGTGTACTTGTTTGATAAACCCATCATGTTTGCCTGCGGTTTGGTGTTGGAAGTGTTGCGTTGGTATGTAAGTAAAGTAATTGGGGATGAGCCTTCTTAAATGCATAACAACAAATGAGAGAATGTCCCATTGTGCAGCAAAATTGGCAATTACCTAGGTATGGTTTGCTAGAAGCTGTAGTAGGTTTAGGCAGTAGATCAGGAGCCGACTTTTGGTCATTGTGAAAACGGTTGGACCATGGTTTATAGTTTGATCCAGACCTGGTGTGGGTTGCAAAAGCTGAGACAGGTTGATGCAGATGTGTTGTTGGTGGTTGTTGTTTCATTAGGGATAATTCGTGATTGATCAATTTTACATGTAACTCAAGAAAAGAAATTGGTGTATCACGGCTATGGACAAATTCAATAACGGATTTATAATAGGTTTGGTCTAATCCGTTTAGGATGGTATCGGTGTCATCTTCGGCATCCATTTTCTTACCAAGGATAGATAGCTCATCAACCAGAGTTTTGATAGCTTGCATATAATCAGTAATGGATTGATCAGAATTTTTGGAGATGTGTTTGAGGCGGTGTTGAAGCTGTTTAATGTGGCCACGGGAAGGGGAGGCGTATGTGTTGGAAAGGATTTTCCATGCTTCCGAAGAAGATGTGGCATTGGTGATTACAGGCACAGTGGCTAAGGATAGACTAACGACGAGAGCACCATATAGGAGTCTGTCTTGTCGGTACTAGATAGGGTAGTCGGTGTGTGGGGTGGAGGTTCCATCAAAATTAAGAGAAGTTTTAAGGTGCCATCTATGTATTTATATAAATCGAGACCTTGAAGGAGGGCTTCAATTTTGGTTTTCTAACTTAAGTAGTTGGTGGATGTAAGTTTGATGGAGGAGGGGAAGGTTACAAGAGTGATATTGGGGTTTGTTGCTGGAATGGATGAAGAAGAGAGAGAGCTTTCAGTAGACATGGTAGGGAATATTGCAATGGCCGGAAAAGAAGGTTAGTGGTGATGGGTGGCTGATCTTTTGCTCTGATACCATATAAAAGCTTCAACTGAACCGATTTTTTCATTACACAACTGGGTCAAATAGATACACATAAAAATGAACATAAAATCAGGGAATAATCTCTACAAGCTAGGGTCAAGGTAACTGTATATTCTGTCTATAATTAGAGGCTAAAGTCAAGGAAGTTAATCCCATAATTTGCCGCAATTCAAATTTCAAATGTGGTGATTGTGTTGGAGGGAATCCGGTAGAGGTTTAATAAAAATAACCGTTGTGGCGATTTAGGGTGATTATTTACGGTTTCCTTAGCCGATGGTTAGCTCCACATTTTCCTGCCCATGCTCTCTATAACTCAAGCCTCCTACAAATCTAGGTAGTCTTCTCAGTTCAGTTGAGCAATTACCGCCCTCCCACTTTTTTTCCTCCCCACGTCGCCTACCTCCATAATCCATATACAACCTACCACGATCTAATGGAACAATTGAAAACAAACATTGCAGCGGGAATCACTAAAGAGAAGAAGGCCACCGAGAAGAAAACTACGTATGCATTCCTCATCAAACCTCGCACCAAAATTATCACTACATCATGCTTCAAATTCCTAATTCACGATTGAACCCCAAATTGATTTTTCTAACTCGGTTACTCATGCTTCACCCTTCCTAATTCACGATTGAACCCTAAATCAATCGTTCATGACCATAGAGGAAGAAGAGACGAAGAAGAGTGCTGCTGATTTTGGAATTATGAGCACTGATGCTTTTACTTGGAGTTTGAATCAAAATTGTACATATAAGTGTTAATTCAATGTTTGAAGTCTTAAAGCGATTAGCTGCAGTATAAGTGTGGTATTTGTTTTGATTAAGTTAAAAACATCTAGTTTGACAATAAAACAACCTGGATAATTTTATCACGGTGACTTTTTTAGAATAACATTTAACAAACAAATGGGAAGGAAGAAGGGTATTAATTGGTTACATGATGTGAACAAAGCTCTGAGCCTTCGATTTCCAAGGAGAATAAAGACAAGGTTTGTTTCTCTTCTCATCTCATCGTTATTACAAGTTCTTTTCTTTGCCTACAAGTAAGTTGTTTCATAAAATGTCAATGTGGGTTTAGAGAATTATCTCAAGTCTTGCTTCTTGCTAATTTCTTTTGAATTTGATCCACTCAACGGATTATCTATCAACCACTGGTTCATATCACATAAGCAAAATTACATTGTATAATAACTATAACCATATTCAATTTTAAAAAGTGCACCATATGCATACATTATATAATAACTATAACCTTATCCTTCCCCCGTTTTATTACAACTAGATATTATAACACATATATATACTTGTACCAATCTCTACAAAGCAAAATGATATCATTTTTTTGACGCATTTAACTCAATATCCAACTTGGATTCTTCTTCACTACCTTGGATCTTTTCCTTGTATTGATATTGAGATGAGACTATAAGATGATAACCCATATTCAACACCCCCAATCCAGCTATCACATAATAAAAGTAATCGACCCTGCCAGCGTTGATGTCGGCGGCTAACCAATTCGGCCGTCCATGTTTTCCGGTCACCTTATGCACCGTAGTAACCAATGCACTACTCAAATAATTTCCCAACCCAGCCATCACACAGAACATCGCAGTACTCATACTTTTCATGTTATCCGGGAACTCCTTATAGTAAAACTCCAATAGGCCGAGAAGGTTAAACGCCTCGGCAAACGCCATCAAGATAAGTTGTGGTGCGAGCCACATGACCGACAAGGGTGCCACCCCGTCTGGCCGGTTGTGAGAAGTTGCAGAATCACGTCTCTTTTTCTCAACCATTGCAGCAGCAATCATCGCCAAGATAGAAAAAACAATACCAATTCCGATACGTTGGAGGAGCGTTATCCCACTTTCTATTTTTGTTATTTTTCGAATAGATGGGACAAGGATCCTGTCATAGATTGGGAGCCATATCCCGATGGTGATCATGGATATGACACCTATTGATCCTGCTGGTATCTGAAAGTGTGGACCAAGATGACGATCCATTTTCAGGGCTTGTGACACAGTGAAAGTCCATTGTTGGACTAACGCTGTGTAACATATAACACCCGAGACTAATATAGGAATAACTTTTATTAGGCATTTTACTTCTTCAACTTGTTGTATACTTGCCAACTTCCAAGAACTTGCTCGAGATCCGTCCGGGTTTGTTTCACCATCCAATACTATAGCTGCTTTGTTCAAGTACCTACATAATAAATTAAAAAAAATAATAAACTTTCATTGATCGTTATGTATATAATTATTCGGAGTACACGCATTTGAATTTAAATAACTTACCTAAATGGATTAGTTAGAGGCAACTTTTGAAATTGGTATGTTCCTTTAGAAATAGGTGGATCATATAGCATTGCCTTTTCAACTTGAAGATTACGCTTCTTGTAAGCCGCAACAAGCGTTTGCGCCATCCCGGAGAAAATACTACCTTGGGGTTTGACGTAAATGTAGATTTTAGAACCCACAAAGAACAACACAATGGAGCATGCCATGAGTATAGTTGGGATACTGAACCCCAAGACCCAACTCACCGAGTCTTGGATGTAGACGACTACGGTCATGGATATGAGCATGATGATAGTAAAGGTGGTGTAATACCAATTGAAGAAGCTATCAATGTCTTTCCTACCTTCATCAGTGGTTGGGTCAAACTGGTCCACGCCAAATGGTAGACTGCAAGGCCTTATCCCACCCGTTCCTACAGACAGGAACCCGAGGGCCAAGACCAAGAAGCCAAACTGTCTAGTGGTTGCACCCTGACATTGGTTGAGTAGGGCTTGTTGACGGGCACATGATGGTGGGTGTAACTTTGGCAATGCCATTATTAAGGTCATGGTCACCATTCCCTAGATAAACAATAGAGTTAATCATTCAAGATTATGGTTCACTTGCTATATATATAAAACAAATGCTACCAAGATACATATGCTCTCATCAAACGAAACTGGTATGAAAATATTACTAAGGTAATTTAAGTGTTGTATTTCATTATAATATAACTACAATAAAAGTGGAATACGAGTTTTCATATTAATGTTAACAGTCTAAAAGCTGTTTATTTATCACGTAATTTAACCATTTCCATATTTTTATTAATTCAAAAGATTAAGACGATGGGGTGTGGGCTCGGCAAACGAATCAGGGAGCTGTGTTGTCGGTAATTCACTCCCGATCGTCCTGAAACCATGTCTCTCTCTTGATGTTTGTTTGTTTTTTTTTAATTTACTCTGTATCTTATTTTTTTTTTTTTTTTTTTGTAGGTTAAAGATGAAGAAGGTGGAAGATGAAGGTGGATATTTTTAAAAAGACCCTCTCATCTTTAGTTTTAACTTTAAAAATTAAACACCCCTCAAATTTGTTTTAGTTTTAAAAAATACACCTTAGGGGAAGGGGCGGAACGTGATGGAGGTGCCATCACGCGTGGAACAAAACAAAACACCACCGCCACTCCTTCTCATCACTCGTTGATTTGATAATGCGTCAACCATATCACGCGTGATTGCTTTGATTGTTTGAGAGAAATTGTTGGGTTGTGAGGGAAAATTGTTGGGTGTGATGAGTGATGGACATTTCCAATAAAATTAATCACTAGTGATGAAATAATAGTTGATGACATGGCGGAACTTGATTGGAAGTTGTGAGTGAGTGATGAGTGATGACCGCCGCTACCCCCTTAGAAATTAGTTATATACTTTAGTTATTTTTATGTTAACAAAAAATATTATTTATAAATACAATAGATTTATCCAGAATTTATGTATTAAAAAAATAAAAAAATTGGAAGGGAGAACCACATCCCACTCATAAGGGAAAACGATAAAGTGGAAAAAAATGTGACGTGGCGCCTAAGTGAACATGAAGGAAGGGTGAACCATTCCCCATGGCCTAATCGAATGATAAAAGTCCGAACCTAAAAAATCAAATAACTTATTCGAAATCTATATATTTTTTTATAACTTCCTCAACCAGACAAAATCATACCTCACTTTCATCGTTCATGACATTCATGGCCATCCAATTCATTCACACTTTTTGACATATAGTGGATGTCAAGCTAAACCTTTCTCCTTATAATCTTTTAATCATGATAGAAATGACATCATGTTTACTTTTAATACATACATATATAAACAGTTGTTTTTTTATATTATATTACACGGTTTATAGATTATTTACCCGAAAACACTTTATTACCACCAATCCGTAATTAAATTATATATCATGCATGCATAAAAAATAAATTGTTAATAAACTAAATAAAATAGTTAGTAACAGTTAACTGATAACTGATAACATTGTTGATGTTTGATTGCTTATTTATTATAATTATAATAAAGACGAAGACGACTAGACGGGTATTGTATGGTCAATAATTTTGAGATAAAATGACAGTAGATCCAATGAATATATGGTATTCGTATTACTAAAATGTCGGGCAAACGACTTTGTCGTTTACTTCATGAATAAAAAAGTCCAACCAATATGGTTGTACGTAATAATCGAAATAAATAACGTGATGATTTGTTCTTGATGTAAACTCACCCCAAAAATTACTACAAACGGAATGCGAATATTACCACTATACCATTAGTTGAAAAACGATTATTATGTTTGGTGTGTATGCAAGCTAGCAAAGTTGATGAAAATTACCAAAAGAGTAGCGAAAGAGGAGAAGGCGATGACCCAAAATTTGCCAACATAAGCATCGGAGATGAAGGCTCCAATGAGCGGGAGAAAATTGTTAATTCCATACCAAATGTTGATTAGGTTTGACGCTGATACTTGATTCATGTGGAATACCGTCATTAGAAACACCGTGAAGTTAGCTACCAACCCAATTGATGCGAGTCTTTCAAAAGATTCATTTCCTATACATAGTTGATATTTTCAAAAGTAAGGAAAATGAATAGAGTATCCAAACAAGAAGTTACCATATTCTAAATATTATCGTATCTAAAGAGAAGTTAGTAATATTAATACCTAAAATATAAGGCATGGACCTCCATCCACTGGGCTTTCGTTGGACTCGTTTTGGTAGTGGTGGATCATGGTGGTGATGAGCTTTTCCGACTTCATTTTGCAGCAAAGACGACGGTGGTGACATTGGTTATTAAGAAGAGATGGGAAACACTTGCAAAGGAGAAAGACAATTGCTTAATTGCTTCTTGCTGTTTTCTAAGCTCACAAGTATTATATATCCTTCACACTTCAACGTCTATGTATACTTCTCATATAGCAAATACAATTATTGGTATTCTAACTTGTTATATTTATTTGTTTAAATTAACGAATAGCTCACTTGGTAGAGACACATGCCTCTTAAAAAGAATGTCTTAAGTTCAAACCTACGCAAGGAGAAATAATTTAGAACAATCGGTGTAAAGGAGTAACATTTCCCGTTTAAAAAAAAATCCGTATCGTTTTTCAAGGGTAACTAAGATAAATTGATGGTTTCCTAAAATATAATGAATATTATTACATCCATTTTAGATATCAGATTTAAACTCGTTATCAAAACTTAATAAAAAAGGATGCTTGGTTCACATAATTTTTAAAATATTTGAATTGTATTTTTCAAATGAATTGGAATTAAACTCAATACAAGTAAATGAAATTCTAAGGGATTTTAATCTATGAAAGAAACCGTAACACCTAATGCATTTAGTTGACAAAATAGTTAAAGAAATTGGAATGTGGTGGTGGTAGTGGTGATGGTGGAGATAGATGCAATAGTGTCAATAACATCGGTGGTGGCAACAACAAACGATGACAATGCTGGCGAAGAAAATGGTGGTGGTGGTGGTGGTGGTGAAGAAGAAAATGGTGGTGGTGGTGGTGGTGGTGAAGAAGAAGAAGAAGAAGAAGAAGAAGAAAGATAGCATGTGATTAAGTTACTACATGAAACAATTGAGAAAATTCTATATAGTCATCTTATTTTCAACAAAACATGTATCCTGGCTTTTGAATTACAATTGTAACTTCATCAAACCGGATAAACCAAACATGTATAAATAAAATTCAAAATAAAGTTTTACTAGGTTGTTTAACGTCGTGCGTTGCGCCGAAACGAAGCAAATGATAATGTTAAACATACGTTATTTGAAAATAAAGTATATTGTTTAGAAAACCAAACCATCATAATCGGTAAAATTTATCATCGTGCCGTAAAACGATATCAAATAAATACTCTATTTTGAATGAACTTCATTTTTAACAATACTTATATAAAAATGTCAAGAGGAAAAAATAAGCACAACTGCGTACTTAAGTTTCTTTTAAATAACGAACAGAAGTTATTAAAGAAATATTAAATTAATCGATAAAGACATTAAAATTTAAAAAAAGAAAAAAGAATTATGAAAAACAAAAAATAAACAATAAAGGTAGTATGGTTTAAAAAAACAAACATGTTAAAAGTAAATATAATAACAAAGTATTATAATATTAAAATATTTAAAAAATATGGTTTAAAAAAAAAAGAAATGTGTTAACATATTAAAAAAAACTATATATTATTATAAATTTAAAATTACTATTCATCTCCATTGTTAACATCTCCATTGTTAACACTTGTCATTCTCTCATTTAATTGATTAAAATTATTAATAATACTAATAATAATAATATTTAATCTAATTTAATACAAATAATAATAATATTTAATCTAATATAATACAAATTCTTATTATTAATTCAATAACCTAAACTAAAACTTCAATAGAATCTTAAATCCTAGCTAAACAAGTTTCAAAATTAATAATAATATTAATATGTTAGACTAAATCGTTTTCAGAGTTAATTACAGTCAAAATAAGTGGCGTGGAGTAGCCAATTGTGGCTCCAACCATAAAAGCGGAAAAACTATATTATCTTTCATTCACATCACTTTTTGATAACTGTTAACTTTCGTGTAATTGTTTATTTAAGCGGAAAAAGACAATTGAGATACCCCGTAGAGAGCCATGTGTCCCTAAATATTTTCTTTTATTATATAGTATAGATTATTATCAATAATATTAATAATAGGTTTAGAATCAAATACAAAGATTCAAAAAATAAGAAGTCGTACAAAGGGTATCAAATAGACTCTGATTGACCTCATTCAACTGACATTAGAGCCGTCTTATCGAACTCTACGACATTAATTAATATGTACGAGTTGATGGGTTACATTTATATTAACTCATTTATGTCAATATGGTATGTAAATGTCTCTGTCTTTGTTTTGTATTTACAGGAAATATTTATACTATATAGTTTAAATTGTTCAACCCGTGTAACACACGGGGAACTAACCTAGTATAATATAATATAACTAGACTATCAACCAAACAAATAAAATAAAATCCAACAAGGTTAAAAATGTAATTTTACATTCACTTCACTTTATTCCGCTAGCCCAGAAACTCTTAAGTGGGCTCAAAACATTTACATCGGTCTACTACAATAAGGCCAAAATAAATAAATAAATACAATAAAATAAAATAAAATCATGTGCTCGATGGAACGTAGGTTGTGTAAGCTTTTACTATTAAAAGATGAAATCAGACACGGCCACTCGTTTATTTTGAAGCGATGAGGATCGACGATTTATGGGTTTCGAGAGAAGATGATCAAAGATTTATGGCATCAAATTGGTTAAATCTTGCAAGCATAATGCATGATGGCCAAATTAGTTTAATGTTGATGGTCAAGTTGGTTCAATCTTGTAAGCTTAATGCCTAATGGTCAACTTAGTTTTATGTTGATGGCCAAACTGGTTCAATTTTATAAAGATAATGCCTCATGATCAAGTTGATTCAATCAAAACCATAAGAAGCCAAATATAGCTATGTTTCTATCTCATACTAATTTTATTTTTCCAGGTAGCTGACTCCGTGTGCGATCATGAGATTATTTTCTGTTTACCTTTACTTTATATATTTACTATATTATATATTGTTATTTTCTTATCATTGCGTTATGATCTTTTGTTAGGTTTAGTGTTTTCTAGTGCTTTATTATTTATCTTTCAGGTATATAAAGGTTGAAGGAAAATAACAAATCAGAATGGGTAGTTTTCATGCCGTGTCTCTGTTACTTTTGTTATTTTAATCGGGTCTGACCGTCTAAAGGCTTCTTTACAACACATGTTGTAGCATTATAAGATACCAAAATTAGCTATATTATCTATTTCCATACTAATTTCTTTTATGGTCAAGTTATTCTACAAAAGTTTTTAATTGTAAGAAGTGTAAGAAGGATTTATAGAGTGACAAATGTCCAATAACCTAAAACTAAACCCACTACATCACCACCAAAAACCTAAACACCCACCCCCACCCCACCCCACCCCACCACCACCCAAAAACCTAACCCCCCCCCCCCCCACCCCCCCAAAAAAAACTATAGTTCGTGTGGAGCTATCATGAAGACAATCTCGAGTTTACCTTTATATTTAGAAAATGTGTAGTGGTACACATGAATGAATAATGCCCCCACCCATGGGCGTTGTGCGTCATGTGACAGTCCAATCAGCAATGGGACGTTTTTTTTAAATAGGTGTAGTGGGAATGTGGACATTATCCTATATATTAAAAAACAAAGCCTATGAATAGTAACCTACAACACTTCTCTGAGCCACGTGACAAACCTAATGAATAGTAAACCCTCATTTTGTTTGGTGAAACTTCAGCCGACACCTCCTACATTTCTTCTCTGCATCTCTTGAAGAAACCCTATCTCTTAAGTTCAGCCACACACCAAGTCTCTGCCTCTCTACCTCTTGCAACTCCGACCACCGGAGTGAGCTCCGGCATATCTATAAGAACCCAAAAACACGATCATCATCACTTTCTCATCTCTACAACCCACTTCATCTCAAAACCCTAACACCAAACCCACCATCACCGCTCCACCATCACATCTGTAAAGAAGTCCAGAATAAGTCTCTTCTTCTTTTGACAGCTCCTGCGGAAACGACAGTGGCGGCTAGGGTTTCGTTTGCCGTTTCAAGCGACATCAGTGGAACCAGATGGTGATGGCAGTTAGGGTATTACCACAGTGATGAGGATGATGTAATTGATTCGTTGTGCTTTTCCAATTATCAAGGTAAAACCCGTCTAACCCACCCCACCAATCTCATCAGTGCTGGTATTATTATTGTTGTTGTTTTAGTTTACTTTATTACACTTTCATGCGTTGATGATCTGTAAATGGTTGTTTCTTGCTTAATAATTTCTTTGCGAGATGGTGGTTGTTTGTTTGGTTGGGCTGTTAGCTGGCTGCTGGCTTTAGGCTTAAACTTTTGTTGGTCCTATACATATTTTCCCCTGATTTCAAACTGTTGTGTGGTTTTTTGTTGTGTAATATGGTTATTGTAGTATCTGTTGAGGATAAATATCGATTTCGTTTTGTTTTGTTTTGATTTATCCAAATTAGAGTAGCATTCATGTATAATAATATAGCAATCAGACATTAGTAATGGCAACATTTGTTTGGATGGACAGTTGTGGCATAACATCTTGGTTTAACCTGTTAAAGTTAATTATTCTTGCTGAGTGTTTGTAATATTTAGTTTATTGAATACAAGAAGTTATGCTGTTAAGTTTCGTTTTTAAGATTGGTTATTAAAGCTTATCATGCTTTTTAAAAGAAGCAAAAATAATCAACAAAACTTAAAACGGGAGAAGGATTAACATTATCTAGGTAGATGTTTTCGTTTAGGATTAATTGGGAACTCAAGTCACAGAGCGGATCAAGTAAAAATATTTGGCCAAAAAGTGTAGCGTTGACCTATAAAGCCTTAATAACACGCACTGCAATTTAATTTTTTAAAGCCTTAAAATTAAGACAAAAAGTGTTGTGTCCACACTCCACCTATAAAGCCTTAAAACTACTTGGCCTTAAAAAATATTTATAAAGCCTCGGTATGTTAATATGTACGGGTCGAAGAATACTTTTATTGTAAACCTACTTTTTGTAAAAGGGTTCAATCAACGTTAAGTCTTAGAAGGGTTGCTAAAAATTTGCAAACGCTACTCTTATTAACTAAGGTCATGATAGGATGGTACATACAGTTAGTTCAGATCTACTAAGAAGCAAAAAGATTTTAATTTGTCAAATAGCATTTGATACTTATTTTTATTTGCTGCATACATACCCAATACTTATTGATTAAACAGAAGTTTCTGAATCCGTCACCGGTAAAATTAGTTTTTAAAAGTATTGATGATGATCTTCGATCAGTTTTTTGACATTTATATGACTAATTATAGTTGACATGGACATGGGGGAGCAGGACATATTCATATAGATGGAACAGAGTATCGATTAACCAGCTTCATTGGCACACAACTACCAAGCATACCGTCAATGGCAGAAGGTACCATAGTGCAACCTTTCTGCAGTGACTGACGGTACAAGTGATGATTTCTTGATGGCAAAAGATACACACGTGCTAATTTCTGTATTAGTTTAGCGTTGCCATTGTAGTCGATCTTTGTCGGTAGTGATCTTACTGAAATCTTTATCGGTAATCATGTTCCTGGCAAATAGCTCTATTTAACTACTATTGGTGAATCGTCTTAGTAATCATATTCATGAAGCGGCGCAACGCGCACGCCGGAAAATACCTAGTTATGTTAAAATGGGTATAATAGAACTAAATAAAAAAATATCAAAAAATGATATTGGCCAACCATCAGGAAATTCATTGGCCAAAAGGAATGAACAAGGGTGTTGAAAAAAGAACACCAAACATTTTTTTTTTTTTTTGAAGAAACCTCTCAGGGGGCGGTTCCAAGGCGTGGAGGGGCGTTTTTTTTTTTTTTTGGGAAAACGCCCAAACCCCCTCCCCCTACGTGTGTTCATATTTTATATCTTATTTTTTTTATATAGTATTATTATTTTCCTTATCAGTATGTTATGCTCTTTTGTTAAGTTTATGGTTTTCTAATTCTTTACTTTTTTATCTCTTAGATTTAAACTGGTTGAAGAAAAGCTTGAAATAGGAATGAACTGTTTTCATTTTGTGTGGCCGTTACCTGTTTCTTTTCAATAGGCTTAAGGGTTTGTTTATATGTTTAGTAACATTACAAGACACCACAATTATCATGAAGAAAATCATGTGTTAACCTTCTTTACCTTGTATGTTCTTTTTTTTTAATTTATATAGTATTGTTTTTCCCCCATAAATCCATGTTAGGTTTATTAGGGTGATACTATTCCCACCCCCCTAATTCCTGATTACACCCCCCTACAAAAACATCACATCCATCAATCCATAAATCAATCATTTGCTTTTTGTTTTTAGTTTTTTTTGTCTTTTTGTTGTCTTTTTAGTATATTTTGGTGTTTTTTTGTTATTATTATTATTATTATTATTATTTACTATTAGTAATGAATTATTATTATTATTAAAATTGAAAAAAAAAAACGTGTAAAAGGGATCATATAATTGGTGCTATATTAAAATTGAAAAAAAAAAACGTGTAAAAGGGATCATATAATTGGTGCTACATGGTGCCTCAAATTATTGTTTGTATGTAGTACCATGAACCTGTATGTAGTAAATAATAATATAGTTGGTGCTAGGTAAAAAGTATCAGCCTCAAATTATTGGTGCTACATATAATTGGTGCAATGTTTCGTAAGCTTCATTTCTATCGTTGCTACAACTAATGATAATGAAGATGATCATATTCTCATACTATCGGTGATATTATTGTTTTCACTTCAGTGCATTCGCTTCATATACTTGAGAAAGCTATTCAAAGAGCTCCATAAATTTACTTGTTCAAAGAGTGATCTATTTATGCTTCATCATAGCATTCAGAAAAGTTAAAGAGATGTCTGGATTTTCAACAGATCAGGTATAGTTTTTAATTCTCATGTTTCAAGTTTCAACTTAGTTATATAATCTAGCTAGGTAGGTCTTGTTTTAGTTTAAATGAGTTTGTTTGGATAATATATATTTTGTAACTACTCAAGCTTGTTCACCTAATATTTTGTAACTAATATTAGTTCACTTTTAAGTGTTCAAGTCTCGTGAAGAGTTGATGGAATGGGTTAGAAACACCGGACGTAGTCTTGGTTACGCTATGGTGACTAAAAGATCGAAAGCTAAAAATGGCTACGTGTCTAAAGTTGTACTTATGTGTGATCGTGGTGGTGTGTATAAATCAGATAAAGATTCAAGTAGAGAGACCGACACTAGAAAGATAAATTGCCCGTTTGAAATGGTAGGGAAATTTTCAAAAAAGAATGGTTCTTGGACGTTAAAAGTAAAACCTGGTGAGCATAACCATCCACCCGGAGAATATATGGAGGGACACCCAATCCTCAAACGATTGACACCTAATGAACACCAATTGGTGGCAGAGTTGACGGGGAAGGGTGTGTTCCCAAAAGATATTTTAGGTGTTATGAAGGAGCGTGATGAAAATAATGTCTCTACAATTAAAAACATATATAACGCACGTGATAAAATTCGAGCAACGGATCATGAAGGAGCGTGATGAAAAAGTTTACTACAAATGTTAAAAGCATTAACCAATCCAAGTATACCTGATGTTAAAAAAAATACTCGTG
Organism: Helianthus tuberosus; assembly: GCA_030545235.1. Classification (NCBI taxonomy): domain Eukaryota; kingdom Viridiplantae; phylum Streptophyta; class Magnoliopsida; order Asterales; family Asteraceae; genus Helianthus; species Helianthus tuberosus. The sequence goes on along the minus strand of CM060419.1, from coordinate 146,848,409 downwards.
GACGACCAACTACAAAATCCAAACAACAAACAATACCGAACCCTGCAATTGCTAAACCGCCCCTTCAACGAACCTACTCTCAGAAGCCTCCAAGGCACAGTCCGTTTGGGAACTCCCAAGATCATGATTACACTCAAGAGCCTGCAAGGCATAGTTCATTTACGAACTATCAAGAGCAGGATTACACTTAAGAACCTGCAAGGCATAGTTCATTTGTGAACTCCCAAGATCATGATTACACTCAAGAGCCTTGGAGACATAGTTCATTTACGAACTATCAAGAGCAGGATTACACTCAAGAACCTGCAAGGCATAGTTCATTTGTGAACTCCCAAGATCATGATTACACTCAAGAGCCTTGGAGACATAGTTCATTCGGGTATCTAGAGACTGATGATTATGTTGGTTACATCAGTCCAGGCGTGAACTATCAAGTGCCTGGTGAAACAAGTCCGTTCATAAATCAAGATATTTACGGAAAAAAACCATTCAAGGACGATCCTGGTGAACCAAGTCCGTTCATGACACAAGATACAGACGGACAAGGTTTTTTTACCAACCTTTTAAACACACCGGGATATGATTTCATGGGGTTGAACCAAGATATTGTCGGACAAAGTTCTTTCGCCAACTCTACAAGTGCGCCAGGCTATGACTTCATGGGGTTGAACCAAGATCAAGCATCACAGGTGATACACAACTATATTCATCTAATTCCAGAAATCTTCCATGCGTATGTTACACGCATACATAACGTGTTAGGTGATGGAAATTGTGGGTTTCGGGCGACAGCTTCTGCTCTCAGGTACGGTGAAGATGAATGGTTATTTATCCGGAGATCACTGATGGAAGAGCTACTCGAGTTTAGAAATAAGTACACTAAGGCTTTCTTAGGCTCATTCAAAGATGTGTTCACGTCCTTGGCTTGGTCAGGATCGGGGTTTGCACCTGAAAAACACTGGATGATTATGCCAGAGACAGGATTCTTGATTGCGAACAAGTTTAATGTGATCGTTCATTTTTTATCTCAAGAAAAAAGAAACAGTTCTACTTGTTTTTCGCTTTGGAGAGGCCCTCACGAGTTCCCAGAAAAAAAATAATTACAATTGCACACGTGAATGGTAACCATTTTATAATGGTAGAATTGCAAGGAGAGTATCCAATTGCCAGCACAAACAACCTATGGAAATTAATGAGAGAAAATGATGCAGCTGGCTGGGAGAATATATTTGAATCACGTCAAAATATGTATAAGTCTTGGATAGCACAACCTGCTACATTTGGGGGGTGTATAGATTAAACCTCGGTATGTAAATTATTAAATGATAATAATTTTGTAAAAAAATACTTATTTTTATATAGCTTTTGTTACAGCTATAAATATAATTTGATAAATTATAACAATAAAAACTAATAATAAATAATATATCATTACTACTACTACTACTAATAATAATAATAATAATAATAATAATAATAATAATAATAATAATAATAATAATAATAATAACTAATTAAATAATAAACTAATACTAAATAACTAATAATTAAATAAAAGAATAAAAAAAGACAACAAAAAGACAAAACAGACTAAAAACAAAAAACAAATGATTGATGGATGTGACATTTTTGATAGGGGGGTGTAATCAGGAATTAGGGGGGGTGGGAATAGAATGAGCCTTGTTGTTTTCTAATGCTTTAGGGGTTTAAATAGGGTGAAGAAAAGCTTGGGATTGAAATGAACTATTTTCATGATATTCAACGTGGTTGTTCTTGTATAGTTTTAATCAGGCCTAGAGAGGGGCCTCTTTATAGCACGTTTTCTCAACATTTTCAACTCCATACTAATTTCTTTTATTTATTATTTTTGTAGGTTAAACAATGTCCAAAAAGTTAACTTTGACCTTTTGTCTTGAATTCCACATTTTCATTTTACATGTTACACGTAGTGGGCGTGGATTTTTCAAAATTTGCCACCAATCACGCCCAATAACGCCGGTTCCCCACCCTCCGGGGCGTGTTTGGGCGTTATTTTTGAAAAAAACCTCTCCAACGTGATTTAAAACACACCTTGCCCCCCATTTCTTTGTACAATCACCTTTCATCTTCCTATTTTTTATCCAATAAGATTTTTTAATGGTTTTTATTTTATTTAATTATATTACATCTCATTTAACATAATGCCTCACATCCCCGCTACACCCCTTTTGTAAAAACGCCCAATAATGCCCCATTGCTGACTGGGCTGCCACATGGCGCAAAACGTCTTAGGGTGGGGCATTATTCACCCAACGACTACGCATGGTCTTAGGCACTTTTAAAATTGATTACCATCTTGCTCGTAGTTGTACCACTATGAGTGATCTAATGGCAAGTGTCCACTTGGATAAATGTTGTATATCGGATCACCAACCCGCTCACTACAGATATTCAACGATATTCTTCCGAATGGTCGTTTCCGATTTCCGCACGAAGCAAGTTGAAGACCCATGCTAACAATACAAATTCTCTACACAATCATGCATGGACCACGTTCCCTTATTCCAAGCATCTTTTATATATGTATAATATTAATTTGCTATGCATTTTAATTCCCAGTACTTTGTAGCTTCCATTTTGCAATTAGTTTCTAGTTAGTTAGTGGTCTATAATTTAGAAACGTGTGTCATCAGTTTATTTTCTTTTCTATATGTAATTGGTGAAGTGCAAGACAGTGAGTATTTTATACTTTAAAAATGCATTTGGTTTTATCTCTTAAGTGTGAGAGTTAAATTAATTTTTCTTTGCTAGCTCAATTTTGGCTTGGTGTTCTTAGATACGATTTCCGGAGTTGTGTATATATATCTTAATTCGGTTAAATATCCACTACTAGAAAATCTGAAACTTCTTACACCAGTTTTCGTAGGAAATGCGTAATAAAACTAGCTTTCCAACGCACTTATGACAAATACCTGATGTAGGAAAACGCCTCGTAGGAAACCCGTTTTCAACGCATTTCCGACGAAACTTCCTACAACTAACATTTCCTACAAAATTACTTTGTCGCAAATTGCTACGAATCTCTTACAATATATTTAACTATTAACTTTTAGGATTTTTTTAGCTACACATTTCTGACAAAAAAAAATAACAGATTATAGTACAACATCATTTGTGACACATTTCCGACAAATAAATAAAAAGTGTTGTTACAAATTTCCGACACAATAAACAAAAATTAAATATAAAAATCACCTAATTTTGTAACAATTTTCCGACGAAACTGAGTATGTTTTATGTAACGCTTTGCATTTTTGTACTTTCCTTATTTAGAAAGTGCAATCGTATTTCTATTTATGGAAACTTGTACTCGTATCATATTCGTATTTCATTTCCAAGTTTGTAATCCGAGAGCTTGATCGTAATGAAAATTCATTCTTTATACATATTTGTTATACATACAACCAGTCGGTTAAGTACGTATTTTGATACTCATTATACGTACAAATACTTATACATGTATTCACGATACTCGAATTATAGTTACATACGTTTTATATACTTGAAAACCTACTAAATATGAAAGTTCTAGCTTAAAATAATAAACAAAAGGAAGTTCATGGGCCATATTGTAAAAAGAATAAACTTAGGACAGACAAGAGTAGCACCGCGTCGCGCGACCCCTTCCTCTCTTTCTGGCCGCGTGACGCCAAACCCTCCGATCCGTAGAAGCTGGTTTCTTGGCTACGGGTTGGCTAACTTTCTCACCTCCAAACTCACCCAATCACCTTTAAACTTCGTTAAAACTCTAACCCTAACCAAACACTATATAAACAGGCTTCTTATCACCCATTTTCACTTTCCAAACTCATCTACACTCTCAAATCACTCCCAAATCAGTTGCAAACTTCAGAAATGACAGATTGTTCTAAGTGTCAAAGTGAACACTTTTCTCACTTTTCATCATCTTTTCTTCATCTCTTCTTCCATTACAAAGCTTGGAACACCTCTAGGAGTGTTTCCACAAGTTTACCATGGTAAACTAAGGTAGAACATCACCATTTTGAGGTCCAAACTTTCTGTTTTGGAAGAACTTTGATTTAAATCTTTATAAACATGTTAACACTTATAAAATCTTGTACCTACCTTGCCTCTAATCAAGTCCATGGTTTGAGAGCTTGTGTATGGTTGATTCTTACAAGTTTAGAGGTGCAAACACCCTCTAAACTTTCTGTTTTGATAGGGTTTAGACAACCCACAAGTGTTGAAACCATCCAAGTCTACCATAGTTCATATGGCAAGACTTCTGTTTTGGTGAAGGTGTGAACCTTGGAAGCCATGGCTATCCTAACTTGTTCCACCACCTCACTTGATGTTTTATCATGATATTCCAAGTAGTTTCCTAGTCCTAAAGTAACATAACCCTGCCGCATCTCCAACATTTTCCATGATGGGTATGAAAGCCCCGGTTGATCTTACTTGGCTACTTGATGAACTTGTTAGATAGTTGTATTTCCATTTTTATTCATGACCATCCGAATCATCCTTTTGATGATTTGTGCATTGGTGAATTAATATAATGAGATTAATCATACCTCCATGCTTGACTTATATGATATCTTTGACATTCATGATGGACTTAGTATTGGGTATACTATATAATATATAAAATGTATATATATATATATATATATATATATATAGCCGAATTCATGATGCTAATCGGTTTGTGGTTATGTGTTATGAACTTAGGTTATTTTATCTTTGTTCTAAGTTCCTCGTATTTTTATTCTAATGGGAAATTTAGTACGCATGAAATCACATATAAACTTAGTATCAAAACGAGTACTTGGACAAGATATATATTTATGAATACATACTTTTTGTACTTAAATTCCAATTCGAATCCGAACTCTCTACAAATTCGAATACTCACACACCTTCGTTTACCCCATGTAGGATAACCTCGGTGTACCAACACTCTCGTTCGTCGACTCGTGGATTTAAAAAGGAAAGCCTTGCAAAACCGTGAGTATACTCGACCCGTTTACTTTTTACACTTTTGGGTGCAATATGTTCCATGCTAATAAAGATGCAACTCACATACTTTATGCTTAAAATCACAAACAAACATTCCAACATACATGCTTATACGTTATACGTGAACTCATATATGCTAGACTATTCTTATGCTTTATACTTGTCATTAACTTCGTACAAGCCTCCCTTAACATGTATAGCACTATAGGAGTAACGCACCGCCCGTATTCTTGAGGTCATGCTAAGTTAAACAAAACGGTCTAGTCATTGCTATAATTAGATTACACTAGCGGGAATCTTTGGTTTGACTTGTATAGTTGCATGCTAGCATATTATGTTAGTTTAAGTTGACGTTTATGCCATGTGGAATTGTTAAACTTTTATACTTATGCTATAAGACAAAGTTGTATACTCGCCAATACTTTTGTATTGAACTATACTTTGAAACGTGTTACGGGAAATTGATGATGATGATGATGATGATGATGATGATGATGATGATGAAATCTAGTAGGATGGACTAGAAACTCATTTTAGAAATCTAGTTTTTTTGTTGTATTGTTTCATGTATTTCGTTGTAATGTTTCATGAATCGTGTCGTACTTTGTCTCAACGTTGTACTTGAATATTTTGAAATGAAATGAAATTTGAGTTTGTTAAATATTGTCGCAAAAATAGTGTTATGAAGTCTCTTAAAATCTCGTTTTCGTCTCACTCCGATGTTTCCGCCATTGGTTGGGGTGTGACAGATTGGTATCAGGGTCATAACTATAGGGAATTAGGTAGAATTGCCATGATTTGACATAGTCTATAGTTTAAGTCCCAAACTTTGACCATTCTCTCTTTTTATGCTTAAAATGTTATATTCTTCCTACTTTGCTTCTTTCTCATTCTTTTGTCTTAATTATACACACGTCTTTCCAAAGACGTTACACAAACATATACTTGAAGACATGAAGACACCCATATCATACAAATGAGACGACTTCACCAAAATAGGCGTGAAACCCACACTTTGGTGAACGACTCTCAATCTGCGTTATTCGATTTTGCACGCAAATACGCCATCAAGTTAGGAGTGAAATCCACATCTTTATGGATAATTTCTTTTCTAACTCTAGTGGACCCTCCTCATCAAGTCGGAATTTATTTTCTCGACCCGTTTGGTGAGTACTAACCACACTTAGGGTACGATATTACCAAGTTAGGGGTGAAACCTGCATCTTGACAACTAGTCCCACTCCTCGATTTTCTATCCCGCCAAAGTTTTGACTTTTCAATCTATTAGGGACGGTGAGTAATTGGAAGGGTGAATACCCTTAGTCGCTTCTCGATGAGAGTATTCTACCTATTAGGCCAAAACACGTTTCCCTAACTCGAAAGGACTTTTGATTCTTACTTACGTTTTGTGACACTCCAAGTTGTACGTTAACTCTCTTTTATGCTATCTCAATTTTAATGTGTTTTATACTTGATACTTCATTCGTTTCAAGACCGATGCACAATTCGCACGTTTCCCGCAACAAAACAATAATAATTCTCGAGAACAAACTAAATTTACAATCCTTTCGTCTTCATACGTGATGATACATTGTGAATACATGCTATACTTATGCAAATACGTGAAACCTATGTGCTATTTGGATTATTCATGCTCCTACATGCAAACAAACGTGATTTTTATAAACATATTATGATTAAGTCTCCTCCTTTATCCTCTATTTCGATCTTTTAGATGTCTTCTTCCACTCGTCGTCTCTCCAACTCTCGCAAGGGCTCCAAGTCAAGTGTGAAGCCGAACTCTGACTCGATGTAGAAGAAGGATATGATGAAATTCATGACCAAGAAAATGGCCAAGGTGATTCCCGACATTGTAAGCAAGGTTCAAACCCCAAAGAACACCGAACCCCTCATGGCTCGATCGATCCCAAGGCTGACCCACCCAAATCCACCTTCACCTTCAAGCAATTCAACTCGTGCAACCCGATGCCTTTCACGGGCGAAGAAGGTGCAACCAAGATGCTTCAATGGTTCGACGCCATTGAGTCACGTTCCGACAAAGTGGGTGTCCCGATCATCTACCCACCACTAACGCCACCGGCGTTTTCCGATCAAGGGCACTTGATTGGTTGACGGCCGAAGGCAATGCACGTGGTGACGACACCGCTTACACCTTAACGTGGACCGAACTTAAGTAGCTGATGAAGGATGAGTTTTTTCCTCCACATGAGCTTCAACAACTCGAAAACGAGTTTTGAAACCTTAAGCAAGTGGGGAGCGACAATGTCGGCCTTACAACTAGGTTCAAGTAGCTGAGTGTTCTTTGCCCTGGTCAAGTCGATACTACCGACAAGGCCATCACTAAGTACATTCGATGCCTTCCCCCATCCATCTTGAACTTCGTCGAGTCAACTCAACCAAATACACTCGAAGACACTTTTCTTTTGGCAGCCAAGTTAAACCACAATAGGATCTTGGATGGAACCTTCGACAACAAGGGTTCATCTAAGGCCGCTCACCAAGCTACCACTGAAACCACCATTGAACCCACACCAAGTAAACCACCCACCCAAAACAACAACAAGGGTAAGAAGCGGAAGGCTTCAAACCAAAACTCCGCAAAATCCTTAACCCCTACAACAAGTCGCTCTCACCCAAAACCCTGAGCCAACAAAGAAAGCCAACACTGGGACTCATCCCAAGTGTAACACCTGCTTGTACCATCACCCGATCCATACACCGTGCCGCCTTTGCACCAACTGCAATAGGTTTGGGCACTTTGCCACCCAATGCCGAAGTGATCCAAAGCCACAAGGCAACTGTCACACCCCTATTTTCCACGTGTCACCAGTGGGCCCGGTGGGGAGTATCGTGACATAGTTGGTATCATCATAGACAAACAACACAATATATAAATGCACAGCGGAAGCAAAGATAGATTCATTTCAACTTTAATAAAGTGTAATAATAAATATCACTGATAGTTGAAACGGATCCACAGGTGGATCAAAATAAAACAAGATATTGTTCAACAGTTTATTATCGTCCAAGCTTGCGAGACATATTGTGGACGCTCTAGAAGACAGCCAGCCTATTACGTGTAGTAGCTGCACTTAACCTTTTGGGAAAATACGTCAGTTTACACTGGTAAATACAATTTAACTGACTCATTTTAAAAATGGTTGAAAATTGGTTTGAATGCACATGGCACAAAACATTTTATAACTTGGGATAATTATTTAATATAATAATCTTGTGAACGAATTGCATGTTACTTGTGCGTTCAGTAGCCCGGATCTTGTCCGGGTTAAAGATCAATAGACCCTCCACATTAGAGTTATACACTGACAGGTGTACGCCTACACCCCGTGCTCAGGTCGTGGCCATCTTGTAAGATGATGCCGAGGATATCCGGGACATGGTCATTAACCCCCCAAAGGCTTTAAGTGAACAAGACTGTTTAAACAAGCTGATCAAATTATTCAATTAACCATTCAAAGATGTAAGATTTGATACTCGATCAAGCGGTATTCTATATACCGTAACCCAAGCCTGTATAGGGAAAATAAGTTAAAAGTATTTACCTTGGTAAGTATATATCTCAATAAGCAAGTGAAGGTAGCTTTTACCGGTGCTCCTAATCTGGAACGAAGGTTTATAAATAACCTATTAGATTTCTAACGGGTCTTTATTTAAGCTTAAGCTTAGACCGGTTAGCTTTAAGGACGAAAACGGTTCAAACGCACGATTAAGCGAAGACCGGATAGAATGTGATTTAGACCCGACAAGTTTGAATACTTGTATAATATGGGTATACTAAATACATTCTGGATTTTGAGACAAAAATGATAATGTTTGACCCGTCTCGGTCAATTTATGCAAACTAGTTACATAAACCGAACCGAACGCGAAAAGAGCGTTACGGGTAACCGTAAGAGTCATATGCAAGTTCCCTGAGATAATATGCTCTAAATATGTTATAATATCAGTAAGTTATTTTCTATTATGCCCAAAACGGATTTAAACACAATTTATGCCCCATAAGGGCATTTTGGTCATTTAAAAGATTATAAAAGAGTTAAATTAGAAATCTGAGTTACAGGTCTGGTTTATACAGTAAATATACTTAATTTAACTTGTTATAACAGTAGGGTATGACCCATATGTGAAACTTATCATTTAAAACCAAACTATGCACCTTAGGGGTATTTTGGTAATTTCACAAGGGCTAAAAATGTCAAAATTGGAAACCTGAGTTTATAAACTTGTACTTACTGTTATTTTATAAAAATATTCTAAGAACATCAGTAGGTATCAACCTTATATGTTTAATATGGTTATAGTACATACTATGCGATAAAAATGCTTAAAAAGGTGATTTAGAGCCGTTTCCAGGTTTTTAAAAGAAAACTGATATTTTTATATTTCCAGAATGCTCAAAATATTTTATTTAACAAATAAAATCAGTAGAAAAAGGTTTGGGGTCAAAAGGATTTGTAAAACTCATTTTATGGCCTAAAAGGGCAAAATCGGTATTTATCGAATTAAACTTAGAGACCTATGATATGATCAGCCAAAAATTAAATAAAAATCTTTAAAAATCCCAAAATATTATATAACATCAGTGGTAAAAAAGTTTGGTATCAAAAACTGGGTTTAAATAGGTTATATGCTAATTACGCCGTTTAAGTAACATAAGGCTTTCAAATTACGATATTGAGCATAACTCTTAATCTGGACTTCAAACTGATATCAAATTTTTGGTGCAAGTTTATAAATCAGTAACAAACTTTTCTACTCTTTCACTTTTTCAAAAATCACGTTTTATAGCAAAAAGGGCATATTAGTCAACTTTTAAGCATAAATCGGAAACATGCATATGGACCGGATAAGTGTTGAACCAAGTTGTAAAATCTCAGAGAGTTAAAAATATATAAAAATTGGTCCAAAATAAGCTCTAATGCAGATCTCAAACATGCATGTACGGATCAGAACCGATAGTCAAAGAAAAAGTCAATTTATGTGACTTTTGGTTCCGATTCGGGTTTAAACTGAAAATTGTCGAGTTGATCATGATGAAACATGTTCTTACATTAATTACAAAGTTATTTTGATGATCAAACAGGTTGCATGTAGCCTACATTGCTAATTATGCTTAATTTTGCAAAAACACATTCTGTTGACTTTTTAAGAAAAGCTTTGACTCGACAATCAACATGCTTAGAGTGGGATCTGAAAATACCCTTTTGAGGGTTTGTTACCCACATAAATACCAACTTGTAGGTACTTTCAATTTGAGAAATGACTGAGCCATTTTCGTTTAATCACAAAGTCAAACAGAAATTACGATGGATTGACTTTCGGTTGAATAACTAAGCTAGAACGAATTTGAAAGAGTTATGAACACTTACAATGGTCCTAAATAAGCTTAGAGGTCACTAGGAAGATGCCTTGTCGTCCAGAAAGCTCCAGGAGTTGTCTTGTGATTTTTAGAAAATGCAAGTGTTCAAAGTTTACTACTTCAAGACCCTTATATGCAGATTTGATCTGTTTAGAGGCTGCCATGTGAGTCTAGGATTGTAGTAAGAAGCATACAAGTGTCCCTAAATGCATGTAAGTCGATTGGTGAGGCTCTGGAGTCGACAACAGCTGGTTACAACTCGCAAAACAGAACTGACTGGCAGCTGCGCATGTTTCTGCGCTGGCAGGTCTCTCGGGTGGCGCGAGACCCCCCTCGCGTGGCGCGAGCGTGTGTTCAGCAGGTTACAAGTTTTCCAATATTTACATTTTGGTCCTTGGTCCTTTGTAACGTTGTTTTGGGTCCTTTTCTTGCACATTAGGCCCTAAATTCTGATTTTTAAGGGCCTTGGGATATTTACAAACATGGTAAAGTCCTTGGTTAACTTTGCGCTTACCCGAAAAGTCACGAAATCAACGTTAACGTATTTAACCCTTCGTGTACGGTTTTGATCATAACTTTCTCATACGATAACGAAACTCGATGAAATTTTTATCACATATTCTAGTGAGTATATTTTATCATTACAAAGCTTCGGGTTTGCCAAAAGATCACTCAGAGGTATACTTTCAACATGTTGACACTTTTAGCCCCTATAGTTTGTAATTCCTCACTTTCTTACATCTTCCGCTTCGTATGATCCATGATTTATCCGTTTAAGATTATAAACATCATGTAGGGTTATTTTAGAGCCTATTTATCCATTGTTGACACTTTGGACCCTTACATTCACATAGTTTCACTGTTTGTCAACTTTAGTCCCTCTAAAGTATGTTTCACATATTCAAAGCCCATGACACGTGTCAATACATTATTGGACGTAAATTTTTCGAGGTGTTACATCCTCACCCCCTTAAAAGAAATCTCGACCCCGAGATTTACTGAAACAAATGAGGGTATTTTTCTTTCATCGTGGATTCTACCTCCCATGTGTATTCGGGACCTCTACGGGCATCCCATTTGACTTTAACAATAGGTACATGCTTCCTTCGAAGCTTCTTTACCTGTCGATCCTCAATCGACAATGGCTTTTCCACAAATTTCAAGCTTTCATCTATATGTACATCCGTATGCGGTATAACCAGTGATTCATCAGCGAAACACTTCTTCAAATTACAGATGTGGAACACATTATGGATAGCGCTAAGTTCTTCAGGCAAGTTTAACTTATAAGCAACTGACCCGACATGTTCGATAATCTCGAAAGGTCCTATGTATCTCGGACTTAGCTTGCCTTTCTTACCAAATCGCATCACCCCCTTCCAGGGTGATACTTTAAGCAACACTTTATCACCTACTTCGAAGTGAAAATCTTTACGCTTTGGATCCGCATAACTTTTCTGCCTATCCCTGGCAGCTTTCAAACGATCGCGAATCTGGACAATCTTGTCCGTCGTCTCAAAAACTATCTCTGGTCCTGATAGTTGGACATCTCCAACTTCTGCCCAACAAATAGGCGATCTACACTTTCTACCGTATAAGGCCTCAAAAGGCGCAGCCTTTATGCTGGTGTGGTAGCTATTGTTGTAGGAGAATTCGATTAATGGTAGGTTCTTATCCCAACTACCACCCAAATCGATCGCACATGCACGTAGCATGTCTTCCAAGGTTTGAATAGTACGCTCACTCTGACCGTCAGTCTGTGGATGATAAGCCGTACTAAAATTTAAACGTGTGCCCAAGGATTGTTGGAAACTTTTCCAAAAATGTGACGTGTATCTAGTATCTCTATCAGAGATAATAGATACAAGTATACCATGCAGAGCTACAATCTTATCAACGTATAATTGAGCTAACATATCGGAGCTATAAGTCTCCTTGATGGGTAGAAAATGTGCTGACTTCGTCCGTCTATCTACTATGACCCATATAGTATCATTTCCCTTTCTCGTCTTTGGCAACTTGGTGATGAAATCCATCATCACCATCTCCCACTTCCATGTAGGAATTTCAGGTTGTTGTAACAAACCTGACGGCTTTTGATGCTCGGCTTTGACTTGCGCACAAGTCAAACACTTAGCTACATAAGCAGCTACAGACTTTTTCAAACCAATCCACCAGTAGTTGGCCTTTAGATCCTGGTACATCTTATCAGCTCCAGGATGAACGGAATATTTGGAACTATGGGCTTCCTGGAGAATGACATCTCGAAGTCCTCCATAAACTGGAACCCATATTCGTCCATTCAATCTAAGCATTCCGTCTTTGTCACAGGATAACTACTCCTCAGTTACTCCTAGCTTTTCTTCAGGATAGTTAGCTTCCAACACAGCTTCCTTCTGTGCAGCTAACACCCTTTCGTTCAAACTATTCCTGATTTCGATGCGCTTGGCATTGATTCTTATTGGCTTCACTCTTTCTTTTCTGCTTAAGGCATCAGCAACTAGATTTGCTTTGCCTGGATGGTATTTTATCTCACAATCATAATCATTTAGAGTTTCCATCCATCGTCTTTGTCGCATGTTCAAGTCCTTTTTATTGAACAAATGTTGAAGGCTCTTGTGATCCGAATAGATCACACACTTGGTTCCATATAAGTAATGTCTCCAAAGTTTTAATGCAAATACAACGGCACCCAGCTCCAAGTCGTGGGTGGTGTAGTTCTTTTCGTGCACCTTTAGCTGTCGTGAAGCGTAGGCGATAACCTTGCCTTTCTGCATGAGTACACAGCCCATACCAGTGTGTGATGCATCACAATACACCACAAATTCTTCTATACCATCAGGCAATGTTAACACTGGTGCATTGCTTAACTTTTTCTTCAGAATGTCAAAGGATTCCTGCTGCTTAGGGCCCCAATCAAACTTAACCTTCTTACGTGTCAACGAGGTTAAGGGCGCAGCAATCCTTGAAAAGTTTTCGATGAAACGCCTATAATATCCTGCTAGACCCAGGAAACTGCGAATCTCAGTAGGCGTTTTTGGCTCTTGCCAATTCATAACTGCTTCCACCTTAGCGGGATCCACTTGGATACCATGCTCACTTACCACATGTCCAAGGAATTGGACTTCTCGAAGCCAGAACTTGCACTTCGAAAATTTGGCGCAGAGTTTCTCTTGATGTAGAAGTTTGAGAATACAACGAAGGTGTTTCTCGTGATCCTCTTGGCTCTTCGAGTAAATGAGGATGTCGTCAATGAAGACAATGACGAATTTGTCTAAGTAAGGCTTGCAGACGCGATTCATGAGATCCATGAATGCGGCTGGCGCATTAGTGATCCCGAAAGGCATCACTAGGAACTCGTAATGTCCGTAACGAGTCCTAAACGCTGTCTTGTGTACATCTTCATCTTTGACCTTCAACTGATGATAGCCTGACCTCAAGTCGATCTTAGAAAAGTAGCTTGCTCCATGTAACTGATCGAACAGATCGTCGATCCTGGGCAAAGGATACCTATTTTTGATAGTGACTTTATTAAGCTCACGGTAATCGATGCACAGACGCATCGATCCATCCTTCTTCTTGACAAACAAGATCGGCGCTCCCCAAGGGGACGAACTAGATCTAATAAAACCTTTAGCTAACAGATCATCCAACTGCGTCCTTAATTCCTTCATCTCCGTTGGTGCTAACCTATAAGGTGCTCTCGCTACTGGTGCTGCACCCGGGATGATGTCAATTCGGAATTCCACTTGCCTATCTGGTGGTAAACCAGGTAGTTCTTCGGGAAAAACTTCAGGATATTCTGAAATGATAGGGATGTCTTCAACCTTGGGCTTCTGCTCATCAATGGTAACTTGTGCCATATAAATAACACAACCCTTTCCCAAGCATCTAGATGCCTTGAGCATGGACACTTGCTCAGGCAATCCATGCTGAGTATCCCCTTGAATGGTAAGTGACTTACCAGATGGAGTTTTGACTATCACTTGCTTTCTGTTGCACACAATCTGGGCTTGGTTATGCGATAACCAATCCATGCCTATAACTACATCAAAACCGGCGAGCTTAAAGGGAAGTAGGGACAAAGGAAAAGAATGATTCCTAATGGATATAACACATCCATCTAAAACAGTTGAGGCTGTTTCTATTGTTCCATCAGCTAATTCCACCTCATATTTCACACTTAAGGTTCTAACAGGAAGGTTTAATAACTTACTGAACTTATCATCAACAAAAGATTTATCTGCTCCAGAATCAAACAATACCCTAGCAAAAACATCATTTACAAGAAAAGTACCTGTAATAACGTTGTCATCTTGAACAGCTTCCTTAGCGTCCATCTTGAAGACCCTCGCATTGGTCTTCTTTCCATCATCGGCTTTCTTGGTGTACTTTGGGCAATTAGACTTAATGTGCCCTTTCTCGTTGCAACCGTAACATATTGCATCCTTTAGCTTCTTACACTCCAAAGTCTTATGATCCGTCGATTTGCAAATCCCACAGGATCTTACGTGAGACTGTGATCTCGACTCCAAACGACACTTCCCAAAGTGGTTTTTCTTACAAATTTTGCATTTGGGTTTATCCCCCGACTGTTGCCCATCTCTCTTAGATCCCGACCCTTTCCTGTGGTCGTTATTTCCTAGGTGTCTCTTTTCTGATCTTCGTGAGGTGTCGTCCTCACGCTTTCTCTTATTCTCTTCTGAGTTCCTGAGTGCTCTCAACCTGACTACGTCCAGGGTGAGAGAGAGAGATAGATCAGCTACTGATCTGAAAGTTGTAGGCCTCGATGCCTTAACACTTGCTTTAATTTCAGGGGCTAAACCCCCGATAAAACGGGCAATCCTTTTCGGCTCTGGGGTTACCAAGTACGGAACCAACCGAGATAGAGTATTGAAAGTGGTGAGGTATGCCTGGCAGTCTAGATTCTTCATCACCAAAGATAAGAAGTCGGACTCGATCCTTTCAACTTCATGTTGTGGACAAAAATTCTCTTTAATAAGAGCAACAAACTGATCCCATGACATACTGTAGAGTGGGATTTTTCCGGCAGCTTGTATGAGAGATTTACACCACGCCAATGCGTCTCCTTTGAACGATTGTGATACGTACTTTACTACATCTCTTTCAGCACACCCGCTGATATCTACCACCGTATCCATTTCGTCTAACCAGGTCATACAGTCGACCGCTCCTTTCTCCCCAGTAAAGTCTCTGGGTTTACATGAGACGAAGTATTTATACGTACAGGACTTACTATACGGTTCATGTTTCTGCTTGATCTTCTTTATCGGGACACTGTTTTGGTTAGAGGAGTGATGATCCTCATCATTCTTCTTGAGCTCATTTTTCTTAGGTCCATCTCTCTCAGAGGGCGGCTTGCTATGAGCCTCCGAGTGGACTCTCGGTTTAGAATGTGGCGCAGATCGGGTCCTACTCCGGGTCCCGCTCGATTCACTATACTGTCGATTTAGCGCTTCAATAACTGCATCGTTTACTAATGCTTTCAACTCCGCACCCGTTACTAATATTTTAGTATTATCAGGGTTTTCTGCTGGACGACTGTTTAACTCTTCAGACTTAGCCATGTAGTCTTAAATTGCTACATAAAAATAAGGACAAGGTCTATTTAGAAGTCTAAACAGTATTATCGTTCTTGACGATTTATTAACCATGGTAAGCAAAAGCCATATTAGTTAATTTAATAATTTCATTCAGGATTTTTACTAATAATCTTTTTAGAACGAAATATAATATTGGCATAATAAGCCTAGTCACGTAGACAAATTTCTAAATTACAAATTTAGATCTTATAGGATTAAAATTTGAATAAATAAGACAAATCATTCCTTTTCTTGGCAGGGAGTGTATAAACTACAGCTGCCTTTTGTTTTATATGACATTAATTATAACCCGTAGGCATTATGTCACAACCAATTATATATAGAAATATTAAACTTGGATATTTTATTAAAAGGGTGGCGTGTGTGATTTTACGGGTCACACTAGCCAAGAATGTTAACATGTTTACAGATGTTAACAGAGATTTGAATCTTTTTAAACAGGTTCTACCATATTGGCTAGATTTATGACAACATAACAGCTAGGTTTTACCTTTTAAGATCCTTATTATTTTATTAAAATGGTATATCAAAATAATAAAAGCTATTTGTCATTTATTCATATACTATGTTCATGCACATAATTTTAAAAAAATGATGACTTAAATTAACCATTTCAAATAAAAATTAAACCAGTACGAGTTGCCCTAAACGGGTCTTTTACATAAACAACATGCCCACGCAGGGGCCAATAACAAAACAAACAAACCCACGCAGGGGTCAAATAAAAGATATGCCCACGCAGGGGCAGAACAGAAAGAAATACCCTCGCAGGGGTAGAGTACTGAAATAAATAAATGTCCACGCAGGGACATGAGTACCACACTAAAATAACCAACAAACAAAGGATTCAACGATCCTTCTTGTTCTTCCCCTTAATCAGATCCGCTATCTTCTTAAACATCCCCCGATTACGCCTTCGTTCATGCTGCAACCCATGCCGCATCTCCTGACGCACCTCTTGTATCTCCTGAATGATTTCTTGCATTTGGGGCGGTGACATCGCCGGTGCCTGAGGTGGTTGTTGATAAAGCGGGGGTTGAGGAGGCTGCGGTTGATAATAAGGAGGTTGAGAAGGCTGCGACTGCTGATACCCATATGATGGGTACCCATAGGTCGAGGGTCCCGTAGCCCAGGGACCTCCGTAGGGAGCTTCTTGATGGAAAGTGTTGGAGTTTGCTGCTATCCAATAAGGATCCTCCGTAAAGTTGTAACCGGTGTGAATCTGCTGCTCGAAGGGGTTAAATGCTGCAGCACCGGTGTAAGCGGGGATTGGGTCTCCAAAACCTAATGGTGGCTGTGGCGTGACTGGCGCAGTTGCTACTTCTGAGATGGGGTGTGAAGATTCACCCATCTCTGTTCTTCGTGGACTGGTGAGTACCGGCTGCCACTCGAAAGTGGAGGGGTGCTGATACGCACTCCCCCTCGTGCGGACATCCGCAAGGTAGTTCTCCTTCGCCTCGGAGGCGAGGGAGGCTGAAGCGGAGGTGGTGCTGCTGGCGAAGTGATCGCTACAAGTCGGGAATCCTCGGAAGGATTCTGCTGCTGCTGTGGCTGCTGCTGTGGCTGGTGTAGGGGAGAGTGGTGAGGCAGGTGCAGGGGAGAGTTATGGTATGACTGGTGCAGAGGAGAGTTATGGTAAGACTGGTGAAGAGGAGAGTGATGGGGCTGGTGCAAAGGAGAGTTATGATAACTGGGGGTAAACACCCAGTCGTGCTGCTTGAAGTTCTCCTCAAAGCTATCGGGACCATTGTAAGGCGATCCCATGAACGGTGACCCATCTGAAATCTCGATGGGGTGGTTCGGTGTTCCGGAGGGTGGCATAGCAGGATCAGTATCCTCATCAATGTCCATCGGGTTGCCACCGGAAAAGTGGTCTTCTGGTCCAAGTGGGTTAAAACCCACTGCTGCAGCTAAGTAGTCATCAGGGTTGAACTGACCCTGGGAGATAGGTGATGGTTGGTTAAAAGGCGAATTGTGTCCTAGGGGAATGTAGGACCTTTGAGAGTAGTGGGGCTCATTCTCCGAATGAGGCCCAAAGGAGTGTGGGATCGATGGAGAGGTACTCAGTGAGACTGAGCGCCTAGCAGGTTCGGTAAAAGACCTCCAAAGGTCTTGAGCATCAGCGTGGTGAGGATCCGAAGGTGTCCGCCGGTGTGATGGTCCGGCCTCATGGTCGTTTGGAGCTACATATGCTCCTTGTCCTCGGCCTCTACCTCTCATTCTTGGTGGCATTCTGGTGATCCTGTCAAAACAACAAGTGATACAACAAAAATATAATTAAGACAAGGTTAGAAAATTTTAACAACAATTTGGAAATTTCCTAAGTTCTTTGTCTAGACTCGAGAATCGAGGATTGTGCAATTGTGTAACAGAGATTAAACACAAATGACTAGTGTTTAATTCACTCGGAGTTGGCTCGGATACCAACCTGTCACACCCCTATTTTCCACGTGTCACCGGTGGGGAGTATCGTGACGTAGTTGGTATCATCATAGACAAACAACACAATATATAAATGCACAGCGGAAGAAAAGATAGATTCATTTCAACTTTAATAAAGTGTAATAATAAATATCACTGATAGTTGAAACGGATCCACAGGCGGATCAAAATAAAACAAGATATTGTTCAACAGTTTATTGTCGTCCAAGCTTGCGAGACTTATTGTGGACGCTCTAGAAGACAGCCAGCCTATTACGTGTAGTAGCTGCACTTAACCTTTTGGGAAAATACGTCAGTTTACACTGGTAAATACAATTTAACTGACTCATTTTAAAAATGGTTGAAAATTGGTTTGAATGCACATGGCACAAAACATTTTATAACTTGGGATAATTATTTAATATAATAATCTTGTGAACGAATTACATGTTACTTGTGCGTTCAGTAGCCCGGATCTTGTCCGGGTTAAAGATCAATAGACCCTCCACATTAGAGTTATACACTGACAGGTGTACGCCTACACCCCGTGCTCAGGTCGTGGCCATCTCGTAAGATGATGCCGAGGATATCCGGGACATGGTCATTAACCCCCCAAAGGCTTTAAGTGAACAAGACTGTTTAAACAAGCCGATCAAATTATTCAATTAACCATTCAAAGATGTAAGATTTGATACTCGATCAAGCGGTATTCTATATACCGTAACCCAAGCCTGTATAGGGAAAATAAGTTAAAAGTATTTACCTTGGTAAGTATATATCTCAATAAGCAAGTGAAGGTAGCTTTTACCGGTGCTCCTAATCTGGAACGAAGGTTTATAAATAACCTATTAGATTTCTAACGGGTCTTTATTTAAGCTTAAGCTTAGACCGGTTAGCTTTAAGGACGAAAACGGTTCAAACGCACGATTAAGCGAAGACCGGATAGAATGTGATTTAGACCCGACAAGTTTGAATACTTGTATAATATGGGTATACTAAATACATTCTGGATTTTGAGACAAAAATGATAATGTTTGACCCGTCTCGGTCAATTTATGCAAACTAGTTACATAAACCGAACCGAACGCGAAAAGAGCGTTACGGGTAACCGTAAGAGTCATATGCAAGTTCCCTGAGATAATATGCTCTAAATATGTTATAATATCAGTAAGTTATTTTCTATTATGCCCAAAACGGATTTAAACACAATTTATGCCCCATAAGGGCATTTTGGTCATTTAAAATATTATAAAAGAGTTAAATTAGAAATCTGAGTTACAGGTCTGGTTTATACAGTAAATATACTTAATTTAACTTGTTATAACAGTAGGGTATGACCCATGTGTGATACTTATCATTTAAAACCAAACTATGCACCTTAGGGGTATTTTGGTAATTTCACAAGGGCTAAAAATGTCAAAATTGGAAACCTGAGTTTATAAACTTGTACTTACTGTTATTTTATAAAAATATGCTAAGAACATCAGTAGGTATCAACCTTATATGTTTAATATGGTTATAGTACATACTATGCGATAAAAACGCTTAAAAAGGTGATTTAGAGCCGTTTCCGGGTTTTTAAAAGAAAACTGATATTTTTATATTTCCAGAATGCTCAAAATATTTTATTTAACAAATAAAATCAGTAGAAAAAGGTTTGGGGTCAAAAGGATTTGTAAAACTCATTTTATGGCCTAAAAGGGCAAAATCGGTATTTATCGAATTAAACTTAGAGACCTATGATATGATCAGCCAAGAATTAAATAAAAATCTTTAAAAATCTCAAAATATTATATAACATCAGTGGTAAAAACATTTGGTATCAAAAACTGGGTTTAAATAGGTTATATGCTAATTACGCCGTTTAAGTAACATAAGGCTTTCAAATTACGATATTGAGCATAACTCTTAATCTGGACTTCAAACTGATATCAAATTTTTGGTGCAAGTTTATAAATCAGTAACAAACGTTTCTACTCTTTCACTTTTTCAAAAATCACGTTTTATAGCAAAAAGGGCATATTAGTCAACTTTTAAGCATAAATCGGAAACATGCATATGGACCGGATAAGTGTTGAACCAAGTTGTAAAATCTCAGAGAGTTAAACATATATAAAATTTGGTCCAAAATAAGCTCTAATGCAGATCTCAAACATGCATGTACGGATCAGAACCGATAGTCAAAGAAAAAGTCAATTTATGTGACTTTTGGTTCCGATTCGGGTTTAAACTGAAAATTGTCGAGTTGATCATGATGAAACATGTTCTTACATTAATTACAAAGTTATTTTGATGATCAAACAGGTTGCATGTAGCCTACATTGCTAATTATGCTTAATTTTGCAAAAACACATTCTGTTGACTTTTTAAGAAAAGCTTTGACTCGACAATCAACATGCTTAGAGTGGGAATCTGAAAATACCCTTTTGAGGGTTTGTTACCCACATAAATACCAACTTGTAGGTACTTTCAATTTGAGAAATGACTGAGCCATTTTCGTTTAATCACAAAGTCAAACAGAAATTACGATGGATTGACTTTCGGTTGAATAACTAAGCTAGAACGAATTTGAAAGAGTTATGAACACTTACAATGGTCCTAAATAAGCTTAGAGGTCACTAGGAAGATGCCTTGTCGTCCAGAAAGCTCCAGGAGTTGTCTTGTGATTTTTAGAAAATGCAAGTGTTCAAAGTTTACTACTTCAAGACCCTTATATGCATATTTGATCTGTTTAGAGGCTGCCATGTGAGTCTAGGATTGTAGTAAGAAGCATACAAGTGTCCCTAAATGCATGTAAGTCGATTGGTGAGGCTCTGGAGTCGACAACAGCTGGTTACAACTCGCAAAACAGAACTGACTGGCAGCTGCGCATGTTTCTGCGCTGGCAGGTCTCTCGCGTGGCGCGAGACCCCCCTTGCGTGGTGCGAGCGTGTGTTCAGCAGGTTACAAGTTTTCCAATATTTACATTTTGGTCCTTGGTCCTTTGTAACGTTGTTTTGGGTCCTTTTCTTGCAAATTAGACCCTAAATTCTGATTTTTAAGGGCCTTGGGATATTTACAAACATGGTAAAGTCCTTGGTTAACTTTGCGCTTACCCGAAAAGTCACGAAATCAACGTTAACGTATTTAACCCTTCGTGTACGGTTTTGATCATAACTTTCTCATACGATAACGAAACTCGATGAAATTTTTATCACATATTCTAGTGAGTATATTTTATCATTACAAAGCTTCGGGTTTGCTAAAAGATCACTCAGAGGTATACTTTCAACATGTTGACACTTTTAGCCCCTGTAGTTTGTAATTCCTCACTTTCTTACATCTTCCGCTTCGTATGATCCATGATTTATCCGTTTAAGATTATAAACATCATGTAGGGTTATTTTAGAGCCTATTTATCCATTGTTGACACTTTGGACCCTTACATTCACATAGTTTCACTGTTTGTCAACTTTAGTCCCTCTAAAGTATGTTTCACATATTCAAAGCCCATGACACGTGTCAATACATTATTGGACGTAAATTTTTCGAGGTGTTACAGCAACCAAACCCAAACCCCTGTTGCGAACCAAACCCAGCCTCAAGCGAACAGTGGTCGAGCCTGCTTCAAATGTGGAGATCCAAACCACCTCAGCAACGCGTGTCCGCAACGCAATAACAACAACCAGCAGCAGAATCCTCACGGGCGAGCCTTCGTGATCACAGTAGCTGAAGCCCAGAACAACAACGATGTCATCAATGGTATGTTTCTAATAAACGATGTCTATGCTTCTTGTTTATTTGATACGGATACGGATAAAATTTTTGTATACATTGAATTCGAACTATTGCCTAAGTGTAGATGCTCTAAGTTGCCAATATCATTCGCGGTCGAAGTCGCTAACGGTAAGTCGATAACTGTCGATTTTGTTCTCCCTAAATGCTCTTTGAACCTCAACGATCACAAGTTTTCGATTGACCTCATACCCATGCAATTGGGTAGTTTTGATATCATAGTAGGCAAGGGTTGGCTTAGGCGAGTTCGTGTTGAAGGCATTTGTTTTGAGAAATTCATTCGCCTTCCTCTTCCTTGTGGAGATTCGTTGCACGTTTATGGTGAGAAACCTTAAAAAGGTCTCAAATTTATGTCGTGTACTCAAGCAAACAAGTACTTGTGCAAGGATTACTTTGCCTTTCTTGTCCACGTTGTGGAAAAGAAGGATAAGGATAAGAGCGTGAGTGATGTTCATGTTGTTTGCGATTTTCCCAATGTGTTTCCCGAAGACCTACCTAGTCCTTCTCCCCCTCGTTCTATTGATTTAGTCCCTGGCGCTACGCCTGTTGCTAAATCTCCATACCGACTCGCACCCTCGGAAATGCAAGAGCTATCTAGCCAACTTAAAGAATTACTTGATAAAGACTTTATACGCCCTAGTACTTCTCCTTGGGGCGCGCAGGTACTCTTTATCAAGAAGAAGGACGGTTCCTTTCAGATGTGTATCGACTATCGTGAACTGAACAAGCTTACTGTCAAGAATCGTTATCCTCTCCCTCGCATCGACGACCACTTCGATCAACTTCAAGGCGTGATGTGTTCCTAAAACCGCCTTTTGTACACGATACGGTCATTATGAGTTTGTGGTCATGCCTTTTAGTTTGACCAACGCACCCACGGTGTTCATGGACTTGATGAACCGAGTGTTCAAGCTTTACTTGGACCGTTTCGTGATTGTCTTCATTGACGACATCCTTATCTACTCCAAGATGCCAAAAGAACATGAGCGACACTTGCGTCTTATCCTCGAACTGTTATGCACTGAGCAACTTTACGCCAAATTCTCCAAGTGTGAATTTTGGCTAAAAGAGGTTCAATTCCTTGGTCACGTCGTCAACGAGAAAGGTATTCATATCGATCCCGCAAAAATCAAAGTTGTGAAGAACTGGATCGCACCTAAGTCTCCGTTCGAAATTCGTTCGTTCCTTGGATTGGCGGGTTATTATCATCGATTCATTTCCAATTTTCGAAAATCGTTGTTCCCCTTACTTTTTTTACTCAAAAGGATAAACATTTTGTTTGGGGTCCCAAAGAAGAGAAATCTTTTCAAATGCTTAAGGACATGCTTTGCAATGCCCCTATTCTCGCTCTTCCCGATGGAAACGATGATTTCATCGTGTACTGCGATGCCTCAAACTAAGGTCTTGGATGCATCCTTATGCAACGAGACAAGGTTATCGCTTACGCGTCGAGACAACTCAAGATTCATGAGAAAAACTACACTACCCACGATCTTGAACTTGGCGCAGTTGTTTTTGCATTGAAGATATGGCGACACTACCTTTATGGCACTAAGTGTGTGGTCTTCATTGACTATAAGAGCTTTCAGCACATCTTCAACCAAAAGGAACTCAACATGCGTCAATATCGCTGGGTGGAGTTGTTAAACGACTACGATTGCGAGATTCGTTACCACCCTGGCAAAGCGAATGTCGTGGCTGAAGCTCTTAGTCGTAAAACTCATGTCAAGGGTATTCGTTGTTTCAACTCGTGGATGATCTTCGAAACCGCATTCGTGAAGCGCAATACTCGTCTGTTAATGAGGGTAACCTCTATAACGAGATGAAGTGTGATGCTGAAGATCAACTCAAGACCAAATCCAATGGTATTCTTTACTATCTCGATTGCGTTTGGCTACCAAATCGTGATGACCTTCGAGAACTTCTAATGAAGGAGGCACATAAGTCTCGATACTCTATTCATCCTGGTGCTGACAAAATGTACCACGACCTTCGTACGTCTTATTGGTGGCCTGGCATGAAGAAGCATATCGCCACCTTCATCTCGAACTGTCTCACATGCTCAAAGGAGAAAGCTGAACATCAACGTCCCTCTAGCTTCTCGAACAACTAGAAATTCCTGTCTGGAAATGGGAGAGTGTCGCTATGGACTTTATCACCAAACTTCCTTGTACTTCTTCTGGATATGATAGCATTTGGGTGATCATTGATCGATTGACCAAATCCGCTCACTTCCTCCCCATTCGTGAATGTTACAAAGTTGAGAAATTGGCTCGTATCTACACGAATGAAGTCATTTGTCGTCATGGTATCCCCATTGACATCATCTCTGACCGTGATGGTCGTTTTACCTCGCGTCTTTGGAAAACTGTAACATCCGTCTCAATTTAACATGTTTATAACCTTAATTACGCATTTTATATGAAAAATGTGACTTTCTAAAAACTTTGTCAAGTCAAAGTTCATACGTGTTTAAAGTAAACAAAATATAGTTCCAAGTGTTTACATAGTTCACTTAAAACAAAAACAACATAAAGCCATTGCGGAAGCTTCATTTGACATGTGTTCGGTTCACTTGATTTCTTGATCGTCTTCCGGATGCTTGCTATACTCACCTATGATCAAAACCAACTTAAAAGTTAGTTTTGACAGCTTATAAACATGTATAAATAAGTTCCAATATCAAATAATGATAATCAAAATAAAATTTCCAAAATCATGCCTCCCGCGTGTCGCGGAAGGCAACCTTTAATCTGTCGCGAGTCGCGACACCTGTCGCGTGTCGCGCCCCAATTGAGGGACCCTGTCGCGTGTCGCGAGGGAGACTAATTTCCAGCAGGTCCGTTTCTGAACCTGCATTTTCTGCCCAGCTCAATTATTCAACAAAAATCGAACTTTAAACGGCCATAACTTTTTATCTACTAGTCCGTTTTATGCGCTTCTTTTTCCTATGCGTTCGAAATTTAATTCTCCATCTTATGGAGTTAAAACCTGACATTCCACTAGTTCAAAAATTCAGATTTCAAGCTCTCGGCTTGAAATCCCTTTTTAACACTTTTGACCCGTTTCATGATTCCTTAAACCACTTTCACCCATCATTTTGCTACATTAAAGTATCTACTTTTATTTCGTAATCTTAGTACTAATTCCTAAACAACCTCTAAGGGTTGTTTGCCTGGTTTTCCCATCAATGGCTTTTTGGTCAATTTTAGTCCTTCATTTTATGACGAAGGACTTTCGCTAAGATTTGACCAAGAATATCGCTTTTAACAATAATTCTAAATGTGCGTACCTGGCTCGAGTCATAGGATTGACCCGTTTAAATATCTTTCACTATTAATTTCTAATTAATACCAACACGAACCGTATGATATTTCCTGTAATCACAAAACTCAACAAGCGATCATCAATTAATATTGTCAAATGATCTTGCCAATGTCATTTGACCCGTTTAGTCCAAACGACCCTTTTCCATTATGAGATGATATCTAGTTACCATCTCGCCCTTTTACCCATTCCGGTTTACACCATAACGTAGTGTTTCAAAATTTCTTATTAGTTCATCGTCATATGACTAATTTACCAATTTACCCTTTTTGCCATTGTTTATGATTTCTCACCATTGCACTAGTTCCGACTCATATTATTTGCGTCGGAACATTATAACTCTATTACTAACTTTTTCTTAATAATTTTCAATACACGCAACTGATGTATACTAAAAAAGGTGTAAGCTTTTACTTACTTCGCATCCAAATTACGCTTTCCTTTTCGTACTTGCTCCGTTTGACCCGCTTCATTCCCAAGCCTCCATCTAGCTTGTCAAGAGTCAAACTATCATCATAATTCACAAGGTGGTTAGATTAGTCATTATAACCACGACTATTCCACCTTACGTATTTTCTATGTCAAAACTACTATTCAACTCCGTCCATGGTTAGTTTAACTTTTCAAAAGTTAACTACCCTTAATTATATGATATGTGCATATAAGCTAAATCGACTTCATAATTAAAATTTGTATTACCCCACATCACACGTAATTTGTCGAACTAGGAAATTACGCGTTTGATTCATAATTTCAACATATCAACATTGTGGGCATAATTTATAACATCAACAATCAAGTTTCGTATCACTGAAAATAGGCTGTTTTTGGAGACCTGTTTAACCTGTTTACAAGTCTTCAAAAACTATGATTTTTTATGTGGCGTACCTCTCGGAGGGATAGACCTTGTGTTAAAATTTCAAGATCTAACTCTTTACAAAAAAACTCATAAAAATTCATCTACTAAGCTGCAATCAGATTCGTCACTTCTGACTGCAGCTTACGGAAAAATTCATTAAAAATTCCTCGTTTATCCGATTGACGAAATTCCAATTGGCGATTCTTTTAATCACTTAAAGCTTTCTACAGTAAGAATTTGAGATCATAACTCAATTCCTAAATTGAGTTATGACATTCGTAATGGGCTGCAAATTCTGCCAGAAAACGCAGCTTGAACCTTTTATACGGAAAAATTCATAAAACGCTCAATTTTTGTCGAAAAAATGCGATTCCAGTGGGGTTTTAAAGATATTTCCTGTAATTACATTTTAGACTCAAGAAACACACGTTTTTGTCACGTTTTGTCCACGTTACAGCCAATACAAGTCGGCTGTAAATTCTGATCAAAAGCTGTTTGAATTCAGCTTTCAATTGAAACATGTTTATGACATTATAGCACTATTTTTAGCCACCAAAAACCCTAAAAACATCACATTACACGAATTTAGCATCATCACACTTATCACCTTCAATGGTGATCACGAATTCACAAGATTTAGACCTAATTTCATCATATGCTTGTCTAGGGTTTACTCCTAGACACTACAATGTTCCTATTTCGTCTTATAACGAACATGCAACCATCTAATTCGAATTCTCTAAGTTCATCCAGAAATTTAGATGGAAATTTTCTACAAATTTTACATACCTTATGATCCTTTTTCAGAGGAGATCACCAATCTATGCTCAGATTTTGTTTTGGAACCGATTTGTGCCTTCAATTTGTAAGATTTGTTGAGTTTAAGGTTTGAGGAGGAATCCTGTGTCGCCCCTCTGTGTTTGATCAAACCAGACATACTGGTTTTAATTTTTTTTATTGTTTTAATTATTATTAGTTTCAAACTTAACAACTTTGGTCCCCCATCTATTATTTGGTTCATTATTAACTAGGTCACAACCTAATTATTTTTAACAATATTCCCACTAATTAACTAGGTTAAATGTTCCTAGTTAACTTAGTGGGTTCGGGGAATTTATGATTAAGTTTATTTTAAGTCCCGTTAACTCGGGCCTCTTATAAACTTATTTCCTTAAAAGCTTTTATTCACTTGTATTTAATATTAGGATTATTTATTTAAATCCTAATATTTACCGGGTTACTTTTACCCGTCTTTTAGTATTAACGGGGTTTAATTACCAAACCCGTTTTCGGGGTGTTACAAAAACCTTTCAAACCGCTCTTGGTACTCATCTTAATCTTAGTACCGCTTTCCATCCTCAATCTGACGGTCAAACTGAGCGCACTATCCAAACTCTTGAGGATATGCTTCGTTCATGCGTAATCGATGTTGGTGGCAACTAGGTTATGCACTTGCCTTTGATTGAATTCTCGTACAACAACAATTACCATGCTAGTATTCAAATGGCACCATTCGAAGCATTGTATGGTCGTAAGTGTCATTCGCCTATTTGTTGGTGGTGTGCGTTAAGCGTGATATGATTTTATTAATATTTTAATCCCGTTTTACGCATTAGTCAAGTTTTAATTTTATAAAACACGATATTATACTAACACTAAACACACACTTGGGCAAGTGCACCTATCGCGAGCGTAGTATAGTGTTGGTAAGATACCGAGGTCGTCCAAGGACACAAGAGCTTTTAATACCGGTTTAGCGTCAACGTCTAATCGATCCAAATTTTGAGAAAAGAGTTTTTAAACATGAAAATAAATCTAAAATTAAAAAGATAAATAAAATGAAAAATAAATAGACAAGATAGAATCACTTGGATCTAACTCATCTTTAATGTACCCTTTGATGATTTTCGCACTTTCGGACTTTTTAAGAGATTATCTTAGTTATAGTAGTAGGCCCCTCTTTTGAAGGTGGAGTTACCCTCAACCCAGTGGTTTGAGTCAGCAAGGATACAATCCTAAAGGGTTGGAATACTGAAAGACAATTAAGTAAGTTATGAATGAGAAAAGTGGTCTTTTGAAGGTGACGTTACCCTCGGCTAAGTGGTTTAAGTCAGCAAGGATACAATCCCAAGAAGCCGGTTTAATGTTTTAATAGTAGTTAACATATGAGGGGTTCAATCTATTCGCACCCCTTCCATCCAATACCATTGGTCATTAAAGGAGGTCCTAGTAAGCTTGAACCAAGTCCTCGCAGAATCTATACACTGAACGAGACAAGAACTTTACCAAACCACCATTCTAACCCCCTTCTAAGTAGTTAACGCGCTTTATATAGACCGTAAAGACACAAATGGGAAAATCAATGACACCAAGAAGAAATAGTAAAGAAAATTCACTTTCATCATAAGAAACTAGTTATTAAATTCATTGATACAAACCCAATTAAAAAGTGCCAAAAAATTAAAAATCAAAAGTAATACATTAAAGACTTGTCTTCGCCAAGTGATGTAAGAGATTAGCCAAACATGGCCTTTGATTGACAAGAACTCTTACGATCAATCTTGGATCCCGAGACTACTACACACTCTAAAGATGATAGATGGATGATGGTGGTGTGTGTTGGTGTTGTAGTGGTGGTGGAGTGGTGGCAAAGTGGGAGAGAAGTGGTTTGTCAAGGGATGCCTTTGAAGTGAACCAAGCACCCCTATTTATAGCCTGAACAGAGCCTCGACCATAGCTCCGTGGTCATTCCTTTCTCTTCCTTCATTAATTGCAGCTGTCAGCGGAGGGCCCCACACGCCCCCGTGGCTCTTGGACACGGTCCCGTGGTCAACTCTTTGCTGTACTATCAAGATTCTACAAATCTAAGAGTTGACCACGGCTAGTGGTGAGCTGACCATGGCCCCGTGGTGGGTGTGGAAGCTTCCGTTTGTCTTTTCTAAACGAACTATGGCTGACCACAACCCATGGTGAGCTGACCAAGACCCCGTGGTGGGGCTTCTGTTTCTCTTGTTTTTGTCCTTGGGATGCTGCCGAGGGGCCGAGCATGTCACGCTATTCCTTTTTCTTGTATTTTGTGTTGGTTTTAGCTGCTAATTTGCTTCTTTTATTCGTTTAAGCTCATTTGGTCCTATAAATATAAAAGGAACAAAGAAACGCACTTTTTCCAGCATTAGTACTGAAAAAGGGTTGGTTTTACGCCTCGTTTAATGTAATTTATATGTTGCATTTTGTACACATCAGTTGGCATGAGATCAGAGAAGCTCAACTCACCGGTCCCGAGCTCATACAAGAGACGATGGACAAAATCTTGCAGATTCGTGATAATCTACTCAAGGCTCAAAGCAGACAAAAGAGTTACGCCGACAAGCAACGCAAGCCTCTGGAATTCAACGTTGGTGATCATGTACTCCTCAAGGTATCCCCTTGGAAGGGAGTAGTTCGTTTTTGTAAGAAGGGAAAGCTCGTTCCTCGCTATGTAGGTCCTTTCAAGATTCTCGAAAGGATTGGCAAGGTAACGTATCGACTGGACCTACCTCAAGAACTCAACAACGTTCACCCAACATTTCATGTTTCCAACGTGAAGAAATGCCTAGCTGAAGAAGGACTTCAAGTTCCACTCGAAAATATTCAAATCAATGAAACCTTACACTTCGTGGAGAAACCTGTCGAAATCATGGACTGAGGAGTCAAGCAACTAAGGCGCGATCGAATTCCCATAGTTAAGGTACGATGGGAAGGAAAACGTGGCGCTGAATTTACTTGGGAACTCGAAAGTGAAATGAAGACTAGGTACCAGCATCTGTTCATTGAGTCTTCCTCTTGAATAAATTTTGGGGACGAAATTTCCTAAACGAGGGGAGACTGTAACGCTTCGCATTTTTGTACTTTCCTTATTTCGAAAGTGTAATCGTATTTCTATTTATGGAAACTTGTACTCGTATCATATTCATATTTCGTTTCCAACATTGTAATCCGAGACCTTGATCGTAATGAAAATTCATTCTTTATACATATTTGTTATACATATAACCAGTCACTTAAGTACGTGTTTTGATACTCATTATACGTATAAATACTTATACATGCATTCACGATACTCGAATTATAGTTACATACGTTTTATATACTTGAAAACATGCTAAATATGAAAGTTCTAGCTTAAAATAATAAACAAAAGGAAGTTCAAGGGCCATATTGTAAAAGAAGAAACTTGGGACGGACAAGGGTATCGCCGCGTTGCGTGACCCCTTCCCTTCTTTCTGGTCGCGTGACGCCAAGCCCTCCGATCTGCAGAAGCTGGTTTCTTGGCTACGGGTTGGCCAACATTCCCACCTCCAAACTCATCCAATCACCTTTAAACAACATCAAAACTCTAACCCTAACCAACCACTATATAAACAAGCTTCATATCACCCATTTTCACTTTCCAAACTCATCTACACTCTCAAATCACTCCCAAGTCAATTGCGAACTTCAGAAAAGGTAGATTGTTCTAAGTGCCAAAGTAAGCACTTTTCTCATTTTTCACCATCTTTTCTTCATCTCTTCTTCCATTACAAAGCTTGGAACACCTCTAGGAGTGTTTCCACAAGTTTACCATGGTAAACTAAGATAGAACATCACCAGTTTGAGGTCCAAACTTTCTGTTTTGCAAGTACTTTGATTTAAATCTTTATAAACATGTTAAAACTTATACAAACGTATACCTACCTTGCCTCTAATCAAGTCCATGGTTTGAGAGCTTGAGTATGGTTGTTTCTTACAAGTTTAGAGGTGCAAACACCCTCTAAACTTTCTGTTTTGATAGGGTTTCGACAACCTACAAGTGTTGAAACCATCTAAGTCTACCATAGTCCATATGGCAAGACTTGTGTTTTGGTGAAGGTGTGAACCTTGGAAGCCATGGTAATCCTAACTTGTTCCACCACCTCACTTGATGTTTTATCATGATATTCCAAGTAGTTTCCTAGTCCTAAAGTAACACAACCCCACCGCATCTCCAACATTTTCCATGATGGGTATGAAACCCCCGGGTTGATCTTACTTGGCTACTTGATGAACTTGTTAGATAGTTGTATTTCCATTTTCATTCATGACCATCCGAATCATCCTTGTGATGATTTGTGCATTGGTGAATTCATACAATGAGGTTAATCATACCTCCATGCTTGACTTATATGATATCTATGACATTCATGATGGACTTAGTATTAGGTATACTATATAATATATATAATATATATATAGCCAAATTCATGATGCTAATCGGTTTGTGATTATGTGTTATGAACTTAGGTTATTTTATCTTTGTTCTAAGTTCCTCATTTTTTATTCTAATGGGCAAGTTAGGACCCATGAAATCATGTAAAAACTTAGTGTCAAAACAAGTACTTAGACCAGATATATTTTTATGAATACATACTTTTTGTACTTAAATTCTAATTCGAATCCGAACTCTCTACAAATCCAAATACTCACACACCTTCGTTTACCCCATGTAGGGTAACCTCGGTGTTCCAACACTCTCGTTCGTCGACTAGCGGATTTAAAAAGGAAAGCTTTGCAAAACCGTGAGTATACTCGACACATTTACTTTCACACTTTTGGGTGCAATACGTTCCATGCTATTAAACACGCAACTCACATACTTTATGATTAAAATCATAAACAAACATTACAACATACATGCTTATACGTTATACGTGAACTCATACATGCTAGACTATTCTTATGCTTTATACTTGTCATTAACTTCGTACAAGCCTCCCTTAACATGTATAGTGCTATTGGAGTAACGCACCGCCCGTATTCTTGAGGTCATGTTAAGTTAAACAAAACGGTCTAGTCATTGCTGTGATTTGATTACGCTAGCGGGAATCTTTGGTTTGACTTGTATAGTTGCATACTAGCATATTATGTTAGTTTAAGTTGACGTTTACGCCATGTGAAATTGAAAAACTTTTATACTTATGCTATTAGACTAACTTGTATACTTGCCAATACTTTTTGCATTGAACTATACTTTGAAATATTTTGCAAAAAATTGATGATGATGATGATGATGATGATGAAATCTAGTAGGATGGACTAGAAACGTATTTTAGAAATCTAGTTTTGTTGTTGTATTGTTTCATGTATTTGGTTGTAACGTTTCATGAATCTTGTTGTACTTTGTCTAAACGTTGTACTTGAATATTTTGAAATGAAATGAAATTCGAGTTTATTAAATATTGTCGCAAAAATAGTGTTATGAAGTCTCTTACAATCATGTTTTCGTCTCACTCCGATGTTTATGCTATCAATTGGGGTGTGACATTTTATGACACAATTCCAACAAATAAACATTACAAATACATAACCCCCCCCCCCCCCCTCTCTCAAAACCCTAAGTTTATGTTTAATGAGTAAAGAGGAATCTTCCAGGAATCCTTTATTGTGAAATATAGTTTGACATTTCTTTTGCCTCTTAATTTGGATTTGTTTGAAAATTGGTTGTTCTGAAGGGTCAAAGGATTGAGAGTGATTCAGTAGTTGTCATAAAAATTGTCTGAGTAGCAGATCAATCCATAAATGAAGAAAAACAACGATTTGTAAACTTAATCGGTTCAATCTCTATTTCATCCCTTTACGGGCATGTTTGGCTAAGCTTTTTAAGGTGGAAAAGTCATTTTAAAAAGCTAGAATATCCTGACTTTTCAAAACTTTTTGGCTTATTGTCTTTTCCCACCACATAAGCTAATTCAAACACTTTTTTAAAAACTACTTATAAAAATGTTATAATTGATGAACCGGGATTTCAACTGGAACTTTCTTGAATTATTTGATGAGCAAGAAAACCATAGCTATAATCAATGAACTAACATCAAGTTTACAATCAACAACCCATCTTGGAATTGAATGTTTGATTGTGTAATTCGAGCAACCTTAAAATCACAGAAAACAAAGTTTGGGGGGATGTGTGTTCATCACATGTGATCCTAGGGAGTTTGTTGATGTTGTGGTAGGGTAAGGGTGGTTTATGAAGTTGTTAGTTGTTGGTGATCATAGCAATCATTACACAACAGTGGTGGAAGACGGTAAAAACATTTTTTTATAAAACGGCTAACTAATACATTAGAGTAAACTACAATTTTACCCCCTGGGGTTTAAGCCAATTGGCACTCTGACCCCATCCCTGGAAATAATTGCAATTTACCCCCCCCCCCCAACATTGTTGTTCTGTCGCAAGATTACCCCTGCCGTCAGTCAATAGTTGTTTAACTGTTATAGGTAAGGGTATTTTGGTAATCTTACCCCATATTTATTATTATTATTATTATTATTATTATTATTATTATTATTATTATTATTATTATTATTATTTGTAGATCCCAATATCAATCCGGATCACAGTGGTTGATTGTTTTAGTTCAAAACACTTATTGATTAGGTGTTTGCACTATGAAAAAGTTAAGAAAAATCATAGAATGAAGATGAAGCTAATGGTTTGATGATTACTACAAGTGTTGTATTGAATCCAAACAAATAAGTAAGCAATAGAGCACCTGGAGATCTGATTACGCACTATCAATAATGATCAAAGATAAACAACACAAGGTTTTTCACCAAGACTAGCCAAAAGCTTGGCTAGGGCAACATCTCATTCACTTATATAGTATCTGACTTGCCAGCATAATTATAAACATGCTGGCATATTAAATACACCATGTCAGATTTGCTAGTTACAAAATATTACAACTTTAACCCCTAGACTTCTGTAAAACCTAATAAACTTAAACCGATCAATCCAGAACCATCTAAAACAAGTACCAATGGTCTTAAATGGTTTAACAATATTCCCCTAGAACGTTGCGTACTTGAGCGTCTTCATTCTTGTTTAGCGATTTAGTCCCTAAGCGACTCAAGTACCAACGGTCTCAAAATGGTCTAACAATATTCCCCCTAGACCGTTGCGTACTTGAGCGTCTTCATTCTTTGACTCTTTTTTTCAGGATTTACTGCGCCTTTTCCCACGTTGTGCTGTGATGGAGTTTGCTTGTTATCAGCTTCACTTGCATCCTCCATTGTGACATTGTATGTGGATGACGTCGGAGATTGAATCTCTCAAACTTCTGATTCTGAATCTCTCGAACTTCTGAATCTCTCAAACTTGTGTGGGGGCCATAGAATCAGAATTTGAGAGACTCAATCTCCGACGTCATCCACATACATTGTCACAATGGAGGACGCAAGTGAAGCTGATAACAAGCAAACTCCATCATAGCACAACGTGGGAAAAGACACAGTAAATCCTGAAAAAAGAGTCAAAGAATGAAGACGCTCAAGTACGCAACGGTCTTGGCGGAATATTGTTAGACCATTTTGAGACCGTCGGTACTTGAGTCGCTTAGGGACTAAATCGCTAAACAAGAATGAAGATGCTCAAGTACGCAACAGTCTAGGGGGAATATTGTTAGACCATTTGAGACCGTTGGTACTTGTTTTAGATGGTTCTAGATTGATCGGTTTCTGTTTATTAGGTTTTACAGAAGTCTAGGGGTTAAAGTTGTAATATTTTGTAACTAGCAAATCTGACATGGTGTATTTAATATGCCAACATATTTATAATTATGCTGGCAAGTCAGATACTATATAAGTGAATGAGATGTTGCCCTAGCCAAGCTTTTGGCTAGTCTTGGTGAAAAACCTTGTGTTGTTTATCTTTGGTCATTATTGATAGTGCGTAATCAGATCTCCAGGTGCTCTATTGCTTACTTATTTGTTTGGATTCAATACAACGCTTGTAGTAATCATCAAACCATTAGCTTCATCTTCATTCTATGATTTTTCTTAACTTTTTGAACATCGGTAAGCGATATAAATTCACCATCGATGAGTTTCAAGTTCTTGAGAAGCCCCTTCAAGATCCACCATGTGTCGAATGAGCTCCATCACCACCCGAAGCAATTTTATTCTAGTATACAACAATAGACAAGAAAAAAATACTAGTTAGTTTTCGGAACCCATACTTGCTTCAATTTTAATCTATCATGATTTTGAATCATGATATCTTCTTTTCGTTTCCAGAAACAATTCGAGTTAACTAAGTTTTTGACCGTTTTCTTAAGATTATCAAACTGCTGTGTGAAACTTTTGGCAAAATTATTTTCAGGTTCAGGAAATTTCTTGCTTTTGCAATGTTTCACAGTGTGTCCTAAATGACTACTGCGAAAACATCTTTTGCAATTAGCTCTTTTTCTTTTAGAGGTTGATGTGTTAGAGGATAAAGTATGTGATGAAAGTCTTGAGTTGCATGAGATGTTGTCTGATGATGATGAATCCTTGCAGCTTGAACTTTTGACTTTCTTCATTTTCTTGTCTATGTGGCTTTCATCTTCTAACGAATCTTCGTCATCTTCATGTTCCGATGAAACATTTGATTCTTGATCTTCACATGAATCATCTGAATCTTGATCTTCTGAACTTGAATCATCTGAACTTAAGCTTTCTTTTCCATCTTCTAAAGTTGTGGTGCATGAGTCTTCACTGCAGCTTTCTTTATTTAGCTCCTATTCTGACTCTGAATTACCTATGTGAGAAGGAACAAATTCTGGAATTTCCTTTGTGAGGAATTTATTAAATCTATTTTGTTTCAGTTCTAGAATAAACACAGGAGAATCACACACAACTTTTTCATCACAGAAAGCAGAATTCAAATCATGACATTCAATTACCACACTATCGTGCTTGTGAGTTTTAAATGTAGGCACATGACCATTACAGTCATCCCGAATGTTAAATTTTGGCACATGGCCATTATTACATCCATCCTGAATATCGTTTTTCTTATTACAGTTCCAGGCGAACCAGTTAACAGTAGAATAACTGTCAGCTGAATATCCTATGCCTATATTTAAACTACCACAGTCGTCTTCGCATCCATCTTCTTCACGTTCTATCACATCTGCATCATTATCAAAAAGATTAGAATCCTTTTCATTTTCATAAGAGACATTTTGAGCGATAAGATCTTTTTCGTCAATCAAATCATTGTCGGGATGAGGAGATGGCATAGGCACATAGTTTTTACTATGTGGTGGAAAGAAGAGTTTTCTTTCGTTTCCTAGCTTGTCCTTATAATCGATCCCATCTTTCACAAATGTCGGTCGTTGGCAATTTTAAATGTCAACGAAGGCCTTTTTACTAACATTCCATTTATCGATTACGATTTGCAATTTATTGTCTTCATTAAGAGATTTTTCTAATCTTTCAGTTAAGTCGTTAATGATAAAATCTTTTCTAAAAACAAATTCTTTTAGAGTCTGCATTTCAGCTAAAGTTGAGTTCAACTTTCTCTGATATGCAACCTCATTTTCCTTAAGTTCTTTGTTAAATTGCAAAACTCTATCTTTGTCCCTAATTAGCTCAAGGTTGAGAGATTTGTAATGTGCCACGGTTCACGCATGATTGGGAGCACAATTTAACTTTAAACTCGTAAGGGATATTGTTCTCCAGATCTTCCTCATCCTTTTCTTTGTTTAACTCCATTTTCATTGCTTCTTCAGGAATCTTTTCTTTTAGCTTTTCACTTACTGCACTGCTCCTTTCTTCCTCCTTTATAGCTTGAGAATCATCGACCACAGTAGTCTTTACCTCAAACTGTGGAGCCTTTTCAGAGATTGCGGAAGCGTTGTTGAAGTATGACGCTTTTGCAGCTTGTGGGCTTGAGCCATTGGAGGTTGTTGGGGCTGCAGATGTCAAGTTCTTGTGATTATCAGCAAATTGGATAGATTTATGAAGATGTTCAACTTGATCTCTTTCAAATGTTTCTAGTGTGTCTATCAGATCTGATAGCGTGATTGGATTCAGGTTGTTCAAGAAGTGTTGTTTGATCGTTATACATTTCAAGCTCCATTCTTTTGGAAGTGAGTCCAAAAGTTTGTGAATTGCAACGCGATTGGTGATCGGATTACCTACCTTCTTCATTTTAGCCATCATGTTTAGAAATCGGGTAATATAACATGATAGGCTTTCCCCACGTATGCCACCGAACCTATCATATTCTTTTTGGATCATGCTCCTTTTGTTCTGAATCAATTCCTTGTCTCCTTCATAGAAATCAATCAAAGCTAACCAGAGTTCATTCGCCGTCGTGTATTCTTCAAACATGTTGTAATCGTTAGTTGATAGGGCCATTGTCAAAACAACGTGAGCCCGGCTGTCACGTTGAATCAACGCCTTGTCTTCATTTGTGAAAGTTGACGGATCATTGTTAACAACACGCATGCCATTACGAACGGTCATGGGGATGTGGGGTCCGACAGTGATTGAGATCCATTGGTTATAGTCCGTATACTCGAAAAAGGACTTGACTCGGTTTTTCCAACTACTAAAATCGGTTGACCCTTTTAGCTTCGGTGGTCGCGTTGCAATCCCGGTCTCGAGTTCGGCTTGTATGATCGAGTTCAGTTGATTTGGTGACATTTTGTTTTGATTTTAAGTTCAAATTCAAATCAGATTGTTAAATACGCTGGTTTTGATGATCTGGGCACAAATATGCTGTTAAATATGCTAAAATAATAAATACTCTGTTAAATATACTGAAAAAAATAATTACTCTGTTAAATATACTGAAAGACCAGACAAACACAAGGACTATGGCTAAAAACGCCGAACACCGTGATAAAATCGCTGAGGATCTTTATCACTGACTTCGAAGTCGCCTTCGATTAATTACGCCGACACAAAAACGCTGATAACAAAAAATACACTAGTGAATTACTGGCATATTTGTAATTACGCGACCTTCAAACTTGAATATGTTGTCTTCAAAGATATCTACACTGACTTCAAATTAAATATGCTGGCTTCAAAATTATCTACACTGACTTCAAATTAAATATGTTGTCTTCAAAATTAAATA
The DNA here is from genome assembly GCA_030545235.1 of Helianthus tuberosus. Classification (NCBI taxonomy): domain Eukaryota; kingdom Viridiplantae; phylum Streptophyta; class Magnoliopsida; order Asterales; family Asteraceae; genus Helianthus; species Helianthus tuberosus. The sequence continues at coordinate 146,810,079 of CM060419.1, read as the reverse complement.
TGATGACTTCAAATTAAATATGCTGACTTCAAATCAAATACGCTGACTTCAACATTATCTACACTGACTTCAAATTAAATATGTTGTCTTCAAAATTAAATATGCTGACTTCAAATTAAATATGCTGACTTCAAATTAAAAACGCTGACTTCAAATTAAATATGCTGACTTCAAAATTAAATACGCTGACTTCAAATTAAATACGTTGTCTTCAAAATTATCTACACTGACTTCAAAATAAATATGTTGTCTTCAAAATAATTTCGCTATATTCAAAAATATCTACACCACATTCAAATTTATCTACGTCTGACAGGGTTTAAACACGAACAAAAACTCTCTAATCACTCTAAAACGACCCAAAAACCATGTTTCTTTGTATCAAAATGACACAAATGATTACCAAATCACTTATTAACAACAACCTATCGATTAAACACCCCAAATCAAGCCATTTTTAGACCAAAAATTCGAAAACCTAGAAACTTTTAAAAAACCTTCAAAACTTGAAGAATCTTAACAAAAACACAACAATCAAGAGCACTAAGGCTCTGATACCAAATTGTAGATCCCATTATCAATCTGGATCACAATGGTTGATTGTTTTAGTCCAAAACACCTATTGATTAGGTGTTTGCACTATGAAAAAGTTAAGAAAAATCATAGAATGAAGATGAAGCTAATGGTTTGATGATTACTACAAATGCTGTATTGAATCCAAACAAATAAGTAAGCAATAGAGCACCTGGAGATCTGATTACGCACTATCAATAATGATCAAAGATAAACAACACAAGGTTTTTCACCAAGACTAGCCAAAAGCTTGGCTAGGGCAACATCTCATTCACTTACATAGTATCTGACTTGCCAGCACAATTATAAATATGTTGGCACATTAAATACACCATGTCAGATTTGCTAGTTACAAAATATTACAACTTTAACCCCTAGACTTCTGTAAAACCTAATAAACTTAAACCGATCAATCCAGAACCATCTAAAACAAGTACCAACGGTCTCAAATGGTCTAACATTATTATTATTATTATTATTATTATTATTATTTAAATCATGTTTCATCTTCAAACACCCAGTAATTGCAGAATATGACCATCATCGAGATCTTCAAAATTCACCACAAACCATCTTCATCATGTTCAGAGAATCATAAGTCCAGAATCATATTCAAGATAAACCATATTCAACATAAGCCATCTTCATCATCTACACACAGCATCACAATTACTCCATCTTCAATCTTTATCATGAGCATCATCATCAGTGAACGTTAACATCATCTTCATCTCACAAGAACATAATCTCAAAACCACCACCAACATCATCATTTGTTTCAGATCAGAATCCCCACAACTCACAACTCACTCTCGCCACCACCCACCTCGCCGCCCTCCGCCTCCGCTTCTACGACCTCGACACCCATCAGTGCCACCGTCAACAGCCACCACCAACCACCATTAGCGCCATCGTCAACGAGTCCGTCAGATTCAACAAACGCAATTTCATTTTTTAAAAGTGAGTAGTCGTTAAGGAGTTCTAGATTGGTTGATTTTGGTTCAAGAATTGGGGGTTTTCCATTCGAATTGGAGTTGGTGATTTGAGGATCTGGAAGTTCGTTTGCTGAAGCATGGGGGATTACAAGATCTGAAAGGTCCAGTCTCACGGACCTCAAATGCCTTTTCCTGCTCCTTCCCTTTCACGAGCATTGCCTGAAAAGTGAACCCAAAAGTTCTAGGGTTTCGTCATGGACCACACCCCTCCATTCAAGCTTCTTCCTTTTATCCATCTTCCCCTCTGACCCGGTTAACTAAAGGAAACCCTCTTGAATCTTCATTTTATTTTCTATTTATAATTTATTCTTCCAAGATCCAACAGTGGTGATTTTGGAATTTAACTAAAGAATCCCCTATTGTCTATATGGGACAAAGAAAACAGCTAAGTAAACAACTATAAATCTTTCATCTTTCTTGTCATTTCCCTCATGGGTTAATGTTGCTACGATAGTGGTGATTTTGTAAGTTAGATTCTTATTGATTTATAAAAAAAGGCATGGTGTTGATTTTGTCGTCAGTGATAGTTGTGGAGGTGGTGGTTGGTGGGGGAGATGGTGGTGGTGATAGGTGGTGGCAGTGGTGGTTGATGGTGGGGGTGGGGGTGTGTCACACCCCGACCACGTAAAACAACAAATCGTGGCGGAAACATCGGGGAGTGTTGTAACAGAATCATTGTTTCATAACACATGGAAATTTGAAATTTTGTTTTATTGATTTAAAAGAGTTACAATGTCTTAACAACAAGGAAGCATAACATAATTAACTAGTCTTGCATCTTTTATTGTCACTAAGGCCCAAGTCCGCCTAGGTGTAACTTGATCAATCCTATGCATCATTTCCTGAAACACATGTGAAAATAGGTACGTCAGCATAAAAATGCCTGTGAGATACATAGGTTTTATTGATTTAGGATTCATGAGTTGTAAGTTTAAAGAAAATGTTTAACAAAAGTAGTCATGAACCTTGAAAAATGTTTTTGTTTTATAAATCATATAAAAATCGATAAGGAAACAAATGATATAAAAGAATATGTATGGTTATGTAAATAACCAAGTAAAAATGAATTTGTATAAAATGTGTTATTTGTAAAACAATGTTTTGTAAAGATATGTTAATTGTGTAAAATGTAACATGTCAAAATTGAAATGGTTTAAATAACGCTACGATATGTAATATCATAAAAGCACTTATATATAGGAAGTACCAGCGGCGTATCCACCATGCTTTTATCATATTACACACGTCTCGTTACTTAAATCACTTACCCAAACAAACCACCAATGTAAAAATGTTCATGTATAACTAAATGTAATGTTTTAAACAAATGTTGAAATGTTATTGTGTAAACAAATGTAATGTAGAGTGAATAAAAATCCTTTCTTGATTAAAAGCATTTACTCGACCCTATAAGAAAGAAATGTACAAAACAATGCAATTGATAAATTATAATCAAAATTTATGTTTTGTAAAATAATGCATGCTTTACTGATACAAACATCTATGCGGTATTGTGAAAATGCATACATTCAAGCCTTGAGACTGTGGCGATAAACCCTTAAACGAATTAAAGATTTATCTGAGTTATGTGTATCGAATTAGGTCATTCCTTCCATCCAAATATACCTAGGATGTCAGGTTCGGGAGTTGTCAATTCCTATGGTACCACTACCTACTAACGAACGGCGTAGCTAATGTTAATGAATGTATTTTTGAGCCATTTAAACAAACCAAACGTCATACCAAAATGTAAGCATGTTTCATGAAAATAATGTACTAAGTATGCAACAAATGGACATACATAGCATGAAATGAAATGTAAAATAATGTACTAAGTATGCACTAAATGGACATACATGGCATAAAATTAAATGTAAACAATGTACTAAGTATGCACTAAATGGACATACATAGCATAAAATGAAATGTGACACAATGTACTAAGTATGCACTAAATGGACATACATAGCAAAAACATAATGTAAAATGATGTACTAAGTGTGCACTAAATGGACATACATAGCAAAAACATAATGAAATCATGTACTAATAGTGTACTAATGAACATAGCAAGTATATGATATGAAAATATGGAAAACACGAAAGTAACAAGTAGGTACATGTGTTTCACCCCAAAACGTTTGAAAAACAGTAAAAGAGGGGTCTATGTACTCACTTGAGATTGCTTAATAGTCTTTAGATAACCACCAACCAACGCTAGAAGGATCACGGAATCAAACGGCACCTAATATAGGTAACTATGTAAATAAACGGACCTAAATCGGAGGATCGGATAAAATGTGGTTTCATAAACCAAATGAGTGTAAGAACTCATGTAATATGGTTTAACAAAGCTCACATTCTAAAACGGAACCTATCCTAAGTGCTTACGACCCATTACGACTCGTTTAGGTAGCTTATGCTACTTTAACGCGTCGTTCGCGTAAAATGCGTTCGGACCGCCTAACTAGTCCTATGACAAGTAAAATATGCCTTATCATGTCTAATATTGTCACACCTCGATATTTCCACGTATTACCGGTGGGCCCGGTGGGGAGTATCGTGACGTAGTTGATATCATCATAGTCAAACAACACAATATTTAAATGCACAGCAGAAGCAAAAGATAGATTTATTTCAACCGAACAAAATGTAATATTAAGTATCACAATACAGTTGAAACAGGTCCACAGGCGGATCAAAATAAGGAGGAAACTTGTTCAACAGACTTTAAAGGCATCTAAAGCTTGCGAGACTTGAGTAATGACGCCTGGAGTAGCCATCCTATTTCGTCTAGTACCTGCACTTAGCCTTTTAGGAAAATACGTCAGTTTACACTGGTAAATACAACTTAACTGACTCATTTTTAAAAAGAGTTTAAAAATTAGTTTGAATGCACTTCGGCAAAAATATTTTTATAACTTGGGACAATTATTTAAAATAATCTTGTATACAGTTTTACTCATTTGTCGTCCGTTAGGGCCGGTTTGTAGGGCCGGACTTAAGTTAACTGACACACCACAGGTATAATGACCACAAGGTTGATTCCTTTAAGTGGGATACCAGTTTTTACATAATGCATCTGTCAGGTGTACGCCTACACCCCGTGCTTAGGTCGTGGCCATTTCATGAATGATGCCAAGGATATCCGGGACATGGTCATTTAACCCCCAAAGGCCATACACCAAATAATACATATTAAACGAGTATGTAATTATATTAATCACAATCCGATTTAAATGATTACACACCCGACCAAGCGGTATTATTATAATACCGTATCCCAAGCCCGTATAGGGAAAATAAGTTAAGAGTATTTACCTGAGCAATGTATAAATCAAATACAACAAGTGCAAGTAGCTTTTACTGGTCTCCTAATCTGGAACGAAGGTTTATAATAACCTATTATATTTCTAACGGGTCTTTAATTAAGCCTAAGCTTAGACCGGTTAGTTTTAAAAGGAAGACACGGGTCAAACGCATGATTAAACGAAGACCGGTTTAGAATGTGGTTTTGACCCGACAAGCTTGTATGCTTGTTTAATATGGGTAACTTAAACACATTCTGGATTTTGAGACAAAAATGATATGGTTTGACCCGTTTCGGCTAATATATGCAAACGAGTTACATAAGCCGATCCGAACGCGAAATATGCGTAACGAGTAACCATAAGAGTCATATGCAAGTTCCTTAAGTTATTATGCCTTAAATATGTTGTGACATAAGTAAGATATCTTCTATTATGCCCAAAACGGATTTAAACTCAATTTACGCCCCGTAGGGGTATTTTGATCATTTTAATGGTTATAAAAGAGTTTAAATAGAATTATGAGTTTCGGGTTTGATGTAATCAATAAAATACTTAATTTACTAGGTTATATCAGTAGGGTAGCATATATATGTGAAATCTATCCCTTATAACCAAACGATGCATCTTAAGGGCATTTTGGTAATTTCACATAGGCTTAAAAGGTCAAAACTGGAAACCTGAGTGTAAGACTTTAGCTTGCTGTAAAAATATAATAATTTACTTAAAATATCAGTAGGTATCAAACCTTATGTGCATAAAATAATTTTAATACATACTATGCGTTAAAAATGCCTAAAAAGGCGATTTGGAGCCATTTCCGGGTTTTCAAAGGAAAGCTGACATTTTTATAATTCCAGAAGGCTTAAAATACTTTATTTACTATTTAAAATCAGTAGCAAAAGGTTTGGGGTCAAAAGGTTTTATAAAACTCATTTTATAGCCCAAAAGGGCAAAACCGTCAATTACCGACTTAAGCTTAAAACTCTAAGTTATGCTCAGCCTAAAATAAATAAAAATCTTCAAAAATCCTAAAATATTATTTTGTATCAGGGGGTGAAAAGTTTTATATCAAAAATTGGGTTTAGATAGGCTATATGCTAATTACGCCATTTAATCACTAAAAAGCTTTCTAATTACGCTAATGAGCATAACTCTTAATCTAGACCTCAAACTGATGTCAAATTTTGGGTACAAGTTTATAAATCAGTAACCAAGGTTTCTACTCTTTTACTTTTTCAAAAATCACGTTTTATAGTCAAAAGGGCATAATAGTCAACATTTAAGCAACTAACGAAAACATGCATATGAATCGGATAACTATTGAACCAAGTTATATAATCACAGAGGGTTATACTAATATGAACTTTCATTTGTTGACAGTTTTGACCACTGCACTTCCAAACGTGGTTTTACCTTTATTTCTTGCACTTTGGGCCCTCTAACTTGACTTTTAAGGACCTCAATTCATAAACTAACTTTGTTAAGTCCCCGGTTATTCATACGATCACCGAAAAGTCTTAAATTTTTAACGTTGACGCTTTTAACCCCTCATATACGAATTTGATCATAACTTTCTCATACGGTAACGAAAATTGGTGAAATTTTTATCACATATTCTTGTGAGTATAATTTATCATTACAAAGCTTCGGGTTTGCTAAAAGGTCATTCAGAGGTATACTTTAAACATGTTGACACATTTTACCCCTGTAGTTTGTAATTCCTCGCTTTCTTTCCCAATTAGCTTCGTATGATCCATGATTTATTCGTTTAAGGTTTTAAACATCATGTAGGGTTATTGTAAAGTATATTTATCCATTGTTGACATTATGAATCCTTTTATACACACAGATTCCTTGTTTGTCAACTTTAGTCCTTCTAAATCAATCCTTTACACGTTTTAAGTCCATGACACGTGTCGATATATTATTGGGCATGAATTTTCGAGGTGTTACATCCTCACCCCCTTAAAAGAAATCTCGACCTCGAGATTTACTGAAACAAATGAGGGTACTTTTCTTTCATTGAGGACTCTACCTCCCACGTGTATTCTGGACCTCTACGGGTATCCCATTTAACCTTTACAATAGGCATATGCTTCCTTCGAAGCTTCTTTACTTGTCGATCCTCAATCGACAAAGGTTTTTCCACAAATTTCAAGCTCTCATCTATGCGCACATCTGTATGTGGTATGACTAGTGATTCATCAGCGAAACACTTCTTCAGATTGCAGATGTGGAATACATTGTGAATACCACTGAGCTCTTCAGGCAAGTTTAACTTGTAAGCCACTGACCCGACACATTCGATGACCTCGAATGGTCTTATATACCTTGGGCTTAACTTACCTTTCTTACCAAACCGCATCACTCCCTTCCAGGGCGATACTTTAAGCAAAACTTTATCACCAACCTCAAACTTTAGAGGTTTACGCTTTGGATCTGCGTAGCTTTTCTGCCTATCTCTGGCAGCTTTCAGGCGGTCACGAATCTGGACAATCTTGTCCGTTGTTTCAAAGACTAAATCAGGTCCTGATAATTGAACTTCTCCTACTTCCGCCCAACAAATAGGCGTTCTGCATTTTCTACCATATAATGCCTCAAAAGGCGCAGCCTTAATGCTCGTATGATAGCTATTGTTATAGGAGAATTCGATCAAAGGCAGGTGGTTATCCCAACTACCACCTAAATCAATTACACATGCACGAAGCATGTCTTCCAAAGTTTGGATGGTACGCTCACTCTGCCCATCAGTCTGGGGGTGGTAAGCCGTACTAAAATTTAAGCGCGTGCCCAAAGACTGTTGGAAACTTTTCCAAAAATGAGAGGTGTATCTCGTATCTCTGTCAGAGATAATTGACACTGGTACACCATGCAGAGCTACACTCTTATCTACGTACAGTTGGGCTAACATGTCAGAGCTATAAGTTTCCTTAATGGGTAGGAAATGTGCTGACTTAGTCAGTCTATCTACTATTACCCATATAGTATCATTTCCCTTCCTCGTCTTTGGCAACTTGGTGATGAAATCCATTGTCACCATCTCCCACTTCCATGTGGGAAGTTCAGGTTGTTGTAACAAACCTGACGGCTTCTGATGCTCAGCTTTGACTTGCGCACACGTCTAACATTTCGCTACATAGGCAGCTACAGACTTTTTCAAACCTATCCACCAATAGTTTGCCTTCAGATCCTGGTACATCTTATCAGCTCCAGGATGAACGGAGTATTTAGAACTGTGGGCTTCCTGGAGTATGACATCCCGAAGTCCTCCATAAATTGGAACCCATATTCGTTCATTTAACCTCAGAATTCCGTCCTTGCCATAGGATAACTGCTCCTCAGTTACTCCTAGCTTTTCATCAGGATAGTTAGCTTCCAACACAGCTTCCTTTTGTGCAGCTAACAACCTTTCGTTCAAACTATTCTTTATCTCAATGCTCTTGGCATTGATTCTTATAGGTTTTACTCTTTCTTTTCTGCTTAAGGCATCAGCAACCACATTTGCCTTGCCTGGATGGTATCTTATCTCACAATCATAATCATTTAAAGTTTCCATCAATCGTCTTTGCCTCATGTTTAAGTCCTTCTAATTAAACAAGTGTTGAAGGCTCTTGTGATCTGGGTAGATCACACACTTGGTTCCATACAAGTAATGCCTCCACAGTTTCAATGCGAATACAACGGCACCCAGCTCCAAATCATGGGTGGTGTAATTCTTATCGTGCACCTTTAACTGACGTAAAGCATAGGCAATGACCTTGCCTTTCTGCATAAGCACACAACCTATGCCGGTGTGTGATGCATCACAATATACTACAAATTCATCAATTCCATCAGGCAACGTCAATACAGGAGCATTGCTCAACTTTTGCTTCAAAATATCAAAAGATTCTTGCTGCTTAGGCCCCCAGTCAAACTTGATATTCTTCCTAGTTAACGAAGTTAGGGGTGCAGCAATCCTAGAGAAGTTTTCAATAAACCTCCTATAGTATCCTGCTAGTCCTAGAAAGCTGCGAATCTCCGTAGGCATCTTCGGCTCTTGCCAGTTCATAATTGCTTCCACCTTAGCGGGATCCACCTGGATACCATGTTCACTAACAACATGTCCAAGGAATTGGACTTCTCGAAACCAAAATTCACACTTCAAAAATTTAGCGTAGAGTTTCTCCTGATGTAGAAGTTTAAGAATACAGCGAAGGTGCTTCTCATGGTCAGCTTGGCTCTTCGAGTAGATGAGTATGTCTTCGATGAAGACGATGACAAATTTATCCAAGTATGGCTTGCAGATGCGATTCATGAGGTCCATGAATGCGTCAGGAGCATTAGTGAGCCCAAAAGGCATCACTAGGAACTCGTAATGACCATAACGAGTCCTAAATGCAGTCTTGTGTACATCTTCATCTTTAACCTTCAACTGATGATAGCCTGACCTCAAATCGATCTTAGAAAAGTAACTTGCCCCTTGAAGTTGATCGAACAAATCGTCGATCCTGGGCAAAGGATACCTATTCTTGATAGTGACCTTATTAAGCTCACGGTAATCGATGCACAGACGCATTGATCCATCCTTTTTCTTGACAAACAAGATCGACGCTCCCCATGGAGACGAACTAGGTCTAATGAAACCCTTGGCTAGCAGATCATCTAACTGCGTCCTTAACTCCTTCATCTCTGTTGGTGCCAACCTATAAGGCGCTCTTGCTACTGGTGCTGCACCAGGGATGATGTCAATTCGGAACTCCACTTGCCTATCTGGTGGTAAACCAGGTAGTTCTTCATGAAAAACTTCTGGATATTCTGAAATAACGGGGATGTCTTCAATTTTAAGTTTCGGCTCGTCAATAGTAACCTGTGCCATATAAATGACACAACCCTTCTTCAGGCATCTAGATGCCTTGAGCATAGACACTTGCTCAGGCAATCCATGTTGGGTATCCCCCTGAATGGTAAGTGACTCACCAGACGGAGTTTTGACTACCACTTTCTTTCTGTTGCACACAATCTGGGCTTGGTTATGCGATAACCAATCCATACCTATAACTATATCAAATCCGGCTAACTTAAAGGGAAGTAAGGACAAAGGAAAAAAGTGGTTCCTAATGGATATAACACATCCATCTAAAATAGTTGAGGCGGTTTCTATGGTTCCATCAGCTAATTCCACCTCATACTTCACACTTAAGGCTTTTACAGGCAATTTCAACAACTCACAAAATTTGTTATCCACAAAAGACTTATCCGCTCCAGAATCAAACAATACTCTGGCATAAACATCATTTATGAGGAAAGTACATGTGATTACGTTGTCGTCCTGCACAGCTTCCTTTGCATCCATCTTGAAGACCCTAGCATTGGTCTTCTTGACATCTTCCGGCTTCTTGGCGTATTTAGGGCAGTTGGTCTTAATGTGCCCTTTCTCATTACAGCCGTAACAGGTAGCATCTTTAATCCTCTTGCAGTCAATAGTCTTTTGTTCCTTAGACTTGCATAATCCACATGCAGGTGATCCTGATTGAGACTTGGTCTCAAGCCTGCACTTTCCAAAGTGGCCTTTTTGGCAAGTTGCACACCTTGGCTTTTCCTCAGTTCGCTGGTAACCTTTGTTGGACCCAGATTCTTTCTTGTGGTCCGAACTACCTTTGTGCTTCTTCTCAGACCTTCGTGAGGTATCATCCTCACGCTTCCTCTTACTCTCCTCCGAGTTCTTGAGCGATCTTAATCTGACCGCATCTAGAGTGAGGGATAGAGATAGATCAGCTGCTGATCTAAAAGTGGCAGGTCTTGAAGCCTTAACACTGGCTTTGATTTCTGGGGCTAATCCCCCACTGAAGCGAGCAATCCTCTTGGGTTCTGGTGTCACCAGGTAAGGAACCAATCTAGACATGGTATTGAAACTGGTGAGGTAAGCTTGACAATCTAAATTCCTCATTACCAGTGATAAGAAATCTGATTCAATCCTTTCCACTTCATGCTGTGGACAATAGTTCTCCTTAATGAGGACTACAAACTGTTCCCATGACATATTATAGAGTGGGATCTTCCCAGCAGCTTGAATGAGAGACTTCCACCAAGCTAATGCCTCTCCCTTGAACGATTGGGATACATACTTCACTATATTCCTTTCAGCACAACCGCTGATATCAACAACAGTGTCCATTTCATCTAACCAAGTCATACAATCTATTGCCCTTTTCTCCCCAGTGAAATCCCGGGGTTTGCAGGAAACAAAGTACTTATAAGTACAGGACTTGGTACGCGCTCCATTATCGAACACTATCCTCTTGGATGGAACACTGTGTTGGTTTGAGGAATGTTCAACATTCTCTTTCTTGGGTTCATCTTTCTTAGAGGGTGGCTTGCTATGAGTTTCTGAATGAGTCTTAGGAACAGACTTAGAGTGGGGTACTGAAGAAGTTCTACTATGCGTCCCACTGTACTCCTTGAATTGCTCCTCTACAGCTTTAGATACAGCTGTATCAATCAGTGTACGGAGCTCTCCTCTGGTTATATTAACCCTATCATCATCGTGGTTTTTCCAGGGGATGACTGTTTACTTCTTCTGCCCTAGCCATGTAGCTTTAATTGCTACATAAAATCAATTAAGGACAAGGTTTATTTAGAAGCCTATACAGTATTATTGTCCTTGGCGATTTATTAACCATGGTTTTTAACAATCATTTTGGTTAATTTGTTAAATATAATTATTCTGGATCTTTATCATAAATCCTAATTTACAAGTTAATAAAAGCACAAAAACCTAGTCACGTAGACAGATTTAATTATTAAACCAGGATTTTACAGAATCGAGGCATTAAGGTTTGAATCAAAGTTCATTACCTTTTCTTGACAGGGAGCTGTAGGCTACCACTGTCTTTAGTCCCAAAGGACGTTAATTATAGCCCGTGGGTACTTCATCCTTAAGGGATGATTATATAAATAAGGAAATTTAGAACATCCCAATTTAAAAATGACTTATGTGATTTTATCGAATCACATCTTTATCATTATTGATAACATATCAGATGTTAATAAGGGTTTGAATCTTTCGAATGGGTTTTACCATCTTGGCCATGTCTGCAACGACATTTAGGCTAGGTTTTACCTTTAAGATTCTTTTTAATATTTAAACGCAGAGCAATCCTAAATTGAGATGTTAACAAGGATCTGAATCTAATTGTGGAACTACCATCTTGGCCCTGTCTTAAGGTGACATATGGCTAGGTCTCGTCCTTTTTAGATTTTGCCACTTTATTATAATGGTAGATCTCATAATATAGGAATCTAACCGTCCTATTAAAATTTAAACAAATACATGGTTGCCCAAAACGGGTCTTATAACTGAAATGACTCGCCCATGCAAGGGCTAATCAGAAAAATAAAGAAGGAATCAAATAAAGACAAAATAAAACGAATTTGGATTAGTCCTAAGTTCTTGTCTAGACTCGAGAATGTGCAACTGTGTAACTGAGTTTAAACACAAAAGGCTAGTGTTTAATTCACTCAGCGTTGGCTCTGATACCAACCTGTCACACCCCGATATTTCCACGTATTACCGGTGGACCCGGTGGGGAGTATCGTGACGTAGTTGATATCATCATAGTCAAACAACACAATATTTAAATGCACAGCGGAAGCAAAAGATAGATTTATTTCAACCGAACAAAATGTAATATTAAGTATCACAATACAGTTGAAACAGATCCACAGGCGGATCAAAATAAGGAGGAAACTTGTTCAACAGACTTTAAAGGCATCTAAAGCTTGCGAGACTTGAGTAATGACGCCTGGAGTAGCCAGCCTACTTCGTCTAGTACCTGCACTTAGCCTTTTTGGAAAATACGTCAGTTTACACTGGTAAATACAACTTAACTGACTCATTTTAAAAAGAGTTTAAAAATTAGTTTGAATGCACTTCGGCAAAATATTTTTATAACTTGGGACAATTATTTAAAATAATCTTGTATACAGTTTTACTCATTTGTTGTCCGTTAGGGCCGGTTTGTAGGGCCGGACTTAAGTTAACTGACACACCACAGGTATAATGCCCACAAGGTTGATTCCTTTAAGTGGGATACCGGTTTTTACATAATGCATCTGTCAGGTGTACGCCTATACCCCGTGCTTAGGTCGTGGCCATTTCATGAATGATGCCAAGGATATCCGGGACATGGTCATTTAACCCCCAAAGGCCATACACCAAATAATACATATTAAACGAGTATGTAATTATATTAATCACAATCCGATTTAAATGATTACACACCGACCAAGCGGTATTATTATAATACCGTATCCCAAGCCCGTATAGGGAAAATAAGTTAAGAGTATTTACCTGAGCAATGTATAAATCAAATACAGCAAGTGCAAGTAGCTTTTACTGGTCTCCTAATCTAGAACGAAGGTTTATAATAACCTATTAGATTTCTAACGGGTCTTTAATTAAGCCTAAGCTTAGACCGGTTAGTTTTAAAAGGAAGACACGGGTCAAACGCATGATTAAACGAAGACCGGTTTAGAATGTGGTTTTGACCCGACAAGCTTGTATGCTTGTTTAATACGGGTAACTTAAACACATTCTGGATTTTGAGACAAAAATGATATGGTTTGACCCGTTTCGGCTAATATATGCAAACGAGTTACATAAGCCGATCCGAACGCAAAATATGCGTAACGAGTAACCATAAGAGTCATATGCAAGTTCCTTAAGTTATTATGCCTTAAATATGTTGTGACATCAGTAAGATATCTTCTATTATGCCCAAAACGGATTTAAACTCAATTTACGCCCCGTAGGGGTATTTTGATCATTTTAATGGTTATAAAAGAGTTTAAATAGAATTCTGAGTTTCGGGCTTGATGTAATCAATAAAATACTTAATTTACTAGGTTATATCAGTAGGGTAGCATATATATGTGAAATCTATCCGTTATAACCAAACTATGCATCTTAAGGGCATTTTGGTAATTTCACATAGGCTTAAAAGGTCAAAACTGGAAACCTGAGTGTAAGACTTTAGCTTGCTGTAAAAATATAATAATTTACTTAAAATATCAGTAGGTATCAAACCTTATGTGCATAAAATAATTTTAATACATACTATGCGTTAAAAATGCCTAAAAAGGCGATTTGGAGCCATTTCCGGGTTTTCAAAGGAAAGCTGACATTTTTATAATTCCAGAAGGCTTAAAATACTTTATTTACTATTTAAAATCAGTAGCAAAAGGTTTGGGGTCAAAAGGTTTTATAAAACTCATTTTATAGCCCAAAAGGGCAAAACCGTCAATTACCGACTTAAGCTTAAAACTCTAAGTTATGCTCAGCCTAAAATAAATAAAAATCTTCAAAAATCCTAAAATATTATTTTGTATCAGGGGGTGAAAAGTTTTATATCAAAAATTGGGTTTAGATAGGCTATATGCTAATTACGCCATTTAATCACTAAAAAGCTTTCTAATTACGCTAATGAGCATAACTCTTAATCTAAACCTCAAACTGATGTCAAATTTTGGGTACAAGTTTATAAATCAGTAACCAAGGTTTCTACTCTTTTACTTTTTCAAAAATCACGTTTTATAGTCAAAAGGGCATAATAGTCAACATTTAAGCAATTAACGAAAACATGCATATGAATCGGATAACTATTGAACCAAGTTGTATAATCACAGAGGGTTATACTAATATGAAACCTGGTCCAAATAAGGCTCTAAGGCATTTCTAAAAACATGCTTAAACGGGTCAGAACTGAAAGTCAAAGCATGAGTCAAACTATGCGATTTTTGGTTCCGAACCGAGCTTAAACTGAAAATTGTCGAGTTGAACATGTTTAGACATGTTCTTATATCAATTACCAAGCTATATTAATGACAAAACAGGTTGCATAGCCTTTACATTGCTAATTATGCATTTCTTTTAAAATAGGCTTCATGTTGACTTTTTATAATCAAGTTTGACTCGACAATTGACCTAGTTAGAGTGGGAATCAGAGAATACCCTTTTAAGGGTTTATTGCCCACATAATTACCAACTCATAGGTACTTTCAATTTGAATTTTGAGTGAAGGGATTAAGATTAATGACGAAGTCAAATCTTAATTACGACGGTTTGACTTTACGCTAAATAACTAAGCTAAACTGAATTAAAGAAGGTTAAGCAAACTTACAATAGTCCTAATCACGACTAATGATCACTATGGATGAGTCTTGAGCTCCAGGAACCTCCCAAAAGTGAGTTGTGAAGTTTACAAGTGAATAAGCAATGAAGAACCCAAATTCATGGCCCTTATATAGGTGTTTTGATGCAATTTGATCATGCCAAACAAGTCTATGAATGAATCCAGATGATTACAAGTGTCCCTAGGCTTTAAAATACCATCAAACAAGCCCCTGAATTCGAATACCATCGTTTTATGGCGGTGTAACCGTTTTAACAGGCAGCTGGAAGTTTTTTCTGCATCTGGGACCTGCTTACGGACCGTAAGGGTCCTAGCTTACGGTCCGTAAGGACCATGCCAGCACAACACAACTTTCATTTGTTGACAGTTTTGACCCCTGCACTTCCAAACGTGGTTTTACCTTTATTTCTTGCACTTTGGGCCCTCTAACTTGACTTTTAAGGACCTCAATTCATAAACTAACTTTGTTAAGTCCCCGGTTATTCATACGATCACCGAAAAGTCTTAAATTTTTAACGTTGACGCTTTTAACCCCTCGTATACGAATTTGGTCATAACTTTCTCATACGGTAACGAAAATTGGTGAAATTTTTATCACATATTCTTGTGAGTATAATTTATCATTACAAAGCTTCGGGTTTGATAAAAGGTCATTCAGAGGCATACTTTAAACATGTTGACACATTTTACCCCTGTAGTTTGTAATTCCTCACTTTCTTTCCCAATTAGCTTCGTATAATCCATGATTTATTCGTTTAAGGTTTTAAACATCATGTAGGGTTATTGTAAAGTATATTTATCCATTGTTGACATTTTGAATCCTTTTATACACACAGATTCCTTATTTGTCAACTTTAGTCCTTCTAAATCAATCCTTTACACGTTTTAAGTCCATGACACGTGTCGATATATTATTGGGCATGAATTTTCGAGGTGTTACAAATATTGTTGCCAAATAAGTTTAGATATAAAAAATTATGTTACATATGCTTAAAATGAATTTTGGCGTAAAAAGGGCATTTTGGTAATTTTCCTAAGGCATATAAACTACCTATCATACAACTAACTAAACGACGTGACCATAAGGTATAACCTCGGAAGGTTATTCCCTATACAACTATGGTCACCTAATGTGTTTGGTCGGATCCTAATGATCGACCAAACGGGTCGGGTTCGAAAGTCTAAGCGATTGTTTAGAACGCTTACCTTACGACCCTATATAAGCACTAAACCTAAAGTGATGAGCTAAACATGTTAAAACATGTTTAACGAATTTAGAAAACAGGTTTGGTATCAAAACAAACGGTCTTGATACCTAAAAGTAGTTTGGTTACAAAATACGCAAGAATACGCATTTTGGCCGAAACTACGACTCGCCACTATGCCTAAATAACGTGGTAATCAGTAGGTATAGTCACAAGGGACTAGAACCATCGTGATTACGATCACGTTACGAAGTTCAAACGAACTTCGTGTTGACCATAAACTGGTCAAAGCTGAAAGCCAAACAATGTTTGACTTTCACGCTAAAACGCGTAAAAGAACGAAAGAGGACTTACAACGGGTCCAAGCTATGGAGTTTTGATCTGATTACTCTCAGGTATGAAGTGTATAAATTCAACTTAGAGAGCCAAATCAGATCAAAGTGTGAGTTTTGAAGCAAGAGGGTGGGGCTATTTATAGGAAAACTAAGACCGTTAGGATCGTTCATCGAAAACCGAGCTTCGATCTGGACCTTACATGTGTGCCCATGGTTTTAAAATACCATGGGTACCCCAAAACAAGCCCCTAGTTTCATTAAAACCATGTTCAAATGAGGGGAACAGCTGGAACAAGCTGGAAATCAGATTTTCAACTTTGGTCCCTTCCTAAGATAACTATGGCAGATTGTCAATTTTGGTCCCTGAATGTGCAAAACATGGTTTTTGATGCATTTTTGACACGTTTGAGCCCCGTTAATCCCATTTCAAGGCTCTAAAATGAAGTTAAAGTATAGGGAACATGAAATATGATCAAAAATATCTCATATGTCGGTTCGTTTGGTCATACGGTTGCATTGTTCGGTTGATTACGACGAAACACGAACGAATGCGAAAAACGATCCAAATTACACGACGAATGGAATTTTATCATGCCAATAACTAAAATCAAATATTTTAATGATTACATAAAGTTTTGGATGCCCGGATCTATTCAGAACGTAAGATATGCGCGAAAATGCAAACTTATGCACTTTTTGACGCTTTTAGTCCCTGAATGACCAAAAAGTTTATTTTAGCACACCGAACCCCTCAAACCCTATTTCTAAGCTATGTAAAGGATATTTAGGGTATGTTTAACTTATGGTCATGTTCCGGAATGTCCGTTACAGTACGAACCGGCATACTTTCGCAGTTTATCGAATTTAGTCCCTGTAAGCGAATAAACTTGATTTCGGCACACCAAACCTTCCAAAACTTATTTCTAAGTTATGTAAAGGTTATTTTAGGTATGTTAAGCCTATGTCACTGTTACGGAGTGTTTGTTGCATTAAACTGGTTATATTTACGCATCAGTGCGCGTATAACATTCCAAAAAGCGATTTAGAGCCCGAAATTGAACAAGAATTGATATGTGTAAATGATACACATATTTATACAAATCCCAAATATGAAACACATTATTTAATGGTTTGGCATCTGTTTGATGGTTGAAGTGACACAGGTGTCACTGGGTGGAAGGCTTATGAGAGAGGGGGTAATATTGCAGAGTAGAACAAACCATATGGGGTAATATGAAAGGGTAACATAGTCATTTCACATTCCATTTAACAGATCTGTTAACTTATTTTACATATTTAACAATGACGAATTTACATCAAGATAGTTGGTAGACGAGCAACAAGCTGCGCCGCTACCCCTTTTTGAATAGCAAAAGTAAGCCTTTTAAAAACTACGTCCATAGATCTCGGGGTCATAACATTACTATGCATGGCCCTTTGAACTCGACTAAGTAGGTCCACAGCCTCTGGCGCCAGAAAACCAAAAGTATCAAAAGCAAATGGGATAAACACGTGTTGATTTTCAAGACACGCTTTCTCATGTTTGGTCACTTTACCCGAAGCAGCCTGACCCACCGTGAAAGCACTACCCCTAGGCCCACAAGCGGGGAAACCCCTGTTAGATCCACACAGAGATGTTTTCCTCCTACCCATCCAAAGACCAGAATGTCGGCTGGGCGAAGGGTAGATCTCCCTTCCAACGGGTCTGTTAAGAAATTAACGGGTGCCTCTTTCTTAGCAGAAATACCAGCGCACCTGAATATGTCAAAAAGAACATCCCTAACCAAATCATGTCGGTATTTGAACCCCGGGAGCTCTCTACAATGAACTGCATGCTCCCCAAAGGAATCCAAACACGCCTTATGACAAACATGGCATACCTAATCAACTGGGAATAAAGGAATCATGAGGCGATACTTAAGGATAGTACGATACTCCACCGGCGACATATGCTGGCCTAACCCATCTATAGGTATAGTAAGAAGGAAATCTTGTGCATGTGGTGCTCGGAGACACTCAAAAACGGCTTTTTGTCTAACAGTCAAGTCAAACTGTACTTCGATTTCGTGGACAATTTTACTAAAAAGAGCACTCGCCAATGCATGTTGGGATTTAGGGGGCGGTGTCCTTATTATTGAAACTGCTGAAGTCAAAGCTTGGAATCCTATCACGAAGACAAGCCAAAGCACAAACATAATCAGAATCCATACCACATATGCCACTGTCTCTTAAGATGTGGTCCTGTAGCACCCACAATTGGGCCCTTGAGGCCACAAAAGCATAGGATGAAGCCTCTACAGCCGAATACAACCTCAACCCCCCAAACCTAATAGGTAAAGATGTAAGTCGTCACTGGAGGTCTCCAAAGAAAGGACCTCCACAAACCACCAATTCCTCAATCACCTCAAGCAAACCTTTGTCAAAGAACAACGCTGCATCTTCCAGGTGTACAGGTTGGCACGTCCTCAAGCCAAAGAAAATCTTGGCAATGCCCATACAGGATCGAAGTAAGAGTAGTTCGCTCTGCGGGTCACCTAATTTGGGTAGAAGACGCATCAAATCTACCGCCTTAGCAGCTCTTTTCTTTGCCAACCCACTAATAAAGCTTGCGTCTCTACTAACGCCCCCCCCAGAAGCTTCACCCCGACTAATGGCCTCCCGATGTCCTTAGGAAATAACCCTTCACGAAACTTGCTACCATCACAAGAAGGCCAAAATAGCTCAGTTTTCTTAATATTGAGTTCAAGACCCAATGTTGGACCCGTCACCTTAATGATGTCCAACACTCTAGCCACCTCTTCTGAACCTCCAATGACAGTCCCATCATCAAGATACCAAGCATGAAGGAGAAGCTTGCATTTGTCTCTAATCTGATGCATAAGAGGGTGCAAAACAAGAGCGAAAAGAAGTGGTCCCAATGGGTCCCCATGCTGAACTCCCGTGGTAGACCAAATGTGCCCATCACCAAGATACAATCTTGCTGGCTGCCCATATAGAAATTCCACCCACAAAGAAATAGAAGGGCACCTCATCCTGACCTCATGAAGTAAGGCTGATCTATCCACCTGGTTAAAAGCATTAGAAAAATCTACAGTAAGCATTGCAAGAGACCCATCAGTGTGACGTTCACTTAGAACCCTATTGACACTGTGTAAAATGGCCTCAGCGCCACCCGACACGCTGACCCCAAACTGAAAATCATTAATGTACTTGGTCATTTCTTTACCAACACCCTTCATAGCAACCTTGGAAACCAAACGCCTCCATATAGTACCCACTGCAATAGGCCTAATCCCATTGTCGGGTTTTAAAAGCGGTGTAAGGGGAGCAGACGCGACAAACTCTGCCAAACACGATGGACATTTCCCCCTAACCATAAGTTGACTACCGCAGTGATAGCGCATAAAAGATTAGTGGCAATAGCAGACCCCTCTGCGTATAAAGCATCCAAAATGTGTTGTGCCCTTAAGCCATCCCTCCCACACGAGGTTCCTTTAGGAAACGATTTAATGCAACAAATGACATTATCCACCTCTGCTACAAGGGGAGGCTCAGAATATATAGTACCTGGCATAGATGGAGGTTCTCTGTACGGGTGTTTAGCCTCTAAAGCCTGTATGGTATTATCATCGTACGGAGCAACACCGGATGAACATAACACCTTCACTGCAGCTGTAAAGTGGCCATCAGCAACCTTTCGAAGGCACTGCCTAACATTGGTGTTACTAACAGTACTCTCCTCAGGGTTATCAACACCTCCTTGACCTAGAGACCCCAAAGCAGGACTATCAAATATATTTTTAACTAACATGAAAATACCATCTTCTTTCCCCCATGTGGCTAAAGAATTCAGAATTGATCTTTGTTGCAATGCTTTTCTATTCCCAGACCTTCTTTCTTGCCTATTTTTTGGTCTGACCACTTGCAAAGTGCAGCGAGGAAGAAGGAACAACCTAACCCACGCTTCAACAGATCTAGGTTGGGCAACCACTTTGTAGAGAGCGGTTTTCAACGCCTGAGAGAAAGCCAACCGACAGCTATGAGGGATGCTCTTCACGATGACAATGGGTGCTTTAAAGACACGATCTAGTAGAACAGTATCCAACATGAACGACTCATGAACATTGATCACGTGCGCCTTGGGAGAGGGCCTCGAAATCCCTATAATGTAGCTATCTGTGTCGTTATCACGATTGGTAAAACGGACAAGCCCATCGGGATGATGGCATGCACGACTCAATGCATGTATAGTCAAACACTTTCCACACATCCATTGGCCAAAAAACTTCAAAGTACGTTCTACATCCATGAACAACCCATGGTCCGTAGAAATAGCCTCACGCAACACACTTCTACGTTCATCGCTAGAAAGGTGCAACCTCTTGAGATGAGAGATCAACCGAGAAATCCCCTTATTTCCCACTTCACCATCCGGGCAACAATGAAACATATGAAAAGGACATGGCCAGGAGCCACTCAAAGGCGTAGAAGGGGTTGTCATTAAGGCGAAATAAATCACGATTCAAGTTGAGACACGAAATTTTGATGTAAAAACCAAAATTTAAGCGTAGGCATTTTATGTAACACTTGGAGTGCATCCATAAGAAAACGAATTAGTGAGTGGTAAGGAGGTTCGATTTTGGCTAGATGAAAAAAAACAAATAATTCAAGATTCTATGTAGAAGGTGGGTTCATCAACATCAGTATATATATATATATATATATATATATATATATTCAGTTAATCGAGCAAAAAGAAAGAAAAAAAAAGATAATTTTTAATAGAATGAACAAAGAATTGTATGTGATCGAATAGAAAAGGGTTTGGTTCATGGAAGATCGAACAAAAAAGTGCTTGAAACATCATCCATTGAAGATCGAACAAAATAAAAGGGGTTTGAAAAAGGGTTTGCATGGAAGATCAATAAAAGGGGTTTGAAAAAGGGGTTCATTAATCACATTAACTTATTTGACGGCAGGGGGTAATTTTGCGACAGAACAACAATGTGGGGGGGGGGGGGGGGTAAATTGCAATTATTTCCAGGGAGGGGGTCAGAGTGTCAATTGGCTTAAACCCTAGGGGGTAAAATTGCAGTTTACTCAATACATTATTTAATCTTACTCAATACGTTATTTAATCATACTTTTAAATCTATATATTTTTCTCAACCACAAAACTTGATGGGTATTCTAAAATAAATGAGCAAAATGTCTCTAGAACTAACCAATCAAGTTAACATTGTTAACTTTGAGGAACCATGAATGAAAGGAAACAATACAACTAAGAACTAGATTAGTAAATTTAAACTTTAAGTACCAAATTCTTAATTCCAAAGCCACATAGAGATTCAACTATTTATTTTTTTATACTTTTAGGCATTTTAAAAAGAAAAAAAATTATCTTAGAGATTCAAAAACTAAAAATAAAAAATTACCTTTATGAGAATCTTCTTATTTAGATACGATTTGATCGTGAGTGGAATTAGAATAGCACCTTTATGACTTTTAGTACTTTTTGTCCATTACGTGATATTTTGAACGACTAGAAGAGAAAATATGCCGGCTAGTACACATGCCACACATATTAAAAGAAAGATAAGATTATATGATGTATTAGTTAAGGTGATGGCATTTAGACATCCTCAAAATTTTTGTATATCCTTCAATGCGAAACGTATAGTCCAATACGTTTTTCATAGGGTTTAAACGCATTAAATGCGACACCAATACGAATCGTATAAGGCAATACCCTTCCTATTGGTACGATGTACCTACTCTATGACATGCACGTAGTTCAGAACTGAAAAGGTCTGAAAAGTGACCCCCAATAGGAAGCGTATAGGGCAATACGGTTCCCCTGGTCCCCTAATCCGTTAACGAGCTTATCCTTATATACATATACACCTATCTAGGGTTGTTCAAGCTGCTCAATGCTCAAGACTCGTTCGATGGCTCGATCAAAAAATGTTCGGAATTTGCTCGTTCGATTCAGCTCGATTAAAAAAAGCGCTTGGTTCGGATCGGTTTGAAACAAACGAGCATGAGCAAAGGTCCGCTCAGTTCGGTTCGACTCGGTTGCCTCGAATAACTTTTTAATATATATATATATATATATATGTATTAATAAGATAACTAGAGACGTACATTAGTAATGTTTGTTCCAAGATTCAACTAGAGCCCATTTAATTATAGGCTGAGCAGGAGGGCGGGCAGGATGATGTTGAGATCCTGTCTCAGCACGAACAAGGGGATCATTAGCATCCACGGAGAGTTTATCGTGTGGTTAGGTTGCCTAAGTCAACCAACCGTCTTCTCGATAGGATTTTGCGTAACCAGGATGAGCAGATGTGGTTTTGGGCACTGTCGGATGCATGATGACATGGGGTGGCTGATGGCTGGCATGGGTGAAATCTATAAGTATATGGGTATATCGGTCCCACCCTATCCACCACCATGAATTTATCCAGACCGGGGCCCATTCTATATGCAGCAGCCCGACCCGTCCATGCCATCCTTTACCCAGCCCATCACGTCCATGTCGATCTTTACTCAGCTCATCCCATCCATGCAGGTATGTTATCTTATTTTTATTTCATTTATCTACGAGCAATTTAATGTATATATGTGTGGGCACTCGGGGGTAAAAGTGAAAGTGCACTAATTTTAACGTTATTTTACTAATTTCATGAAAATAATGTTAAAAGAGGGGGATGGTTAATCATGTATCATGTGGTGGCGTTGATAGCCGAAAGAAAAAGGAGTACATGCACTAATTGACCTTTGTATGTGCCTTTTGTCCAAGGTTTGATGCAAAACTACCATCGAGCCGGGGGTCTCACTAGAAGCAGCATCTTTATTCCTATGGGGTAGTGGTAAGGCTGTCTACATCTTACCCTCCTCAGACCCTAACTTAGCTTTGCTATTGGTGGGATTTACTGAGTATGATGATGATGATGATGATGATGATGATGACGAGCAATTTAATGTTATGTAATGGGTATTTTGTTTAAATTCTTATAGGCTTTCGGCCCGTCCTATAATCAGTCCGAACTTTCTATGCCTCATTTTCCTCAGTCCGGCCAGACCATGTTGTTCTTTCCTCTGTCCGACCTTTCCATGCAAGTATGTTATTTTGTTTTTATTTCATTTTCTACGAACAATTTTAATGTCATGTAATGAGTATTTTGTTTAAATTATTTATAGAATCCAGGCACGTCCTATACGCTGCACAGCCCGTCACCCTCTACTAAGTGTGGCCCGAACTTTACGGAGGAGGAGCTCGTGGACTCTGACGAGGATTGATGACGATATTTGTTTATGTTATTTTTATATGATGCAGTACTGTACGAACAATTTAATTTGCATGTTTTGATGTATGAACAATTTAATTTTCAGTATTTGTAATATTTGTTTAATTTGGATATGTTTGTTTTGATAAGTTATAATATGTGGATATGTTTAGTTTGTTTGGATTGTTTAATTTCACTACGTCTTTTATAAAATTTAAAACAAAAAAAAAAACAACATAACTTTATAACAAAAAAAACCAACTTAATTCATTTTTTTAAATAAAGTCTAAAAAGATACTAACAGCTATATGCTGCTCTCGAAAAAAAATTCCTCTAGGGAACGTATTGCCCTATATGATTCCCCTGGTCCCCTAATCATTGGTCTGAAAAGTTTTACTTCAAGTACACTATAGGAACGTATAGCTCAATACGTCTGGACCCAGAGGAACCATATTGCCATATATGATTCACCTGGTCCCCTAATCATTGGTCTGAAAAGTTTGTACTTCAAGAACACTATAGGAAGTGTATAGCTTAATATGCCTGGACCTAGAGGAACCATATTGCCATATACGATTCCTATAGGGTTCCAGGGATGTATAAAAAAAATGGGGGGATGTATGGATAACCAAAGTCATTAGTTATTAATATTTAAGGAGATGATCAAACAATGAGTTTGGTTTGGATATGTAGTGTGGGAAACAATAATATGAGGATACGTAACAAATAACAAAAAAAATAGGGAAGGACATTTTGTCAATCTCATCACATCTTCTTTATTTCTCTTTCTCTGCATCTTCAAAACCCAGAATTTTCAAAAGTCATCATCTTCAACATTTTCTACACTTTTCTCTCTCTACAATCACTACATCATATTGCGACTTTCTTTATTAATCAACGTTTCAAAAACTCAATCAATTTGTTCTTCAATTTTTTTGAAAAAACCCCAGTTTATTTTTATACAATTTCTTTTTTTTTCTCGTGATTTTGAAGCGAATCACTCGATTCGTTTGATTTGATCGTTAATCAGTGTTTCTAACATTCAAATTTTGTCAATCATTAAAGAAATCGGCTTCGATCTGTGTAAGAAATCTGAAACATTTCGTCAATCATTGCGTTTTACAATCTGGGTTTTCGAATTGCATTTTAGAAAAACACTTTCTTTTGAGTTCTTAGTCCATTACTTTTTAGAAAAAAAAAATTGTGTTTTCTACATTGCGTTTTAGAAAGAAAAAAAACATTTTCTTTTGAGTTTTTAGTCCATTGCAGTTTAAAAAAAACATTTGTGCAAAAGAATTTTGGCCCAACTCGCGCCGGATCAAAAAGTTCTCACGGATCTCACAACTCGTAGTGGTTCTCATTTTAACTCATCCATATATATATATATATATATATATATATATATATATATAATGTCAGGATTTAGGGAAAACGGTGAAAATTGTGAGAACAGTGAGAACGCTTATGGATCGTCCGATCAAAACAATATATAGACTAGATTGGGATGGTGGCGTTTTCGTAAATAACACCAATTTTATTAAGTGGACGCGTGTCACACCCCGAATTCCACGTGTCACCGGTGGGCCCGATGGGGGAGTATCGTGACGTAATTGATATCATCATAGTCAAACAACACAATATATAAATGCACAGCGGAAGCAAAAGATAAATATATTACAATCCGAATAGAAAGTAATATCAGAGTATTACAACGGAAAGTAAAAGATCCACAGGCGGATCGAATAATCATAATCATTGTTCAGCAGACTTTAGACGCCTAGGACTTGTAAGATTCCTTATAATCGCCCTGAGCTTCCAGCCAATTACGTTCAGTACCTGTCACTTAACCTTTTTAAAAAAAATACGTCAGTTTTCACTGGTAAATACAATTTAACTGACTCATTTTGAAAAGAGTTTGAAAATTGATTTGAGTGCAAACGGCACAAAATCTTTTGACACATTGATTAAAATGCACAGAGGCAAGATTAATCTTTTATAACTTGGGACAATTTTATTAATAAAAATCTTGTATCCGATTTACATGTTTGTCCAACATTTAGGGCCGGTGATTATACAATACAAGCCGGACAAGATTAATCGACACACCAGAAATATGAATCTCACAAGAAGTTACCCTTACGAGTGAGTATATGTTTTACATATGCAACAGGAGGTGTTTTGTCTACACCTTGTGCTTACGTCGTGGCCATTCACTTTTTAAATGAGCCAAGGATATCCAGGACACGGTCATTAACCCCCAATGTTATTTGTTATCAAACAATACGAATTAAAACGGGATTATGCAATTCAATCATCTCCGATTAAAAGGTTTCTACACCCGACCAAGCGGTATTTTTATGATACCGTATCCCAAGCCCGTATAAGGGAAAATAAGTTAAAAGTATTTACCTGAGCTAGCTCCTGTCTTAATTAATAAGAATTTAATAACTCAGCCGTGTTCGCTTAAGTAAGCGTAGGTACCATTTACCGGAAGGCTCTAGTCTGGAATGATGACATAAATAATTATTTAGAATGCTAACGGGTCTTTAATTAAGCCAAAGCTTAGACTGGTTAGTCTTAAGGAAATATACGGTTCAAACGCACGATTAAGCGAAGACCGGAGAGAATGTGATTTAGACCCGACAAGTTTGAAGACTTGTATAATATGGGTATACTAAACACATTCTGGATTTGGAGACAAAAATGATAAAGTTTGACTCGCTTCGGCTAATATAAATGAACTAGTCACCTAAGCCGATCCGAACGCGACAAGTGCGTAACGAGTAACCAAAAGAGTCATATACAGGTTTCTTAAGTTAATATGCCTTTAATATGTTGTGATATCAGTATGATATCTTCTATTATGCCCAAAACGAGTTAAATCTCAAAATAAGCCCCGTAGGGGTATTTTGGTCATTTTAACGATCATAAAAGAGTTTGAATAAAAATATGAGTTTCGGGTCTGGTCTATACAGTAAATATACTTATTTTAACATATTATAATAGTAGGGTATGACCCATATATGGAAAATATCATTTAAAACTAAACTATGCACCTTAGGGGTATTTTGGTAATTCCACAAGGGCTAAAAATGTCAAAACTGGAAACCTGGGTTATAAACTTGTGCTTACTGTTATTTTATAAAAATATGCTAAGAACATCAGTAGGTACCAACCTTACATGTTTAATATGTTTATAGTACATACTATGCGATAAAAACGCTTAAAAGGCGATTTGGAGCCGTTTCCGGTTTTGTAAAAGAAAGCTGAGATTTTTATAATTCCAGAAGGCTCAAAACACTTTATTAAATAAATAAAATCAGTAGAAAAAGGTTTGGGGTCAATTGGATTTGTAAAACTCGTTTTATTGCCAAAAAGGGCAAATTCGGTATTTACCGAATTTAGCATAAAGACCTATGTTATGCTCATCCAAAAATTTAATAAAAACCTTTAAAAATCCCAAAATATTGTATAACATCAGTGGGTAAAAAGTTTGATACCAAAAAGTGGGTTAAAATTGGCTATGCGCTAAATGCGTTATTTACTTAACATAAAGCTTGTAATTTACGATATCGAGCATATCTCTTAAACTAGACCACAAACTGATATCAAGTTTTTGGTGCAAGTTTATAAATCAGTTATAAAGGTTTCTACTCTTTCACTTTTTCAAAAATCGCGTTTTATAGTGAAAAGGGCAAAATAGTCAATTTTGGGCATAAATCGGAAACATGCATATGCATCGGTTAAGCATGGAATCAAGTTGTAAAATTCCAGAGGGTTAATCTTATATAAAAGTTGGTCCAAAATATGCTCTAATGCAGATCTTAACATGCATGCACGGATCAGAACTGAAAGTCAAAGGAAAAGTCAACTTTTGTGACTTTCGGTTCCGATTCGGGTTTAAACAGAAAATTGTCGAGTTGATCATGTTGAAACACATTCTTACATTATTTATAAAGTTATTTTGATGATCAAACAGGTTGCATGTATCCTAGATTGTTAATCATGCTTAATTTTGCGAAAACCCATTCTGTTGACTTTTTAAGAAAAGCTTTGACTCGACAATTATCATGTTTAGAGTGTGAATCTGAAAATACCCTTTTAAGGGTTTGTTATGCTCATAATTACCATCATGTGGGTGCTTTCAATTTGAGAAGACACTGAGCACATTTTGTTTAATCATAAAGTCAAGTTTTATTTACGATAGTTTGACTTTCGGTGAAAGCACTAAGCTAGAACGAAAAATAGGATGATATGAGCACTTACAATGATCCTAGACAAGTTTAGAGATCACTATGAATCAGCCTTGATGTCCAGAAAGCTCCAGAAAAAGTTCTTGAGGGTTTTGAAAGTTCAAGTGTTCTTGTTGTTACAACAACAAAGCCCCTTTTTATCAAGTGTTTGATCTGATTTAAGGCTTCTATAGGTGTTTTATGGTGTTGTGAGAAGTGCCCAAGGGCCCTAGTATGCATGAAATTCGATTGGTCAGCTCCCTAAGTCGATAACAGCTGTTAACAACTCGAAACCGAACTGACTGGCAGCTGTGCGAACTATTCTGTCGCTGGCGGGCGCTCGCGTAGCGCGAGACCCCCCTCGCGTAGCGCGAGGGTGTGGTGACCTGCTTTACAAGTTTTCCAATATTTACGATTCAGCCCCTGAACTTTGTAACGTGTTTTAAGCTATTTATTTAGCACTCTTGGCCCTTATATCTGACTTTTATAAACCTTGGGACTTTTATAAACTTGGGTATGTCCTTGGTTAACTTTGCGCTTACCCGAAAAATCACGAAATTCGCGATATCGTATTTAACCTTTCGTGTACGGTTTTAATCATAACTTTCTCATACGTTCACGAAACTTCATGAAATTTTTATCACATATTCTTATGAGTATATTTTATCATTACAAAGCTTCGGGTTTGCCAAAAGATCACTCAGAGGTATAATTTCAACATGTTGACACTTTTAGCCCCTGTAGTTTGTAATTCCTCACTTTCTTTCATTTTTCGCTTCGTATGATCCATGATTTACCCGTTTAAGGTTATAAACATCATGTAGGGTTATTGTAGAGCCTATTTATCAATCGTTGACACTTTGAACCCTTGAATTCACATAGTTTCACCGTTTGTCAACTTTAGTCCCTCTAAAGTTTGTTTTCTCATATTCAAAGCTTATGACACGTGTCAGTACATTATTGGACGTAAAATTTTCGAGGTGTTACAACGCGTTTCATTAAGGGTAAAAAGGTCTTTTACTGCTCAAATTCAAAACGCCAACTAAAATGAGAACACGCCATTCAAAACAAATAAACGCCATTAATACAAAACGCCAAAAATTAGTGATAAAACGCATTGGAGATTACAGGAAGAAGAAACAACACAGTAACTGAATTTCAATTATTAATATTTATTAGAAGAAATTCCCTCCTAAATTTCGCACCAAAAACATCATTATATAAAGGACGTTAATCATCGCTTCCATAATCACTTCAATCCATCATTTTATAAAACATCTTTTACCAAAAACGCCAAGTTTAACCAAAACGCCAAAAATGGCAACCATCATTTCATTGAGATACACTCTGAGAATCAGAAGATTCGTCATACGTTTTGACAACAGAAGGAGGGTGTATGTTAGGACAATCAAAGCAATTTTAAAGATGGAAGAAGAGGTACAGAGGGGTATCTTATCGCTTGGCATCGCTCTGGATAACGAATGTCATGAAACACATAAGCTTATCAGAACATTAACAAGGAAATTTGGACCAATCAAAGCAAATGGAAAAATGGACCCAGTCATAACATCATGGCATTTTGATGAAGAAACAGACATGGTGACCGTTATATGTGCCAAAGGAGAGCAGGAAGACTACCTGCTTGAAGACATCATGACAAAGCAGGGGGTTGGGTTCATGGAAGAATTGCACAACGCCACGTGTTTGAACACAGACATGGACTTAAAAATGGCGTTGATGCAGGACATATTCAAATGGAGGCTTCAGAATCTTCAACAACAAGAAGCCAATGAAAGTGAAAGCGATGAATTAGATGAAAGACTAGAAAAAGACTCTGAAGAAGAAGACGAAGGAAGTGATGGATACTTCTCAGATATAGTACCTTCTGACGAGGAGTTTTAATTTTTTTTTTTGGTTTTCTTTTGTGTAATTTTTTTTAAGATAATAAAATGCTATATTTCTCCTCTTTGTTTCAGATCGCCAAAAAATACTACAAAAAGTCATTGCATACAAAACGCCAAAAATAATAAAAAATATTTTTCCTGTTTGATATTTTCTCTGTTAGTGTATTTTTGTCATCTTGGTCTACAAAACGCCATTAAAAAAACGCCAAACTTGGAAAATGGGACATCTATCACCCTAAACTGATAAAACTGAACAAAACAATAAATACACACAGTAACTGAAAAGACTAAACTACGCGCCAAAAACATCCTAGAAAGAGACGACTCTGCATAATCAATTGATCACATCCAAAAAACAAACGCCATATTTCCTAGAAACCACTCACTTTAAAACACCAAAACAATGGTTTGAGAGGTCAAAGGGACGTTTCGTCATAAAGTTCTCTGACAGGAGAAGGGTAAAAGTCAAAACAATCAAGGCCATACTTAGTATGGATGAATCCATTCAGAGGGATATTCTAGCCCTTGGGGTCCCGGTGGCCTACGATTATGAGAGGAATCGAACGGTAATAAGAAGATTAAAAAGAAAATTTACAGAAAATGATGATGTTGAAGATACTGATCTACCAAAAGTTACCAGTTGGATTCTGGATGAACAAGAAAGAACGGTGAAGGTGAGCTTTCAACACGGGGGGGGGGGGGGATTATTCATTGACAATGGACGAAGTGCTGAAGACAGATAGACTACATCTTATTGAACATATGAGAAGGATCCGTTAGGAACCACCCTTTATTGCGAGAACCGCGAGAACCAATGTGAACACATGGCAAACTTGTAATTATACTTTACTGTATCATAAAACACGCACGTCCTTCAATTTTTATTAAGGTTTTGTAAGTGTTCCCCTGTTTTAGGGTTTCATCAATTCACGTCGTTACCAAATCCACAATCGGCATCAGCAGCATTGATACATTGACACGACGGCGTGAACCCGCTGTTCACGGCGGCGTACAGGAGTGTACGGTGGTCTCACGGCAGGAAAAAACAGACCCTCCCACCTATTTCACAGTGGAGGCATTCGGCATACCGATTACGACGACATATGGCGTCTTCTGATTCATCCTGTGTTGAACCTAACGCATTTGATGATCCTCATCCAACAATTTCTGAATATCATCCCCATACATCTGATGCTGATTTTGGTGGTCCATCTGCTGCCAATCCCATTTCTGCTGTCAAACCAAGTGAAAGTCGCAAACTTGTGTCTACAAAAGTTGAAAGTCGACACACCCTTCATGTTTTTGAAATACAGACTCTTGATTCTATGTCAACATTAGACAATGTTATATTATCCTCTGGGAATGCTAATATATCTAAACACGCGTTGTCATTTGACACTACTTCGACTGGTACAACACCTACAAATACAGAACATCAGCAATTACAGTTCATTCGGTTTGATACTAAAGGTATTCCATGTCCATTTTATGTAAATTGTGATATGTTCAATGATATACACGTTTGCAACACGTTCATAGTTATATTATGTTGTAAATAATAATTACTCAAGAATATATGCACTTGTGCATTGTGTTAACTGCATCATATTATAAATTATGTTACATTACAAATTTATGCACATGTGCATTATGATGAAAAATTATGACATTATATATTATCTGACAATGCACATGTGCATTTTGATTACAATTTTACTATTCATTTATTCATAATGTTGACCATTTTTTACTTATTTATTATTTTCTCAGGAACAATTATGGCTGTTATACATTCTATGCCCAATGGCACCCCATATTGGATACCTGAAGTTGATGTTGAATCCATAATCATCACAAATAAAATGTTAACCATCATTACATAATTATGCATATGTGCATCACATTACCAACACACCATACTCATCACAAAAAAAAATTGTTAAACATTTATACATCGTGCGTATACACACCATATACCATATTAATCACAATCTTATATGTTTTTCTTTTTCTTTATACGGGAACAATTACGACTTTTACACCTAATGGCACACCATATTGGATACCCGATGTTGATGCTTAATACATCCCTATTATAAACAGTACGTTTAACAGTTGGGAGGACATTGATTCCAATGATACTGATGAAGATGTTGATGATGATGCTAAAGACCCTTCATATATATATGAACTTGAGCAACCTCGTAGACATTCATCCAGGCGTGTAGACATTCATCCAGGCGTCATAAAACATTCAACGATTCTTGATTATCCTATATATAATGACAAACAGTTTCTAAGCATTATTCTTTTTGTTTACAATCATTTTTCACTGTCTGTATACGTATTCATAGGTTATGATTGTGATCATGATACTTTGATATCAATTACTTATTATACATAAGCGTATGTAATTTCATTATTGACCACTTAACATATATTACCAACATGGTTACTGTTTTGAAAAATGCACATGTGCATACATGTTTACTGTTTCACTCCACGTGGTAATTGTTTCAAATAATGCACATGTGCATACATGTTTAATGTTTCCTTACATATTGTTATTTTTTCGATCAATGCACATGTGCATACATGAAGCATACATTGTGCATACATGAAGCATACATTGTGCATACATGAATATCTTAACTACATGTAATCCGTTTTCCTTTACATATACATCATCATATGCAATGTGGTACCCCATACGTAAAAGGGTACCACATACGTAATATGATATGCTATATCAAACTTTGCACATGTGCAATATCAACAGTTCCTATACCAAACAACATAATACATCAAATATTAACAAACATACCACAAACCTGAACAATCAAATAAATTTTTAACCCATCAACCACCATATAAGACATCGTATACGTCAAACTTCTTATATCAACCGTTATCGTAAAAACTATCCACATATTACAATCAAAAGACATCAATACAACAAAAAAATTTGTCTTTGTGAATTGAATATCCACAAACTACCTACATAACATTCGCATTAGTTCACAACCTCACACCTTCTGATCTTCTTTCCATTTCATAACCATCTTCCAACACTCCTCCTGTTTCAACGCCTCTTTGTCTATCATTTTCCCTGGTATTTTTCATCCGTCAACCTATTAATCAAATACGTCCTTGTTGTCAATCCATGAGCAGTTTCGAATAATTTTTTCCTGCATTCATTACATATATTACATCAATTATTTCATGTATTCCCATGTGAAGTAAACATATTACATACAATTTGTAAAATGTTTACGTTTTAAGGTAATAATGCACGTGTGCATATGCCGTAATACTTTCATATTAACTTAATCTGACAAAATATGCATATGTGCATAACTATGCACATGTACATTAACATGATTGACCTTATCAACATGTTTGTTTCAATAAAAAAACTTAACCCTTACCAAATCAAATTTCGTAATACCACCAATCATATTTAACATTAATCAGCAACAAAACTTTTATGACAAACTATGCACATGTGCATAAGTTTTTTTTAAATGTAAATGTTATTCACAGAAGCCAACCTCCAAAACAGAGGCAACCGAACCAACCACTACAGCAAAACGAAAAACAACAACTCAACACAATAACCTAAAGACCGAAAACTAGCAGCTACCTTATATCGAAACTACACCATTTTTCCCAACTCACGGACCTATTTTTGGACCGATTCTTATACCAGAAAAAACCGACGGACTTAATATTATGGATAATCTCTCCGGGGTTAACTTGAGTCTCCGAGAACCTTTTATTGTTACTGGCTAACCATATACACCAACTTGTCACAAACATAATGCCATGTAAAGCTTTTTTCACTTCTCTATCCATATTGCAAAACTCAGAGGCAATGCAATTACGATATCTTTAGCCGAAAACAGAATAAAAAGACTCACCTTGCACCACTGACTTGATGTGATACCAGACAGTCGACGCTACCATGCACGAACAAATAAGGTGTTCAGCTGTTTCATCGCCATCTTCACACTAACAACATTTCACGTCTCCGCCCCAACAGTTCCGATCCCGTAGTGCGGTCAGCGTGGGAATACGATCTAAAACCGCCCTCCAAACAAAAATATTGCATTTTTTGGGATCCATTTTGACCATTTCACAACGTGCCTACTGCTGAAATCAGAGCCGCTATACAGGAAGTTCTTGACAGCCTTGACCGAAAAATCAGAGTCATTACCTCCCAACCATTCCCAACCATCTTTGCCATCGGAAAAAGTGACATTATCGAGGAGCCCGATCAACTCGTGCCATTCCAGTAATTCTTCGGCCGAGCTTGGGCTTCTCGACCAATTCCAAACCCCCATAAAGTTTCTATTATCCTGATTGTACCGGTCCGCCACCAGGCATCGTTGCTTTTGTTCCATTCTAAATATATCTGGGAAACGGGTTTTGGGCACAATTGACCTTATTGAACTATTCTATCAAATTATGCACACGTGCATAATAATACGCATTTTCATCAATATGACTGACCTTGTTAAACTAATATGGCAAAATATGCATATGTGCATAACTATGCACATGTGCATTAACATGGACTGGCCATATCTACAGGTTTGCTTCAATAAAAAAAACCCTAACCCTTAACAAATCGAATTTCGTATTACCACCAATCATATTTAACATTAATCAGTAACAAAACTACATAAAAAAACAAACACATAAATATCACATTACAGATCGTGATATCACAACAGTCGCCCCTAATCCCTCAAAAATTATATACATCACACCATTTTCACTAATGCATATATGAAATGAAGATTTAAGCCTCATATCCACATATAAAAGATCCGAATCGACGATTAAGCGTCATGTTAACATATAAATGTGCAAAACAAAGTGTATAAACTTACAAATTCACGGAATGGTGTGATGACGGTGTTCTTGGACGTTTGTTCTTCAAATTCTCCTTAATTATGCCACAATCTTCAATAATTCTATTCTTATTGCCCTAATTTCGCATATATAACGAATATATGATCGATGATTCTTTTATTTGTGCCCTAATTTCGAATATACTACGAATAAAGGACGAATGGTAAAATCGATATGACAGATGATGAATTCTGGAGAATCTGGAGTGATGGATATGAACTGAGATGACGAATTTTGAAGAGATGACGAATTTTGAAGTCCAAGAGTGTCGTGGGTGTTTAGGAGGAGGCGCTCAATGTCAGGTGTTTAGGAGGAGACGCTTAATTTCAATTTTGTTATGTATTTACAGTATTGCCCCCTGTTCACATTGGTTCTCGCGGTTCTCGCAATAAAGGTGGTTCTCGCATGAACCCTACCATATATATATATATATAGAGAGAGAGGGGGGGGGGGGAGGTGTGTGGGAATATCAACACCCTTTTAAATGTTTGGCACTCATCTCCTAAATACACCATTGCTACAATTTTTTTATCTATGTTTAAACCGACCCTTTGTAATGTGCAACCGTCTTGTTTATCAATATATACATTTTAGTGTAGATTTTGTTCGAATAATTTGGCTTTCTTATACAACGCCGCAACTTTTCTATGACTTTCGAATATACCTTCGCCACGTGGTTTTTGATCGCCAGACTCGGGATTTGCTAATTTTTTTTTACGTTTCAAACCCTCCATGAAGCGCAGATGATAACCCATTAGTTTGTGATTAAGTCGTGTTTATAAATTTCAAGACCAGGAGTCAAAATTGGTGTTCAATTTGAAGTGAGTCTCAGTCGGTGTCGATGGGGAAACAGGATGAGATGAAATAAATTCAATGTATTTATTACAAACATCATTGGAATCGATGAAAGGATATTTGTTATCAATATTCGAATTATACGGTGTAAATAGTCCAAAATGGTCAACATTCAATGTGGCTTTATTTTGCTGTAGTTTTTTTTTTTTTTTTTTGTCATTTGTTTCGCTCTGCTTGTACATTAAATTCGGTACAATAACATATACACTCTTGTATCGATCTCCATAAAGCAAAGTGACCTCATTTTTTAGATGCATTCAACTTGATATCCAGCTGGGATTCTTCCCCAACGTATCTTGGATCTTTTCCTTGTATTGATAATGAGATGTGGCTGAAAGATCGTAGCCCAAATTCAACCCCCCCTAATCCAGCTATCACATAATAAAAGTAATCAACTTTGCTTGCATTGATATCGGAGGTTAACTAATATGGTCGTTCATGTTTTTCGGTCATCTTATGCACGTAGTAACGAACGCACTACTCACATAATTTGCAGCCCCAACCGTCATGAAGAACATCCATTGCCCACACTTTTCATGTTATCATAGTAAAACTCAAATTGGCCGAGAATGTTAAATGCCTCAGCAAACGCCATCAAGATAAGTTGTGGCATGAGTCACATGACCAATAAGGGTGTTAGCCCGTCTGACCGGTTTGATAAGTTGCAAAGTCGCAGAACCACATCTCTTTTTCTCAACTAATGTTGCAACAATCATCTGTAGGATAACCGTTCACAAAATAAATAAAATAACAATTTTATTTATCAATATTCTGATTACAATACATAAATAAGAACTAAAGCAAACTGAAAGGAAATACAATACAAGAAATGTAATTAAACTAAGTACAGGTTACAAGAAAAATTAAGGAAAACGTAAAAAAACGGTGACTGAGGCACGTGAAGATCACGCTTTTCTTAAAACTGATTTCGGGCCACCCAAGTGAACCCGTCTGTTTCCCAGGGTACAACGGCCTAAGCAGATTGTACTGCCGGGATTAGCCTAGCACCTGAAAAAGTACCTGAAACAAGAGTTCTTAGGGATTCGAAGTTATGAAATTCTCTGTGTGTGCTATGAACCATACGAATTTCTATTTTTCTCTGTGTCCTAGACAAAGCACACAACTTGTATATAATGTTGTTTAGAATTCCAAATGAAATGTGAATACAAAATTCAATAAAAATTAAAGCCATATTGAATACAAAATTCAATAAAAATTAAGGCCATATTGAATACAGAATTCAATAAAAATTAAGTCTCAAATTCAATGAGAACTTAAGTGCAAAGTGCGCCATCAAATCGCCACATTGCGCCCATCGTCCCGGTCCCGGGCCCGGTCGCGTGTCGGGTGCCTCGCACCCTCCTAGCAACCACTGATTGTGAGTTGTCACACAAGAATACATTTGTGTAGAGAATTCTAATTATAAATCCACGAAAGATTTATCTCTCCACATATGTGGGACAAGCTCAATTTCCTACATGATTATGGTTTCAACACACAAACTTAATGCACAAGATCTGTCATTCATCTTGGCATAATTATTAAATAATCATTATATTAACTGATAATATAATATTGTTTATAAAATTTCCAACATCATCGCTGTGAAAAAAATATGTTGATTCCATACGTTGGAGGAGCGTTATCCCACTTTCAACTATTGTTATCTTTCTAAGGGGGAGGGGGTGGTCCGTTATGGACTCCCCATAACGAGTGATAGTATCACTAACACCGCCGCCTCCACTTTTATAACGAGTGATAGGAATAACTCGTTATATATATAACGCGTTGAATATTGAGGAATGAATGTGTATGACTTGTACATTGTGTATTAATACTTGTACATTGAAATCCCATCACTAGTGATGACCACCCCCACTACATTTCTATCACTAGTGATAGAATATTGGGTGATGACATGGCATGATTTGATTGGATATTGGGAGTGATAGAAATCTATCACTAGTGACCACCCCCTCCCCCTAAGAAATGGAACAACGGCCCTGTCATAGATTGGGAGTCATCTTCCAATGGTGATTGTGGATGATACCTATACACCTGCTGTATCTATGATTGTGGACTCAAATAACGGTCCATTTTCATGGCTTGTGACATAATGAAAGTCCCTTGTTGGATTATTGCATTGAAACAAATAAGACCCAAAAATAATATTGGAACATTTATTTTTTTAAACTTATTGTATACTTTCCAACTTCCAACAACTTACTTGCAATCCGTCATGGTTTGTTTCACCATCAAATATTATAGTTGCTTTGTTCAAGTACCTAAATTAAATGATAAAAAATATTTATATAGAGTAAGCATATTTAATATTTGAATTTAAATAACTTACTTGAGCCTGTTAGCTAGAGGCAACTACATGACTTGATGTGTTCCTTTAGTAATAAGTGGATCATATAGCATTGTTCTTTCAACTTCAACACCATGTTTCGTGTAAGCCACGACATGGGTACTTTTCCTTTGGTAATGGGAAGGCTACCAAGAACCGTTACTAAAAGAATTACTTTTCCTCCGACAGAGAGTTGAGATTGTCCAAGTTCATATTTGCACCTACCTTTAATCCCAAATAATTGTATGGAAACTATAGCTAGGTTGATAATTAAGAATCCGAGCCATATGTTCTTTCTAAAAATTACTTTTGAGACCGAAAGCTAGCTAGATGGGAACATCTTAATAATCTAGCAGCATTTACACTGTTGGCTATCGACCCTTCTCCCATGAAGATGATATCTACACATAATAAGTGAGATAACGTTGGTCCTTCTAACGATGTTTTATTGTGGTGCAAAAAACCCATATCATGTGTTTCTTGTTATTAATTAGTGCAGAGCCTCCATCACCGTTATAATAGGAAAAAGGTGATAACAGGTCACCTTGTCTTGACCCTTCTAATCTGGAATTCTTTGGTCGGTGAGCCATTGACTAGAACTAGCGATCTAGTGAATAGCAAATAAAACCTTGAATCCATTTCCTCCACAACAATGGAAAATACATAAACTCCATCGACAAATGTAAAACTTCCAACTTAGTGTGTCGAACACCATCTCAAAATCCACCTTGAAAAACATCGCCTTCGTTTTTGAGGCTATAAGCCAAGAATACGTCTAATTCAAAATCAAAGGGCCATCATTTTATTGTGTCACATAATGTCGAATACCCAACCCACGGATGACGTTTGATGGATCTTCTGTGACGTCAAGAGCTCTTATCCTCGCTTGCTACAAAAGAAGAAACCGTTAGCCTCGCCACGGGGGACCCCGGGAGGGGGATCCGTGACCAAGCTCCGGCGTGAGAGTAAGTAAACTTGCCGGAAATGAGAGGTGCTTCTTCCGGTGAGTATTGTCACCGGGAGGTTTCCTCTTTGGTGTGAATCTTATTAATGTATGTATGTAATAAATACAAGAGAATATTGGTCGGAAGTTAATGTGTGTGGAGTAAATGAGAGTATAGTAAATGAGTGAAGGCCGGAGATGATGATACCTGCCTTTGTTCTTGTTGTCCCTTCTTATATAATAACTAGCCCTTATCTCATTAGATATTTCCCACATGTGATCTAACGGCTTTTGGAGGTTCTCGGGGAGTGCAGACACGTGTCTGGCTCCCAGCGACGAGATGTTTACCTTAATTAATGTTGGAACCGGAGAAGTACAAGGTTTCAGACGAGATCCCATTCTTATCGAGCATTAAATGAGGTCTGCTCTTGCTAGCTGTTTTCCCGCCCATTTCCGAAGTGGAGAAACCTTAGCGGGCAAGGTTATTGTGATTGGTGGGCTTTTTGAGTAGTTGGGCTTCCAGATAAGAAGGCCCAAAGCGGGTGAAGTGGGTTTACCCACTGGCCCGTCGTCAAGTCATCTCTAGTCCCTGGTTCTGAGACCCGAGGCTCATGATCCAGGGCTGAGCCATAACTATTTAGAGAGTGGTTTTTTCTAATGGGTCCCTTTGGGATCGGTTGTAATGAACCATCCCCACTAATGTTTACATCGCCGGTTTTATTATAGCGGGAGCTAGTCCCTAGGCAACACGTGTTCCTTATTTTGAATTTTGAAGAGACAGCCGACGCGACGGTTACCTGCATGTCAGTTGCATCTCTTTAAATACCCCATTCCCTTTTCCGATTTCTCACTCAAACACCTTTGAATCCCTTTTTCCTTCTCTGTGATACTTCTTCTCCGATCATGAGTCGTGGTGGGCGTTCATCCATAAGGTCTGTATTGACTGCAAAAGACTTGAAATCCTTTGTTAAAACATATAACAACCCTGAGCGGTTTTCTCCTTCGTTGCCGGGACCTGACGATTCAGCAGAATGCACACCGGAAAGAATCCCAATCTATACCCTGGCCTTCTCTTCCTGTGGGGTACGGTACCCTCTTTCCCCTTTCAAGGTCTCTTTGCTTCGTCATTTCGGTGTCCATTTCTCCCAGATTCACCCTTTAGGGTTTATGCGAGTGGTTCACTTCGAATTGGCTTGTGCAGCAGTCTCCGGGGAGCCCTCTGTCCCTTTGTTCTGTATGTTCTACAGACTAATTTCGGACGGAGATTGGTTTACCTTTGCAAAACGGCCGAACGGTGTTTCGAGACCTTGCTACAGTTTTATGCCTACTTCCACTTATCCAAAAGATTGGAAAAGCAGGTTTATCTTTGTTTCAGCCGCTATGTTGCCGGATTCCTCTTCGCCAAGGGATCTCGACGCTGCTATCGAGGACACCATTCCCACCCTTTCTGCAGCCGAGACTGTTCAGTGGAAGAAGATGTGTGATAACCCAACGAGGGCGTTTACTTTCTCTGAAGGGACGCTTGCTATGGGGGGGCTGAGTCCTTCTTATCCTATCCGTCCGAGGGCTTTCTTCGGCAAGAAAGGTATTTCTTTGTTTTTGGTTTGTCTCTTGCATTTATTCTTCGTTTATACCTTTGGAACTTCCGTAGTCATCTTTTGTGTCTTCTTTTTGTGCAGAGATAACTTTGTGGAGACTTCTTCAGGGTGATTCCAAAGATGTAAAGTATGTGGTTGATAATGAGGTTGATCCCAGGCTGAATGTGGGAGTGCAGGTTGCCGGGGGATCCGTCCAGGCAGGAGGTTCTACCACCTTAGGTAGTGATGAGGAGAATTCTTCCGGGGAGGAAGAAAGTTCTCCTGACCTTCCTCCTGTTCATCCTTCTGGTCAAGGTGATGATGAAGACGTGGAGATAAAGTTGGTTCGTAAGAGGAGGTCTGCTAGCCCCCAACCGGATCCTGTATCCCGTAGCATCCGTCAGAGGCTCCGTAGTGCCAGTGGTCAGAAGCCTCCCCCTTCATCTAGAGCCGCTTCCGACCTCCCCCCCGCTGGGGTCAAAGGTTCCTTGTCTAAGCACTTGAAGTCCTCAAGCTTAGTGAGTGCTCCTTTGTTGGTAAGCTTTCTTTTCTCCCGTTTTTCCTTTGTCTTTCTGTGTAGTTCCTGACCGTTTCTGCTCTTACTTCTTAGGGGAGTTCCTTGGAGCCTATAGAAATACCTACTGGTCCTTCCCCTTCCCGTATCTGGGACAAGGCTTCTGAGGCGGGAGTGGCTCGTTTTTCCTCAGCTTTCGACCTTTCTCCCCCACATGCTACTGGGACTAGCAAGCCTGCTGCCCTTGAAGGCCCTGTTCATCGATCCCCTCTTGCCCCTTTGTTTGCCGATG
This sequence comes from Helianthus tuberosus, assembly GCA_030545235.1. NCBI lineage: Eukaryota > Viridiplantae > Streptophyta > Magnoliopsida > Asterales > Asteraceae > Helianthus > Helianthus tuberosus. The sequence goes on along the minus strand of CM060419.1, from coordinate 146,768,615 downwards.
CCCTTCCCTTTACTTATGTCCCTAAATGGAAGGTAACTGATTCTTCCATTATAGGGACTCCTGAAGCTGCTAGGGACTTTCTGAACCACGCTGTTCCTCCCTCACATAAATTTGTAAATTCTGCCTTGAGGGATGATCTTTTTGAAGATCAATACAGTATGTCCCTATGTGAAAGTTTTTTCAGGGGTGCTGGGATGCTTCAGAGGGTTGATGATCTGAGGAAGGCGAACGAGGGGCTTAAGACTGAGCTTAAGGTTTCCCAGTCGGCTGTTGCTGGGCTTAGGAGCCGGGTGGTTGATGCTGAGAGGAAGTTACAGGAGGAGAAGGTGCATAGTCCTCTCCCCCCCCCCTTTTTTTTATATATACTTACTGATTCTTTGTTCAGGGAGCTGGGGCTATGCTTGAGAGGAAGGAGCGAGCTTGGGAGCGGGAGATGGCATCGTTGGTTGAGGAGAAGGAGGAGCTTGCTGCTGAGCTGAAGCATTTGAAGGAGGTTGACTCCCTTTCCCAGGAGCAGATCAATACCATTTACTCGGACTATGGGGTGACTTCTGATGATAATCAACGGTTGGCGGGAGAGAAGCATTGGCTAATTACCGAAGGTTTTGGGGCCTTTCTTTCTGCTGTAGCTCAGTCGGAGGACTTTAAGAGTGGTTTGGAGCAGGTATATAGGGCCTATAGGGATGTTGGGTATCAGTCGGGGTTGAAGGATGGTTACAAGTACTCTGCTCAGGGCTTGGATAGGAAGGAGACTCCTCTGTATGACTCCAAGGTCAAGAAGAAACTGTCCAAGCTGAACGAGGAGTTTGGGCATAAGACCCCAGCCATTCTTGCCAAAATCCTGGAGCATCCCTTGATTTCAATTGATGAACTGAAGGCCCTGTTCTCCTCCGCGGGTCCCTCGTCTCCGCCGTCCCTTTCCGGGGGTGATCCCCAGTGAATTCTGAACATTTGACAAATTTCGATGTGGTTGTAATAACTCTAACTTACTTTGGGATATTTGTATGTTTTGTTTGGCTTTTTTGGATGGTCCTTTGTGTTGGGGGCCATCTTGATCGCTAATCGTATGGCCTATGGTTATGTATAGCTCCTCCCTTGCTTTGTTGCCTGTTCCTTGTCTCGTTTGTTTTTGTTTTGCAGGGGTATTTATCGAAGGCTAGCTTGGTAATTTCCTGGGAACTTTCAAGCTGCTTTAGCGAGGAGCCATCCATCTGGCCGTTTTTGTAATCTCGTGTATTGTTTGATTCTTGCCCAAGTTATTGGGGCTTGTTTTTGTATATGTATTTCATACTAAATAAGGCAGATTTCCCCCTCATGATTTTCTATGTATGGGTGTGTTTGCATTATTTGTTTTTATTGTTTGTTTCGTTAAACTGTGATCGTCTGTTCGAGGCCAATCGGTGGACAAGTTTATAATGCAGTGTTATGTTTTTAACTTGCTTTTGTCCGTTTTAGGTTAGCTAGACCTTTATTAGCCCCACGGCCGGGCTTTGGGCATGCTTTGAATGCCTCATACACGTGTGTTTGTTTGCTCTAGTTTTTAGATGTAAAGGGTGTTCATAGGCACGTCTGCCTAGGTATGGTTACCCATGATTTTCAAAATGGGACGTCCTCGTCCGTCTTTCATTTAATCTTAGGGGGATCTATACCTCCCGGCATAGATTGTTTACAAAAGGTCCATCCTCTTGGGGGGAGATCCCCGTACATATAGTTATCTATTACAAAAGTGGCTCTCGGCCGTTTTTTCTTGGGGGTGCACCCCTTACATGTAATACTTCCTGAGTTGCATGAGATTCCAGGTCCTGGGGACCTCTTTTCCCTCTAGCGTCTCCAACTTGCATGTTCCCTTACCGTTTGCCCATGTGACTCTGTACGGTCCTTCCCAGTTGGGGCCCAATTTCCCGGTGTTTTCTTGCAGACTGGCCTCGTTGGCTCTGAGAACCAGGTCCCCTGGGACAATGTTGAGTTTTTTCATCCGGGTGTTGTAGTAACTTGCCAGGAGCTTTTTGTAGTGAGCTTCCTTCACTGCTGCTATCTCTCTTCTTTCTTCCAATAGGTTCAGCTTCATCCTTAGATCCTGTTCGTTCTCCTCATCCCTTAACCTCATTCGGGCGGTTTGGGACCCGATCTCTGCAGGGATCATAGCCTCCGTTCCGTAGGTAAGGCTGAATGGGGTCTCCCCATTGCAACTTTTGGGAGTGGTTCGGTATGCCCATAGCACAAATGGAAGTTCTTCCAGCCAGCCTTTCTGTTTTCTCCCGAGCCTACCCTTCATTCCTTTGATGACGCTTTGGTTGGCTCTCTCCACCAACCCGTTACTCTGGGCATAGGTAACGGAGGTAAACACTTGCTGGATTCGCATCTGCTCACACCAAGGTTTGAAGGGTCTTCCAGCAAATTGGACCCCGTTGTCGCTCACCAACTCCTTCGGGACCCCATACCTGCATATGATGTTATCCAGCACGAACCTTCTCATCTGGTCTCCGGTGATTTTTGCCAGGGGCTTTGCTTCAATCCATTTAGTAAAGTAGTCAATGGCCACCACCACGTATTTGACCCCTCCTGGGCCCTCCGGGAAAGGCCCAATTATGTCAATGGCCCATTTCTGGAATGGCCAAGATGTCGAGACTGGGACCATAGGGTGTTTGTGCTGGTGGGTCATTGGTGCATGTACTTGGCAGTTATCGCACTTCTTGATTTCTTCAGACACCGTCTCGTACATTCGCGGCCAGTAGAACCCTGCGTTCATTACTCTTCTTACTACCGTTCTTGGTCCTGAGTGCATCCCACAGATTCCCTCGTGCATCTCCCTGAGCACATATTCGGCCTCCTCCATATCGATGCACTTTAGGGACGGACCCAGGTACGACCTTCGGTATAGCTCCCCCTCAATCAATTCGTATTGTAGGGCTTTAACTCTTATTTTTCTGGCTGCCCATTCCCCCTCGGGCAGAGTCCCGTCCCGGAGGAAGTTAACGATTGGGGTCATCCATGTTTCCTGGGGGCCTTCGATCGTGGCCACCTCCGTCGTGTCAAGGGAGGGGGATGTCAGGACTTCTACTTTGACCTCCTTTGCGAGATGATCGAATGCCACTGAAGCTAACTTGCTGAGTGCATCGGACTTCCTGTTCTTCCCTCGAGGGATGTATTCTAGTTTGAAGGTTCTGAATGCTTCAGCTGTCTCCTTAACCTTCGCCACATATCGAGCCATGGTGCTATCCTTGGCTTCGTATTCCCCTTGGTATTGTTTTACTACCAACTGTGAATCGGTGCTAGCCTCCACGTGTTTTGCTCTCATCTTCTGTGCCAGCCTCATCCCGGCTAAGAGGGCTTCATACTCGGCGGTGTTGTTGGTGTTCTCGAAATCTAGCCTTACAGCGTATGTCAGCTCTACCCCCTCGGGACTTACTAGTGTGATTCCGGCCCCGCTTCCTTCTTCGCTGGATGCTCCATCGGTAAGCAATTTCCATACCGCCTCATCTTCCTTCTCCCTTTCTTCTTTCTCTAAAGCTTCCCATTTCAAGAGTTCCATTTCCTCGTCCTCAGGGACTTCTGCTAAGAAGTCGGCCAGTATCTGCCCCTTTATGGCTGTCCTGGGCTTGAATTCCAGGGAGTGTTCCCCTAACTCCACAGCCCACTTAGCTAGCCGTCCTGACAGCTCTGGCTTCCTGAGTACCTTTTGAAGGGGCTGGTCGGTCATTAAAGTGATCTTGTGCTCTTGGAAATACCTCCTGAGTCTTCGGGATGCGAAGACAAGAGCTAATGCGAGTTTCTCCAAGGGCATGTACCGTTCCTCAGGTCCTTTAAGTGTCCTGCTGATGAAATATATGGGTATCTGCTTCCCTTCCCTTTCTACCATCATGACCGCACTGATGGTCGTTTTTGAGGCGGATAGATACAGGAGCAACGGGTCCCCGGGTACTGGGGTGGCCAGCATTGGGAGCTTGCAGATGTATGCTTTCATCTCTTGAAAGGCTGCTTCGGCCTCTGTGGTCCATTTAAACTTGTTTGTTTGGAGGCAGTCTTTCAATACCTTCATGAAGGGAAGGGTCTTATCAGCCACCTTCGACAAGAAACGGTTTAAAGCTATCAGTCTTCCGTTTAACTGTTGGATGTCCTTCAGGGACCTGGGGGATCGCATCTCAGCTACCGCCTGGGTTTTTTCAGGGTTTGCCTTGATCCCGCCCTTGGTGACGACTACCCCCAGGAAATTCCCCTCCTCTACTCCAAAACAGCACTTCCCAGGGTTTAACTTCATGTTTACGTCCTGCATAGTGTGGAGAGTCTCGGCTATATCACTTATCAGGGCCGTCTCCGTCAAGCTTTTGATAACAATATCATCAACGTATACCTCCAGGTTCCTCCCTCGTTGCTCCCTAAACAAACTGTTCATAAACCTCTGGTATGTGGCCCCAGCGTTCTTGAGGCCGAAGGGCATCTTGGTGTAGCAGAAAGTCCCTTCGTCTGTGATGAAGGCGGTTTTCTCCTCATCTTCTATTGACATTTGGATTTGGTGGTACCCTTTGTAGGCGTCAAGGAAACATTTCAGAGGGTATTGAGACAGGGAGTCCACTTGGGTGTCTATTTCCGGAAGAGGATAACAGTCCTTGGGACATGCTTTGTTTAGGTCTTGGAAATCGATGCACATCCTCCATCCCCCGTCTTTTTTCTGAACCATGACTGGGTTGGCAACCCAGGATGGGTATTTAACTTCCCTGACTATCCCCGCTCTGAGTAGCTTTCGAGTTTCTTCACAAGCAGCCCTTCTTTTACTAGGTCCCATACTCCGCTTCTTTTGTTTTACCGGTTTCGCCCATGTAAAGGTGTTAAGCCGGTGCTCTGTTAGACTCCTCGGGACCCCTGTCATGTCCCCATGTTGGAATGCAAACACGTCTATGTTATGGAGGAGTAGCTCCTTCAGGGCGCTCTTACATTTGTCGCTCAAGTGACTCCCCACCTTGATTGTCTGTTCTGGGAACCTATCACAGAGGACCCATTCTTCCACCTTCTTTCCTTGGGGCTTTCCTTGCACTTCTTCTTTAGATACGGAGGAAACTACCTCGTAGGCAGACTTAACCCATGCAAGACCTTTTGGTGTTTGGAATACCAAAGCTCCGTGGGGTGTAGAGGCCTGCGCCTGTAGATCACCAATTCCGGGTCTTCCCAAGATTGCGTTGTACTTAGAGGGTGCCCTGACTACCGTAAAGGTCAGATCTATTGTCCGGACCCGATCCCCCACGCCGACTGTGAATGGGAGCCTGATTTTTCCCAGGGGATGTGACACACTGTTGTTGAATCCTACCAATGGGATTGAGTCTTCCTCCAGCCTATCCCTTATGTCCCTGTCGAACCTAAGGAAGCAGTGTTCGTATATTACTTCAACGCCTGACCCTCCATCCACATGTATCCTGGACACTTTGTGTCCAGCTATTACAGCCGAGATGTTCAGCGGGAGTCGTTGCACCTCGTTTTCTTCTAAATATGGCATGAGGATGGGAGCTTTCATGCAGCTTGGGGAACCTAGGATTCTGGCCTTTACACTTCGGGTGGTATCAAACTCATTTCTCCTCCTAATCATATCAACGTCTGCCCTCCCCGGTTCCCGTGCATCTCTTCCCTTGCGATCCCCTCCCCCTTCTTTGATTTCCCTGACCAAGTGGGCCAATCTTCCCGTTCTTACTGCAGCCTCTATTTCTCTTTTTAAGTAGAGGCAGTCGTCGGTTTTGTGCCCGGGGCCTTTGTGGAATTCACAATATTCGTTTGGTTGTGCCTTCGGCCCAGGCTTTATGGGTGGTGGTCTTGGGAAGGAGTTCTTTATCCTCTCAGTAGCCAATATCTCACTTGGCGTCTTGATGAGGGGGGTGAAATTATCAGAGTGCGAAGGGGGACCCCTCCCTCGGGGTTTGTATGGGGAATACGAGGGCCTCATTCTGTCATGCATCATTCTATCAAAAGCTGGTTTTCGAGAATAGGGTGTACCTTTGTCTGGGGGTTTTGTGACTGGGGCGATCCTCCGGGGTGTGACGTCTGCCTCCTTGGCTTTGCTAACCGTGTCCTTCCCTCTGACAAAGGCCCTGACCCTGTCCATGAGGCTGTCAAATGAATGGGGGAATTCTTCCCCCAGCTTCTCGCACAACTGGGCATGTTTTAGTCCGTTTATGAAACTGCTAATCTTCATGACCTCAGGGACGTCTTTTATGTTCATGCTCTCCTTGATAAACCTTTCCATGTATTGATCTATCCGCTCGTTGTCTCTTTGCCTGATATGAAGGATCTCATTTGGATTTTTAACCACCTTTCTCTGTTGGCCAAAGTTCCCCAGGAATTTCTCGCTTAGCTCTTCGTAGCTATCTATGCTCCCCGGGGGAAGGCTGTCGAACCAAAGACGGGCCCCCTCCGTCAGGGTTTGCACAAACATGTGACACCATATCGGCATAGGCCATCGCCCCAGCTGTCCCGCTCCCCGGAAGGCATGTAGGTGATCCTCGGGATCTCTTGTCCCGTCATATCGGTCGAAGCCTGGGGTAACTTGGTCTTGGGGGGCATAGGAGCTTCCGAGATTCTTCTTGTGAACTTTGAGACTTCGGCCAGGTCTCGTGGCAAGTATGGCTGGTCCAAGCCGCCGTCATCAAGGTTGTCTTTCCCTCTTCCCTTCTCCTTGGGTTTCTGGCCTGTGATCAGATCCTCTCTTTCTTCAGAAGACATCTGCCTCAGGGCAGACATGAACGTTTCTAGTTGGTCACCGCTGTTGTTCTTGTTTTGAAGGTTAGTTCCCTCCTGACTAGGGGGTGTGTCGAAGGAAAGCCTGGCCCTAAGGCTCTCGAGTCTTTCCTGTCTCTTCAGGTCTTCAAGATGCTTGGTTATCTTTTCCCTGTGCATGGCCACGAAATCGGGAGTGATGTGTTCTGTTTCCCTCAGACTTCCCCCTTGATTCTCATCATCTTCCTCATGAGTGATGTCCTCTACAGTGACTTTATCCAAGTCGTTTTGTGCCGCCTCAGTGACACGTGAGTTATGTGGGGTTGCCATGTTTTTAGCGGGACAAGCTGTTCTCTGGACGTCGAGTGTTTGTGTGGGAACACCGGGCAGGCTGATGTCCCACGGATGGCGCCAATGTCAAATACCCAACCCACGGATGACGTTTGATGGATCTTCTGTGACGTCAAGAGCTCTTATCCTCGCTTGCTACAAAAGAAGAAACCGTTAGCCTCGCCACGGGGGACCCCGGGAGGGGGATCCGTGACCAAGCTCCGGCGTGAGAGTAAGTAAACTTGCCGGAAATGAGAGGTGCTTCTTCCGGTGAGTATTGTCACCGGGAGGTTTCCTCTTTGGTGTGAATCTTATTAATGTATGTATGTAATAAATACAAGAGAATATTGGTCGGAAGTTAATGTGTGTGGAGTAAATGAGAGTATAGTAAATGAGTGAAGGCCGGAGATGATGATACCTGCCTTTGTTCTTGTTGTCCCTTCTTATATAATAACTAGCCCTTATCTCATTAGATATTTCCCACATGTGATCTAACGGCTTTTGGAGGTTCTCGGGGAGTGCAGACACGTGTCTGGCTCCCAGCGACGAGATGTTTACCTTAATTAATGTTGGAACCGGAGAAGTACAAGGTTTCAGACGAGATCCCATTCTTATCGAGCATTAAATGAGGTCTGCTCTTGCTAGCTGTTTTCCCGCCCATTTCCGAAGTGGAGAAACCTTAGCGGGCAAGGTTATTGTGATTGGTGGGCTTTTTGAGTAGTTGGGCTTCCAGATAAGAAGGCCCAAAGCGGGTGAAGTGGGTTTACCCACTGGCCCGTCGTCAGTAACTATGTTGAATCATGCTACATTTATGAAAAGAACTCGTTGTTAAGGGAGAGTGACTTAGATTTGGCTATCATTACATGTTAGGGACCTTTTAAATTAAATGGATTAGTAGACACTTTACAACGTATGATGGACAGAAAAGCACGAGTAGGAAGTGAAGCTTATTGGCACTGTGTATGTGTTATATAATGGATACTAATTTTGTGAGCTACCTAAATGTTCATGGTTTTAGAATTGTGTTGGTGTCTTAGAGTTAAATTTTGTAAAGAATGTTTGTTACCAATGGTATGGCCTTTAAAAATTAAAAGAACAAGGTTATGAAGAATAAACATCATCCATCATGCGTTCATTAGCGCAATATATGAAAATCTTGAAAGGGACAAAAATTTATTTGACCGCCCGTAATGGGGCGTGTTTTATAAAAAAATTTGCACAAAAACGCCCAATCACGCCCCGACTCCACTACACCCCGGCGTTTTCGGGCGTGATTTTTGAGAAAATTGTATGTGGCGTGATTTGAAAAACGCCGGAACTCTATTTCTTTGCCCAATTGAACCTTGTCATGTGTGTATACTTAGTTTTAATTAAAAAAACAAAAGAAATTAGTTTTAGTTAGTTTTAATTAGGATGTGATTTAAAAAGAAAAGTTGCAGGTTGTTGTTCTTGTGGGTGAAAGGAAGAAGAAGAAGCTTTTTCATTTTAGTCCCTGCATTTTGATTATATTTAAAAAAAGATTTAAACTTCAAAAGTCTTTAAAAAAGGATTTTGCATTTCAGTCCCTAAAGTTTTAATTAGTTTTAATTAGATTTTGGAAATGTAATTTTTTTTACTTTTGAATAGGTTTTTTTATTTCTAGTATTGTATATTTTTTAATTTAATAAAGTATTTTAAGTTTTTAATTAAAAAAAGAGTTAATTGCCATTTTAGTCCCTGTGGTTTGGGTCATTTTGTCAGTTTAGTCCAAAGGTTTCATTTTTAACATCTGGATCCAAAAAGGTTTCATCGTTGCCATTTTGATCCAATTGACTTAACCCCATCCATATCTGTTAGTTAGTCAAGGGGTATTTTTGTCATTTCAATGGCGCCTTTTTTTAAATTAAAGCTTTACCCTAACCCTCATTTTTCTCAAACCCACAAACACAACTTGAGAAGGAGAGATCGAATCAAACTGGTACTCCACCGCTAGTTCACCGTCATCCACCAACCGCCACTCTCTCTGGCCACGCCACCACTCTCGGTCGTCCGTCACCATCCCCTACCACCGCCGTCCTTCACCATCCGCTGCCACCACCATCAAACTGTCATCCATCTCATTCCAGAAGTGGTTGAAGGGTACACACCAGCAACATCAAGAACAGTTGCGCCATCTTATCTTGAAATTCTATGAACTTATGAAGATTTTGTTGTTTTAATTGATGTTTGAATGAATTTGAAGACTATAGCCAGTAAGATTTGAATATATTTTAGGTCAAAATTGATATGCTCATCCTAAATTCTTCAAATCACTTGCGTTGTTTCAATTGAACTGCTTATATATGAAATTGCATCATATTATCATGAAATTTCTATGTAGATTTTGTTGTTTGATTGTCGTTAAATGAATTTGAAGATGATAGCAGGTTAGATTCAGATGAAATTTAGGTCAAATCTGAAGAGAACCGAGAAGAGAGAGAGAGAGAACCGTTCACCACCACCATTATCTTTCCGATCTGTGGTCTGTCCGATCTGTCGGTTCCGATTGGTTCTGATTTGTTGTCTTCCTGAATTGTTCCAGCTAGGGTGGTAGTGGTGGAGGTGTGCCAAAGGCCGGTGGAGGTGATGGTTGTTGTGGTGGAGGTGATGGTTTGTTGTCTTCCTCATACCAGATATATGTAGGAGGTGACTGTTATTTATAGCAAGACAATAAACAATAAAGCTTTAATTAGAATAAAGGGTTAATAAAAAGAAAAATGAAATGATTAAAATGCCCTAGGCAGACTTAACAGATATGGATGGAGTTAAGTCAGTTGGACTAAAATGGCAACGCTAAAACCTTTTTGGATCCAGATGTTAAAAATGAAACCTTTGGACTAAACTGGCAAAATGGCCCAAACCACAGGGACTAAAATGGCAATTAATTCTTAAAAAAAATAATTGTGTAATGATTGGAAGGGGCATTATTGGACATTATTCTCACTACGGCACTTTTGCAATAATGCCCAATAATGCCCCCATGCTGACTGGACTGCCACATGGCAGAAAACACCCCATGGTGGGGGCATTATTGAGCTAACCACTACGCATGGTCTAAGCATGGTGACGTGAAATTGTTTCCCTAATTTTTAATAAAATATAATCTAACAATCACTTCGAATGTTAAAACTAACTTGCAAAAAGTAAATTACATTTTTTTGTTACGTTTTGAGTTGCATGTCTAAGTTCATATTCGTTAGACATGTTCAATATTTCGTAATGTACGTGATGAAACACAGGTTAACACTATGGTTAACCAGTGGGGTTACTTCAAGGATGGGTTCAGTCTCCTTTCTTACTCGCCGGGAATGGCTCGGTTCCTGCAAAACAGCAACACCGTTAGTCTCGTTAAGAGGGGGATATGGGGGCTTCCCTCTTAACCAGGCTCCGGCGTGAGAATAAGTACTGTTCCGAGGGAGGATAAACAGTGTGTGTTAAGTATGAGAATAGTGAGAGCAAGATCCTTTAACCTGAATGATGAAGGGTTCTATTTATAGCCGGAGGTTGAGAGAGGGAAGAGCAGCGACGCCAGCTGTCCGACCAAGGGGAATATCCCTTTGGTCTCCTCTGTTGCGGTCAGTGTAGTGGTACACGTGGCGCGCTCGCATTTGCTCCTCTTGGAGACGTCGTACTGGCATTGTCGGGCTGCCCTTAGATTTGTTACAGGATTACGTGGCGCCCGGCGACTGGTGACACGTTGTGTCCTCTATGTCGGGTGGAGCATCTTTGGGGCCACCTAGATATTTTCCAGAAGCTTCTAGAAGCATCTGGATGACTTCGTCGATTGTCATCGCCACGTCTGATGGAAAAAGTGGTGTAGTCCTTGCCACGTTGGCAAGGAATTGGGACCATACCTCTTCAAGTCCCCCCAGTCCAGTGTGCCTTCTAGTTGAGTTGATCGTCTAGGAGGGATTCTGGACTTATAGGAGTGGTATTTCGTTATGGCGTGAGGTTTTCATGGGGTCCCTAGGGAATCCGCACCGATATTGGCACACGGTGCGTGGGGTTTGGTACTTTGACAAGTTGAGCCAAATGGACGCATGGCGTGCCGCGCATGGGTTTTGGCCCTTTGAAAAGTTGAGCCAAATGGACGCATGGCGTGCCGCGCATGGGTTTTGGCCCTTTGAAAAGTTGAGCCAAATGGACGCATGGCGTGCCGCGCATGGGTTTTGGCTCTTTGAAAAGTTGACCCAAATGGACGCATGGCGTGCCGCGCATGGGTTTTGGCCCTTTGAAAAGTTGAGCCAAATGGACGCATAGCGTGTCGCGCATGGGTTTTGGCCCTTTGGAAAGTTGAGCCAAATGGACGCATGGCGTGCCGCGCATGGGTTTTGGCCCTTTGGAAAGTTGAGCCAAATGGACGCATGGCGTGTCGCGCACGGGTTTTGGCCCTTTGGAAAGTTGAGCCAAATGGATGCATGGCGTGCCACGCACGGGTTTTGGCCCTTTGGAAAGTTGAGCCAAATGGACGCATGGTGGGCCGCGCATGGGTTTTGGCCCTTTGAAAGGGTTGGCGTCGAGAGGAAACTTCGTCTGCCTTGGGAAAGGGTGATTTGATGTGACTGTCTGGTGTCAGGTGAACAGTTGTCTTTTCAGTAACCGTCAGTTGCTTTTTCGTCGACATGTCAGGTGTCTGTTCACCTGCTTCCGAAAAAAGAGGTGCCGTCTTCTCTCTCCTCTGACGTGTCTTCTCCCTGTTGGTTGCTTTTTCGGAGTCTGACGCCTCCACTACCCATCGCATTAAATGCGATGGGTATAAATAGACGGTGGTTTTCTCTTTCTTCTCCACTTCTTCAAAATTTGAATTCTGGAAAACTCTCTCCTTCCTTCATTTTCTCTCTTCTTCCGTGTGAGTTCCTCTGCATTATTGTTAGTTTTCCCACCATGTCTTCTGCAAATCCATCTTCAAGGAGAAGGAGGAACAAGGGGAAAACTCCTCCCGGCCCAGATCAGGCGGTGATAGGATGGAAAGAGGAGGAATTCCAGAACTTAGTAAGGGAGATGGGTTTTCTCCCTAATTGGGGTGCTCAGTATCCTACCCCTGGTTCTACAGCCATGGATGCTCCTCCCGGTCATATGACGCTGTATGCTGCCTTCTTCCGGGAGGGAAACTTCAGGCTGCCGATGACCCGATTTACTGCCGATGTGTTGAGAGGTTATGGTCTCCACATCTCTCAGATAAATGTCATCGGACTCCCTCGGATTACTCACTTTGAGTTCGTTTGTATGGCGAACCGTTTAGATCCGACGTTTGAGATGTTCAACGTCTTCTACATTGTTACGTATTGATGTGCGGTAAGTGTCGTATATATTAGGTGTATATTTTAAGCCCTTTTTAACACTTATTTTAGCCAAGTTTTAAATTTATAAAACACGATATTTCACTAACACTAAACACACATATGGGCAAGTGCACCCATCGTTGAGTGCAGTATAGCGTTGGTAAGATACCGAGGTCGTCCAAGGACACAAGAGCTTTTAGTACCGGTTTATCCTCAACGTCTAACCAAAATAAAAGTTTAGAAAAATGTTTTAAACTAAGAAAATTAAAAACTAACTAAAATGCTGAAAAATAAAAATAAAAGAAAAACAGATAGACAAGATGAATCACTTGGTTCCGACTCGTATCTAGTATAACCTTTGATTATTTCCGCATTTTTGCACATAATTAAGAGATTATCTTAGTTATTGTAGTAGGCCCCTCTTTTGAAGATGACGTTACCCTCACCTCAGTAGTTTGAGTCAGCAGGGATACAATCCTAAAAGGGTGGATTATTGGAAGATAATGAATTAAGTTATTAATGCAGTATTGTGGTAGGCCCCGCTTTTGGCGGTGACGTTACCCTCGGCTAAGTAGTCTGAGTCAGCAGGGATACAGTCCTAAATAGCCGGGTTATAGTATTAATAGTAGTTAACTTATGAGGGGATCAAAGAGTTTGGACCCCCGCCATCCAATACCGTGAAGTATTGAAGGAGGTCCTACTAAATTTGACCCAGGTCCATTGTAGGACCTCTAAACGCTGAACAATGGCAAGACCTTTACCAAACCGTTCCCTTAACCCCCTACCAGGTAGCCAACATATCTCCATATAGACCGTGGAGACATGAATGGTGAAAATCCTTTATTTTATATAGACAGTAAAATAATGCCAAGACACCACGGACAAACGATAAGGAAAGATCACCTTCAACATAAGTAACTAGTTATTAAAGTCATTAATACAAAACCAAATAAAAAGTGCAAAAGATTAGAAATAAAAAGTATTATACTAGACACTTTGTCTTCACCAAGTGATGTAAGAGACTTAGGCAAACATGGCCTTGATTGTCAAGAACTCTTACGATCAATCTTGGATCCCGAGACGACTCACACACTCTACGATGGACAATGGATGATGGTGGTGGATGATGGTGTTGTGATGGTGGTGGGTGGTGGATGAAGTGTGAGAGAGGTGGTGTGCCAAGGGATGAGATGAAATGAATCCAAGCACTCCTATTTATAGGCTGAACAGAGTGCTGGACACGGCCCCGTGTCTGTCTGACAATCTCTCTCCTCATTAATTGTACTTTCGACACGCCCCCGTGTCCGCTGAGCACGGCCCCGTGATGGGCAATAGAAGCTTCTATGGATTTGTCTTTTCTGCTGCTTCTTGGGCACGGCCCCGTGCTGGCTGAGCACGGGGCGTATTCAGCCTTCTGTCTTCTCCTTTTTGCTTTGGAAGGGGTCGGGCAGTTCACTAATGTTCATTTCCTTGTATTTATGTTGGATTTAGCTGTCTTTTTGCTTCTTTTGCGTTTTTGAGCTCATTTAATCCTGAAAATACAAAAGGAAGACAAAAACACTCTTTTTCCAATATTAGTACTTAAAAAGGGTTAGTTTTATGCCTCATTTGATGTAATTTATATGTTGCATTTTACACACATCAAATACCCCCACACTTGAACTTTTGCTTGTCCTCAAGCAAAACTCTTTAATATGTGGCTTACACTCCCAAATGGAATAGGTAGAAGAGAAGGTTTTGGGCTTGTCGTAGAGTGTCGGGATTTCCAAGATCTTTTTGGGTTTTATTTTTATTTATTTACACTCCTATTCGTAATGATTTATTTAGAACTTTTCATAAAAGAAATTACTTATTTGGGCATAACATGTCTTTTTAAAATTCTATTTATATACAAGTTCACATACCTCACGGGGAAATCACTTACACTCGGCCGAAGGTGTATTTTTAGTGAATCACTCGAGAGCGGCATGGAACTTATTCCTACCATAGGCTTGCCAAGAAATCAATCCTCCTCCTTTTTAACTTTTATACCTTTGTAGATATCAAGAGGACTTTGTGGGTTAAGGGTTAGGCTAGGGTTAAAGGTAGGTGGTTGGGTTAGTGGTTAGTAGAAAAAGGGCTAAAAGCGTAACAAGTGTCGGTTTTCGTATTTTTTTGCAATTTTTTTATTTTGATGAAGCTTTTATTCAAACTAAGTTATTTTTTATTAACTTGTTTGTTTATTTTCTTTTTGCTTCATCATATTTTTTTTTTTTTTGCGAAGAACCGAACTTGTTACTAAAATAAAGGGTTAAAAATGAAAAAGGTTTTGGTGGGTAAAAGGGTTTTTGTTTGGGTGATGAAACGAAAAGGTTTAGGCTCAAAGGGGCTCACTAGAGGGATTTTTGGGTAGGTGGTAAAAGAAAAAGAAAAATAATGGTGTAGAAATAAAAAGGGTTAGTCCTAATGCCTCCATCATTTACTTACTTGGGTTTAAGTTGATAAGGAGCGGGAATGTATTGTCATGGCAAGTTCTAGAGTCGTAAGAACCAAGCGGCTATTCACACAAGAAACGAAAAATGAGCATTTAGTCAAAAGATATGTAATTGTGTGCTCAATAAAGGCTCAAAACTCACTTTTGTGGGAATGGGTTTTTATGTGATCAAGTATATATAATCAAATTTTAAATAAGTTTGTCATACCTTTTCATAATTTTCTTATGTTGGTTCTTTTTATCACTACGCTATCGGTTGTAAATTTGTAAAAATATAACCTTTTTGAGAACTTGAATTTCTCGAGTTAAACCTAGAAAAGTAAAAAAATGAAATTTTTGAAAAAATTTGGGGTGATTAGCGGTTCCAATAGAGTTTTGTGTAAGGCTTGTATTTAGGACTTGCAAAATTCAAGGTTTTAGCATCCCCCCCAAACTTAAATTACACATTGTCCTCAATGTGTCCCAAAAATAATTTTTTAGGTTGATTAGATGTGTAAAATAGTGTTTAAAAAGCAAAAATTTGTGTTACTGGGCACTGAACACGGCCCCGTGTTATCCGGGCACGGCCCCGTGTTCAAGTGCCAGTAACAGAATTAAAACAAGAGAAACAGAAGTCTGGACACGGGGGCGTGTTGGGTGAACACGGCCCGTGTCCAGGTACCTGTACTGGGCGTTTTTCTGCAGGTGGTTCGGCACGGGGCCGTGTTGGTTGAGCACGGCCCGTGTTGAACTTTCTGGAATGGAGAGAATTGTCGGGTTGCCTTGTTCTTGTGCATGGGATCCTTTTTCTCGTTCCCCTTTTCATCCTTTACCACCATGAGTGTGTTTTATTCATTACAAACCATCCAAACCTTAAAACCATCATTTCATTTCATCATAGAGAGAACTTACATAATCCTAAATTAAACTAGATAAAACAAGGAAATAACAAACCATGGAGTCCTAGCCTTTACTTTATTTTAGTTAGCAAAATTTCCAAGAAGCAATTAATCTTGGTTAACCAAGGCCTTTTTGAACTCCATCTTCCGCGTGCGGTTCTCCTCAAATGTCGGCGAGCCATTCTTCCACCTCCCTTGGTAGGAGAAAGGAAGGTTCATTGGCATTAGTTTGAGGAGTTCCAACTTCCACCGGGATCTCTTGTAGGTGTTCCACAGGAGGTTCTGCTGGCAAGTCTTCCCACCCGGTAGGGTTGTTGATTCCGAGTGCTAGGTTCCAATCCTGCTGTGGAAGGACTGGTTCCATCGGGGGTGCTACAAGAATATTTAACCTCTGGTGCAAGAGGTTAATTTCTTGGAAGCTGCTTTCAAGTCCCATCGTAAGATCGTTAATACGGTCAAGTAGGACCTCCTCTACTGAAGTCATTTCGTCGAGAGCCTCCCTTAATGCTATCACATAGTGCACAAGTGTAGCTTCAATGGAGGGTCTTCTTCCTCTTTGGCTGTTTGACGAATGCACAGAAGATGTATTGCTGTTTTCACTCGGCATCCTACGAAAAATAAACTAAAAATAGTTTATTTAATGAAACAGTAACCGGACACGGCCCCGTGCTCACTGAGCACGGCCCCGTGTTCATCTTTCTGCAGAGTTTTGGAACAAGGAAACTTGGATTTTTAAGTTATTTTCTGAACTTGTGGGGCCTTTTTAGCTACTAATAACTTAAAACAATGTTTCATAACATGTTTTTACCAAGATTCCTTGAACAAAACTCATTCATCCCTACCATAGAGTTGGAGGAATTCCAAACTTTCAATGGTAGCTCTTGGAGAAAGATGGAGAAGAAGGAAATGGCTAAAAGAGGAAAGGACAAGATGGGTTGTTGGAACCTTCTTTTAGACTTACCTAGGATAGTTTGAGAGAAGATTCCTGCAAATCTCTGTCCCAAGTTGGTCCAAATGTGCAGAATTCTTGGCGGCATTTATAGAAAATGACAGCATCCTGGACACGGCCCCGTGTTCAGTGGACACGGCCCCGTGTGCAAGTGGAGTTCTGACACAGTTTGTCCGTATTCTGACGTACTGATCAGAATGGAATCTTTCGATGGACACGGGGGCGTGTTGGCTGGGCACGGCCCCGTGTCTAGGGACTGTTTTATGAAGTTGTCTAGTTTTTTAAGGCACTTGTTAGTATCGGGTGGCTCCTGACTGGTTGGAACAACCCCAAAGTGCCTAAGATACCTTAATTGTCCAAGACTAAGGCGAGAACGCAAGAGGTTGTCGGTGAGGGTAATTCCTATTTTTATTCTAGGGTAATCCCGGGCTCTTGTTAAAGAAGGTGTATGCCGAATCGCTCAGGTCTATGTATGCACCGAACGAAGTCGATGGAGAGTCCTTCACGGCACAATCGACACAGGGACGACTATCGTCCAAGTCTTTGCTAGGTACGAAGGTATTTTCGGGAGCAATGAGGTTGTCGGAATGCGGTTCCAACTTTTCTTCATGGTTATCGTCTTGGGGTGGATTAATAAATTCCTTCCTAAGCTCTTCTAACCAATTCTGAACTAGCTCTTCTAGTTGAAATAACTCGTCAAGGAGCATTTCCCCTAGAATATCTGGCTGGGCGCATTCGAGGGAGAAATAGTGCTTATTTTTACTTTCGCCCCTCTTAAGGTTGTGAGAAGTTGGTGGGTCCATGTAGTGGGGCCTATAATTTAGGAAGTAGCATTTTACTTCTTCATGTTCGCCACCACATAATGGACACCACGTACCATAAGAGTGCCGAAAGTAAAAATAATTACTATCACTCATGTTTATGTCAGAAATTACCAACCGTCGGGATCTAACGGTTCTGTTTTCAGTAACTGAAACTTGGGCACGGGGGCGTGTTGAGTGGGCACGGCCCCGTGTTCAGCTTACTGTCTGATGTAAAACAGGATTGCCAGTTCCAATTATTGAGCACGGGGGCGTGTTCAGCGGGCACGGCCCGTGCTGAGCTCTGCAGAAGCTGAAAAACTAAGAAAATCCTAAAAAAAATAAAAATAAAAAATAAAAGATGATTAGGCCGTTGATTCCTAACTTTCTTAAAATCCTTGTGTCCCCGGCAACGGCGCCAAAAACTTGATGTGCGGTAAGTGTCGTATATATTAGGTGTATATTTTAAGCCCTTTTTAACACTTATTTTAGCCAAGTTTTAAATTTATAAAACACGATATTTCACTAACACTAAACACACATATGGGCAAGTGCACCCATCGTTGAGTGTAGTATAGCGTTGGTAAGATACCGAGGTCGTCCAAGGACACAAGAGCTTTTAGTACCGGTTTATCCTCAACGTCTAACCAAAATAAAAGTTTAGAAAAATGTTTTAAACTAAGAAAATTAAAAACTAACTAAAATGCTGAAAAATAAAAATAAAAGAAAAACAGATAGACAAGATGAATCACTTGGTTCCGACTCGTATCTAGTATAACCTTTGATTATTTCCGCACTTTTGCACATAATTAAGAGATTATCTTAGTTATTGTAGTAGGCCCCTCTTTTGAAGGTGACGTTACCCTCACCCCAGTAGTTTGAGTCAGCAGGGATACAATCCTAAAAGGGTGGATTATTGGAAGATAATGAATTAAGTTATTAATGCAGTATTGTGGTAGGCCCTGCTTTTGGCGGTGACGTTACCCTCGGCTAAGTAGTCTGAGTCAGCAGGGATACAGTCCTAAATAGCCGGGTTATAGTATTAATAGTAGTTAACTTATGAGGGGATCAAAGAGTTTGGACCCCCGCCATCCAATACCGTGAAGTATTGAAGGAGGTCCTACTAAATTTGACCCAGGTCCATTGTAGGACCTCTAAACGCTGAACAATGGCAAGACCTTTACCAAACCGTTCCCTTAACCCCCTACCAGGTAGCCAACATATCTCCATATAGACCGTGGAGACATGAATGGTGAAAATCCTTTATTTTATATAGACAGTAAAATAATGCCAAGACACCACGGACAAACGATAAGGAAAGATCACCTTCAACATAAGTAACTAGTTATTAAAGTCATTAATACAAAACCAAATAAAAAGTGAAAAATATTAGAAATAAAAAGTATTATACTAGACACTTTGTCTTCACCAAGTGATGTAAGAGACTTAGGCAAACATGGCCTTGATTGTCAAGAACTCTTACGATCAATCTTGGATCCCGAGACGACTCACACACTCTACGATGGACAATGGATGATGGTGGTGGATGATGGTGTTGTGATGGTGGTGGGTGGTGGATGAAGTGTGAGAGAGGTGGTGTGCCAAGGGATGAGATGAAATGAATCCAAGCACTCCTATTTATAGGCTGAACAGAGTGCTGGACACGGCCCCGTGTCTGTCTGACAATCTCTCTCCTCATTAATTGTAATTCGCAATTACAATAAATGCGCCTGCTGTACTTTCGACACGCCCCCGTGTCCGCTGAGCACGGCCCCGTGATGGGCAATAGAAGCTTCTATGGATTTGTCTTTTCTGCTGCTTCTTGGACACGGCCCCGTGCTGGTTGAGCACGGGGCGTGTTCAGCCTTCTGTCTTCTCCTTTTTGCTTTGGAAGGTGCCGTTGAGGGGTCGGGCAGTTCACTAATGTTCCTTTCCTTGTATTTATGTTGGATTTAGCTGTCTTTTTGCTTCTTTTGCGTTTTTGAGCTCATTTAATCCTGAAAATACAAAAGGAAGACAAAAACACTCTTTTTCCAATATTAGTACTTAAAAAGGGTTAGTTTTATGCCTCATTTGATGTAATTTATATGTTGCATTTTACACACATCACGTATACGAGTGGGTTTTAATCTTTCAGTGCTCGTACCAATGTTTCTCCGGTTTGCTCTGTGCCACTGAAGAGTCTCCATGACTGGAAGCAGAAGTTTTTCTATATTCGCCGGGGTGTTGTTCCTGTGGACATGCATTATAGATCTGTGGATGAGGGTATCCCAAAAGTTGATGTGGTTGCAGATTTTGCAGATCAAGACTGGTATAAGAGGTTGACCCGTAAAGCCACTCCGATAATCCAGCTTGAGGAGATGGCGTTGGTTGGTGCCGGGATGAGTATGAAGTGGATCCCTAAACATCCGTTGGGAGTCCCGGTTTATGGTCATGAGGGCAAGTGTACGTCTCGTTCCGTAATCCTACTCTTTTTTTTTTGTATGTAGTACGCTGTGTTGCCTGTGCATTGTTCTTTATCTCTGTCGTTTTTTGCAGTAGGGTTCACGTTGTTGAACGTTTTGGATCTTAAGGCGCTGGGTGCGATGGTTGAGGCGATACAAAAATCTGATAAACGACCTTGGTTGGATCAGATCCGTGGCCGGTTTCTGCATCCAAGCAACGAAAGTTTCACCACTTACGTCAACACTGTCTTAGGTGAAGATAGTGAGGATGAAGATGATGCGTTTGATTCCATTCAAAAGGAAGTTATCGTTCTCTCAAGTGATGGGTCTGGCAGATCTTTTGAAGATCTAACCTCTCGTTCCGCGCGTGCAGGTCCGGCGCAGGGGGTTGTGCATGAGCCGGTGAACGAGGCTGTGGGTGATGATTTGGAGATTCCGGTCGAACCTGTTGACCCATTGGAAACGAAGAGGAAGGCGAAAGCTGACAAGGCGGAAGGGAAAGGGAAGAAGGCTGAAGGAACTTCCTCTAAGTCTCCTCGTAAGCGACTTCATACTCCTCGTATCCTTGATTATGTTGTCGTTTCTGACACGTTGCCCGGTTTAGGGGTTGGAGAGAAACGCCCTGAGTCGGACCCCGAGGACCGCGCAACTTTAACTGAGATTATGCAGAAAAAGATGTTTGAGGATAGGAAGCGAAAACTTGATGAGCAGGCTGCTGCTGTGCTTGCATCAAAGAAGATTAAACTTCAAAAAGAGAATCCTCCCGCCCCCTCTGAATCGGACATTGATATGGGTATTTTTGCTGAAAAACCCTCGGATTTGCTGCAGAAGATTTTCGAAGCTTCCGGTATTCGTTTAAGCTTCTTTGAGTCTGTTTTACATTTTTTGTATGTTTGTCCTTCTTTACTTTGAATGTACTGCTCGTTTTGGAGCAGGTGCTAAAACAGCCAAGACTGGACACAAGGTTGATATTTCCAAAATTACTCCTCCGGAATCTCCGCCGTCGAGGACTTGTGGGTTGTCTCCTCCTCATGACACTCCTGACGGGACGAAAAAAGGAGATGTGAGGGTTGAGCAGGTTGCAGAAGGTGGCGGTAATGCAGGTGGTGCTGCGGGCGGTGCTGCTGGTGATGATCGAGGTAAGAATGTTGAGGTTGAAGTAAAGGTGAGTGAAACTACTCCTCATCAAACGGTGTATACCAAACGCCCACCGGGTGATGGTGGTGGTGCAACCTCAGGTGCTGTCCGCAGCCCCCAGTTTGGAAAAGTTCATGCTGATTCTTTTGATACAACGAATCCTGCTTGTGATGATCTTCCGCACGTCCCCCGTTGGAACTTGACCCAGGGTTCCAGGATGGATAATCTGGATAATTGTCATGAATTTTTCTCCATGTCTCTCCCCCCGGGTGAAAGGATGTTCCAGAAGAGGCGCCGCCGGTTAGAGCTCTTGGATGAGCATGTTCAAGCCGGGGTTAATTTCTGGTCCACTTCACAGGAGATTGTCCGTGAGTGGAGGGAAATGGGGGAAGACTATCTGGAGTTTAAGAATGAGAAGAAACTCTTTGCGGAAGAGAAGGAACGGTTTAATGTTGAGAAGAAAGGGTTGATCTGGAGGGTAGCCGATGCGGAGGAGAAACTTGCTCAAGAAAAACAAGCCAATGCTGATAAGCAAAAGAACTGGGAGGCTGCGTGCGAGCGTACCAATGCAGAGCTTCGATCTCAACGTGGTACTATTACTCGTTTGTCCGGAGAGAAGGCTGAGCTTGCTGATGAAGCCCAAAAGGCACGTGTTGCCTTTGAAGAGAAGGAAAAAGAGTACATTGCGCGTATTGCTAAGCTGGAAGATCTTGCCAGGCAATATGAGACTGCTGACCGTCTTCTTCAAGAGAAGACTGCTGAATGCAAGGCCTCCGAAGTCCTTGCCGAGGAGGCGTCGGCTGATTGCAAGTGGTTGCTCTCGCGCGCAGTGCCTCTGGTAATCTCTTTCACTTTATTGGTGTGACTTTTGTGAATTGTCCCTTATTTGTGTGTTTCTTGCAGATTGCTGATCGTATTGTCAACTCCCACGAGCTTGCCCATTATATGTATGAGTTGGGGCAAGCTGGTTATAGCAGCGGGCGTAAGGATGGGTACAACGAGGGTAGGGCTGCGGCCCTTAATAAGGAGAAGGAGCACCATTTTGAGCTGTGGAAAGAGGATTGCGCTGCTGCTTACGCCGCGAAAAGACAAGAGTTTTCGTCTTTGGAGTTTGCGGTGGTTAAAGCTGCGAAAAAACTGGCTCGAAGACCGGATGGTGTTGCTATGTTAAAGAGAGCGCTAGGTGATGAAGGTGGTGCGACTGGGGGTGTTTGACCCAGTCATCCTGAATGAAGAATTCCGGCCTGCGCGCCGTGTATGACCCTTGGTGGTCTTGTACTTGACAATTCGATGAACAATTTTAACTTCCTTGTTATGCTTGTGGATATTTGGCTGTGTGTTGACATATGTTATGCTAATAGTTGTCTGTTTTTATGTGAATTTTGTTATCGTCATAATATGTGCATGTGTGATTACTTTGATTCAGGTATCACGAATAAATAATGGCGCTGACAGGTTGTGTTGTGTTTATTACAACGTTTTATTCTGTCGTATTTGTGCGCAGGTTGGGTCGTGAATACGAAGTGATCGAGTTGCAGGTTATTGTGTGTACCCGGCTGTTCGCAGCCTTGGGGGTGCTTACAATGTTTGTTTGTCCTGTGTTCGATGTTTTTGTGTTTATGTGGGCACGAAGTATTTGTTTGGCGTTTGTTAGGCTTTAGTTGTGTGTCTGACCCGGCTGTGCACTTGTTTGTGACCGGCCTTGGAGGTCTACAACGTTTCCTAATGGTCGAGCCATTGATGTTTTCGTGTATGCCCAAAGTAATATATGCAGTTGTGACAAAGAAATTTGCGTGATAGAAAAATAGCCAAACACTTCTTGTATAAATATAAATGTGTTGGCGACTTGGCCATTGCGATTACAAAAATCTTCTTCATAGGTAACATTTTCTCAGCTGTTGGGCGTTCCATGTGCGAGGAACCTCCCTGTTGTCGATGGTGCGCAGCTTATAGGCTCCTTTTCCGAGCACGGTGTCGATGACATATGGACCCTCCCACTTGGGGGCCAACTTCCCGGGTTTTTCTGCATTTGAGGCTTCATTGTCTCTGAGGACGTATTCTCCCGGGTTGAAGGTGCATACCCTGAGGAATATCCCTTTGGTCTCCTCTGCTGCGGTCAGTGTAGTGGTACACGTGGCGCGCTCGCATTTGCTCCTCTTGGAGACGTCGTACTGGCATTGTCGGGCTGCCCTTAGATTTGTTACAAGATTACGTGGCGCCCGGCGACTGGTGACACGTTGTGTCCTCTATGTCGGGTGGAGAATCTTTGGGGCCACCTAGATATTTTCCAGAAGCTTCTAGAAGCTTCTGGATGACTTCGTCGATTGTCATCGCCACGTCTGATGGAAAAAGTGGTGTGGTCCTTGCCATGTTGGCAAGGAAAAAGTGGTGTGGTCCTTGCTTTTAACCACGTGGTCGTGGGTTCGAGTCCCACGGATGGCGCCAATGATGAAACACAGGTTAACACTATGGTTAACCAGTGGGGTTACTTCAAGGATGGGTTCAATCTCCTTTCTTACTCGCCAGGAATGGGTCGGTTCCTGCAAAACAACAACACTGTTAGTCTCGTTAAGAGGGGGATATGGGGGCTTCCCTCTTAACCAGGCTCCGGCGTGAGAATAAGCACTGTTCCGAGGGAGGATAAACAGTGTGTGTTAAGTATGAGAATAGTGAGAGCAAGATCCTTTAACCTGAATGATGAAGGGTTCTATTTATAGCCGGAGGTTGAGAGAGGGAAGAACAGCGACGCCAGCTGTTGTTGCGCGCCAGCTGTCCGACCAAGGGGAATATCCCTTTGGTCTCCTCTGCTGCGGTCAGTGTAGTGGTACACGTGGCGCGCTCGCATTTGCTCCTCTTGGAGACGTCGTACTGGCATTGTCGGGCTGCCCTTAGATTTGTTACAGGATTACGTGGCGCCCGGCGACTGGTGACACGTTTTGTCCTCTATGTCGGTGGAGCATCTTTGGGGCCACCTAGATATTTTCCAGAAGCTTCTAGAAGCTTCGGGATGACTTCGTCGATTGTCATCGCCACGTCTGATGGAAAAAGTGGTGTGGTCCTTGCTTTTAACCACGTGGTCGTGGGTTCGAGTCCCACGGATGGCGCCAATGATGAAACACAGGTTAACACTATGGTTAACCAGTGGGGTTACTTCAAGGATGGGTTCAATCTCCTTTCTTACTCGCCGGGAATGGCTCGGTTCCTGCAAAACAGCAACACCGTTAGTCTCGTTAAGAGGGGGATATGGGGGCTTCCCTCTTAACCAGGCTCCGGCGTGAGAATAAGCACTGTTCCGAGGGAGGATAAACAGTGTGTGTTAAGTATGAGAATAGTGAGAGCAAGATCCTTTAACCTGAACGATGAAGGGTTCTATTTATAGCCGGAGGTTGAGAGAGGGAAGAGCAGCGACGCCAGCTGTTGTTGCGCGCCAGCTGTCCGACCAAGGGGAATATCCCTTTGGTCTCCTCTGCTGCGGTCAGTGTAGTGGTACACGTGGCGCGCTCGCATTTGCTCCTCTTGGAGACGTCGTACTGGCATTGTCGGGCTGCCCTTAGATTTGTTACAGGATTACGTGGCGCCCGGCGACTGGTGACACGTTGTGTCCTCTATGTCGGGTGGAGCATCTTTGGGGCCACCTAGATATTTTCCAGAAGCTTCTAGAAGCTTCTGGATGACTTCGTCGATTGTCATCGCCACGTCTGATGGAAAAAGTGGTGTGGTCCTTGCCATGTTGGCAAGGAATTGGGACCATACCTCTTCAGTACGCCAAGGAGTTGTTTAAATAGCAAAACGTGTAAGGCGAAACCATCTTTGAAGGTGTCATTGCCTTCTAATAAAAGGCAATATCCAATAATAAACACTAAAGGACATATGCCACCAAAATATTCAAGGTAAACAACCATTACAACTAAATGAATCTAATGTAATCCTAGTAAAATGTTGCATGAAGCTTTGAAAATGTACATTACGGCTAAAACAACCTTTTATCAAAGATTGAGTTAGGTGAAGTTGCATTGTAAAGGGCACTACTATACACACCCCCCTCTATTACTAACTACACCCCCCCTCCTCTCACATAACTTACAGGTGGGGCCTGCGTGGGACCGACAGTTTCCTCTCACAAGGGGGGGTGTGGTTAGTAATAGGGGGGTGTGTATAGAATGGGCCATTGTAAATAATGCAACCTTCTTTTTAGATAATGCAACATTTTTGCCTTTGGCATGCAATATTTTTAACTTTTGAATGCAATTTTTATATACTTATATGCAACTTTTTCTATTATTTTATATATATTAAATAGAACCTTTTCTACACTCGGATGCACCCATTATTATGTTCTTAATAAAAAAAAAAGGCAGCCTTTCTTTTTAAACTAAATGCAAAAGTTTTTTACTTTAAGTTGCAACAAATGTAACCTTGCTAACACTCAAATGCAACTTTATATGTTTTTAGTTATAAAAATGCAGTATATTTTTTTAACTAACTTTGTATAGATTTTATACATATTGTATGATATGCACCATACATATTAATAGTATACTATACATATTCTTTTAATATCGTCACTTATATTTTAAATAATATACAATTCTAACTCGTTCAATTTTCAGTTAATTTAAGTTTTCTCTAATAAAGTGTGTATGCTAACTTTTTTGTATAAACCTGAATCGTGTGTTTAATAATTTTTTTACAACATTTCAATATAAATTTTTTAAAATCGAATTGTATACAAAGTATAGTCTTTTCTTTGGTATCGTAGCATTTGCCAGTACTGTATCGGTGGCGTGACAAAACTAATCGATGCCAACATTCGTGTAATGGTTTTTGATCGATATAATCCTTCTAGGCATATCAATACTTTACTTTTTAATTTTTTTTCTTGTAGTTGCTATACCAAGTACCGTTACTATAACAAACTGAACTGACACTTATCAAATTCCCGCCTCGTAAGTTGGTGTGAACATTGATTTTTTTTAACGTCAATTTAATCCCTCATAGTATAAATAATATGCGTTCTAACTCATTTCATTTTATTTTTCTCTAATAGTTTGCGTTTATTAACTTTTTAAAAATAAAAAAAGTTGAATAAGCATTTATAGTTTGATATATAAATTTTACAGAAAACATAATTATATTCAAATCTTATACCGAGTGCCATTGTTGTATCTATGTCTAATGAACCAAGCTGATACCAAACTAATTCTTTTGTCACCGTTTAACTCTATAACATAGGTTTGATTAAATCATTTTAATTAGCAATATTTTTTCACAAAGATCAAACTAAATTTTGAATATTTTCAATTGCCTTTTAAATAATTTTCTTATTACGCATTGAAATGAGATCGTACCTTTTTAACATTATCGCACTTTTGGTCCATCACATGATGAACGATTCTAGAAGGAATACAAAACATGCAAGGATGGTACGCCTCTTGCCATAAAGAAACCTACACAAGCCACAGGCATTAAAAGAAAGATAAGATTATTTGATGTTACGTATCAATTTAAAATATAATTATATATATGGAAAGTGAGTTTTACACAATGTAGCTTAAGACTAATTTATACGATTCTTTTGTTTTGTTTTGTTTTTTTAAACTACGTCACGCTACCTACTACACAAATGAGTATCATTGTCGGGTGGTATCCATTAGCATCGAATTGAAGAAACCCGATAAAAACAAAAAGAAAATAGGAAAATGTAACTTAATAAGCCGTGGGCAATCTGTCGTTGATTACCAACATATCATCAAGAAGTATATACCTTCATAGATGAAGATGTTCGTCGATGAAAGTCATTTGTTTTGTAGTAGCATTTTAATTTTTAACTAATCGAGTTCATATGATCTTGACATTCGACCCGTGTATCCCCATGAATCGATCATCTAAAAAGATAGCATAATAGTAAAATTTGATTAAGTCATTTTAAACGTCAAACTTAATAAAGGGTGCTTAATATTTGACTATTTGAGTTTAGAGTTAAATAAGCAATCCCAAACAACCTCTAATTCTCTGGTTTCTCAAATTCATGACCATTTAAAAAATATGATCATACGATTTATTTTATACACAACTTACATTATATTAAATGACATAAAAACAGTATACATGAGAGTAAGTATTTTATTGTATATGCATCAATACAAAAGTTAGATTATATATCGGAGCTCTTAAAAGATAGTTACAACATAAATGCAATATGCCCATGATCACCAAGAATATCTAATTCTCATACTTTTCTCACGTATACTCCTTGTCATGTCATCTTTCATGCGTCTATCTTATCATTTCCCTCAACAACTTTTATTTTGAGCCCCCCCAATCACTACCGTTCCTCATTCTCCATTATTCCACCCTGTGACAGACTTAGGATTTATTTTCTGGGGGTAATCGAGGAGTTTAACCATCTATCAAACCGCTCTACTACTTCACCGTCATTTGATTCTACTACCTCGTCTTCACATCCCCTCGACGCCAACTACTATATACTATTTTCATAAGCAATGTTACGTTAATTCTATATCATAGCACCATATTTATACATTAAATAATTAACTATAGACTATAGCCATATTCATCTCTCGTTTTATTACACTTTGATACGCCAAATATATATACTCTTGTATCTCTCTAAAGCAAGGGACCTCATTTTTTGGATGCATTTAACTCGATATCCAATTGGGATTCTGCTTCATTATCTTGGGTGTTTTCCTTGTATTGATATTGAGATGCGACTAAAAGATAATAGCCCAAATTCAACACCCCCAATCCAGCTATCACATAATAAAAGTAATCAACTTTTCCGGCATTGATATCTGCGGTTAACCAATCCGGCTGTCCATGTTTTCCGGTCGTTTTATGAACCGTAGTAACTAATGCACTACTCACATAATTTGCGGCCCCAGCCGTCACGAAGAACATCGCGTTACCCACGCTTTTCATGTTATCCGGGAACTCCTTATAGTAAAACTCTAATTGGCCAAGAATGTTAAATGCTTCGGCAAACCCCATCAAGATAAGTTGTGGCGCGAGCCACATGACCGATAAAGGTGCCAGTCCGTCCGGCCGGTTGTGAAAATTAGCAGAAGCTCGTCTCTTTTTCTCAACCAATGCAGCAACAATCATCGCGAAGATTGAAAAAACAATTCCGATTCCAATACGTTGGAGTAGCGTTATCCCGCTTTCTATTTTGGTGATTTTTCTAAGAGACGGGACAAGGATCCTGTCATAGATAGGCAGCCATATCCCAATGGTGATCATGGATATGACAACCATTGACCCTGCTGGTATCTGAAAGTGTGGACCCAGATGACGGTCCATTTTCAGGGCTTGTGACACAGTGAAAGTCCCTTGTTGGACTATCGCTGTGAAACAAAGGACACCCGAAAATAATATTGGAATAACTTTTATTAGGCATTTTACTTCTTCAACTTGTTGTATACTTGCCAACTTCCAACAACTTATTGGAGATCCAACATGGTTTGTATCGCCCTCCAATATTATAGCAGCTTTGTTCAAGTACCTAAATAAAAATAAATAAATGTTAAGTATATGGAGTAAGCATGCATATATATAATATTTGATTTTACATAAATTACCTAAACCGATTAGTTAGAGGCAACTTTGGGAATTGATATGTTCCTTTAGTAATAGGTGGATCATATAGCATTGCCATTTCCACTTTAAGATTACGTTTCTTGTAAGCAGCTACAAGCGTGTGCGCGATCCCAGAGAAAATACTACCTCCAGGTTTGACGTAAATGTAGAGCTTAGTACCCACAAAGAACAACACAATGGAGCATGCCATGAGCATGGTTGGTATAGCAAACCCCCAGACCCAACTGACTGACTCTTGAATGTAGACCACAAGGGTCATGACTATGAGCACAATGATGGTGAAGGTGGTGTAATACCAATTGAAGAAGCTAGTGATGCCTCTCCTACCTTCATCGGTGGTTGGGTCAAACTGGTCCACGCCAAAAGGCAAACTGCAAGGTCTTATCCCACCCGTGCCTATGGACAGGAACCCAAGGGCTAAGGCCAAGAAGCCAAACTGTCTAGTGGTTGGACCCTGACATTGGTTAACAAGGGGGGCACATGATGGTGGGTGCAACTTTGGTAATGCCACTATCAAGGTCATGGTCACCATTCCCTGTATTTATAAATGATATGTTAGCTAGATACATATTTAAGTATAATATTACTTACTGTAATAAATTTACAAACAGATCCATGAAAATATAAATTACTAACGTAATATAAATGTTTTATTTAATATAATACTAGAATAATAAATTTAAAGACAAATCAAATTAACAATTATAAAGTTGTCTTTTGATTTATATGTGAAGGGCCGACCATATATGCTATGATGTTCAATATAACATGTCACACTATGATTTTCGTGGTTCACATCCTTCGAGTGATATTCATCTCAAAATTATGTAGTACCAATCAGAATAACTGCATAATTTAATTGAAAAAAAAAAATCTTTAGTTTTTGATGGTCGTCTAAATAGTTAAAACTTAAATAAACCACTAAATTATTAGGAAATAACACCTTAAATGAATCTTATATCCATGTGTCATCTCTAAATTATTAGGAAATAACACCTAAAATGTTATATCTAGGGATGTACAAAAAACCGAATTAACCGACCCATAACCGAAATAATCAAAAAAACCGAATCGAAAAAACCGAACCGAATGGAAAACCGATAGGTCGCTTTTTAATTTTTTGAAAACCGACAATCATGGGTCGGTTATGGTTTTCTACGTTTCCATAACCGCCATAACCGAACCCACCCGCTAGTTAATCTTTAGCTTTGGTAAGGTGCTGTAATATTCTATTTTATATGATAACACTTCTCTGGTAGAAACAATTATATTAATCTTGTGCCAGCAGTTTTACTTTTTGTACTTGTGATCACATTTAAAAGAAGGTGAAAACTATATGGAAAAGAATGTTTTATAAGTGTTTACACTTTCAAAAAGTCAAATCCAGTTTACAAATTTCTGTTAGAAGTCTAATAAACTGATTGTTTCTGTTAGAAACATTACAGAAATATTGCAAAGTTGTGTAGCATATGTTTTTTTAGATTTGTCACCGGAAAAGAGAAGAATTGAAGACTCTTTCATTGGAGATGAAGATTAGGATTAAATTTCCACCACGTAGTATTTGGTGTTTTTGGTTAAAACTTTGTTTGAGTTTATGGATTATGTCATTTTGGTTGAACATTCGTTTGAATTTATGGATATCATTTTGGTTGAACATTTGTTTGAATTTATTATATATCGTTTTATTCGGTGATTAAAAGTATTAATATTTATAGATAATATTGTTTTCAGCTAAATTTAGCTAAACCCAAGTTCATGGTTAACCGACCCATAACCGACCACCATAACCCTCAAAACCGCCATAACCGAGCGATTATGGTTATGACTTTTCAATAACCGACATCTCGGTTATGGTTATGGTTATGACCCAAAACCGACCCAAACCGACCCATACACACCCCTACTTATATCCATGTGTCATCTACCATGGTATAGGGTGAACATAATCTATAGAGCTATGAGTCCATTAAGAAGGTATTTGTAATATTTTAGTTAAATATCACAATCATTAAAAATATATGTTGGATTTACAAAAATATTTGTAATATTTTCGATTAAATTGCTTTAATAAAAATGCATTAGAAAATCTAATTCTGTAAATTGCCTCTGTAAAACTGCATTCGTAGACAGTTTTTGATCTTCTACATTCCTGGTTCAGACAATTCACAGACAAAACTATTGTCCTGGTTCAATGCGTTTTAGAGAGAACACTTTCTTTGGTGTTTTTAGGCCATTAGGATTTAGAACTAAGACATTTTTATGTGTTTTCTGGCCATTGAGTTTTAGAAAAACACATTTTTGAAGTGTTTTTAGTCATTGCGTTTTAGGTAAAACATATTTTTAGGTGTTTTCAGTCCATTGCGTTTTAGAGAGAACACTTTCTTTTGTTTTTTAGGTCATTGCGTTCTAGAAAATGAGACATTTTTAAGTGTTTTCTGGCCATTGCGTTTTATAAATAAGACATTTCTTTGTGTTTTTTGTGCATTGCGTTTTAGGTAAAACACATTTTTATGTGTTTTCAGTCCATTTCGTTTTAGAAAACAGACATTTTAAGTGTTTTCTGGCCATTGAATTTTAGGAATAAGACATTTGTTTGTGTTTTTTGTGCATTGCGTTTTAGGTAAAAACACATTTTTATGTGTTTTCAGTCCATCGCGTTTTAGAAAATACACTTTCTTTTGTGTTTTTAGGCTATTACGTTTTAGAAATAAGACATTTCTTCGTTTTTTCTGGCCATTGCGTTTTACAAATAAGACATTTCTTTGTGTTTTTGGTGCATTGTGTTTTAGAAAAATATTATTTTTTAGGTTTTTTTTTCCATTGCGTTTTACGCAACTGGGTTTTTTCCATTGCGTTTTACGCAACTGGGTTTTTTCCATTGCGTTTTACGCAACTGGGTTTTAGAATTTTTTTTCGAAAACATAGCAATAGTATACTCGTTTTAAAGATAAAAAAACGCTCGTTTTTTTGGTGCAATTTTTATAAAAAATAATGTTGTATGAAAGAGTTATTAACGTTTAAAAAATGGGGGGGGAATTGGAGGAGAGAGAAACTATTGGCTTGGATTGAATAGAATGCCCCTAAACAAACCCACGCGCCTCTTTTCTTTCCTTCAATTTCTCTCATTTAATCTTAGCTCTTGATTAACTAAATGGATGGTCAAGATTACTTCCTAGCCTTCTTAGCCAAATAAACTTCATATTATATTCTAACCCATCAAAAATAATAACTAATAAGTAGGTATAGGATTTTTAATATATCATGTAATGTAATGTATTCATTTCCATAATTTTATAATATAAAAAGACAATCCATAATTTTATTAAATAAAAAAACAAATTTTAAGAGTTAGAATCTGAAAAATCAAATATAATGTTAGACCACCCGTAGTGGAAACGAATTTGGGCGTTTTTTCCCCATCCACGCTCAAACACGCCCGCGCACCGCCCCCTTGGAGTATTTTTGGCATTTTTTTGTTGGACGTTTAGATTAAAACGTCGGATTGTTCAAAACCTCACATTCCATTTTGAAATTTTGACCAATAACAAATTTCCAACTCTTTTATTTGTTTTATTTAAAAAATAATAATAATTACACTTTTTTTTAACTTCAAGTCCTATAATGCCGTTTTACTGACTAGACGGTCATTTGTAGTTTCACGCCCAAAGGTAATGTATTTGTGTCAATCACCAATATATAGAGAAAGATAGAGGAGATCATCGGTGTGTCAAAATAAAACCACTAAACCAGCAAAAGCATGCCTCGCTTTCACCGTTCATGACATTCATGGCCGTGACGTGTCCATTAAAATTCATGTATACTTTTTGCATATGTAGTGGATGACCAATCTAAACTTTTCCCGTTGATTTTCTTTGGAACAAATCCCTATATCTTTTGATCATGATATACAATTTTTTTTTTTTTTGAAATGTAAATGATCATGATATACATGACATCATGTTACTTTTCATATATATATATATATAAAACTAGTTGATCCGCTCAAGTTACGGGGCATTAAGCCAAATATTTATCAATCAATTAAAAAAAAAACATTATCATAGTTTTGCTAGGAAAAAAACTAAAACAATGGCAAGACCGTAATTTTGGGCTCGGGAAAAAACTGTAATTTTTAGAACTAATAAGCGAGTGTTAGGTAGCTAATTGACACGAAAAAAAATTAAATCGAGTCAACCAATTAAAACAAAACACTTCTATAGTTTTGTTAAAAAAACTAAAACTATAGCAATGCTATAATTTTGAACTGCGGGCAAAATTTTAATATTTGGCTGGAGATAAAATCGTAATTTGTCAAAAACTAAAGAGATAGCAATAGTGTAATTTTTAACAGAGGCAAAATTGTAACTTTGAACAGGGGCAAATTCGTATTTTTTAACTGGGGTAAAATCACATCATACCCGGGCTAATGGGGGAGTGCCAAGCAAAAGCCTGGTACTATTCCCCCACACACCTTTTAGAAAAAACTAAAACGGCAATACTGTAATTTTAACTGTGGGCAAATTATAATTTCAGGCTGAGGTAAAATCGTAATTTACCAAAAGCTAAAGCGATAAGAATGCTGCAATTTTTAACCAGAGGTAAAATTGTAACTTTGAACAGGAGGTAAATTAGTAATTTTGAACTAGGGGTTAAAATCGTAATATACCCAAACCAATAGGAAAATGGCAGGCTACTATTATCCCACATTGGTTTTTGTAGTATATATAAATAAATATGTGTGTTTATTATACGCATTTTATAGGGTTTATTTACGCGGGGAAAAAACATGTATTACCAACCAGTAACTAATACAAATATCACGCACATATAAATAAAAATTTGTTAATAATATTAATAAACTAATTGGCGATAAATTAATTTATAACATTGTTGATGCGTGATAGCTAATTTGTTATAATTAAGATGACTACGACAAGACGAGTTGTTCAGGAAATTAGCAAACAACTTGTTTGTTTAATTAATCAAAAAGTCTAACCAATAGCAAACAACTTGTTTGTTTAATTAATCAAAAAGTCCAACCAATCTAGTCGTACGTAATAATCTAAATATTTTTCCCCTTAACAGCAAGTCGTAGATGTTTTAGGATAAATACACTACAATCCACATTCTACATGATTTAAATTAATCTTCAACTTTTTAGTTATGAGACACACACCTTAACCATTAGAATATTCCATAATCGAAAAAAATAATGTGAAGTATTGGAGTGCTTGGTATACCAAACCCCAAA
The DNA here is from genome assembly GCA_030545235.1 of Helianthus tuberosus. Lineage (NCBI taxonomy): Eukaryota > Viridiplantae > Streptophyta > Magnoliopsida > Asterales > Asteraceae > Helianthus > Helianthus tuberosus. Next base: position 146,734,737 of record CM060419.1, on the reverse strand, counting down.
AATTACCACAAACGGAATTGGAATATTACCTTTACACAACTTGTTGCAAAAAGATAATATTACAATTCATGTATCATGTAAGCAAGCTAGCAAAGTTGATGAATATTACCATTAGAGTAGCAAAGGAGGAGAAAGCGATGACCCAAAACTTGCCAACATAGGCATCGGAGATGAAGGCTCCGATGAGTGGTGCAAAATTGGTGATTCCCGACCAAATGTTGATTAGATTTGATGCAGATACTTGGTTCATGTGGAATATCGTCATTAGAAACACATTGAAGTTAGCTACCAACCCAATCGATGCGAGTCTTTCAAAAGATTCATTTCCTACACATAATTTATATTTCAAAAACACATGAAAGGAAAGTATCATGGAAGTTAAAGTTTCATGAAATCTAGAATCCAAACAACAAAGAAAATAAAAGTTACCATCATTTAAAATGTTGCATGTCAAGGAAAACTAATAATACAAATACCTAAAATATAAGGCATGGACTTCCAACCACCCGGCTTTCTTTGAACGGGCTTTGGTTGTGGTGAATAGTGGTGGTGATGAGCTTTTCCGACTTCATTTTCTAGCGAAGACGACGGCGGTGGCATTGATCTTGAAGAGAAGAGACACTTGCAAGTGACCAAATAAATGCCCAAATATTCCTTCTTGTTGTTTTCTAAAGGCCTCACAAGTACTATCCTTTCCCCTTCTGCCTTCACCGTCTATTTATACTTCACATGAGGCCCCTAACACAATTATTGGTTTCTATGGATAGAAATAGGTATTGTAGGCAAAGTAAATAACAAAAATAATAATGAATACATGAACCACCTCTTTCCCAAAGGTTTTAAAGGCAAAATAAATATTATTAGGTCATTTGTACTCATAAAGCCCCTTTGTGGCGTTATGTGACACGTGTCGTGACACATCACACAGGCGCTTTATGGGGTGTTATGTCACTTAAGGTCTTAGTCATAAAGCCCTTACCCATCATTATCTAATTATTAATTTTCAATTTTTTTAATTAATTATAAAAACCCTTAACTATTTTTGATTGGTCAAAGTTTGAAAACCAAAAACACATAGCGCCGCTATATGCATGGCGCCACCCACTAAAAAAGCCCCCATAACGCCGCCCGTCGTGGTGTTCGGGGCGTTATGGGAGAAAAAAAAACCAAATATCACGCCCCACTACAGGGGTGTGGCGCCTCCTGTCATCTCACTATTGTTGGCGTCCCTACACCATCATGCCTCTGCCAAGAGAGACGCTATCTTTGGCCTCTGCCAAAGCCATAGCGGGTGTGAAGAGGAGGAAGCGGATGGGGCCCGCTGTTTGAACCAATCAGATTTGAGTTATTTTGTTCTTTTATTAATATAGTTAAAATGGGTTTTATGAGGCGTTATTTCATACCGTGCAAGCTAACGATAAAGTCCTCCACTTATGTGTCGCCTACATGACGCTTACGTGGCATGATAAAGCCCTAAGGGACGTGAAACCACACCACCCAGCCTTATGTTCATGTCAAAGATCAAATTTAAATTAGAACATAATTAATAAGAAATTTGATTCTACTAAAATATTGTGTTCAAACAAAACAGGTTTTTCTTCATTGTCACATTACTTGGAACTAAAATATGTCAGATAAAAATGGTGGTGGTGGGGTAAAGTAGTGGTAATTGGTGGTACTGGTGACAGTGGCAACAATAGTGATGGTGGAGTATAGTAGTGGCAATAACAACAATGTGATGGTGGTGACAACAATTGCGACGATGGTGGTAATTAAAGAAGGAAACATGAAAGATATGAATTTTTTGCTTTGAGAAAATTCATTTTCGTTATATTTATTTTCAATGAAATATGATGTTCTTTGAGTTACACTACTGTTCATAAGCCTATATCATTACATGTTGGTATTTGATTTGTTAAAGAAAATTGAAATGTGAAGTTTGATTTGTTACAGAAATTGGCATGTGGTGTTGGTGGCATTGGTGACGGTAGTGGTAGTGGTGGTGGCAACAACAACAATGTACGGTGGTGGTGGTGGCGGCGACAACAATTGCGACGATGGTGGTAATTGACATTGTTGACGGTGCAACGGTAGTGGTAGTGGTGGCCGATTAGATGGTGGTGGCAACAACAACAATGAGGTGGTGGTGGTGACAACAATTACGGCGATGATGGTAATTAAAGATTGAATCATGAAAGATATGAATTTTTTTACTTGAAATGTTTTGAGAAAATTCATTTTAGTTATATTTATTGTTAACGAAATATGTTAATTAGTCTTTGAGTTACACTATTGTTATAAGCGATGTAATTTGTATAGATAGATAATTGTATCAAATCTTATAAACCTAACAAATAAATATTAAATAGAAGTATATATATATATATAGGATGAGGATCATTACAGAACACTAATTATTGCGAGAACAAAAAGAACAACTCTAAATCATTAAATTTTGAGATTTAAGGTTCATATTTCTTAAATTTTATGTTTCTTACGTTCATATGTGTATTATATATACATAAAAAATCATATATTTTTTCCCTACATATAGTATACATACATGTAGGTAATTTAGCCTACACATAACCTACATGTGTCTAGGTTATTTAAAAATTGAAGATTTTTCATATTTTGTTTTAAATTCTAGTGTGAGAAACAATAAATCTTACATTTATAACATTTTCATTTACTTTTTAGGTTTCTAGGATTGAAAAAATGAGTGATTCATTTTGTTCTGCGTGTTCTCGCAATATTTAGTGTTCTGCATAGAACATTCCCTATATATATATATATATAGGGGAAGGTTCATTGGGGAACACTAAAAAAGTGGGGAACAGCGGGGAACCGACTCAAACGAACTCCGATTGGAGTCATTCCAGCGGCGTTGGAACCGGCTCGTCGAACCCTAACTAAGATCTCTTAACCCTAAACCCTAAATCCTAACTCATAAACTCTAAACCCTAAAGCTAAAAAATAAGGCTAAAACCTAAGCTAAACCGTAAAATCTAAACTATAAACCCTAAAAGCTAAACCCTAAAGGCTAAACCTAAAGCTAAACCCTAAAGATAAACCCTAAAGCTAAACCCTAAACCCTAAAACTAAACCCTAAACCATAAAGCTAAACCCTAAGGCTAAACCTTAAAGCTAAACCCTAAAAGCCAAACCCTAATCTATTTAGGGTTTAGGAGTTATGATTTAGGGTTTAGGGTTAAGAGATCTTAGTTAGGGTTCGACGAGCCGGTTCCAACGCCGCTGGAATGAGTCCAATCGTAGTTCGTTTGAGTCGGTTCCCCACTGTTCCCCACTTTTTTAGTGTTCCCCAATGAACCTCACACTATATATATATATATATAGGGGAGGGTTCATTGGGGAACACTAAAAAAGTGGGGAACGGGGGAACACTCTTAAAAATTATACTTAACATGTTAAAAAAAAATCATTTTCTAAATTTTTTTCGGCGCTTTTTCTTATAAATATAAGTAGAAACATTTTTAATAAAAAAAAATCAAAAATTAAAAATATAAAAAAAATGTTTAAAAAACAGTTATATCTTATAGAATTAACTTAACATGTTAAAAATATTTTTTTTTTAAATTTTTCAGCGCTTTTCTTCATAAAAAGGAGGAGAAACTAGTCGGATAAAAAAAAATTTCAAAAAAATTTTTTTAGCCTTTTTTTAATTGTTTTTTTTAATATTTTTCGTTTTTGATTTTTTTTTATTAAAAATGCATCTACAAGTATATATAAGGAGAAGCGCCGAAAAAGATGTTTAAAAAATTAATTTTTAACATGTTAAGTTAAATTTTTAAGAGTGTTCCCCGGTTCCCCATTTTTTTAGTGTTCCCCAATGAAACTCACACTATATATATATATATGAAGGGTTAGGTCACACGGGGTGGTCCGTGATACCACCCCATCACTCGTTAAAAAATAACGAAACACCGCCGCCGGTCCAAAAATAACGCGTTAAATTTTAAACGCGTTAAACTCATCACGCGTTGAAATTTGAAATTGGAACGTTGGTTTTTGACCGTTTGTTATTTTTTTTGACCGGTTGAAACCTTTTTTTTATAAATCCTCATTTAAAACAACAAATTATCTCAAACTCAATTAAAAAAAAACAACAAATTATCTCAAACCCAATTCAAAAAATCAGCAAACTCTCCAAATATTTTTACAAGAAACATGGAAGGTTCAAGCAAGAGAGGTGTGGGTTCGAAAAAAAGAGGTTCGGGTACGAAGAAAAATCCCGTAAGACCCAAGGTTCGAGCGAATCTTGGCGAGCCGACGCGCTTTAGGTTGCAAGACGAACCCGACCAAGTCCCACTCTTTCATACCCAACAATATCCACCATTTCAAACCCAACAATATCCACCATTTCAATCGCAAACGTATCAAAACCAACCGTTCGTCCCACCGTTTCAACCTCACCAATTTCAACCCCAAACGTATCAAACCCAACCCCACCAATTCGACCCACTACTAGATGACAACACAATTCTCCATCATTTTGCAACCGCGTATCGTGAACCACAACAAAGTCTTGACGACGATGAAGATGACGTTCAAGAACAACAACAAGAAGAATAGGAAGAGGAAGAAGAAGAAAATGATGTCGTTCAAGAAATCGTCCAAATCGGCCGACAACATTGGACGAGCGAGGAGGAGGTGTCCTTGGTGCAGGCGTATTTGCACATCTCGGAGAACAAGAAACATGCCAACGAGCAAAGAAAGGATGCGTTTTGGAGACGGGTCATTAATCATTTTAGGCAACTTCCCGGTGCAAAGATACGAAACATGGACCAAATGACGTCGAAATGGACGGATTTGAACGGGAAAATTAGTAAGTTCAACGCTTGTTTCATTCAAAAGGTATGTTTTTATTAAAGTTTAAATCTTTTTTCATTGAAAACTGTTTTTTATTTAAAAAAAAGCAGAAAAGTTTAAAAAAAACAGAAAACAGTTTAAAAAAAACAGAAAACAGTTTAAAAAAAACAGAAAACAGTTTAAAAAAAAACAGAAAACAGTTTAAAAAAAACATAACAGATTTAAAAAAAAAACAGAACAGTTTAAAAAAAAACAGAAAACAGTTTTTTTTTATAAAAACAGAAAACAGTTTATTTTTTTAAAAACATAATTTTTTTTTGAAAAAGACATAACCTTTTATATTTTTTGTAGAACCGAAACCCACAAAGCGGAGCGAGCGAGGCGACAATCATGCGACAAGCCACCGAAATGTATTGCGATCTCTACAAAAAGAGGGGTTTTCCACACGTGGCGTCATGGGAACTTGCGAGAAATCACCCGAAGTGGGTCCCCGTTGAGTTGGTTGACATGCGTGGTCCTACGGCTCCAAAAAAACGAGGAGGTTTGAAAAGATCAAAGACATCCGATTCGGGGAACTACACGACTTCCGCGTCGGATAACTTGCCCCAAATGAACTTAAACGACGACCCCCTTGACGAACCCGATCAACCCGATAACGACCCCGTTGAAGAAGTTACACCAACAAGGCCACGACGCAGGAGAGGTAGTGAATCGTCAAGCAAAGGGAAGGAAGCGGTGGCGGAGTCGATCTTCAGAATCGAAGAGGAGAAAATGACCCAATTCAAGAAGGCCGAACAAAGAAAAGAAACAATTATGTCCCTAAAAGTTGAACGCGAGCAGGCGTACAAGGATCACTTGAAGACGATTGAAAGACAAAATGATTTAAAAATCTTGTGTGAAAAGCACAACCATCTCGACGAACCGTTTAAGTCAATTGTCATTCAACAAAAGCGCGAGATTTGCGCAAAGTGGGGTTGGGAGATGCCACCCGTTTAGTTTTTTTTTTCGAATGTTACTTGTTTTTTTTATTTTGCTATGTAATTTATTTTTTAAGTTTAATGAAATTTTTAATTTTAGTGTTTTATTGTTAATTTCTAATTTTAAAATGAAAATTAAAAAAAGTTGGGAGTGATAGAATTTCATCACTAGTGATACCCCCCCCCCCTACATTTCTATCACTAGTGATAGAAATTTGGTTGATGACATGGCATGATTTTATTGGACAATGGGAGTGATAGAATCTATCACTAGTGAACCACCCCTCCTCCCCTTATAGAGTTAACACTAGGTTGAGATTGAACTGTGTGTGTGGACACCCGTCTGATGGACGCGGGTACATCGTAAACATTGAATGTAAGCCTACGTTTATATGTAAAATATGATGTGAAATTATTTAATGAATTCACATTCGCATTATACTTAAGAATACATTAAACTTGTCGACTGATTAAGTTTAGACATAAGAGAAGCATAACGAACCCACAAAACATGTTTAATTTCACTAACACAGAAAATGCAGTAATTAAAAATATATTATCTAATACATCATTTAGTTCCAAACCAATATATTCCAAACCAACACTGTTCCAAACCAATACGCAGTAAAAATGCATACAAGCTATTAAATTTGGGTTGGAATTTTAGAGTTACCCTGCTTTTGGCAGTGCTTTTGGCATAATACGAATGTCTCACGAAGTAGCGAGAAGGAGTGGTCTCTTCAGATGTGTACCTTCAATGTGGTGTTTAAGTTATTCCATGCATTGCTAAGAAGCTTAATCTGGTCATGATTTTTAGTTAACGTTTGGCATTCTTGACATAACCTGATTAAGTAAAGCACTATGATTAGTCTAAACGCCAATTGCATATATCTTATTTGAATCAAAAGACATAAAAAGTTAAAAGTGATTTCATGTATCATCAAATGTACCTCTCGATACTAACAAAGTTCTCATGGAGATGATTTACTGTCTTCTCGGATGAAGCAAGTGCTTTTAGGCCAGCTTGTGCTTGTTCAACTTGTAAACAAAATGCATAAATCTAATTAATCAAATTCATAAATGGCAATAGAACTAAAGTTTATTCTTTTTGCAGCTTGTGCTTGTTCAATCACCGGCAGAGATAAACAACAACAAAACCAATCCATCATAGTGGTTTCAAACCACTGTTTTAACGCAACAGTGGTTTCAAACATCTGTTTTCTCCACAAACCACTGTTTTAACCAAACATTGGTTTCAAACCACTGTTTTAACCCAACAGTGATTTCAAACATCTGTTTTCATCAATCTGTTGACCCAACAGTGGTTTCAAAACACTTTTTTATCCGAAGAGTGCATAAGTATTGGAATGGCTTAAACTAATTTTATAGTGATTTGAAAAGAATAGTCATAATATCATAAAACTAATTTAAAAAAAAAAAGTTATGAACTTTTTGTCCTACTATAATATCCATTAAACAAACAAAGAGATAATGCAGGTTTTTTGTCCAGTAGGCAGCTGTTCATCGTCTTGTGTTTTCCGATCACGGCAGCTGCTCATCGTCTTATGTTTTCCAATCGCTGATGTCTGAAACAAAGTACATGTTCGACTGTCAAAAATTTGTAGACTTGGGATAGAGATGGTATAATATAAGCCCTAAAACTCAAAATCAAATTTTTTACCTTCATAAAATGGTTCATCTAACATCAGTTCAGTTCATCATCTAACATCAGTTCAGTTCATCATCTAAAATCCAATTTTTTCAGCACAAAACCCACTCCTAATTTAGCTTAAAAAACAAAGCATTAACAAACATTAATTCACTTCATCACCCGATAAGTCAGCTTTAACAATACCCGGTAAACAACCATTATTCATTCATGAGTTAAGAGATTTAGGGCAAACTTCACTATCTATATACATGAACTATCTATATACATGAACTACTGATGAATACCATCTTAACAATTTCACGAATCAATGGCAAAAAGAAACAGAATCATCAATTAGTGAAGAAACATACCTGCTAACTGGATTAGGATTTAGGAAAAGAAACCTTGGGTTTGGATATTATAACCAGAAAATCAGGAGACCTTTATTATGGTTTTAAACCATGAACATATCATATAATCAGCCTTATGACCGTAATTTACCTTATCGAGTTCCTCCAATACAGTCTTTGCAACTTCATCCTTCTACTCAAAGAGCTGATCCAAAGTCATTCTTGGAACCTGTGCCCTTACAACTGAAACAAAAAAAGTATTACACTAATAATTTATAAAGATAACAATTTTGGACAATTAAGTGTTTTCACCACCCCTTATCAAACCTGACACGTCTCATTTAGACGTAAAATGTTGTGTCTAAATAACTTACCATCAAAAACATATGCTTGAATTTGTTCTCCAGGGTTCTGCAACTCGTAGAAGGCATCGTCAGCGCTTTGCTTTATTACTCGGTACTGAATGGAAGAAATAATCAAATAATCAAAATTTAACAACCATTCCTAAATTCTTCAAAAGTATTTATTAAATTAAAACACAAATACAAAATGAGTTTCTTATCATCTAACTAACTTAAATCGAATCTAAGAATGGTTAATTTTATGCACCTGAAGTTGCATCGGCTAAATAACCAAGAACCATGGTTGCATACTTGCCGATTGTCATGAGAAAGTAGTGTCAATCAGATCCTCAATCTTTCTAACATGGTTATTGCATCAAACCTGCATTATATGACCAAATACCATAATTAGCAAAATATCCATGAATAATCAAATCTGCATTGTGGCAGCCATGTCAGCATTGTCATGTAATGCTCATATATTCGTTTATTGATGGGGGAGATTTTACATATGAATCATCCCTTGTTCATAGTATTTAAAATCTGTAAATACCTATAACAAAAATAATGAATATGAACTAACTATCTTGCAAACAAATAAAAAATAGGACATAAAAGTCAAAAGAGATCATGCTGACTTAAACAGGTACCTGCTTTGCTAATTCTCTGGTTGGCAAAAGCACAAGAATTGTAGGCGACCTGCCATATCCAGTCCTTCATGATGCTTTTTCAGTTCCGTTGGTAAGAGACTCCAATATAGGCAAAATGAAAGCCAATGTTTTACCCTGTGAAATTAAAACAAGTTAACTGTGGCTTATGTAATGTTTAATTTACAAATGAAACCACTCAGTTCGGTAGAATAACAAGTAAAGCGAAAGATTTAAGAGTGATTCAAAGTACCTGTCCGGTTTTGGCTTTCCCGATCAAATCAAGACTGTCATAGATGGATTCAAAAGTCCGAGCTTGAATAGGAAACAAAGCCTCAATCCCCTTAGCCTTCAAAGCATTCTTCAATGGCTCAGAGATCTTAAAGTTAGAAACCGCATTAGGGTTTTCTTCTTTAATCTCAGGCTCCTTTTCATCTACCTCAGCCGTCTTCATCTTTTCTTCTTACTTTTCTTCAAAGACTCCTCAATCTTTATAGATTCCAAACAAAATCAGTCATCATACAATAGAAGTAACACTAATGGCATACACATATGCATACAAATTAAGCTTAAAACTACATTAATATAGTAACAATTTTTGAAAAAAGTATCTAAATCCCTTGAGATTAACATACATTATACCGTGTTTCAGATTCTCGGATATGTGAGACATCAACATACGCTAATAAAACCTAACCATTAAAGAAAAATTACAAAAAAACAATGATGTAGTTCACTGTACGCACCATCAACGTCATAAGCTGGTGGGGTGTCGAGTGAGCGAAAACCAGAACAGTAATTAACAGGAAGTCATTTTGATGCATTCACGGATCGGGATTTCATTGTCATTGAAAGTGCTCCTTCTTCGCCATACATTTAATAATATCATCAACTTTTAATTAAAAAAAAAAGAGGGAAATTGTCGAAAAAACCCGTATCAACTTTTGCTAGTTTGTTCTTTCGTTTTTTTTGCATGATTAAATACCTTTAAAACTTAAAAAGAAAGTCCCTGGATATTTTCACAAAAAATAATAATTGTTTTTTATCCTTCTTTCTAATGAAAAACAAAAGGTCTTTTTTATATGATTCAAGTCCGTAAACATTGTAAAAAGAATCATTTTGTTAATTTTTATAAGTCCAAGAATATAATCATTCAATAATTTTTGTCATCTATTTTCTTGAAATTTTTACAAAACTAAAGTTTTGAATGTGATTAAAGAAATATATTATCTAAATAATAATATTATTGAAATAAAATAACTCATAAGGGTTCATAATTATGAATAACTGAATACACTTTAGGTGACTTTCAACCCGCTTCCATTTTAGTTACTTTTTATTACACATTTGACCTATTAGAGGTGAAGTATAACCCAAACCAACATGTTTACCATTTTACCAATAATGGGTCAAAATCGCCACCTCTTATTTAACACTATTAAATGTCATGTTCTTTTCATACCTTAACCACCAAACCAGCATGAACACCTCTTCGTTTCATGAGCAACAGAAGTGGTTCTTCTTAAACTTCGTGGTAGAATCCTGCAACAATTGCTTCTTTACCTGTAGCCTACAATTTATACCATAATGTTTTTTTTTTCTACAAATCTTACAGCATCATGCAAAACTAAATGTTCAGATTTCTGTATTTGTACATGATTTTACAACATTCAAGCACCAAAGAAGTAAATGCAAGCTTACCCTCACATATTGCTGAACCTTTTCAGCTGTTGCTAATGGTGGACATTTTTTAATATGTTTCGCATCTCAATCAATGAATACCTGTAAAAACCATATAGATGACATCAGCAAATAATGCCTGTACCTATAGCCATAGGTATATGCAAAATTTGAATACTTCATTATCCCTTAATTTTCAAATAATTATTATGTAATTCCTAGAAACTACAATACCCTTTTGTTTTTCATTACATTGTTTTGTTGTTTATCTTATACTGTTTATTAAACTATATAACTGTTATTTGTATGTCTCCAGAACATTTGTTGACGTGTTGTAATTTTTTTTAAACGTTCGTCTTAGCACATTTTTAATACTTTATATTAGTAATTTTATGCAATATTTTCAATTTCAACAATTCCTTGTCAATTCTAGCCGAAAAACTTTCCATCTCAATGACATTAATTATGTTCTTCAATGATTTGTCATTTTCATTCAATAAACAAAACAGATATGTTGTCTACTTACAAAGAGGGGCGAGTTTCCCATTGACTAACATAAGCAAAACCAACTGCTTCATCCTGAAAAGACAACTTTAAGAGTATTAAATCATGAAACTTTGAAAAAACAGTGACATTGGAAATAAAAATGAAAGAAATAACAATGACCTCAAGCCCAGTATTACAAGAGCTAATTCACCTAAAGCCCAAATGACTTTCAAAGTTTAAAGCATCCAAAAAAATCATTAATATTAAATCTGACCTCAAACATGACATAATGAATTAATTAATATCAATTTAAAAAGAAAAAACTTTCATTAGCTCTGCAAATAAAATAATAAATTTATTTGCAGCACTAATGAAAGTTTTCATCTTTTTAACTTCATATTAATCAATTAATTATGTCATGTTCAAGGCCAGGACTTAATTTCAATATCAACGCTTCTTCTAAGATCAAATAAACCGTAAGAGTCACAACACCATAGCTATATACCTCACGTTCACAAAAGCAATATTACAAGACCGAAATCACCTAAAGCCCAAGTGACCTTCAAAGTTCAAAAACCCAACAAAATCTTGATTTTCGTGCCTCTAACGTAATCATAGTTTAAGACTTTAAAAGATGCATGAAACAGACACATAATGTAATTTCTTACTTCAGTTTCCATATAAACATACAAAATACAAAAGCTTTTCACATTAATTAAAGCAAATAAAAACTTATCAATAATCGGCTGAGCTTTCATGAACTCACAATTACCTGGAAAAGATACCTGATAGCTCACCTTTATTTATCTACGTCTCTAATATTGATGTTATTGTTGCGGATTCGAATAAGCGCGATGGAAAAACGATCACATGGTAGATACTGCATCGACACACACAACTTCTGCTCTAGAAGCTTCTGGGTAAGTTTCTTGTCTTCTAAAACTTTCAATTTGTATTAGTTAAAACGTATTTAGAGTTTTAGACTACAATTGTGAAGTATAATCTATGTTTTCCATGAAAAAAAAAGATGAAAAATGCATTCTAATTCTGGTAATTTAGTAACTCATTATCATTTTAGGAAACTTAGTAAGCTCTTAAACTTTTATTGAAATTATGGCTTTTTTTCTCAAATAAGATGTTTGTTCTCGAGTTGACACAATTGTGCATCTGCAGGTTCAAGCAATACATTTCACAATGAAGAATGAATAAAACTTTTAAAAGTTTATTGTCGTTTAGATGGGTGACTTATCTCAAGTAAACAATGTAAATGCCAACTAAACCCAACCTTTTGTCACATAACTAAAAATGCTCCATCTCAAACCGGATCCATTTGACTCATGGACAGACCCACCAAATCAACCAATCTTGCACCTCGGCTTTTGGGTCCCAAATGCCATGAAGCGACTGGCGTTTTTTTGAACCAAGCTAACTCTCTTTAATAAATTATTTATACCAAAGCCTTAAGAACTTGTTAAGAAAAAATGTGTATAAACTACATGTGTAATGCCATAAATTCTGAATACCGCCATGTTACGGTTGAGGTGGAGCTACGTTTGAGGGCGGAGAATCTCAAATCTTGGCTAGAGACCGATACTGCAATTTAACACTCTATGCATTATCAAGTGTCTTCATGACATACTTGTGTTTTAAAGGTTTTTAAGAATGAACTTCAAAGTCAAAATTACATTCAAGAAACAAAAAAAAAAGTGAATCCTTGTATGAGAATATTACATACCTTCATTAGAATCTCTCTTTCTTGCTGCATGACCCAACAAATATATGAAAAAGTAACATCGAAATTTACTAAATAAAGAATATACCTTCATTAGAATCTCTCTTTCTTAACAACATACCTATGTTTTAAAGGTTTTTAACCATGTGGTTGTAGGCAATGTGGATGAAGTGTTGTCCAGAAATGTTGCGGCCGTCAAAGATATGCTGCCGGAAGTTGACCATCGTACCTATACAAAGAAAACAACAAACATCAAATAAATCCCGAAATTGTTTTACTGACATTACAACAAACAGTTGGTAGGCAACCTTTAACATCCCAATTCAATTTTTCAAGTGAAATCAACACTTAAAAAATCTTATAAAACCCCAAATCACAATCATTTAAACCTAAAAAACATCCAATTTTACAAACAAAAGAAAGCAAGTTGAGAGCACACTGAAATTTTTTATTCCCGTTTCTATTTTTGAACTGAAATCAACACTTTCGAAACCTAATGAAACCCCAAATCACAATCAATAAAACCTAAAAAGGACAATAGAAGAAAGCCATGAAAGCAAGAAGAAAGCACAAAGATTTAAAAGGGTAGCAAAGAAAAAAAACCTCGACTATTGGTTGGGAAAGCGAGAGTCAAGCTCGAATTTGTGTTGGGAAGGTGGATTGTGATCCGAATTTGTGTTAGATGGGTTGTTGCCGGCGAAGGACGGTAGTAGAGGGCGGCTGAGATCGGTGGCAGCTGCTGCCATTGTTGGAGTCAAAAAGGTGAATAAGAAAGAGGGAAGACTGGTCAGATTTCAGATGAGGATTCGGATGAGGGTTTGAATTTTGAAAGTGGATCTGAAGATTTCATTCAGGGAGAGGAGAGGCGTGACAAAGATGAGAGAGAGGGCTCTGGGTTTATGTTCCATATGAAAATTTCATAATCTCTTATTTTGAAGTGTTTTAAGAGAGAGAGATGGGGATTTAAATTATGGTTTGAATTTTGAAATTTTGAAAGTGGAGCCAGATTTTAAAAAGTATTGAAACTATTGTTTGAATTTTGAAATTGAAATATAAATAGATAGAATATATATTAACATTTTAATTATGATTTATGACATTAGCAAAACCTATGTGGCATAGTTGTATAGTTGACACGTAGGGAAAATTACATCATCCTTACTTCTCCTTTTATATATAAGTAGATTGTTCCATCTAAAACATGATTAAAAATACTATAGAAGTGATTGTGTGTGTATATATATATATTATATGTATTCACAATTTAAAAGGGAAGGTTCATTTGAGAAGAAATTTAATGAGAGAAGAAAAAGAAGAAAGGGCATATTAGTAAAATGTTATTTCATTTATAACTTATATCATTAATTTTTCTCTCTTTAATTAATTAGTCAACTATTCATTAATTATCCTACATATAATCTACAAAACTTACACATATCAAAATTTTCTTACATATACCCTACACATTATAGAATTTTATCCTACATAGTGAAAATTTATTCTACACACCTCGAAATATATCCTACACAACTCGTAATTTATCCTACACAACTAGTAGTTTATTCTACACTTTAAATTAAGTTGTTTTTTTAATTTGGAAAAAGTATATATTTTGAAAAGAAGTTACAAATTTAATTTAGCTAATTATTAAAGGGGAAGAATACAAATTAATGATTTATGTAAGTTTACCAATATACCCTTATATTAAAATTAAATACAAATATTAAATGAAGTAAAATGAAACATTCTTATTGGTTGAAACTTCTTCTTTTTTCTTCTTACAAAAAATTCTTCTCATTTGAACCCTCCGCTATATAACTATATGTACATTAACAAATATTGTTCCATCCGATCATCTTCTTTAAATGTACATGTCCGATTTGTAATGTGTACATATGTACATTTATAATATACTTCTAAAAAGAAGTTAATGATATGGTTGTTAAACATGGTACATATGTGTATAGCAAGTATCTGAGATGATTGTTCGGCATTGTACATATGTGTACATAACAGTCTCAACACGTATATACATATATGTATATTAACAAATCATATTCTTAACGCGTATATACACAAATGTACATTATCACACCTATGTTCAAACAAGTGTACATTATTAAACCATGCTTAGATTAATCATTTTTTTTTCAAAGGACATACATGTCCTATATTAAACTATGTAAAAAACAATTTCTCCAATTAGCAAATGTTCAAGTATATGTAAAATATAGAATCAACATCATAAAATAACGTAAATAACAAAATAACGAAAATCTAACATGATTAGGTAAAATAAATATATATCTGAATGTGTTAGATTAATTACCATAAAAATGTAATTAAAACGTGAAGGGTCAATAGTTTTATTCAAAATCAACTAGCATTTTAAAATTACAAATTAGTTCATTATGATATCTGATTTCGTAATTTTGTTTAGGAAATATTAATTGAATTACTAAAATATATTTTGTTTATGAAAGATTAAATTTAATTACTAAAATGTAAGGATCAATTATGGTAACCGATTTTTTAAAGTTAATTTCTAACTAGTTTAAAAATAATTAAAAAATAAATTTAATTGGCTAATAACAATCATATCCTTTTAATCTTAAAAAAGTAATCAAGAGTCAAGATTGGTTCACTCAGTTCACTCTCAACAAAATTCTTCACTCTTGAACCTAATCCCCCCGCCCCCACCCCCCCTCTCTCTATATATATATATATATATTAATTAATTAATTAATAATAATAATAGAAGCCAATAAATAGTGTTTTAATTATTATAATAATATATATAACTTTTTAATACTTTTATTATTTTAATATTATTAATGTTATAATATTATTTTAATTATTATAATAATATATATAACTTTTTAATATATATAACTTTTTAATACTTTTATTATTTTAATACTTTTAATCTGGTACCATTTGCTCATCCATGATCACGTGTACCGTATGAACAACAACGGTATCGTGCAACTTTTTTTGTTGATTTTTTCAACTTTTAATGATTTCTTTTTTTAAGTTTCAGCGGTGGGGATGAGCTCGGTTATAACAACCCTTCCTAAAATATTTCCGACACTCCTAAAATTATTAGAACACCCCTATACGTCCCAAAATACACCCCGTATACGAAAACCGGTCCTGAATACCTTTAATTTTATAGAAATCGAATAAAAACAAAAATTAGGTGGTTCTGGTGGGGCGCGACAGAATCCCCTAGGTCTGTCGCGGGGCGCGAGCGAGGGGACGAGTGGCGTAGCCCGGTGCCCCCACGTGTCACATGCGAGTCGAACCTACACCTGTGACTTGTCCAAGCTACGCCCTAGTACAGCTATCTCGCGGGGCACGACGTCCCCTTGTGTGTCCGTCGCGGGGCGCCAGGGACTCCCTGGACAGCCCTATATATAGAAGTGATCGGCATTTCATTTCCGTCGTTCAAAATTCTCGCAAACCCTCTCAATTCTGAATATTAGAATTTATCTCCGGGCATTATACCCCCCTAATTAGTGAAGATCTGCCTCGTTGTAAGTATTATAACCCCCGATTGCGTATTAGATACGCTGCCCGATCGATCTAGTGCTCCATAACGGCTGTCGAGGCTCTGCCCGACGTAGTCGTTGGAGTTCTATCTCGAGGAGGGTATAACTAATGTAAATATTGGGTTATTATACTAACGCGTGTGCATTGTTTAATTTATTAGATTATAACCAGGAAATCAAAGGGAAAAACCTAAAAATATCAATGTGAGTAATCCTTACTTTTTGTAAACTATTTTTACAAAACCTCACTTATTTTACATGATAATTAACAGTGATTGAGTATTTGTAATTCTACAATTATCGTCGGTATGTTGGGGTTTTGTATACAAAATTTGTTACTACACTGTGAGTAGTAGCATGACCACCAGTCATTTATAGTACCGTGGGTGGTAATTAAGGTAGAAAAATAAACAAATGTAATTGTTGATTGCCCTCAATGCTATACAATGATAAAACTTGTTTTGATTAAACTGGGATTCACTCACCAGTATTTCTTGCTGATAAAATGTTTTAAACACGTGTTTCAGGTAACTTAGTGTGAAGCCCATAAAAGCCAGCTGGAGAGCACTGAAAGCTTAGAAAAGTGGCTATAAAAGTTACCTATTTTAAAAGGAGATTTTTTTCAATATTTAGGGTTTATCCCTATAAAAATATTATGAATGAAAACTTGGGCTTTACCCATGTGTTTATTATTATAAAAATGTGGTGTTTTACTCTGATAAACTATTTCCTAACTACGGTTCTGATGAAAATTTCCGCTGCTAAATTGATAAACACCGATACCATCTGCTCTAAGTCTCGCGGCTCCCGCTCCCGGGGTGGGGTCGGGGGCTGTGACAGAAGGTGGTATCAGAGCTAAGCCACTTGTTTAAGCCATCTAGGTGTTCTTCTAATGCCTAAACCTTAAACAATTATGTTATGTTAGGAAATTAATACCTTATGCGTTATCCTGCGAACATAAAATCTTAATATGTTTATTATGATTTTTATGTCATTTAACGAATTTTAATTCCCAATATGCATTACCTATATCTGTATCATACAGTTATGCTATGTTTAATATTACATATATATAAGTGATATATTAATAATGTTATGCCTTATCAAATTTTGTAAAATAGTATATGTATCATATTCATATATTTATGTGAATATAATTCAATATAAATTTTATAACATTATAATATTATGCTACTAATATTTAATATCTTAGTCAAAGATATTATTATAAGATAACACAATTCAGATATGATAATTCGAAAATAGCATAACATAAATATTAAGATAATATAATTTATATATTATACTTATATGATTTTATATCATTTAAATTCTCAGTATGTGTAATCCCTATTTGTATTTTACAATATGTTAGGCTATAAATATATAAAGGGGTTATAATCATAATATATTAATATTAAACTTTTGTGATAAATATCATACCCATATATGCATGTGAATATAATTCAATATAAATTATAATCATATTTTAATATTAATATTAATATCTTAATCAGAGATATAAGGTGACACCCTTTAGGTATGATGTCACTAAAATATTATAATATAACATATTATTTGATGCAAGTAGTATGTTTTATGATTTATGATATAGCCCAAAATTTTACTCGATTATATTTTGTCAAGATTTTGACAAAACATGTAATTATATTATTTATTTTGTTAAAATATAATATCTCAGCATACTTAAAACATGTTTATTGTTTAAATACAATATTACAACAGAATTTTCATAATGATACCATGAAAATATTATATATGCTTTCATTATATTACATTTACATACACATGAAAAATGTGCGAAAATTATATAAGTATTCTATATTTTATAAAATATATTAGTGAAAACAAATGATATTTCATACATAAAATAGAAATGTGTACAAAAATATATGTTACTGTATAACTGTATAATTTAAAATTTATATATATATATACGTAATACGTGTATATCACAAGGAAGTAACTTAAGAATTTTATCATTTAATAGTTTAACTCATGTCTTAAACTATATTTGATTTATATGTATATATATTCTGATATAAGAATAATACTTCATGCAATAAGAATCAAATTTAGAAACGCCAAACTTTGTATTATCTATTATGATTCTTTAAATAAAATTGATGCAGTAAGAATCGAGTCGTAATATTTTCCACCAATATGGTTCAACCCTCTGGTTAAAGCTATTCTAAGAAATCCGTAAGGATTATATATTTTGATTTAATTTAATTATTCACCCTTTTATTTCAAATTAGTATGATCAACAGAAATTCATTCCAATTATTATTGTTAGTATAAGAGAATAAAGTTATGAAAATAAAAAGGATAATTAACACCCTACGCTAAATAATTGTATTGTTATAAAAATAATTTAGTATTATATATTATTTTAAAAATCTGGTATACATATGCACATACAGAATAGAATTTCTTGCTAATGTATACAATATAATAAGACAAATATCTTCTGTAGAAAAGCAAATTTTTTTATGTAACAGAAGAAACAGATCTACCTGTTTACCTAGAAATTATCCAATTGATTTTTCAACCCATTAACCACAATTAACCCGAAAGAAACCCTAAGGACACTCGAGTTAGCACCAAGGGAAAAATAGTAGAATCAATGACAGGGAATCTCAGGATCTTATATAAACCTTTAATTCTAGCCACAGTCACAACTACAGTTCCTACCAAACATCCCGAATATTTATCCAATCATGAGCCCTGAGAATATAAGCTAAGTTAAGAAAATATAAAGCCATTCTTAGTAATACACCGAGCCCATAATCTGGAATAAGAGCTCGTCTGTAACTACGATAACAGGAAATGGCACATAATATATTATTTATATACTTTTCTTATATTTTGATAAAATATATAGTGAAAAGAAAATGTTAAAATATACTATATATGTATATATATATATATATATATATATATCAATGCATCATACTGACAGGTATGATTATACTTGTGCTAAATGTAAAATGAGCGACAAAATGTACCTGTATAATTGCTTAGTTCTGTGATAATTATATCGGAATATGTTTGTAATTCAGATGTCAAAGGAAATGGCATGTAATCAAGAAATTCAGGCTAGTAATGAAAATTATTTGGACAAAAGCACTATAGGAAACATAATAGCTCAAGGAATATCGAATGTCATACCTTCAATCATTGAATCTATTAAAATTTCTATGCCTATAAACGAAAGTCCTACTTTACGTTTTAAGCATACCCATCACTTCAAACCTAACCCTATTAACAATGGAGGTCATGGTATTCATATCAAAACTCCGTCTTCCAAACGAAAGAAAACCACAATCTATAGTTACTCTTATAAGAAATTCCGCTCTGACAAAACCGATGAGAACCAAGAAGCTGAATCGTCAATCGCGCAACCTACCTACAACAACTATAATCAGAAGAGTTCGAAAAGACACTATTCTAAGAAGACACACCGCTGTAACTTTTGCAAGAAGGCTGGACATGCAGAGGTAGAATGTAGAAGGAAAACTAACGTCTGTTTTAACTGCGGAGATCCAGGTCATATCCGTCCCTACTGTCCGAAATTATCCAAGGCTCTGACAACAAGGCTATAAACCCAGATGAAGCTAAGGAGAACGCATAAATACTTACGACATCGGAGGCAACAACAACTTCTAAAATAAGTACCCTTATTTTCGACTATACTTAAGATTAGCTGACTTTTGATCCTGATCAAAACTTCATCAATAAAAGGTCTTTATTTTTCTTTTATAGAGCCAATTCTCATTTGTCTCATCTCTTGACAAATTCATATGTTGCACAAGCATTTCTTGTTACGCATGTGATTCCACTTCAAAAGATTATCTATTCACGAGTTCGAATATTATATCGTGATACTCATTTTAAATCTTGATAAAAACATTGACTTTTGATATCAAGTCAACAGATTTCTTGGAAAACTCCTTTTCTTTTAAAAATCACTTATCGGGTTTTCATTGTAACCATTTCTTATCAATACATATATTCATTGTTGGAATATGTCTTGTGACAACCCTCGTAGTTACATGTATTCGTATGATTGATTAATATTATATTGTGCTTAATAATTGTACAGAAACTTGACTAAATGGTCCTGAATATTTTCCTAAGTGTTAGGAATTAAAAGTGTTACAAAAATATATATAAAAGACACTTTACGGAATAATTAAACACTTTAACGGAACGGTATCTAACCGGATAACCGGACATTACCCGGGACACTAAATTTTTGTCAAATACATTGTTTAGTTATTTATTGGCTAGTCATGATCCCCGTACACCATAACACCCCCTAAAAAATCAACTAACTAACACATATAAGTTTATACTTGAAACCTAACTATCCTTTACCCTTTATCCTCAAAATTTTACATCAAACCCCCCTAACCGAATTCGGTCACCAAGGGACCCACCCAAACATCCCTACCATACTCCATATCTTGCTCTAGATTTAAATTACATATTTTATTTGATCTTGCTTGTTGTTGTCACCAAAATATTTAGAAGACACCTTTATAAGTATGGCCTCAAGATCACTCATCATTCCATATCATCACACCCCACTCCCTCACTCTCTCTTCCTCCCTCTCGGCTCACATAACCGCCACCACCATCACCACCTTAGCACCATCATCTTCTTCCATTTTGAGCTCCATTCAAGTCTTGAAGGTGATTCAAGGGAGCTTGCAACTTGTGGAACTTCAAAGAGCTTTGTTTCTTGCTTTTCACCATCATTTTCTCCACCATTTTCACTAGAGATCTTCCCTAGCCTTGCGCTAGTTGTAAGTCTTTGATCTACCTTAGTTTACTTCCATTTTGAGTATTTAAAAGTCGAAGTATGATGAATATCAAGAACACTAAGAACATGGACTAAAAGATTTAAACATAAAAAGAAAATGAACAAGGAACATGAACATAAGTTTACATAAAGATGAAGTCTTGTTGGATTAGGGTTGGTTAAAGCATGCATGATGTTTGATCGTTGATTTCTTGATAAACCCGTTGTTAGAACATTTGTTGATGCGTTTTAGTAACATTTAAACTCTAAAAAGCATGCTGATTGGCATTTTTAGCCAACTTCAACTGGCTGTAAACAGATCATAATAAATCGAAAAACTGATTTTCTAAATCCTAAATTATGTATTTTCGAAAAACAGATCCAATGGCACTGGAATCGTAATTTTTCGAGGTCGTTTACTTTTTTTAAAAGTCTGTTTTTGGACAGCAGCTCAAGCTGCATTTTTCTGCAGAAAATATGTGTTATGTTTTTCGTCATAACTTGAAATCTGTGTAGAATTAGGTCACGAAATTTATACTGTAGATGGACACTGATGTCGTAGTAATTCTCCCACTGGAATTTCATCAATCGGACTTACGATGAATTTTTAATAAATTATTCCGTGGACTGCAGTCAGAAAGTGATGAATCTGATTGCAGTCCGGTAAACGAATTTTTATAAAATATTGGTAATGAATTGGATCCCGAGATTTTTGCACAATAATATTTGGATCGTTTAATACCTTCTGTAAAAATTTGGGAATTTTTGGAATAAGTTAACTATTTTATTAAAATCTCCGAAAACAGTCCAGTTTTGAAGATTAAAGCTGAAACGACATACGTAGTAATTTGCGTGTCTAAATGTCGGATAGGTTATCTGAGAGTGATCTAACATGTTATATGTCAATAAAAGTGTTATGTGCAATGTCATATGTTTGCTTATGAACGGGAATAGATGGGAAGTTTATATGGGCATGAACTGTTAAAGTGATGCATGTTATGTGATAGATGCGTGTAGGAACTTTGTGCTCTATTTGAAACCACTAAATGACTAACTGGTAATCATATTAGGACGTGATTGACCGACCTTGACTGTTAGCTATTTTTGAGAGTCAAACCGAGCAACCAAAGGTGAGTTCACACTCTTAAGGCATGGGATTCTCGGTGGGTTGGGAATGGGATTAAATAGCTAAGACGGAACTTGTACTTTCACCACTACTAGACTACTTACCTCCGTCCTCGGATTGGGAAGGACGCCAGCGCTAAACCTACGTATTCACTACGTACCTCAGTCCTCGGATTGGGAAGGACGCCAGTGCTAAACCTACGTATTCTTATACGTACCTCTGTCCTCGGATTAGGAAGGGCACCTACGCTAAACCTACGTATTCAATACGTACCCCCTGTCCTCGGATTGGGAAGGACACCTATATATACATCTAGTCTAGTGGTTTTACAACATGGGGTAGCCCCCACCATTTATGGTTTGGAAAATAAGGAAAGTTGATTTAACCTGCAATTGCAACAAACTCATAGTTTTTGAAAAACTACTTTATAACGAACACCTACTGTAAACTCGCTCAACTTTGTTGTTGATTTGTTGTTACATGCCTTACAGGTCGCTAGATGCTTATGGAGCTTGCACGAGGAGGAGGTCGTTGTGGGATATGGATTGTCGAGTCCTATGTTAAACATTTGAACTTATTACTTATGTTTGGTTTTACATTTGATGTTTCCGCTGTTTAATTTGAATTTGATTAACTAGCTTTTGGTCACCAATTATATTGGGGTTGGTTTTATTTACTTATTACGTTGTTCAATGTGATTGGTGGCTCGATCCTGGTCATGTCACGCCTCCAAGCGGTGATACTCCGCGTGTGGATTTTGGGGGTGTGACATGTCTAAACGAAGCTCAAATTGTTTGAACTTGCTCCTATATATTCGATTCAAAATCCCATATGATGAATTGAGATAATCATATTCGAGGTAATCTCAATCAACTCTTCATTTGCTGAACCATAGTAAACTTGTTTAAAATCTTCAACTCCAATAAATCGTTTGTTAACCCACGACACCTTGCGGTGGCGATTTCTTTGAAAACTTGAACTCATTTCATTTTCACACCTGAGGTACGAATTTATCTATTTATCGATTCATCATCCTAAACCAGCTTTTTGTTAAGATAAAGGTACCTAAATTCTTATTCCAATGTACCTCCAACATTTCTTTCATCTTTGATCAATCCTACGATATTCAATTGTTCCTTCATTTGAACATCCTATCTTTTGAATATCCAGATTCACTTCATTGAAACTTTCAGTAAATTTCGAGAACGGTGAATTCGTTCGGTCACCGTAATCATCGAATTGTTTCAATCATTACGACACCTTGTGGTGTCTGTATAAATTTGTAGCATGTGCTAATAGTAAACCCTAATCATATCAATTCATACGTCATTCGTTTACCTCATCATTCAAGTAGTCTTGATACAGTTATGTATTAAGACCATGATACACTAAATTCCATTGTATTGTCCGGTGTATCCTTGCCATTTAAATAAACGTCACTGATTCTGGTTTAATTATTGACAAATCATTTTTCATACTTCTATTTTCAAATGAGATTATTGATTCAGAGTTCTTCTCAGTTGAACGATCAAAATAAGTTCTCTTCTGACATTACATCCTATTATTCCTAAAGGTCGTTTACATTCGATTCATATGTCTCTATTGAGTTTGTGAAACCTAAGTGTATCACGTTCGGTTAACACCAATTCCTGAAACTAATTTAAGTTTCTCATTTTCCTTAGAAAATTCTCACTAAGGATTCGTATGCTAAGCATTTTTGTAAGATTTCATACATACATCATTTCTGTCAGTGGTAGCTGATAAGCTACGGGTTCTGCTCGTTTAATAAATGGTCCAACACACCTGGAACTTGACTTCCCTCTTTAACGAATCTAACTACCCTTTTCATAGAGAAACTTTTAACAAAACCACTTGAAAGGTTTTCATCTATTTTGACAATCTCGTATTGCTTTAACTTAAACTATCTTATCTATTGTTTCTTGCACTATCTCAAGCCCAGATACGTTGTTTTTCTTGCAATATCGCAGCCCGGTGCCGCCACGTGTCACATGCGTGTCGAACCTACACCTGTGACTGGTCCAAGCTATGCCCTAGTACACCTATCTCGTGGGGCGTGACGACCCCTTGTGTGTCCATCGCGGGGCGCCAGGGATGTCACACCCCAACCGATGGTGGAAACATCGGGGTGCGACACTAAGCGTT
Source organism: Helianthus tuberosus (assembly GCA_030545235.1). Lineage (NCBI taxonomy): Eukaryota > Viridiplantae > Streptophyta > Magnoliopsida > Asterales > Asteraceae > Helianthus > Helianthus tuberosus. The sequence continues at coordinate 146,710,375 of CM060419.1, read as the reverse complement.
CAGATTGCTCATGAGATTCCACAACACTAGATATTGCAATATAAATTAAATCCATTTCAAGATAATATTGTCTAGAATCAACCACCAACCATAACACAGTATTAATTACATAACACTAAAATTATTCAAGTTTGATAGATTAAACTAGGCGAGTTTCTAAGCATCAATCCTAGCTTGTTTCACTTGTTTCCATAGCATCCTATCATCCTGCAACATGTATTAAAATAAAGTCAGTACAAAATGTACCGGCGAGTATACAGGTTTGAGTATATAGTATAGTAGATTAAAAGACTCATATCCACATTTAGATGATAAAAAGAAATAGTTTCAGCCATGCTAGTGTTCGCAGTCCAAGTGATAGCCAAAGTGTCCTGATGCTTTGGTGTTTTCCCAAGACTCAAGGAAAACTAGAATCCTCCTAACAATACCCCGGAGAATAATGGGGAGGTGCATCTTCCTATAGCGATACTATTGTTAAGGCGGTACTACACACTCTGGATTAAACGTTCACATAGCATAAAGAATCAAGAATCAAGAATCACAAGTTTCACATACACATAGGATAGAGTTTAGATTCCAAAAGTATCAAGTTTCATAGAATACATGTTGCATCCCAAAGTTTAAAACAAAAAGGGATCGGGTATACTCACAGTGATTGCTTAATAGTATAACTGTTATTGGATCAAAGGGAGCTCTTTAGGTTTAGCCTGATTAGATTACAATAGGTAAGTGTCGAGCAGAATAACGAATTGTGTAAAGTGTCGGATCAGTCATCTGATCGGATGGCCGTTCGATCGGACGGGAGTCCGATCGGATTGCCATTCGATTGAGATGACTTATGTGTGTGGGGGACGGATCGCCATTCGATCGAATGGTCATTCGATCCAAGGATTACATTCCAAGAATTTACCAAGTGTTTAAGTTAAGTCACTTCGATCGGATGGCCATCCAATTGGACGACAGTTCGTTCGGATTGCCATTCGATCATGGAGATTTCCAAAGTTTCAAAGATTCAAAGTTTCGTAAAGATTCTAAGTGTTGAAAGGTTTTAGGGCACATGCTACTCTGATCGGATGGCCGTTCGATCAGACGGCAGTCCGATCGGATTGCCCTTCGATTGGGAGGCCTTGTCCCGTTCACACTCCTGTAAAGTTTCTAAGTTTCGATTCTAACGACGACCGCACGGTACGTATTGAGACAACGGTAAACACATCATTGTTTAGCCGGTCTGATTGGATGGGAACCACCCCAGACCGATCAGTCGTCTGTTCATGACGGTGCTTTTGTCAGAATCCGTACTCCGGTCATCTTCTCCGGCAACAACCCATTTCCAAACCGACTCCTGGACTAATCATCAAGTCTACTGTCCGTTTAGATCCGGATTCCACCATTTTTAAGCAAAAGCTTAAGAAAAGATGAAAATAACCATAATTTTTAGCTGAAAAGTTTAGATCTGGCAAGGTTTTGGTGTAAAAACACATGAAATTCCTTAGATCTGAGCTAGATCTTGACTAGAATGACATCATACAACAGTTTGTACAATTGCCATGATGACGTCACCCTTAAGAGCTCAAATCTTAGAGATTTCACGATGAAACGTGTAATTTCAAAGGAGAATTTTGTAGAGAATAGTGTATGGATCAAAGATGTACAAGAATCTAGTGTAAAACGTACCGAAATTGCCGGGAAATGGGAGAAAAGTGGGAGTGCGTGCGTCTTGGTCGGAGGAGGGTGTCACATCAGTGAGAATGATGTGACAGGCCTATTTATAGTGTCACAGAGGAAGGTTAAGGCGGTGTGGCATGGATCGGATGGCACTTCGATCGAATGGCCCACCGATCGGATGGTCATCCGATCAGATGGTCATCCGATCGAATTGCCATTCGGTTAATCCTGTCCTTTCCGTGTTCCCGTCTTTGTTTTGTTTTGCGAGTTAGATTAAGCGTTGCGTTGCGTATTATTGGGTAATAACTAGATTATATCATTAACACATTAGTTTCCAAGTTTCATAGTTTCCGCCAGTGACAATTCTCCAGTCTTTCGTTCAACCAAGTCTCCAGTTGCACGAGTCTCAAGAGTCAAGCACCAAAGTGTCAAGAATCATAGTTCCATAAGAATCAAGTATCAAGTATCAAGAATCTAGTTTCCAAGTATCAAGTATCAAGAATCAAGCCTTAAAAATCAAGTCTCATAGTGTTAAATATCAAGAATCAAGTTTCTAGAATCAAGCATCATAGTATTAAGAATCAAGCATCGCAAGTATCAAAAGTGTCAAGTATCACATAGTTTAGGCACTAAAATTGACAATAGCTAAAAGTCTAGGGACGCAGGTGTTGCAGTCTCCCCTCCTTTAGGAGATTTCGTCCTCGAAATCTAGGAAGGAGACTGCTCGAAGAGCTGCAGATACTTGGTCTTTATCTCACTTTTAAATTCCCAAGTGAATTCGGCGCCTCGCTTTCCTTCCCATCGAACCTTGACTATGGGAATTTTGCCGCGCCTCAATCGCTTGACACCTTGATGCATGATTTCGATCGGTTTCTCCACAAAGTGTACAACTTTATTTATTTGCAAGTCTTCAAGGGGAACCTGTAGTTCCCCGTTGACTAGGCATTTACGTAGATTAGATACGTGGAACACTGGATGTACGTTGTTTAGTTTTTATGGCAGGTAGAGTCTGTACGCCACCTTGCCAATCCTTTCGAGTATCGTGAAAGGACCCACTTAGCGAGGAGCGAGCTTTCCCTTCTTACCAAAACGAACTACTCCCTTCCAGGGAGATACCTTGAGGAGGACTCGATCACCAACATCAAATTCCAGAGGCTTGCGCCTTTTATCAGCATAACTCTTTTGTCTGCTCCTAGCCTTGATCAAGTTATCACGGATCTGAAGAATCTTATCCGTTGTTTCTTGAATGATTTCTGGGCCAGTAAATTGCTTGTCACCAACCTCATGCCAGTTGAGAGGAGATCGACACTTGCGACCTTACAAAGCTTCGAAAGGAGCCATCTGAATACTGGAATGATAGCTATTGTTGTATGGGAATTCAATCAATGGTAAATGTACATCCCAGTTACCACCAAAGTCGATGACACAAGAACGGAGCATATCCTCTAGGGTTTGAATAGTGTGCTCGGTATGTCCATCTATTTGGGGATGAAAGGCCGTGCTAAGATTCAAATGAGAACCCATAGCGGATTGAAAGGTTTGCCAAAGACGTGAAGTAAAACGTCCATCACGGTCAGAGATTATGGCGATAGGTATGCCATGACGGCATATAATCTCATCGGTATAGATTCGAGCAAGTTTCTCCACTTTATAATCTTCGCGAATGGGAATAAAGTGGGTTGATTTGGTCATACGATCGACGATCACCCAGATACTATCGTGACCAGAAGGTGTACGGGGTAGTTTAGTAATAAAGTCCATAGCGATGCTATCCCGTTTCCAAACTAGGATTTCGGGCTGCTCTAAGAGTCCTGAAGGACGTTGATGTTCAGCCTTAACTTTCGGGTAAGTAAGGCATTTGGAAACGTATGCAGCAATGTCCTTCTTCATACCAGGCCACCAATTAGTCATACGCAAATCATGGTACATCTTATCGGCACCTGGGTGAATAGAGTAATGGGATTTGTGAGCCTCATTCATAATGAGCTCACGTAAGTTATCACGATCCGGTACCCAGATGCGATGGAGGTAGTATTGAAGTCCACCAGGTTTAGTTTCAAGTCGATCAATCTTAGCGCCTTGGATTTCCACTTCTAGACTTCCTTCATTTGCTGATGAATACTGAGCTTCATGAATACACGCATGGAGATCACTAGAGATACAAATAGCATTAACATGAGTTTTATGACTAAGAGCGTCGACCACTACATTTGCCTTGCCAGGATGATAGCGAATTTCGCAATCGTAGTCGTTAAGTAATTCCACCCAACGTCTCTGTCGCATGTTCAGTTCCTTTTGGTCAAAGATATGTTGAAGGCTCTTATGGTCAGTGAAAACCACACAATTGGTACCGTACAAGTAGTGTCGCCAGATCTTTAACGCAAACACAACTGCACAAAGCTCCAGATCGTGAGTAGTATAGTTTTTCTCGTGCACTTTGAGTTGACAAGAGGCATAAGCAATAACTGTTGTGGGTGGTTTTCTGAACATATATCCTGGATTATATTCTGACTGCATCACTTTTGATTGTGATCAGGATACCGGATCAGGATATTGGTAGCATCCTGATGCAGTATCCTGGTAATAACTAATTAATTCGCGTGCAGATTAGTAAGGCTTGCTTATAACGATCAAGAAGACTGTTTCTCTTGAAGACTCAGACTCAGCTGTTGAGAAGAGAACGTTGAAGCCGCAAAGAAAGGGTCTCCAACGTTCAAAGGGGAATATTCGAAGCTTCCCCCATTTTTAGGATAGGTTGTTATTTCATTTGCTATATAAAGGAATGATCGGATCAGTAGGAAGACACATTTTTTACGTACACTTCTGCTCTCTACTAGCTGCGATCACTCACCAACACTTACACTGACACTCGAATCTCCTTGTAACACTTAGTTTATCTGCATCATATCCTGCACTGTATCCTGAAGTTTGAAGTAATAAGAAGAACAAGGTAGCTGCGATTGTCAGCTCACGAGGTTTTGTGACAGCGATCTAGATTGATCAAGGGCTTTCCTCGTATATCCCGTGTCACCCTTTACTTTTTTTGCTCATTGTTTGATTATTGATATAGCTCGATATCCTGATCTATATCCTGAAACAGTTTTTGCAAACAACCAAACTAGGATATTTTCAACACACATTGTTAGCACACTACCTCACTTAACTAATTTGATCACTAAATTGCTTCGGTAATTTTTGACCAAAACAATTTGGCATCCATCGTTACTTGGTTTTCTATTTTCAAAGCTTTTTGAACAACTATTTTCAATGGCCTCGAAATCAAACATGAGCTCTTCTACCATGTCCGCGACAACCTCTGCAGCAATTGGTTCGGTGCTTCCACCACCTCCAAGGACGCAAGCTTCTTCACAGCCTCAAGTCCTCCAAGAAGGACCGAAACTCACGTGGCTCGGGATATTATTCCCACTCAGAATGTTCAAGGATCCGCTGCTTCAGGAAGAACCCCTATTATGGCTTCTAATGATGAAATTCTAACTTTGTTTGGTAGTATACATGATCAGATGAAGCAGCAGTAGGAAACCAACCAAATGCTGATAACAGAGATACAACTCTTGAAATCCAGCTCAAGATACAGGTGTGACGCCGGCACTCTCTAGGGAGCTTCAGAAGTTGAAGGATATGATATCTAGTGTACCTGGGGTTATTCAGCCCATTCGGGAAGTATCCCAGGATAGTCACAGGATATCCCGGTTTGCATATCCTATATGTGATGCTGAAATCCCGAAAAGATTTCAAACCCCCAACATGAAGCTCTATGACGGAACTACAGATCCTGAAGAACATGTTGCACAATATAGGGAAAGGATGGAGATTAACCCTATCCCTCCGGATCTCAAGGAAGCATGTCTCTGCAAGGGTTTTGGTTCTACTCTAACAGGATCAGCCTTAAAATGGCTCCTAAACGTTCCACCTCATTCAATTACATCATTTGCTCACTTAGTTAATTTATTTAATAGTCAATTTTCTTGCAGTCGAAGTTTTGAAAAACTAACCAGTGATCTTTATAGGATAACCCAAGGTCCTCAAGAATCCTTAAGGGATTATGTGAACAAATTCAGTAGGGAATCTCTGGATATCCCACATCTTGATGTTGCAACAGCTGTGCAGGCATTCAAAATGGGTTGCAAAAAGATTCCCAATTTTATCAGGATCTTGTAATGAATCCTTGCAGGAACCTGGATGAAGCTCGAAACAGGGCATTGAGATATATTCGATTGGAAGATGATAAACAGATGCAAAAGAGGATGAATTCATCCTCAACCTATGAATCAACTAACACAGGAAGTCAGAATCCTCATACAAACAAAATCGCTCTAAGCCGTATGGCAGGAATGACAGCAAGAAAGTGAATGCTGTTGAAGACGAGGATCCTAAGGAGTATCCTGAATTGTCAGAATATTGTTTTTCTGTTAATATACCTGAACTAATGTATGCTATGCAGGGTTTGGGAGATAAAGCGAGGTGGCCTAGGAAAAGCCAACAAAAAGCTGATTGGAAGGATAAATCCAAGTGGTGTGCCTTCCATGAGGATTTCAGACATGTTACGGAGGATTGCATTGCCCTGAGGAAGGAAATAAGCTACCTGCTAAGCAAAGGATATCTGAAGGATCTCCTGGGCAGAAAGAAGAATAAGGGTCAAGATACTGAGAAGGATCCTGAATGAGCAGCATCGCCTCCTACGGATGCCAAGATAATTAACTTTATTTCAGGGGGATCCGACATTTGTGGAACCTCTTATTCTGCAGCAAAAGACATGCAAAGGAGGCTAAGGCAGAACGGGGAGATAAGCTAATCAGGATGACAACCCTCACAACTGATAAAGTGATCACGTTCGACAATGATGACAGGGATACTGTTCAGGATCCCCATCTTGATGGTTTAGTAATAACTTTATATATTGCTAACCATTTTTGTGCGCAAGATACTGGTGGATAATGGTAGCTCCGTCAACATTTTTCAACTGGAGACACTAAAAAGAATGAATATCTCCCCGATGGAGATTACTTAAAAATCCACTGTACTTGTTGGGTTCAGTGGAGAGGCCAAGAATACTGTGGGAGAGATAAAGCTACCAGTATATGTTGAAGGAGTCAACTCAATGCAACATTTATGTGTCATGGACTCCTTATCCTGTTACAATATCATATTGGGCAGGCCATGGATCCCCGATATGAAAGTTGTGCCATCAAACTATCATCAGTGTATCAAGATCCCTACCCCTTGGGGGGTTTTCAAGGTGGAAAGTGATCAACAAGAGGCAAATGAATGTTATTATTCCTAGATGAAATCTTCAACCAAGCCCAAAGTAGGATAGCAATTAAAGATACGGGCCCAGGATATCGCAGAGGCTTCAGAGCAGGATGTTAAGAAAATTATCCTGGATCAGGATAATCCGGATATCTCGGTGCTCGTAGGAACCAATATCCCTCAGGATATTGAAAATCAATTAACTAACCTTTTGAAATGCAGGATGTCAACATTCACATGGAGGCATGAGGATATGACCGGTATTTCCATGGATATTATAACTCACAAGCTTGTAATTGACAGGTCTTTCAAGCCTGTTCAGCAAAAGAGAAGGAAATTTGCTCCAGAATGAAATGTGATTATTCAAGAAGAGGTTGAAAGATTATTGAAGTCCAAGATGATCAGGGAAGTCAAATTTCCCAAATGGCTAGCAAATGTGCTCGTGGTTCAAAAGAAGAATGGGAAATGGAGAGTTTGTGTAGATTACACAGACTTGAACAAAGCATGTCCTAAAGACCCATTCCCTCTGCCTCATATAGACTCGATGGTGGATGCAACCGCTGGTCATGAAATGTTAACCTTCATGGATGCATCCTCAGGATTCCAGCATATCTAAATGGAACCTTCAGACCAGGAGGATACTGCTTTCATGACACTGAAGTGTTGAAAATGCAACATATAAATTACATCAAATGAGGCATAAAACTAACCCTTTTTTAGTACTAATGTTGGAAAAAGTGTGCTTTTGTCTTCCTTTTGTATTTTCAGGATTAAATGAGCTCAAAAGAACAAAAGAAGCAAAAAGGCAGCTAAATCTAACATAAATACAAGAAAAGGAACAAGACGTGGCATGCCCGACCCTCCGACGACATCTTCCCAAGAAAAACAAGAGAACACGGGGGCGTGCCCAAGTGTCTGCAGAAAAGACAAAGTTGTAGAAGCTTCTATCACCCACCACGGGGGTGTGCCCAGCGAACACGGGGCCATGGTCAACTCTATGATTCGCAGAATCTGAGGAAATCTTGATAGTACACATACGCTTCTGCACATGGGGTCGTGCCCAGCGGACACGGGGGCGTGGTCAACTAATGCAGACAAACTGCATTTAATGAAGAAAGAGAGAAGGATGGACACGGGGCCGTGCCCACTGGACACGGGGCCGTGCCCGAGCTTCTGTGCAGACTATAAATAGGGGTGCTTGGCTCATTTGCAAACCATCCCTTGGCAAACCACCTCTCTCACACTACACCCACCCTCCACCACCATCACAACCCACATCCACCACCATCATCCATCATCCATTATAGAGTGTGTGTAGTAGTCTCGGGATCCAAGATTGATCGTAAGAGTTCTTGACAATCAAAGGCCATGTTTTCCTATGCCTCTTACATCACTTGGTGAAGACAAGTGTCTAGTGTAATACTTTTTATTTTTAATCTTTTCGCACTTTTTATTTGGCTATGTATTAATGACTTTAATAACTAGTTTCTTATGTTGAAGGTGAGTCTTCCTTATCGTTTTTACTTGTCTAGGTTTAATTTGGGAATTTCAAATTCTAAAAAGGTTATATTTTTACAAATTTACAACCGATAGCATCGTGATAAAAAGAACCAACATAAGAAAATTATGAAACGGCATGACAAGTTTAGTTAAAATTTGATTATATATACTTGATTACATAAAAACCCATTCCCACAAAAAGTGAGTTTTGAGCCTTTATTGAGCATACAAATACATATCTTTAAACTAAATGCTCATTTTTCGTTTCTTGTGTGAATATCCGCTTGGTTCTTACGACTCTAGAACTTGCCACGACGATACATTCCCGATCCTTACCATCTTAAACCCGAGTAAGTAAATGATGGAGGCATTAGGACTAACCCTTTTTATTTCTACACCATTATTTTTCTTTATTTTACCACCTACCCAAAATCCCCCTAGTTAACCCCTTTGAGCCTAAACCTTTTCATTTCTTAACCCAAAACAAACACCCTTTTACCCACCAAAACCCTTTTTATTTTTAACCCTTTATTTTAGTAACAAAGCTCGGTTTTTCTTATGACTTCTTTATCAAAAAAAAAATGATGACGATGAAGCCAAAAGAAATAAACAAACAAGTTTATCAAAAAGAACTTTGTTTGAAAAAGTGCTTCATCAAAATAAAAAGTTACAAAAAATTAAAAAAAAAGTCTTACGAAAACCGACGCTTTTTACGCCTTTCGCCCTTTTACTAACCACTAACCCAACCACCTACCTTTAACCCAAGCCTAACCCTTCACCCAAAAGTCCTCTTGATATTTACAAAGGTGTATAGTTAAAAAGGAGGAGGATTGATTGCTTGGCAAGCTTATGGTAGGAGTAAGTTCCATGCCGCTCTCGAGTGATTCACTAAAATACATCTTCGGCCGAGTGTTGAGTGATCCCCCGTGAGGTATGTGAACTTGTATATAAATGAAATTTAAAAAAAAAGGCATGTTATGCCCTAATAAGTAATTTATCTTATGTAATGTTTTAAATAAATCATGACGAATAGGATTGTAAATAAATAAAAATGAAACTTAATAAAGAATCTTGGAAATCCCGACACTCTATGACAAGTCCAAAAACCTTCTCTTCTACCCGTTTCATTTGGGAGTGTAAAAGCCACATTATAAAGAGTTTTGCTTGAGGACAAGCAAAGATTCAAGTGTGGGGGTATTTGATGCGTGCAAAATGCAACATATAAATTACATCAAATGAGGCATAAAACTAACCCTTTTTTAGTACTAATGTTGGAAAAAGTGTGCTTTTGTCTTCCTTTTGTATTTTCAGGATTAAATGAGCTCAAAAGAACAAAAGAAGCAAAAAGGCAGCTAAATCTAACATAAATACAAGAAAAGGAACAAGACGTGGCATGCCCGACCCTCCGACAGCATCTTCCCAAGCAAAACAAGAGAACAGAAGGCTGAACACGCCCCGTGCTCAGTGAGCACGGGGGCGTGCCCAAGTGTCTGCAGAAAAGACAAAGCTGTAGAAGCTTCTATCACCCACCACGGGGGTGTGCCCAGCGGACACGGGGCCGTGGTCAACTCTAAGATTCGCAGAATCTGAGGAAATCTTGATAGTACAGATACGCTTCTGCACACGGGGTCGTGCCCAGCGGACACGGGGGCGTGGTCAACTAATGCAGACAAACTGCATTTAATGAAGAAAGAGAGAAGGATGGACACGGGGCCGTGCCCACTGGACACGGGGCCGTGCCCGAGCTTCTGTGCAGACTATAAATAGGGGTGCTTGGCTCATTTGCAAACCATCCCTTGGCAAACCACCTCTCTCACACTACACCCACCCTCCACCACCATCACAACCCACATCCACCACCATCATCCATCATCCATTATAGAGTGTGTGTAGTAGTCTCGGGATCCAAGATTGATCGTAAGAGTTCTTGACAATCAAAGGCCATGTTTGCCTATGCCTCTTACATCACTTGGTGAAGACAAGTGTCTAGTGTAATACTTTTTATTTTTAATCTTTTCGCACTTTTTATTTGGCTATGTATTAATGACTTTAATAACTAGTTTCTTATGTTGAAGGTGAGTCTTCCTTATCGTTTGTCCGTGGTGTCTTGGCATTATTTTACTGTCTATATAAAATAAAAGATTTTCACCATTCATATCTCCACGGTCTATATGGAGGTATGTTGGCTACCTGGTCGGGGGTTAAGGGAACGGTTTGGTAAGAGTCTTGCCTTGTTCAGTGTATAGATCCTGCAAGGACCTGGGTCAAATTTAGTAGGACCTCCTTCAATACCCACCGGTATTAGATGGCGGGGGTCCAAACTCTTCGATCCCCTCATATGTAAGCTACTATTAAAACTTTAACCCGGCTACTTAGGACTGTATCCCTGCTGACTCAGACTACTTAGCCGAGGGTAACGTCACCTTCAAAAGAGGGGCCTACCACATTACGCATTAATAATTTAATTAATTATCTTTCAATAATCCAACCCTTTAGGATTGTATCCTTGCTGACTCAAACTACTGGGTTGAGGGTAATGTCACCTTCAAAAGAGGGGCCTACTACAATAACTAAGATAATCTCTTAAAAAGTGCAAAAGTGAGGAAATAATCAAAGGTTACACTAAACACGAGTCAGATCCAAGTGATTCATCTTGTCTATCTGTTTTTACTTTTATTTTTATTTTTCAGCATTTTAGTTAGTTTTATTTTTCTAGTTTAAAAATCTTTTTCTAAACTTTTGATTTGATTAGACGTTGAGGATAAACCGGTATTAAAAGCTCTTGTGTCCTTGGACGACCTCGGTATCTTACCAACACTATACTACGCTCACGATGGGTGCACTTGCCCATATGTGTGTTTGGTGTTAGTAAAATATCGTGTTTTATAAATTTAAAACTTGACTAACGTGTAAAAACGGCTAAAAATATATATAAAAATCTATAACACCACATGCGCATCAACACCAACAGGTATTTATTGTTATACTGCTATGCCTTTAGGTTTAAAAAATGCAGGTGCAACGTACCAGAGATTGGTGAACATGATGTTTAAAGACAAACTAGGGGACACCATGGAGGTATACATTGATGATATGGTAGTAAAATCCAAGAAGGCTGAGGATCATCTCCGGGATATTGAAGGAGCATTTGATATCCTGGACCAGTACAATATGAAACTAAATCCTGCCAAGTGCCATTTTGGAGTCGGGGCAGGAAAGTTTTTAGGATATATGGTGACTAAAAGGGGGATAGAAGCAAGCCCGGAACAGATTAAAGCTATCCTGGATATCAAGTCACCCTCCAACATGAAAGATGTACAAAGATTAACAGGACGAGTAGCAGCCTTGAACAGATTTATATCAAGATCCTCGGAGAAATGTAAAGAATTCTATGATATCCTCAGGAAAAATAAGAAATTCGAGTGGGGAGAAAAGCATGAAGCAGCCTTGTAGGAGTTAAAGCAATATCTTTCAACTGCACCTTTATTGATGATGCCCGAGGATGGCGAACCATTATCCCTGTATCTTGCAGTATCAGGGAATGCAGTAAGTGCTGTTTTGGTCAAGGATCATGAAGGTCAGCAGTATCCTGTCTATTATCTTAGTAAAAGTTTATTACATGCTGAAACTAGATATTCACATTTAGAGAAATTGATATTAACCCTAGTTTTGGCATCAACTAAGCTTAGACATTATTTTGAGACACATAGGATTCATGTTAAAACTAATTATCCTGTTAAAAATGTGCTTAGAAAACCTGAGATGTCGGGTAGAATGGCTAAGTGGTCAGTAAAGTTAAGTGCCTATGATCTAGTTGTTATGGGTAGAATTCTGAGCCCATATCCTGAGAAATATCTTGGGTTATATCTTGGTTATATGATATTTGTTCACATCCGGGATGCTGATTCAGGATGTTGGTAACATCCTGAATGGTATCCTCAGGATCATTAACAGATTATGTGCAGGTACGTGGGTTAGAAGCTAGTAACGTTCACAAGGACTCATTCTGCGGAAGACTCGGTCCAAGTCGTTCAAATAAAGACGTTGAAGCCGCATTACTCGGTCTACAACGTTTACAATGGAATATTCGGAGCATCCCATATTTGTAGGAATTTTTGTTTGTAATTCGTTACTATAAATAGGTGGGTATACCAGATCGAATAGGACATCACATCAACACTCACTACACTCTTACACTCGCTCTCTAGCAATTTTCACTTTCGCACAAAAGCATTGTAACACTTAGCGATCTGGTTAATATCCTGCACTGTATCCTGAAGTTTAAAGAAATAAGAAGAACAAGGCAGCTGCGATTGTCAGCTCCCGAGGTTTTATGCCGGCGATCTAGATTGATCAAGGGCTTTCCTCGTATATCTCGTGTCACCCCCTTTACTTTTTGCTCATTGTTTGATCATAGATACAGCTCAATATCCTGAGCCGTATCCTGAATACTGTTTTTCCAAACAACTTAACCAGCATATTTTCAACACACTTTTTAGCACACTACCTCACTTAACTAATTTGATCACTTAATTGCTTCGGTAATTTTTGACCAAAACAATTTGGCGCCCACCGTGGGGCAAGTGGTGCTCTCTTTACTAAAAATCTTTGTGAAATCATTAATCGGTTTTCTGTTTTCAAAACTTTTTGCCACATTGTTTACAATGGCCTCAAGATCAAACATGAGCTCCTCCACTGTATCTACTACGACTTCTGCTACTACCGATTCGGTGCTCCCACCACCTCCTCCAAGGATGCCAGCCTCTTCACAACCTCAGGATATTATCCCTACTTGGAGTGTTCAGGGATCTGCTCCCATTTTAGCTTCTAATGATGAAATTCTAACCTTATTTGGAAGTGTGCAGGAACAAATGAGGCAGCAACAGGAAACAAACCAAATGCTGTTGAGGGAAATACAACTCCTGAAGTCTGGCTCGAGCAGATCTGCTGAGGATATCGTCACTCCACTACAACCCAGAACTCTGAACTTCAGTTCGGCCGTGTACACTGAGGATAATAGGGGGAATATTGTGCCCAGCCTTCCTCAGAATCATACTCCTGAAATACCCTCCTCGATCAGGAGGTCAACCATGAGGAGCTCAGGATATGCTTCAGGATATGTGCAAAATCCTCCGATGGGTAACGTATCAAATAATAATAATACTCATGCTGCTAACAATAGTGGATCTTTGCAGGATACAGGTGTAACATCAGCGTTTACTAAGGAGCTTCAGAAGTTGAAGGACATGATATCCAGTGTACCTGGAGTAGTCCAGCCAATCCCGGAAGTATCCCAAGACAGCCACAGGATATCTCGCTTTGCATATCCTATCTGTGATGCTGAGATTCCAAAGAGATTTCAAACCCCCAACATGAAGCTTTATGATGGAACTACGGATCCTGAAGAGCATATTGCCCAGTATAGGGAAAGGATGGAGATTAACCCTATCCCTCCGGAGCTCAAGGAAGCATGTTTGTGCAAGGGTTTTGGTTCTACCTTAACAGGATCAGCCTGGAAATGGCTCTTGAATGTTCCTCCGCATTCGATTACATCTTTTGCTCACTTAGTGAATTTATTTAATAGTCAGTTTTCTTGTAGTAGAAGCTTTGAAAAACTAACAAGTGACCTCTACAGGATAACACAGGGGCCACAAGAATCCCTGAGAGATTATGTGAACAAGTTCAGCCGAGAATCCTTAGACATTCCGCATCTTGATGTTGCAACAGCTGTGCAAGCTTTCAAGATGGGGCTGCAAAAAGATTCTCAATTTTACCAAGACCTTGTAATGAACCCATGCAGGAACTTGGATGAAGCTCGGAACAGGGCCCTAAGATATATTTGATTGGAGGATGACAGAAAGATGCAAGAGAGGATGAACTCATCCAACACCTATGAGTCAACTAACAGGAAGTCAGAATCCTCATTTAAGCCATATCGCCCTAAGCCATATGGTAGAAATGAAAACAAGAAAGTGAATGCTATCGAAGACGAGGATCCTGAAGAATATCCTGAGTTATCAGAATATTGCTTTTCTGTTAACATTCCTGAATTAATGTATGCCATGCAGGGTTTAGGAGACAAGGCTAGGTGGCCTCGAAAGAATCAACAAAAGGCCGATTGGAAAGATAAGTCAAAATGGTGTGCTTTCCACAAAGATTTCGTACATGTAACTGAGGATTGCATTGCTCTAAGGAAAGAAATAAGCTATCTTCTAAGCAAGGGATATCTGAAAGATCTCTTAGGAAGGAAGAAGAATAAGGGTCAGGATACTGAGAAGGATCCTGAGCGAGCAGCGTCACCTCCCGCGGATAGGGACTTTGTATTCGGCGGCAAAGAGACATGCGAGAGAAGCTAAGGCCGAAAGGGGAGACAAACCTGTCAGGATGACTACCCTCACAACTGACAAAGTGATCACATTTGATGCTGATGACAGGGATACTGTCCAGGATCCTCATCATGATGCTCTGGTAATAACATTATATGTGGCTAATCATTTTGTACGCAGGATACTGGTTGATAATGGCAGCTCTGTCAACATAATCCAACTAGAAACTCTGAAGAGAATGAATGTATCTCCGATGGATATCACTTCAAAGTCCACCGTGCTTGTTGGGTTCAGTGGAGAGGCTAGGAACACGGTGGGAGAGATAAAGTTACCAGTATATGTTGAAGGAGTCAACTCGATACAACGTTTCTGTGTGATGGATTCTCTATCCTGCTATAACATCATACTGGGAAGACCATGGATTCACGATATGAAGGCTGTGCCATCAACATATCACCAATGCATCAAGATCCCTACCCCTTGGGGAGTTGTCAAGGTTGAAAGTGATCAGCAGGAGGCGAAAGAATGCTACTCATCCTCGATGAAATCCTCAACCAAGCCTAGTACAGCATAGCAATTAAAGATGCGGGCCCAGGATATCGTGGAGGATTCGGAGCAGGATGTGAAGAAAATTATCCTGGATCAGGATAATCCTGATATCTCGGTGCTCGTAGGAACCAATATCCCTCAGGATATTGAAGAGCAGTTAACTAACTTTTTGAAATGCAGGATGTCAACGTTTGCATGGAAGCATGAGGATATGACAGGCATATCCAAAGACATTATCACTCACAAGCTTGGAATCGACAGATCATTCAAGCCTGTTCAGCAAAAAAGGAGAAAATTTGCTCCTGAGCGGAATACGATTATCCAAGAGGAAGTTGAAAGATTGTTGAAGTCCAGGATGATCAGAGAAGTCAAGTTTCCAAGATGGCTAGCAAACGTAGTCGTGGTACAGAAGAAAAATGGGAAATGGAGAGTCTGTGTAGACTACACAGACTTGAATAAGTCTTGTCCTAAAGACTCATTTCCTCTTCCTCACATTGATGCAATGGTGGATGCTACTACCGGGCATGAAATGTTGACCTTCATGGATGCATCCTCAGGATTTCAGCAGATTCAAATGGAGCCTTCTGACCAGGAGGATACTGACTTCATGACACCAACAGGTATTTATTGTTATACGGCTATGCCTTTTGGTTTGAAAAATGCAGGTGCAACATACCAGAGATTGGTAACCATGATGTTCAAAGACAAGCTGGGGGACACCATGGAAGTATACATTGACGATATGGTGGTAAAATCAAAGAAAGCTCAGAATCATCTCCAGGATATTAAAGGAGCATTTGATATCCTGGATCAATATAACATGAAGCTAAATCCTGCTAAGTGTCATTTCGGAGTGGGGGCAGGAAAATTTCTAGGATATATGGTGACCAAAAGAGGAATAGAGGCGAGCCCGGAGCAGATTAAAGCCATCTTGGATATTAAATCACCCTCAAATATGAAGGATGTTCAAAGATTAACAGGGCGAGTGGCAGCATTAAACAGATTTATTTCAAGATCCTCAGAGAAATGCAAAGAGTTTTATGATATCCTGAAGAAGAACAAGAAATTCGAATGGGGTGAGAAGCATGAAGCAGCCCTGCAGGATTTGAAGCAATATCTTTCAACTGCACCTCTACTGATGAAGCCTGAGAATGGTGAACCACTATCCCTATACCTCGCAGTATCAGGGAATGCTGTAAGTGCCGTCCTTATAAAGGATCATGAAGGTCAGCAATATCCTGTTTATTATGTTAGTAAAAGTTTGTTAAATGCTGAAACTAGGTATTCTCATTTAGAAAAATTGATACTAGCATTAGTTATGGCATCAACGAAACTTAGACATTACTTTGAGACACATAGGATTCATGTTAAAACAAATTATCATGTCAAAAATGTGCTTAGGAAACCAGAGATGTCAGGCAGGATGGCTAAGTGGTCAGTAAAGTTGAGTGCTTATGATTTAGTATATGAACCTAGAAATGCCATAAAGTCTCAGGCTTTAGCTGACTTTGTGGCTGATTTCAATAGTGACATTCAGGATGAGGTAGACCTAGAAGTCCAACAGTTAGGAGAATCCTCAGGATCCTGGACATTATATACTGATGGTGCATCTAATGTAAGAGGAGTAGGATTGGGAATACTACTAAAATCGCCACAGGGGGACATATTACCCAAGGCTATTAGGTGTGAATTCCCTGCTACTAATAATGAAGCAGAGTATGAGGCTTTAATTGCAGGATTAGAGTTGGCTAAGAATATGAGTATCAAGAATTTGCAGGTATATGTTGACTCCTTGTTAATTACTAACCATTTTAATGGATCCTATGCAGTTAAGGGTGAGAAATTAATCGAATACCTTGATATTCTCAAAAAATTAGCAGGATATTTCGATGTTTTTACACTTGAACATGTACCAAGGGAGGATAATGCTGAAGCAGATGCCTTAGCAAATCTGGGATCATCAATCAGGATACCAGAAGGGACCCAAATACCAATATTACATATCTTATATCCTGCAACGAATCCTTAGGATAAAGAAGTAGCGGGTATTCAGGATCCTGGAGCAGAGTATCCTGAAAAGGATCCTAAATCCTGGACGGCTCCAATCATGAGATATCTCAAGGAAGGACACATTCCCGGAAATGAAAATCCTAAGGCATTTAGGATGAAGGTATCACGATTCACTATTATAAATAATGTTTTGTACAAGAAATCTCTTGCAGGACCGTATTTGAGGTGCTTGGAGGATCCTGAAGCCAAAGAAGTACTTCAGGATATACATGAAGGGGATTGTGGTAACCACACTGGGGGCAGATCATTGTTCTCGAAAGTGTTAAGGACAGGATATTATTGGCCAACGATGAGGAAAGATGCTACAGAATATGCTCGAAGGTGTGATGCATGTCAAAGGCATAGTAACATGCTACATCAACCAGCTGAACCGCTATATCCTGTAACTTCCCCTTGGCCATTCATGAAATGGGGGATGGATATAGTAGGGAAGTTACCGAAAGCTACAGGAGGAAAAGTCTTTATGCTAGCAATGACGGATTATTTCTCTAAGTGGGTTGAAGCTGAAGCATTTGTTCAAGTTAGAGACCAAGAAGTAGTATCCTTCATAAAGAGGAATATCCTGACTAGGTTTGGGGTACCAGCTGAAATTATTTGTGATAATGGGTCCCAGTCTATAAGCAAGAGGGCTGTCACACCCCGACCACGTAAAACATCAAATCGTGGCGGAAACGTCGGGGTGTGTTGTGTTGTAACAGAATTATTGTTTCACAACCATGGCATTTAAAAGTTATGTTTTATTCATCAAACAAAGAGTTACATTGTCTCAAAACAAGAACCAAAGAGTACACAACATAGTTAAACTAAGTCTATCTTTATTTTAAGTCTCTAAGGCACAGGTCCGCCCTAGTGTCACGATCATCATCCTAAGCAACAGCTCCTGAAACACATGTGAAAATAGGTACGTCAGCATAAAAATGCCTGTGAGACACATAGGTTTTGTGAAAATAGGATTCATGACTTATAATTTTAGAAAATAGTTGTTTAACAAAAGTCAGTCATGAACCTTGTTATTTGCTTTGTTTTATAAGTCTTTCGAAAATCGATGATATGTAAAAGAGTAATGTGAGGTTAAATGAATAACCAAGTAAAAATGAATTTTGTATAAAATAAGTTGTTTGTAAAATAATGACTTGAAAATATGTTATTTGTATAAAATGTTATATGTCTAAATTGAAATGATCTAAATAACGCTACGATATGTAATACCATACAAGCACTTATATATAGGAAGTACCAGCGGCGTATCCACCATGCTTGTATCGTATTACACATGCCTCGTTGTTCAAATCATTTTACCCAAACAAACCACCAATGTAAATTTGCCCATGTCTAAACCATTTGTCAAATGTCTTTGTGTAAATCATGTCAAAATGTCTATGTCAAAATGTAGATATGTATATCAGTATCAAAATGTCTATGTCAAATATGAAATGTGTAAACAAAATGTCATATATGGCGAGAATATATATATATATATATATATATATATATATACTGAGCCACAGATAAAATGCACAAGACAAAGTATTGAAGTAAAACGTGGTTTAAATCAACGTTATGTCTTGTGGAAATGCATGCTATACTGAGGGGCTGTTTGGCTAAGCTTATTTTAATGACTTATTTACTTATTTACTTTTTGAAAAGTTAAAAGGTGTTTGGGTTAGCTTATTATGTGAGAGGAATAAGTAAATAAGTCATTCCATTATGACTTATTTGCTTTTCAAATAAGCAAATAAGTAAATAAGTCAAAAAAATAAGCTTAGCCAAACAGCCCCTGAATACAAACATTTATGCGGTATTGTAAAAATGCATACATCCAAGCCTTGTGACTGTGGTGATGAGCCTTTAAACAAATTAAAGGTCTATCTGTATTATGTTTTATCGAATTCGGTCATTCCTTTCATCCAAACATACCTAGGATGTTAGGAACGGGAGTTGTCAATTCCTATGGTACCATTACCTACTAACGAGCGGCGTGATCAAAGTTAATGAATGTATATGGTACCATTTAAACAAGCCAAATGTCATATCAAAATGTAAGCATGTGATGAAATGAAAATGTACTAAGTATGATGAACATACATAGCATGAAAAGGTAATGTAAAACAATGCACTAAGTATGCACACAATGGACATACATAGCATAAAATGTCATGTAAAACGATGTACTAATAATGTACTAATGAACATAGCATGTATATGATGAGAAAACATGAAAAGCACGAAAGTAACAAGTAGGCACATGTGTTTCACCCCAAAATGTTTAGAAAATAGTAAAAGAGGGGTCTATGTACTCACTTGAGATTGCTCAATAGACTTTAGATATCCACCAAGCAAAGCTAGAAGGTTACGGAATCAAACGGCACCTAATATAGGTAACTACATTAATAAACGGACCTAATCGGAGGATCGGGTAGCATGAGGGTTCGTAAACCAAATGAGTGTTGGAACTCATGTAATATGGTTTAACAAAGCCTACATACTAAAACGAAACTTATCCTAAGTGCTTTTGACCCGTTACGACCCGTTTAGGTAGCTTATGCTACTTTAACGCGTCGTTCGCGTAAAACGCGTTCGGACCGCCTAACTAGCCTTATGACAAGTAAAATATGCCTTAACATGTCTAATATTGTTACTAAATCAGTTTTGATACCAAAAATTAGATTACATAGGCTTTAAATGAGTTTTAACGTAAAAAGGGCATTTTGGTAATTTACCTAAGGCATATATATCACCTATCATATAACTACTCAAACGATGTGACCATAAGGTATAACCTCGGAAGGTTATTCCCTATACTACTATGGTCACCTAAAGTGTTTGGTCGGATCCTAATGATCGACCAAATGGGTCGGGTTCGAAAGCGTAAGCGATTGATTAGATCGCTTACCCTTACGACCCTAAACAAGCACAAATCTAAAAGTGACGAGCTAAACATGCTAGAACATGTTTAGTTAAGTTAGAAAACAGGTTTTGATATTAAAACAAATGGTTTTGATACCCTAGAGTAGTTTGGTTACAAAATACGCAAGAACACGCATTTTGCCCGAAACTACGACTCGTCACTGAGCCTAGATAACGTGGTAATCAGTAGGTATAGTCACTAGGGACTATGACCATCGTGATTACGCTCACGTTATGAAGTTCAAACGAACTTCGCATTGACCATAAACCGGTCAATGCAAAAAGTCAAAGACAGTTTGACTTTAACGCTAAAACGAATGAAAAGAACGAAAGAATACTTACAAAGGGTCCCCGCAAGATTGATTTCCAAGTAATTCTCAGGTATGAAGTGATAACCACTCCAACTTAGAGAAAATCTCAGAATCAAGTGGGTTTGGAATGAAATGGGTTGGGGGTATTTATAGGAAATGGACCACCGTTAGGATCGTTCGTCGAAAAACGTGCCTCGATCTCAACCGTCCATGTGTGCCCCTTGGTTTGGAAAACCATTAGAGCCCATATATTCAGTCCATGGTTTGAGAAATACCATTTGCAAGTGGTTTTGAGGTGATTAACAGCTGAAAACAGCTGTTTGCAACAATTCTGCAGGTCTGGGGAGGCCTCGCGGCCCACGTAATATGTGTGCAGATCTTACGCGGCCCGCCTGGGCTGCACAGATCAGAAGAAAGTTTGCAGATTTACAGTTTCAGTCCCTGTATGTGTTTTAAGCTCATTTCAACACTTCTAAGGCCCGTTAAGCCAACTTTAAGGCCCTAAAATGATGCCTAAACATTGTGGACATGAAACATGCCCAAAAATATGCCGGATGTCGGTTTGTTTGGTCGTACGATCGCGATGTTTGCTTAATTACGACGGAATGCGCATAAGCGCGAAAAACGATCCAAATTGCGCGACGAATGGATTTTTCTCATGCCAAACACTAAAATAAAATATTTTAATGCTTACATAAATTTTTGGATGTCCGGATGTATTCAGAACGTAAGTTATGCGCGAAAATGCAAACTTATGCACTTTTTTACGCTTTTAGTCCCTGAATGAGCATAAAGTTTATTTTAGCACACCGAACCTCTCAAAGCCTATTTCTAAGCTATGTAAAGGATATTTAAGGTGTGTTTAACTTATGGCCATGTTCCGGAATGTCCATTACAGTTCAAAATGGCATACTTTCGCAGTTTGTCAATTTTAGTCCCTGTAAGCGAATTAACTTGATTTTGCCATACCAAAGCCTTCAAAACTTATTTCTAAGTTATGTAAAGGTTATTTAAGGTATGTTAAGCATATGTTGATGTTCCGGAGTATTTTTCGCGTTAAACTGATTACGTTTACGCACCAGTTTGCGTATAACTCTCCAGAAAGCGATATAGAGTTTGAAATTGAATAAAAGTCAAAACATGAAAAAATGTAAAAACATAAACAAACAAACATTGGGATCAAATAACTTTATTTCATTGATAACTGAATCGTTTACAATGATTTCAAGCACAGATGTCACAGTCTCCCCTACTTGTGGAAATTTCGTCCCGAAATTTATTTAGAGGAAACTCGTGAGAAAAGATGTGGATATTTCGCCTTCATTTGATCTTCACGTTCCCAAGTAAACTCAGGTCCACGCTTAGATTCCCAGCGAACTTTAACCAACGGAATGCGCTTGCGTTTAAGCCATTTGACCATAATGTCTATGATTTCCATAGGTTTCTCAACAAAATGTAGTGTTTTATCCACACGAATTTCGTCAAGTGGCATGTGGAGGTTCTCATCAGCTAAACACTTCCTGAGATTGGACACATGGAAGGTTGGATGAACATTTCCAAGTTCAGGAGGTAACTCAAGTCTATAGGCTACCTTACCGATTCTTTCGACGATCTTGAATGGTCCAACATATCTAGGTGCAAGTTTACCTGTCTTTCCAAATCTGATCACACCTTTCCAAGGTGAGACCTTAAGTAAGACTCAATCACCGACTTGAAAATCCAAGGGCTTGCGTTTTGGGTCCGCGTAACTCTTTTGACGGCTTCTAGCTGTCTGAAGGTTATCACGAACTTTCTTAATCTTATCTGTTGTCTCTAAAATGAGGGCAGGTCCAGTAAGCTGAGCCTCACCGATCTCATTCCAGCAGACTGGTGAACGACATTCTCGACCATAGAGAGCCTCGAAAGGAGCCATGTTGATGCTGGAGTGATAACTGTTGTTGTAGGAGAATTCAATCAACGGAAGATGTGAATCCCAACTACCACCAAAATCGATCACACAAGATCTAAGCATATCCTCCAGAGTCTGGATTGTTCTTTCAGATTGACCATCCATTTGCGGATGATAAGCTGTGCTCAGATTAAGTTGGGTCCCCATAGCAGATTGCATGGTTCTCCAAAAATAAGAAGTGAAACGAGCATCTCTGTCAGAAATGATGTTCAAAGGAACACCATGTCCAGCTACAATTTCATCCACGTAGATTTTAGTTAGTACTTCAGCAAAAAAATCCTCACGGATTGGCAAGAAATGCGCTGATTTTGTAAGACGATCAACAACTACCCAAATGGCATCATGACCTTTCTTAGTGCGCGGAAGTTTGGTAACGAGATCCATAGCAATGTTTTCCCATTTCCAAACTGGGATCTCTGGTTGCTCCAAAAGACCAGAAGGATGTTGGTGTTCAGCCTTGACCTTAAGACAAGTAAGGCATTTTGAAACATACAAGGCAATGTCTTTCTTCATACCAGGCCACCAATACTGAGTACGAAGATCCTTATACATCTTATCTGAGTCAGGATGGACAGAATAACGAGACTTATGAGCTTCATTCATGAGCAAGGTGCGAAGACCATCTTGGCTTGGGACCCACAGATGGTCCATGAAATAATAAGATCCATTGTCTTTCAAAACAAGATCAGGCTTAATGTGATAGGGTAATTCCTTACCCATCAAGTCTTGTGAAACACGAACATGTTGAGCCTGAGAGATGCGGGCTTGAATATCAGATCGAGCTTGGATATCAGATTGAACACGAACACAGTGAAGCTTAGTACGTTCCTTACGACTCAATGCGTCAGCCACGACATTCGCTTTACCAGGGTGGTAGCGAATTTCACAGTCATAGTCGTTTAAAAGCTCAACCCAACGTCTTTGCCTCATGTTGTGTTCTTTCTGATTGAAGATATGCTGAAGACTTTTGTGGTCAGTGAAAACCACACATTTTGTACCATACAAATAGTGTCTCCAGATCTTAAGAGCGAACACAACTGCACCCAACTCAAGATCATGAGTGGTGTAGTTTTTCTCATGCACCTTCAACTGCCTCGACGCATATGCTATGACTTTGTTCCTTTGCATCAGAACACAGCCAAGTCCCAGATTGGATGCATCGCAATAAACGACGAAATCGTCATTGCCTTCAGGCAAAGTTAGGATAGGTGCGTCACAAAGCTTCTGCTTCAAGGTCTGAAAGGCTTCTTCTTGTTTAGAACCCCATTCAAAGGGTTTATTCTTCTGAGTTAGAGCAGTTAAAGGAACTGCAATCTTTGAGAAGTTCTCTATGAAGCGGCGGTAATAACCCGCAAGACCAAGAAAAGAACGAACCTCGGTAGGAGTAGTAGGCGTATCCCAATCCTTAATCGCACTGATCTTGGAGGGATCTACATGAATACCTTGTTCGTTGACGATGTGTCCTAAAAATTGAACTTCTTTAAGCCACAATTCACACTTGGAGAATTTGGCGAAAATTTGCTCTTTCTTTAGGAGTTCCAGAGTAAGACGAAGATGTTGCTCATGATCAGCTCGCGTCTTAGAATAAATCAAGATGTCATCAATAAAAACGATGATGAACTTATCTAAATAAGGCTTGCAAACCCTATTCATCAAGTCCATAAAAACAGCAGGAGTATTAGTCAAACCGAATGGCATAACTGTGAACTCATAATGCCCATAACGAGTGCGGAACGCTGTCTTGGGAATATCTTCTTCATGCACGCGAAGTTGATGATACCCAGAACGAAGATCAATCTTTGAGAAATAAGAAGCGCCCTGTAACTGATCGAAGAGATCATCGATGCGAGGTAGGGGATATCGATTCTTGATGGTGAGCTTGTTGAGCTCACGGTAATCGATACACATCCTGAAGGATCCATCCTTCTTTTTGACAAAAAGAACGGGAGCACCCCAAGGTGAAAAGCTAGGACGAATAAAACCTTTGTCAGAAAGCTCCTGAAGCTGCTTAGACAGTTCTTGCATCTCAGACGGTGCAAGCCGATATGGAGCTCTGGCAATGGGATTTGCACCTGGTACGAGATCAATACGGAACTCGACTTGGCGCGCTGGGGGTAATCCGGGTAACTCTTCAGGAAACAACTCTGGATAATCCCGAACGACAGGGATATCTTGAATGGACTTACCCTTGCCCTTATCTGCTGTAACATGTGCTAAGAAGGCCACATAGTTCTTTCGCAGATACTTCCGAGCTTGAAAACAAGACATAAGCTTGAGGCTACTAGTAGGTTTCTCACCACGAACCTGAAGGATCTCACCCGACGAAAGCGGCACACGAACGATCTTCTCAAAACAAACTACCTCTGCGCGATGCTTGGCTAACCAATCCATACCCACTATAATGTCGAAGCTTCCCAGTTGCATTGGCGTGAGGTCAATGGGGAAAAGATGGTTGTTAAGGTTTAATTGGCAGTTGCGAAGGACAGAATCAAGAACAATGGGTTCACCACTGGCAACCTCTACTGTCAAGGGTTTACCTAATTTCGTTCTAGACACGCGAAGCAATGGCTCAAAAGATAATGACACAAAACTCTTATCGGCACCAGAATCAAAAAGAACAGATGCAGGTTGATTATTAACAGAGAACGTACCGTTCACCACTTCATTGTCTGCTTGCGCTTCTTGTGCATTCATGTTAAAAACTCGACCTCGAGCTGGAGCCTGATTCGGATTCGCATTAACCAGCCTTGGACACTGGTTTCGATAATGGGTCAGGTCTCCATAATTATAGCACGATCCAGGAGGATAGTGAGGTCGTGCAGCTTGCTGTTGAACAGGTTGTTGAGCTGCCTGTTGAGCTGGATTTCGAGCAACCTGAGCAGAACGACAAACTTCTGCAAGGTGTCCAGACTTCCCGCAGTTTGTACAGAAATGGCACGGAAGTTGCTGTTGATGATGACTATTGCACCTATTGCACAAAGGTGCATTCCCTTCATACCGCTTCTTTGCTGGAGGCTGCGCTGGCTGATTTGGTGCAGCTTGATTTGCCTGCGCAGTAACGGCGTAGTTTTGGGAAGCCTTACGCTTCCTTGAATTTTTCGAGGAACCTGAATCCTTACCCTTCTTGTTTTTACCTTTCTTGTTATCCTCTTTGTCAGACGACTGCTTCTTACCCTTGTCACCCTTTCTATGCAGCTTACCCCTTCGAATCTGCGACTCGGTCAATGTTGCAGATAGCTCGATTGCCTGACGGAGTGTGGTAGGGTTACTACCAGTAACGGTGTCTTGTATGGAGTCAGGTATCCCATCGATGTACCTTTCGATAGCCTTGTCGAGTGGGGTAACCATTGTTGGGCATAACAAACTCAGCTCCTCAAACCTATCAGTATACGCCCGGTGCTCGCCACTATCCTGTTCTAGATCATCAAACTCCCTTTCTAAAGCTCGCAGCTCATGACGAGGACAGAACTCCCTCATCATAAGAGTCCTAAGTTCAGCCCATGTTTGTGCTAAAGCAACCTCAGCACCACGGTCTCTCATAACCCCGTTCCACCATGTGAGCGCCCTCTTCTGAAATACGCTTGAAGCAAACTCGACTTTGCGATTATCAGGACACTGAACGTGACGGAAAGTATTCTCAATGCTATCGAACCATTGAAGAAGCCCAGTTGCTCCCTCCGTACCACTAAACTTGAGTGGTTTAGCCGAGTTAAAACTCTTGAAATTGCATGGAGCATTGTTGTTGTTGTTGGCTTGGTTCCATTGAGCAAAGAGGTTTGGGAATTGAGCAGCCATTTGCTGCGCAATGATTTCTGCCAGTTCGGCATTTGGTTGCGGATTTTCGCGTCGAGGAGGCATTCTAAAAGAGGAAACATGAAAGGAAATGAGTGAGATGATTAGGTGAAAAGAATGAGGTGAAACAAAAATCGACAAAAGCAAGGATGGTGATCATTTGTCCGTATCACAAAGCAAACAAACGACACACAATGACTAATCAAAGTAAATGGGTCCAAAAATAATGCTTAGCGAAGACATGCTCGCCTATAAGTGAACACTCACCCCAAGAGTTCCCAGGTAAGAGTGACTGGTCCGATTATGTGGATTTGTACGAACACTCTAGCCTTAGACAGAAAACCCAGGGTACAGGCATTCACCCTTCCAGTTTGCACGTGTTCACACTATTTAGAACCCAAAACTTTGACGAGATTTTGAAAACTTGGAAGGCACAAGGCCAAAAGAATCATTCAAAAACAAATGATAAATTTTCAAAATCATTCAGAAAAATTGAAGGGTTCAAAACCTTACAATAAATTATTTAAAAACAGATGTTTGATTTTCAACAATCGTTTCGGAAAATTGGGTTCTTGTTTTGGTGATCACCTAAGGATAGGTGAAGTGCATGTTTTAAAATCTAAACACAAGACAACTTGTGTTGGGGTCCTAGAAAGGTTATAGTCTAGGTCAAAGCATTACTAATAACCTAATTCCCTATAACCATTGGCTCTGATACCAACTCTTCTGTCACACCCCGACCACGTAAAACATCAAATCGTGGCGGAAACGTCGGGGTGTGTTGTGTTGTAACAGAATTATTGTTTCACAACCATGGCATTTAAAAGTTATGTTTTATTCATCAAACAAAGAGTTACATTGTCTCAAAACAAGAACCAAAGAGTACACAACATAATTAAACTAAGTCTATCTTTATTTTAAGTCTCTAAGGCACAGGTCCGCCCTAGTGTCACGATCATCATCCTAAGCAACAGCTCCTGAAACACATGTGAAAATAGGTACGTCAGCATAAAAATGCCTGTGAGACATATAGGTTTTGTGAAAATAGGATTCATGACTTATAATTTTAGAAAATAGTTGTTTAACAAAAGTCAGTCATGAACCTTGTTATTTGCTTTGTTTTATAAGTCTTTCGAAAAGCGATGATATGTAAAAGAGTAATGTGAGGTTAAATGAAAAACCAAGTAAAAATGAATTTTGTATAAAATAAGTTGTTTGTAAAATAATGACTTGAAAATATGTTATTTGTATAAAATGTTATATGTCTAAATTGAAATGATCTAAATAACGTTACGATATGTAATACCATACAAGCACTTATATATAGGAAGTACCAGCGGCGTATCCACCATGCTTGTATCGTATTACACACGCCTCGTTGTTCAAATCATTTTACCCAAACAAACCACCAATGTAAATTTGCCCATGTCTAAACCATTTGTCAAATGTCTTTGTGTAAATCATGTCAAAATGTCTATGTCAAAATGTAGATATGTATATCAGTATCAAAATGTCTATGTCAAATGTCAAATATGAAATGTGTAAACAAAATGTCATGTATGGCAAGAAAATATATATATCTACTGAGCCACAGATAAAATGCACAAGACAAAGTATTGAAGTAAAACGTGGTTTAAATCAACGTTATGTCTTGTGGAAATGCATGCTATACTGAATACAAACATTTATGCGGTATTTTAAAAATGCATACATCGAAGCCTTGTGACTGTGGTGATGAGCCTTTAAACAAATTAAAGGTCTATCTGTATTATGTTTTATCGAGTTCGGTCATTCCTTTCATCCAAACATACCTAGGATGTTAGGAATGGGAGTTGTCAATTCCTATGGTACCATTACCTACTAACGAGCGGCGTGATCAAAGTTAATGAATGTATATGGTCCCATTTAAACAAGCCAAATGTCATATCAAAATGTAAGCATGTGATGAAATGAAATGAAAATGTACTAAGTATGATGAACATACATAGCATGAAAAGGTAATGTAAAACAATGCACTAAGTATGCACATAATGGACATACATAGCATAAAATGTCATGTAAAACGATGTACTAATGAACATAGCATGTATATGATGAGAAAACATGAAAAGCACGAAAGTAACAAGTAGGCACATGTGTTTCACCCCAAAATGTTTGGAAAACAGTAAAAGAGGGGTCTATGTACTCACTTGAGATTGCTCAATAGACTTTAGATATCCACCAAGCAAAGCTAGAAGGTTACGGAATCAGTTTAGATACCAAAAATTAGGTTACATAGGCTTTAAATGAGTTTTAACGTAAAAAGGGCATTTTGGTAATTTACCTAAGGCATATATATCACCTATCATATAACTACTCAAACGATGTGACCATAAGGTATAACCTCGGAAGGTTATTCCCTATACTACTATGGTCACCTAAAGTGTTTGGTCGGATCCTAATGATCGACCAAATGGGTCGGGTTCGAAAGCGTAAGCGATTGATTAGATCGTTTACCCTTACGACCCTAAACAAGCACAAATCTAAAAGTGACGAGCTAAACATGCTAGAACATGTTTAGTTAAGTTAGAAAACAGGTTTTGATATCAAAACAAATGGTTTTGATACCCTAGAGTAGTTTGGTTACAAAATACACAAGAACACGCATTTTGCCCGAAACTACGACTCGTCACTGAGCCTAGATAACGTGGTAATCAGTAGGTATAGTCACTAGGGACTATGACCATCGTGATTACGCTCACGTTATGAAGTTCAAACGAACTTCGCATTGACCATAAACCGGTCAATGCAAAAAGTCAAAGACAGTTTGACTTTAACGCTAAAACGAATGAAAAGAATGAAAGAATACTTACAAAGGGTCCCCGCAAGATTGATTTCCAAGTATTTCTCAGGTATGAAGTGATAACCACTCCAACTTAGAGAAAATCTCAGAATCAAGTGGGTTTGGAATGAAATGGGTTGGGGGTATTTATACGAAATGGACCACCGTTAGGATCGTTCGTCGAAAAACATGCCTCGATCTCAACCGTCCATGTGTGCCCCTTGGTTTGGAAAACCATTAGAGCCCATAGATTCAGTCCATGGTTTGAGAAATACCATTTGCAAGTGGTTTTGAGGTGATTAACAACTGAAAACAGCTGTTTGCAACAATTCTGCAGGTCTGGGGAGGCCTCGCGGCCCGCGTAATATGTGTGCAGATCTTACGCGGCCCGCCTGGGCTGCACAGATCAGAAGAAAGTTTGCAGATTTACAGTTTCAGTCCCTGTGTGTGTTTTAAGCTCATTTCAACACTTCTAAGGCCCGTTAAGCCAACTTTCAGGCCCTAAAATGATGCCTAAACATTGTGGACATGAAACATGCCCAAAAATATGCCGGATGTCGGTTCGTTTGGTCGTACGATCGCGATGTTTGCTTAATTACGACGGAATGCGCATAAGCGCGAAAAACGATCCAAATTGCGCGACGAATGGATTTTTCTCATGCCAAACACTAAAATAAAATATTTTAATGCTTACATAAATTTTTGGATGTCCGGATGTATTCAGAACGTAAGTTATGCGCGAAAATGCAAATTGATGCACTTTTTGACGCTTTTAGTCCCTGAATGAGCATAAAGTTTATTTTAGCACACCGAACCTCTCAAAGCCTATTTCTAACCTATGTAAAGGATATTTAAGGTGTGTTTAACTTATGGACATGTTCCGGAATGTCCGTTACAGTTCAAAATGGCATACTTTCGCAGTTTGTCAATTTTAGTCCCTGTAAGCGAATTAACTTGATTTTGCCATACCAAAGCCTTCAAAACTTATTTCTAAGTTATGTAAAGGTTATTTAAGGTATGTTAAGCATATGTTGATGTTCCTGAGTATTTTTCGCGTTAAACTGATTACGTTTACGCACCAGTTTGCGTATAACTCTCCAGAAAGCGATATAGAGTTTGAAATTGAATAAAAGTCAAAACATGAAAAAATGTAAAAACATAAACAAACAAACATTGGGATCAAATAACTTTATTTCATTGATAACTGAACCGTTTACAATGATTTCAAGCACAGATGTCACAAGGGCTACTGACTTTTGCAAAAGTTGGGGAATCAAAATGGTCACGTCTACTCCGGTACATCCTTAAGCGAATGGACAAGCTGAATCCTCAAACAAGATAATTGTCAATAACCTGAAGAAGAGACTTGGAGCTAAAAAAGGAAGATGGGCAGAAGAATTACCCTTTGTTTTGTGGGCTGATAGGACAACGGTAAAGAATGCAACCGGCCAAACCCCATTTTCCTTGGTATTTGGAGCAGAAGCAATGATTCCAATGGAAATGGTGATACCTACTGCAAGATCTATCCTACAGGATCCTGAACAGAATCCTGAAGCCTTATGTCGAGATTTGGATACTATAGATGAGAAAAGAGATGCAGCAAGGCTAAGGATGGCTGCATATCAACAAAGAATATCCAGAGCATATAACAAGAATATAAGGACTAGGAGATTTCGAGTTGGTGATTGGGTGCTAAGAAAGGCTTTTCAAAATACTACTAATCCTGCCGATGGCAAGTTAGCTCCAAAATGGGAAGGACCATATGAAGTTGAGTCAGAAGCAGGAAAAGGAGCATATAGACTCAAGAATATGGAAGGGGATATGCTACCAAGATCCTGGAATGCAATACACTTAAAGCTCTATTTCAAGTAAGAATAGAATTTAATTTCTATCCCAGAATGGTATGTATTCTATCTCTTTTAAATATATTTGTTTATTATCTTGAACCCAATACTGACTTAAGCATCGGAGGGGTGTTAGCCAAGCTAACACCCACCTTAGTTTACATTTGTTTTGCAGCATATGCTTCAGGATATAGATCCAGGATATGCACTCAGGATAAATCGAAAGATTAGAGGATTGGCCCCCTCTATCACGTTTAAGGGATCCTGATCCCTTCAAAGGTTTAAAGGTATTCACCTTTCTTTAGAATTGGGTTTAAACACCTCGCCTGGAGCGCAAGTTATCTAGGTATAGTTCAAGGTAGCGGGACCAGTTCATGTAAAAGTGGCTGACAATTTCATTACTGTTGGCTATATCCTGGATCCTGAAGGTATATGAGGATTGATCACCCTCTCTCACGAAAGGGTATTTTCATACTCTCTAAGGTTTAAAGGTTTTCACCTTTCTAAGATTTGGAGTTTATACACTCTCGCCTATAGCACATGAAAATCAGGGTTTATCCCCAGGATATCAGGGTTTATCCCCAGGATATTAAGGGTTTATCCCCAGTATGCTAAGGATTCATTTCAGGATATCAAAAATTTTGCCTCGGGGTGTTCGGAATTTATTCAAGCCAAAGTGTGAATACATTGGCATTTCTGTACATAGGGGACATACATTATACTATTCGAAGGGTGGATCCAAGTTTGTAAGTAGGCACTGGGGACATTCCTAAGGTGGAAGATTGGAATTGACTCTCTAAGAGTCTTTGGTATGATCTTTCCTTTTTTCAAATGATTTAAGTCTTCTAAGTTATATGACAATATCCTGACCAGGATATCTCTTAGAATACTTGTCAGGATATTTTCAGAATGTGTTCCCATAATATTCCCAAAAATGTTCAAACAAAACAGTTTTCATAAGTAAAATTTGTGCACTAATAACAACAATAATAAAGTCAAAAGAGAAGTTATATTATTAACATACCAAAAGATGTGCTCTTAGTTTCACCTCAAAACAAGGCCCATCCACTAAGAGCACTAATAGTTCCTTACCATATTTACCCAACAGTTGAAGGTTTCATCTCAAACCGAGACCCATCCACCTCCAACTGTTGTATTGTTCAAAAAGCATGCAGGAAATGTAAATTGTTCAGGTGCAGAAAAGTAAAGTGCGGAAAAAGTAAATTGTTTTGGGGATTACAGACCAACATTCAAATTCAAAAAGGTGGGCTCCGGCCTTGGCACGTATATCCATCATAGCCCACCTGATTGCCCTCACACAGCGGCATCTTCTCCAACCTTCTCTGCCTTTCCAGCTTCAGCATCCTGAGCAGCATCCTCACCAGCATCTGTCCCAGCATCCTCTTCAGCATCCTTCTTGTCTCCAGCCTGGTTCACCACCTCTGCTGACTTAGAAGATTCACCGTCTTCAGCAGGAAGTGGCACAGCTTTGCCTCCAAGTTCCTTCAGCTTGGCCACCCAGGATTCAACCGGCCAGGATGGGCATACAAGGCCTGTCTCCTTGGCCTCATAAGCCATCTTGATACGGGCTTGTAGCAGAGAGACTATAGCAGAAGCCTTGATTCCTTCCCGAAAAGAGACCATGGCTTGTTCATGATCCATTTGAACGGTGGCAAGTTTGAGCTCGGCATCCTGAGTGACCTTCTTCAGCATGCCCTCGTAGTGCCGGGTCTTTGCTTCAGCAATGGCACCTTGGTCGGCAATGATGCTTTCAAGTTGTTTGATCCTGGCTTCATTGAGTGCAGCAGTACCGCAGGCATCGTTGTACAGGTGGAGCAAATGCTGGAGGCCCTGCACATCAAGTTCAGGTATGAGTTAGAATATATTAACCAGGATATCCTGTCAGGATATCCTATCAGGATATA
The DNA here is from genome assembly GCA_030545235.1 of Helianthus tuberosus. Classification (NCBI taxonomy): domain Eukaryota; kingdom Viridiplantae; phylum Streptophyta; class Magnoliopsida; order Asterales; family Asteraceae; genus Helianthus; species Helianthus tuberosus. The sequence continues at coordinate 146,677,449 of CM060419.1, read as the reverse complement.
TGTGCAGGATATGTAGCAGGATATTACCTTGTTGAGGAAGGATGTCATTGGCTCTAAGGAGTCAGAAAAGCTGAGTTCGTCGTAGGAGAACCCTTCTGGACCTGGAACACTGATTTCAGGAGCTTTCCTCTTTTTTGCTGTGGAAGCACGAGTCCTCGGATTAGCCTTAGGAGCCGGGAGCGGCTTGGAGCTGGTGGCAGCAGAGGTTTCTTTCTTGACTGTGACTGGAGTAGGGTAGCTGTCAAGTTCTTCAAGGTCTAGGTAGACAGGAACCTTGCTGGAGTCTGCATACAGGGAGTAAAATTTTTCCTAAGGATATCAAATAAAAACATGTATATACTGGATATTTTGCAGGATCCTTACCAGACATGTTTGCACTAGAAAGAGGACTTGGAGATGGTGGAGACGGGTTGAAACTTCTTTCAGCCTCTGGAAGGAGTCTGATAGCGTCAATCCTTTTTTGTGAATCAACAAGGGGAGGTGCAATCTTCCTAAAATCAGCTGCATGCAAAACAGAAAAAAGAAAAATTGATCAGTTCAGGATATGGAACAGGATAAGACGCAGGATCTTCCTTAAACCCTAAATCCTACCCTTTTTCAACCATTTCACCGGATATTCCGTTCCACCAGGGATTGAGTCTCTTTTTACAAAGAAAAACTTAGATTGCCAGTTATCCTCGTTCCTGGTGGCACGAAGTATCAGCGGGTCGCCGGAGGTGGAATAAAACAAAAATCTACATGATCCGTGGCATCTAAGCTTGTAAGCTAAGGGGAGATCATGAACAGAAAGATCAGGAATGTGATTTTTCTTGATCTGATCAAGAACGGATAGAACACGCCACAGCATTGGCATTGTTTGACTGAAGGAGATTTTTGTAATCTTGAAGAATTCGGTGATGAAGTCTGGAAAGGGGAACTGTAACCGTAAGGTGAAGGGAAAGGCACTAAAGCACAACCACTCATCGGAGACCATATCCGACCGGATTTCCCGGTCAAATGGCCGGAATACCGTTCCTTTCGGAAAGATACCGGAGGATTTCAAAGCCGACAAGTGGGCACTATCAAAAGAACATATCTCTTTCTCCGGTTCTTGGAGAAGATTCTGTTGAATGAATGTGGGAGCCGAATCACCAGAACTGGATCTTGTGTGTCTCGGCATTTGATCGCCTGAATTTTTGACCGGAAAAGAAGGATGAAGATGAAGATTAGAGAGAGAATGTTTACCTTTTTTCCTTATCGATAGTGATTAAAAAAGAGATGAGGATGAGAAGATATAGGGTGCAATGAGTAAATATAGGCTGAGTAAGTTGCAAACGGTCACATCATTGGTCTTATCTCTTAATTACCTCGATCTCTGTGAAAAATGTAACCGTTAGTGCAGGATACTAAACGGTAACATTTTTGGGGACAATTGTTGTGGGTAGAATTCTGAGCCCATATCCTGAGAAATATCTTGGGTTATATCTTGGTTATATGATATTTGTTCACATCTGGGATGCTGATTCAGGATATTGGTAACATCCTGAATGGTATCCTCAGGATCATTAACGGATTATGTGCATGTACGTGGGTTAGAAGCTAGTAACGTTCACAAGGACTCATTCCGCGGAAGACTCGGTCCAAGTCATTCAAATAAAGACGTTGAAGCCGCATTACTCGGTCTACAACGTTTACAATGGAATATTCAGAGCATCCCATATTTGTAGGAATTTTTGTTTGTAATTCGTTACTATAAATAGGTGGGTATACCAGATCGAATAGGACATCACATCAACACTCACTACACTCTTACACTCGCTCTCTAGCAATTTTCACTTTCGCACAAAAGCATTGTAACACTTAGCGATCTGGTTAATATCCTGCACTGTATCCTGAAGTTTAAAGCAATAAGAAGAACAAGGCAGCTGCGATTGTCAGCTCCCGAGGTTTTATGCCAGCGATCTAGATTGATCAAGGGCTTTCCTCGTATATCTCGTGTCACCCCATTTACTTTTTGCTCATTGTTTGATCGTAGATACAGCTCAATATCCTGAGCCGTATCCTGAATACTGTTTTTCCAAACAACTTAACCAGCATATTTTCAACACACTTTTTAGCACACTACCTCACTTAACTAATTTGATCACTTAATTGCTTCGGTAATTTTTGACCAAAACACTAGTATATGAGACTAGAAATGCTATAAAGTCTCAGGCTCTAGCAGACTTTGTGGCTGATTTTAGTAGTGATATTCAAAATGAAGTAGACCTAGAAGTACAACAACTAGGAGAAACCTTAGAATCCTAGACATTATATACCGATGGTGCATCTAATGTGAGAGGTGTAGGATTGGGTATACTACTAAAATCGCCACAGGGGGACATATTTCCCCAGGCTATTAGATGTGAATTTCCTGCCACTAATAATGTAGTAGAATATGAAGCTTTGATTGCAGGATTAGAGTTGGCCAGGAGTATGAATATTAAAAGTTTGCAAGTATATGTTGATTCCTTGTTAATTACTAACCATTTTAATGGATCCTACGTAGTCAAAGGTGAAAGGTTAATCGAGTATCTTGAAATTCTCAAAAAATCAGCAGGATATTTCGATGTTTTTACACTTGAACAGGTACCAAGAGAGGATAATGCTGAAATAGATGCCTTGGCAAACTTAGGATCATCAGTCAGAATACTGAAAGGAACTCAAATACCAATACTACATATCCTATATCCTGCAGTGGATCTTTTCAAATCTCAGGATAAAGGAGTAGCAAGTATCCAGGATCCTGATGATGAGTATCCTAAGGAGGATCCTAAGTCCTGGAAGGCCCCAATCATGAAATATCTCAAAGAAGGACCATTCCAAAGGATGAGATTCCTAAGGCTTTCAGGATGAACGTATCTCGATTCACTATTATAAATAATGTTTTATATAAGAAGTCTCTTGCAGGACCATACCTGAGGTGCTTGGAGGATCCCGAAACTAAGGAAGTACTTCAAGATATACACGAAGGGGATTGTGGCAACCATACTGGGGGCAGATCGTTATTCTCAAAGGTGCGAAGAACATGATACTATTGGCCGACGATGAGGAAAGATGCTGCAGAATATGCTCGAAGATGTGATGCGTGTCAAAGGCACAGCAATATACTACATCAACCTGCTGAACCACTATATCCTATTGCTTCCCCTTGGCCATTCATGAAATGGGGTATGGACATAGTGGGAAAGTTTCCAAAAGCTATAGGAGGAAAAGTTTTTATGCTGGCAATGACAGATTATTTCTCCAAGTGGGTTGAAGCTGAGGCATTTGTCCAAGTCAGAGATCAAGAAGTAGTATCCTTCATAAAGAGGAATATTTTGACTAGGTTTGGGATAACAGCTGAGATAATTTGTGACAATGGCTCTCAGTTTATCAGTAAGAGGACTACCGATTTTTGCAAAAGTTGGGGAATCAAGATGATCACATCTACTCCGGTACATCCTCAAGCAAATGGGCAAGCAAAATCCACAAACAAGATAATAGTCAACAATTTGAAGAAAAGATTAGGAGCTAAGAAAGGAAGATGGGCAGAAGAGTTACCCTTTGTTTTATGGGCTGATGGGACAACAGTAAAAAGTGCAACTGGGCAAACCCCATTTTCCTTAGTATTTGAAGCAGAAGCAGTGATCACAACAGAGATGGTGATACCTACAGCAAGATCCGATCTCCAGGATCTTGAGAAGAATCCTGAAGCTCTATACCAAGAGTTGGATACTGTCGATGAGACAAGGGATGCGGCAAAGCTAAGGATGGCAGCATACCAACAGAGGATATCCAGAGCATATAACAAAAACCTAAGGACTAGAAGGTTTCAAGTTGGAGATTGGGTGTTAAGGAAAGCTTTTCAGAACACTACTAATCCTGCTGATGGAAAGTTAGCTCCAAAATGGGAAGGACCATATGAAATTGAATCAGAATCTGGGAAAGGAGCATACAGGCTTAAGGATATGGAGGGGGATATATTGCCAAGATCCTGGAATGCTATACACCTCAAAGCCTATTTCAAGTGAGTTTAGAATTTAATTTCTAACTCAAGATGGTATGAATTCTATCTCTTTTAAATATAATTTTATTTTATTCCTTTTGAACCCAATACTGACTTAAGCATCAGAGGGGTGTTAGCCAAGCTAACACCCACCTTAGTTTAAGGTTGTTTTGCAGAATATGCTTCATGATATAACTCCAGGATATACACTCAGGATGAATCGAAAGATTAGAGGATTGGCCCCCTCTCTCACGATTAAGGGATTCTGATACCTTTAAAGGTTTAAAGGTATTCACCTTTCTCTCGAATTGGGTTTAAACACCCCGCCTGGAGCGTAAGTTATCTAGGAATAGTTCAAGATAGCGGAACCAGTCCATGTAAATGTGGTTGACAATTTCGTTATTATTGGCTATATCCTGGATCCTAAAGGTATATGAGGATTGATCACCCTCTCTCACGAAAGGGTATTTTCATACTCTCTAAGGTTTAAAGGTTTTCACCTTTCTAAGTCTTGGAGTTTATACACTCCCGCCTGTAGCGCACGAAAATTTGGGATTATCCCCAGCATACTTAGGGTTTATCCCCAGAATATTGAAGATCTATCTCCATGATATTTAGGGTCTATCCCCTGTAATACTAAATTTGTATACAAGTGTGAAATCAGTTATGATTGATGCACAAAAATTCTTAACTATTTGAAAATAACATGTACAGGAGACATTCCTACTCAGGCATTGTGAACAATTCAAAAGATCGAATTTGGACTTGGTTTACTAAGTCTCTCAGACTGGGGACATCTTCAATGGGAAAGTTGCAAAAGGATTGAAGTTTAGGGATTGAGATATATTCTATTTCTGGTATGATCTCTCCTTTTTGTTCTTTGGAAGCCTTATTCAAATTATCTAAGTTTTGAAACCATGTTTGATAAAACTCTTGATGGAATATTTATGAGTATCCTGACCAGGATATATTCTCAGGATATTTGGTCAGAATATTTGAAATATTATACTAAGACTAAAAATTGAAACTACATTCAAATCAAACAACACATAACAAGATTTGTAAAATAAGAATAAACAACAATAGATAAGGCCAAAAAAGGTTAGTTTATTATTAACATTGCAAAAGGTTGTGCTTTTGGTTTCATCTTAAACCGAGACCCATCCACCAAAAGCACAATTAGTTTTAACCATATTTACTTAACAATTGAAGGCTTCGTCTTGAAACTCAAGATCCCTCCACCTTCAATTGTTAAACTGTTCAAAATAAAGCATACTAATAATTGATGACTAAGGGCTTCGTCCTGAAACTCAGGATCCCTCCACCTTTGGCCATCAAATTGTTCTAAAAGTGCAGGAAAGTAAATTGTTTAATAGACAGGAAATTAAATTGTTTAACAACTACCACAACCATCAAGATTAAAAAGTGGGCTCCAGCCTCGGCATCAACATCCATCATCGCCCACTTCGTTGCCTTCAAGCAGCACCACCTTCTTCAACCATTGCGTCCTCACCGGCATCCGGTCCAGCATCCTTCCCAGCATCCTTTTCAGCATTACCACCAGCATCAGCCACCTTCTTAGCCACCTTAGCAGGCTCCTCAGCAACAGGCTTTACAGGATGCTTCACGGGATTTCCACCGAGGTCCCTCAACTTCACCTCCCAAGCCTCAACATTCCAAGAAGGGCCCATAGCCTTGGCCTCGTGAGCCATTTTCAGTCTGGCTTGGAGGAGAGAGATGACAACAGAGCCCTTAAGGCTTTCCCGGTAAGAAGCCATGTCCTGTTCATGTTGAACCTGAGTTGTATCATATTTGGCCTGGGCTTCTTGGGTAACCTTCTTGAGAGTAGCCTGATGTTCCTTGACCATCGCCTTATATTTGTCCTCGTAATGCTGTGACTTGGTGGCGGCAATTGCTGCTTGGTCTGCGACAGTGGTCTCTGCCTTCTTCAGCTTGGTCTCTAACATCTTGTTCAAACCACATGCGTCCTCATAGAGGAACACTAGCCGCTCAAGACCCTGCAATCGGATGAACAGGTATCAATATATGAGTATATATATTCAGTATATATTTGCAGGATATGGAATAAGGATACCAACCTGATTGAGGAAGCCGGTCATGAATTTGCTGGATTCTGAAAACATATGATTCTCGAATGGGAATACGTCGGATGTAGCAGGAGAATCTGGTTCCTTCCTCTTACGGGAGCTAGAACCACGAGGCTTAGAGGCTGTAGAAGGCTTGGGAACAGTAGCGGTTTTGGAACTGGTGGGTTTCGACATGCTGGTTTGGGATTCGCTTATTGTTTGAATTGAACAGCACCAGAATAGCTATCCAACTCTTCAAGGTCAAAGCCTTCTAGGTTTTTGACTGGCACTTCATAAAGGGAAGAAACACTAAATCTTTATATATTTTTTTAAATATAATCAGTTTGGTAAATGAAAATAACTTGTAAAATTATGCTTACCAGACATGTCGGAACTTGATTTATGGCTTGAGCTTGTGAATAACAGGGTAAAGGTCCTTTCACTTTCCGAGAGTTGGTAGATTTCCTTGATTCTTGCTTCTTATTCAGCACTTGGAGGGGCCAATTCCTTGAAATTTGCTACAAAAAGAAAATAAATATATCAGGATGTCAGTTCAAGATATGGTCTCAGGATACGACTGGGGATATTCCTAAAACCCTAAATCCTACCGGAGGTCAACCATTTCTTGGGAAGGTCAAGACCCTTGTCGATGGAATCTCTTTTTACGAAAAAGAATTTTCGTCTCTAATCATCCTCCTTCTTGGTAGCTTTAAGAATGAGGGGATCTTTGGAGGTAGAAAAAAGAAGGAATCGGCTGGAACCATGGGACCTCAAACGGTACGCAATCGGAAGATCTTCGATGCACAGTTCAGGCATGTGACGAGCTTTAATCTGGTCCAAGGTAACTAACACGCGCCAGACCATAGGCATTATTTAGGCATAACTAAGGCCAGTGAGTTCGAAAAGGCAAGATATGAAGGCTAGGAAAGGATATCGGAGCCCTATTGAGAAAGGGTAAGCCAAGAAGCATACCCACTCGTCCGAATAAAAGTCCAATCGGACCTCTCGGTCGAACGGACGAATAACCGCTCCGGCGGGGAAGGTACCGGAAGTTCGTAGGGCTACGATATCAGCATTATCAAACAAACACACCTCCTTTGAGGGTTCTTTTAGGAGATTTTGTTCATGGAAGGTAGGAACAAAGTCTGCCGTTTGGGATCTTGTTCGCCTGGCCATGGAGGATCTTAGCAAAGAAAAACAGAAAAGAAAAGGGAGAAGAATACCTGAAATTTGCTCGGAGTGTCATAATCATAATTCAGATGATTCGAGTAGATATAGGCTGGATATAGGGGTATTGAGTAAATATCGCGTGGGAAGTTGCAGCTTGTCATTTCAACCGTCTTATCAACTTAATTGCCTCGATCCAAGAGATGAGATTTAAAATATATCCGTTTGAATTTGGGATTCCAATAGATATATTTTGGGGACAATTGTTGTGGGTGGTTTTCTGAACATATATCCTGGATTATATTCTGACTGTATTACTTTTGATTGTGATCAGGATACCGGATCAGGATGTTGGTAGAATCCTGATGCAGTGTCCTGGTAATAACTAATTAATTCACGTGCAGATTAGTAAGGCTTGCTTATAACGGTCAAGAAGACTATTTCTCCTGAAGACTCGGACTCTGCTGTTGAGAAGAGAACGTTGAAACCGCAAAGAAAGGGTCTCCAACGATCAAAGGGGAATATTCGAAGCATCCCCCATTTTTAGGATAGGTTATTATTTCATTTGCTATATAAAGGAATGATCGGATCAGTAGGAAGACACGATTTTTTACGTACACTTCTGCTCTCTACTAGCTGCAATCACTCACCAACACTTACACTGACACTCGAATCTCATTGTAACACTTAGTTGATCCTGAAGTTTGAAGTAATAAGAAGAACAAGGCAGCTGCGATTGTCAGCTCCCGAGGTTTTGGGCCGGCGATCTAGATTGATCAAGGGCTTTCCTCGTATATCTCGTGTCACCCTTTACTTTTTTGCTCATTGTTTGATTATTGATATAGCTCGATATCCTGATCTATATCCTGAAACAATTTTTGCAAACAACCAAACCAGGATATTTTCAACACACATTGTTAGCACACTACCTCACATAACTAATTTGATCACTAAATTGCTTCGGTAATTTTTGACCAAAACAATAACCTTGTCCCGCTGCATGAGCACACAGCCCAAACCACGGTTTGAGGCATCACAATATACCACAAAGTTGCCATTCCCATCAGGCAGAGTAAGAACAGGAGCGTTACACAAAAGGGTCTTAAGAGTCTGAAAAGATTCCTCTTGCTCGGGACCCCAAGTAAAAGGTCTCTCCTTTTAGGTCAACGAAGTAAGAGGAACGACGATCTTAGAGAAGTCCAAGATGAATCGGCGATAATAACCCGCCAATCCTAGAAAGGAACGAATATCAGATGTAGACTTAGGCGTACTCCAATTCTTCACAGCTTCGATCGTTGAAGGGTCAACATGAATACCTTGCTTACTAACGACGTGGCCAATAAATTATACTTCGTTAATCCAAAACTCACACTTAGAGAACTTAGCATACAAACGTTCACCAAGCAGGAGTTCAAGCATCAAGCGTAAATGACGAGCATGATCTGCTTTAGTTTTAGAATAAATAAGGATATCATCAATAAAGACTATCACAAAACGATCAAGATAAGGTTTACAAACATGATTCATAAGATCCATGAACACGGAGGGTGCGTTGGTTAAACCAAAAGGCATGACCACGAACTCGTAGTGTCCATAACGAGTACGAAAAGCGGTTTTGGGTACATCATCTTCGAGAACGCGAAGCTGATGATAACCAGAGCGAAGGTCAATTTTCGAGAAACAGGACACGCCTTGTAGTTGTTCGAATAAATCATCGATGCGAGGGAAAGGATAACGATTCTTAACGGTAAGCTTATTTAGTTCACGATAGTCGATACACATACGAAATGAACCGTCTTTCTTCTTGACGAATAGCACAGGAGCACCCCACGGGGAGGTACTTGGACGAATGAATCCCTTGTCGAGCAACTCTTGTAGCTGGCTGGATAATTCTTGCATCTCAGAAGGTGCAAGCCGATAGGGAGCCTTGGCGACATGAGTCGCGTCAGGTATGAGATCAATACGAAAATCAACGGATCTAGGAGGAGGAAGACCGGGTAGATCCTCAGGAAAGACATCAGGGAAATCACACACTACTGGAACGTCACTTCCTTTGTTCCACCACGTGGGACAAGAAGGCAAAGTTCCGTTTACGTAAGCATCTGTTCTCCTGAGTGCATGACATCAATTTCAGTCCTCTAGAAGGTCAGTCTCCATAGACATGCAAAATATCGCCGGACGGAAGAGGCAAACGAACAAACTTCTCGTGACAAGCAATCTCGGCATGATTCTTACGCAACCAATCTATGCCGATAATGATATCAAAGCTACCCAATTACATTGGTATTAGATCAATAGTAAACACGTGGTCATTAAGAGTCAAGGAACAACCACTTAGAACAGAATCAACTAGAATCGACTTCCCACCGGCAATCTCCACCGAAAACGACTTAGGTAACTTAGAGCGTGCACAGTTTAACAAAGATTCAAATTCTACGGACACAAAGCTTATGTCGGCTCCAGTATCAAATAGTATCGAAGCATAAAGGTTATTAACGAGAAACGTACCATTAACGACGTCATTGTCGTTACGAGCCTGATTAGCATTAAGATTAAACACTCGTCCACGAGCGGCTGGCTGCTGGCCCTGGTTCAACTGAGGACACTGATTATGGAGGTGAGTAGTATCTGCATACTTGTAGCATGCACGTACTGCGTTGACTGGCCTAGGGTTCTGTGGGGGAGCTGGGATAGCTGGCAGGGCTGCTTGGGCTGGGGCTTGCTGAGCAGGTTTAGCTTGACGACAATAGGGTGTTGTGTGACCATAGCGATTGCAGTTGGTGCACAAACGACATGCAGAAGCAACAGGATGATGAAAGTTACAAGTTGTACACTTGGGGAGAGGCTCAGTGTACTGCCTCTTGACTTCAGGAGCAGTAGGGTTCTGAACAGTAGTAGCAGGAGCAGGTTTAGCAGCAGGGTTTGCAGCAGGAACAATAGCATTGCATCCTGAACCCTGAGACTTTCGCCTCTTGTTCTTGCTACCACTAGGCTGCTGGGTAACTTGATTTGCTGCTTTCGAAGGGGCGGAGTTTCCAAACTGTTTATCACGCACGCAATTGTTGTTCAAGCTTGCTGCCAGACGATAAATTTCTTCAATTGTCTCGAGTCGAGCTGCTTCAATCGAATCTCTCATGGCGGGAGGCAACCCATTGATGTACTTGGTTATCATGCGCTTAGGGGTAGAAACCAAGTGAGGAACGATCAAGCTGAACTGTTTGAAACGAGTAGTATAAGCCAGATGATCATCACCAATCTGCTTCAAGTGCCAGAACTCTTCTTCAAGCTTCAGTTCTTCATGGGGAGGGCAGAATTCAAGCATCATTAATTCTCGCACCTCAGCCCATGGAAGAGCATAGGCTTCTTCATTAGAACGTATGTTTCTCTCATTTAACCACCACTCCAGAGCTCTGCCTTGAAACATTCCCATTCCACTCCTAGTCTTTAGATGCTCTGGGTACTCGCTGTTAGTGAAGGTAACCTCGATGCTGTCAAAATATTCCAGCATAGCAGTCACCCCATCACTGCCTGTGAAAGGCTTAGGGTTGCAAGAGACAAAGTGTTTGTAGTTGAACTTTGCAGGCTTCTCTTTCTTTGTCTTAAAGTCAACAGAAGAGGGTGGAGTGTTCGATCCTTGGATCTCAGAGACGATCTTTGGCACGACTGGAGCGATTTGGTCGGCCATGAAGGACATCATCTTTTTCTGAGACTTCTCCCTGGATCTCTTGAGAGTGTCGGATAGCTTACGAGAAGACATCTAAAGATCTAACAAGAGGATCGTATAAGTCTAGATCTCAAAGTCTCACAGTATATAGATTCACACACTATAGATTAAAGACTCAAGATTCAACAAGATTCACATAGATTTAAGACTCACGTTTCCAAAAGTTTCACATAGATTCCAATAGCTTTAACACCGCAGACCCACGACCTTCGCATGGCATGTTGTACGAAGTTTGGCAACATGTCCGGAATGCTTATATATAGGAAGTACCAGCGGCGTATCCACCACGCTTCGGGCACATCACTTCCGCCTCGTACTCGGTGTCATGTTACGTGTCGCAATTGCCAAACATAACAACACACTCATCATCATCATCATACACATATAGATTAACCCGATAGATTCACGTAGATTAGTGTTAACAATCTCACCACAGTTCACAAACAACGAATCCCACATGGCACGTGCTACGAAAGTTCGGCAACATGACGGAAGCACATATATATAGGAAGTACCAGCGGCGTATCCACCATGCTTCAATAATGCCACGTCCGTCTCGTCATCGGTGTCATGCCTCGTTAACCATAACATTAGATTCCATCATATCTAACAAAGATTTCACATAGCTTACCATGTAGATTCAATAACTTCAACCCGAGTCTACAAAGCTACGAACTTCACTTAGCGCGTGGTACGAAAGTTTGGCAACATGCCAGAAACACTTATATATAGGAAGTACCAGCGGCGTATCCACCATGTTTCGGACATGCCACTTCCGCCTCGTCTTCGGCGCTAGGCTACGCTTCGTATTTTATTCCTCAACACCACACATACATAGATTACACCCAGATTACGCTAGAGTATACATAGATTACACACATAGATTTCTCATAGATTCCACGTAGGTTACACAAGTAGTTTCCCATAGCTTAGATTTCAACAATCTCATCACCGGTCTGCAAAAAACTAAGTTTCGCATGGCACGTGGTACGAAAGTTGGTAGCATGCCAGAAACACTTATATATAGGAAGTACCAGCGGCGTATCCACCATGTTTCTGACACATCACTTCTGTCTCGTATTTCTGTGCCATGTTACGTTTAGCGTTTCACAACCACAATCACACATAGATTACATAGTATCATAGTTAATTAAGATTCTCACATAGATTAATCTTCATGAATAAAGCCTCGTAAATTTAATTTGATTCTGTGATTAGAATTAGTGTTTTAGATTGCGGACACACGTGCGAATCGTGTAAAAAGCCTCAAGACAAATGAAGAATCAAGTTTAAAACCACAAACATAAAAATCGAGATCACAATAAAGATAGGCTCACAAAACATAGGATTGTTCCAGGTAGAGGAACGGGGACTAACCAAAGTGATTCGAACCCCTTTCGAATTGAGGCAACGTGTCCCGACTTACTTAGACAAATACGTCATCGATGTTAGGCCTACGATATTCGTCCTTTTGGTCGTTCCACGTTCCTAATTGATTGGCAGTTTCGAGGCTTTGGCGAGACATAAAATCAAAGAGTGGGACTAGTTATCAAGGTCTGAGTTTCACCTCTATCTTGACAACGTCATACCCTAATAGCGTCGGTACTTATCAATAGATAAGACCTACTAGAATATAATATGGAAATTCTCCCATCAAGGTTCGGACGTCACTCTTGACTTGAGGGCAAATCTCGTGCAAAATACAACCACTGGTTAGCAGAGTTTTTTTTCGAGGTAGCCAAGTGTATATTGTGTTAGCCTTAGGAAAGGCATGTAAGTTTAGCAGGAAAATGTGTTGCTAGGAAGCAGATACGGTAGAATACATAAGTCTTGAACAACAGATAAGAGTCAAGATTCCAAGAACTATAGACTATGGCAAGTATTCCTACTTATCCTAATTCCCTATAGTTATGGCTCTGATACCAATCTGTCACACCCCAACCGATGTCAGAAACATCGGGGTGCGGCACTAAGCGTTCAGATTGCTCATGAGATTCCACAACACTAGATATTGCAATATAGATTAAATCCATTTCAAGATAATATTGTCTAGAATCAACCACCAACCATAACACAGTATCAATTACATAACACCAAAATTATTCAAGTTTGATAGATTAAACTAGGCGAGTTTCTAAGCATCAATCCTAGCTTGTTTCACTTGTTTCCATAGCATCCTATCATCCTGCAACATGCATTAAAATAAAGTCAGTACAAAATGTACCGGGGAGTATACAGGTTTGAGTATATAGTATAGTAGATTAAATGTAACGCCCTGCGTTTTCATACTTTCCATATTTAGAAACCATTGCTTGAAATTCTATTTTTTTGGAAATCTTGTATTCCTTGTAATCGTATTTCGTTGTGTCATTGTAAAATCCGAGACTTTGATCGTAATGAAACGAATCTTTTATACATGTTTATACATTGATACGTGCACTCGTTTGATACATGGTTCGTAATTCGTATAAACGTAAGCTTAACTCGTAAACAATGATCGTGTATTCGTAATCCTTAAATCTTCATACATTTAAACACTTAGTTATTCGATTATAAGACTAAGTTGTATGTTTTTTTTTCACTTGATCATACTAAAGTATAAACCATACATACTTGTTACATTTCATGTGTTATACACACCTATGTTATCACACTTTTTGCTAAATTAAAACATGTCATTTATGCATTTTGGACCTTGTTACAAGTTACATACATACTAGACACCATGTAACACTTTATTAAACATCAAATATATACCTTCTAATGTCAAAAAATAAAATAAAATAAAAATTATAGGGCTGTTAACAGCCTTGCATCGGCCCACTTAATTTCCTTGTTTTGAGTTATTTAGCCCACTAAACACTTCCAAAGCCCAACCCAATGAAACCCTAATCCATCCCCTATATAACCCAAGCCTCCTCCAAGCATTCTTCACTTTTTAAACACTCTCCATTCACTCTCAAACACTCCAAACCGTAGCTAATTGCAGAAGTTCGAGCAGATTTATACCACTTCACTAAAGTGAGCATAACTCACTCAATTCTTATCCGATTCACTCGATTCTTTTTCCTACTACTATGTATTGACCTTAGCTACGTTTCCATGGGTTTTCCCTGGAAAACCAGAGCCTGGAATGTTGCCAAAAGGGCTCCAAAGTGGACTAATTTTTCTGTTCTTGTTTCAAACTTTGATAAACTTGTTTAAACTTGAGGAAACTCATCTCAAACCTATGTCTTTATGCTTATAACCACTTCTATGGTTAGTTAGGCTTAAAAACAAGGATGAGACATTCAAAATCAGAGGTATAAACCTCACAAACTTTCTTTTTTGTTCAAGGGTTTTAACCCACAAGTGATGCTCAAGTTCAAGACTTGATGATTGTGTGATTTAGGATTCTCTTGGGCTAACCTACTTGAAAATCCACACATTGCTTGATGTTTTCTCATAGATTAGTTGTTCATATTCTATTGTTTCTTGTAAGTTCATGACCCTCTGTTAGGATCTGAGTTTGGTTTTGATTGTGTTTTGTGTTTGAATTAAGATGAAGATGAATGAGTTGTGCATCAGAAATATAATGGAAACAAACTTTACACACAATCAAACGAGGGAATTGCTTTGATCAAACATTTTCCACAAAGAACCGAAAGATTGAATTTATTTCAATAACGATTACAATGCAATGTATGAATACAAACTCCCCCTCAGCCTGAGCTCACAGTGTTTGTTCGTGCAGGAAGAAGATTTTGTAAAGAGCTAAATAGAACAGTGCATGGTACTGTTCTATTTATAGGCACGAGCAAACCACTGAAGCATCTAAGCTGACGTCACCATGAAAGTGACACCTAACCTCCTAACAAACTCTAACCTCTGATCTATACAACCTCTGCTATGCTAACTACTGTTATTACATTTCATTACATAAAGACATCTAAACTACTGCTGCATCCTTCCACTGATGTGAACCCAGCAGTACTTGTCATGATCAGCAGAGCTTGACTCAAGGCAGTAGATTGATCAGCAGAGCTTTAGTCTTCCATCAGTCTTTTACTAGATCAGCAGTTTGTAGGTCAGCAGTTTGTACGATCAGTAGATAGGAGGTCAGCAGATGTTGAAACCACTTTCAAGGGGAGAGACATGTAAACATAACATCTGCTTATTCTGGATCCACTGCTCTGATCCAGTTTTGGCTTTAATTATCTGTTCCTTTGGTAGGGTTCAATCCCAACAATCTCCCCCTGGAACAGATAATGCCAAAACCCTTCATTATTGTGGAACTTTATTGCCTCATCAACAGTTCCCTTATCTGACCTTTAAGTTGTAACTCAAAGTCTAGGGCATCTGTGTCATCTTCATCCCTACTAAGTGGAAGATCAAGGAGATCCTGCATATCTTCAAGACTTAGGCCAAGTGCTTGTTCCCTTGTTATTTTCTTCACTTCTCCACTAGACCTGAACATAGTCAGTACATGGGTCTGTTTGTCAGTTTCCCACTTTAGTATTTTTGAGTCTGGTGGGTTTCTTGGGAGATTTTTATTGGATGAGGTGTTTGGTGAGGCTGGCCTATTTATGACTGACTGAGCAGCACTTGCAGTTTGATCCAAACCAAGAGTTTCTATAATCATTTTCTTGATGCCTTCTTTTACAAGGTCATCTCCTTTTATTAGCTCTTGGATGGTTTTAGCACCCAACTGTTTTTGTTGCCTTCTTTTATAGATGGCTGCACCAGCTGGAGCAGTGGATCTCCTGATTTGCAGCTTTGATGATCTTTTTGTAACCTTTGCTTCAGGGTAGTCAGGTTTTTGTGGAACTGTGGGATCTTTCTTCCTTAACTCCTCCAACCTTTTGTAGGTGGCACTGACTATATCTTCTTTCCATCTTGCCACTTGATTTTTAGACCCATAGTCAGCAGCAACTAATTCCTCTTTCATTCTCCTCGGCTCCTCCTTTTTATCAGGTATATTCTTTTTGAACTTTGCCCAATTTGGAGGAGTGTGTTTGACCTTATTCTTTATCATTTCTTGAATCCTGGCTGCTTCTTGTTCAAGCTCAGGAATGGTCCACTCCTTGTACATATGTTTTTCTCCCTTGTACTTCTTTGTTGCCATGATGCTTTCAATGTAGTCTTTTCTCAAAGTTTCATCTGTTTTCTCTGAGATTTGTTGACAAACATTTTTTGCAAATTGCACTAAGGATCTGACTTGAGTGAATAAAAATTGATAATGCCTTTGAATTTCCTTGTCAGTTTTCCCTTGAGAGCTTCTTTTAGAGATATCCTCTGCCTGTTGAACCTTGATTTTTAAGTATTCTTCAATGTTGTTAGGCCTAGGATATCCTTGGACTGATGGCAATTTCCTTTTAGCAGGATCATCCTCATAGTAGAAGGATTTAATCTCTTCTCTGACTGCAATGAGTTCAAGAGGATATTGGAAACCTGCAGGAGTGATAATAGGGATTGGTTGTTGTACTGGAGCTGATGAGAGAGGAACAGGGTTTGGAATAAGTGCAAGTGTTTGTGAAGATGTTGGTGGTGGTGATGGTGAATCATCATCTGGTATGAAAATCCTTCTCCTTTTTATTTTAGGAGAGGCAGATGATGTTTTGGGTGGATCAGTGGTGGTGATTTGAGTGGCCGTGATTTGTGATTGACTAACAGCTGTTGAAACAACTGGTGCTTCAACCACTGTTGTCATTACAACAGATGTTGTAACATCTGATGTCATCTGCTTTTTGGCAGGAGGAGATGGTGGTGATGTTGTTTTTGGTGGTGATGGTGGTGGTGGTAAGGCAGTGGTTGTGGTGTGTGTTGAAGTAGTGTGTGTTGAAGTGATAACAGATGTTGAAACCTCTGAAGTACCAGCAGTAGTTGATACAGCAGGAGTTACAACAGTTGTTTGGGTGGAGGTTTGATGTTGGGGGCTTTTGGATGGTGGTTTTGGAGTATGCTTTGTGAGTCTGGATGGTGTGGATTTAGGTTTCCTCACTTTTCTAGTGGGATTTCTTTTTAGCTCAGGATTTTGAACATCCTTTAGCCCAGAACAACCCTGTGGATTCAGCTCTATGTAAGCTCTTTTCTCCTTATTCCACCTTGACATATCCTTTGCCGCTCTGTCCCTTTTTACACTTGCTATAGCTTCATCAAGTGCATTTGGGGTAACATCAACCTTTTTGCTACCATCTGGCAAAGGTATCTGCTTGGTCATATTCTCCATTTCTGGTTCTATGTAAAGACCATCATCTACTCCCTTCTTCTTCCATTCTTTAATTTTCTCCCCCTTTTTGGCATTATCTGAGGGTAATTGATCAATGAAAAGAACAGTTGGAGGAGCAGTGCCAGTGGTTTTTAATATGTGGGCCTTGAGTGCCTTGATGTCTGCTTGTGTGTTCTTGAACCTAGACTCCATTGTGTTTCTCAGCTCTTGTACATGTATTGCATGTTGCTGATCAGCCATTTGTTTTTGTTGCTGGAGAAAAGGTTGAAATAGATTCCAGAGCTCATTTGCAGCAGGTGCTTGTGGTGGAGCAGGTGCTTGAGGTAGAACAACAGTGGATTGCATCTTTTGTACTTTCAACAACTGTTGTAGCATGTTTTTGATATCTGTAACAGATGTATCCAATTTTTCAACTCGTTCCGTCAATTCCAGATATTTTAAACCATCACCCAATTTAATGGGATCATCTGATTTCCCACTAGCAGTGGTTTTATTAGTGGTTGAGGTAGGGAGTGTACTCCAAACATTAACCACTGATGCCCCTTTTTCTTGGTACTGGGGTCTTCTTCCTTCAACACTTGACAGCCTTTTGATGTTGCCAGTGGTCAAAATAAATCCACTGGTGGATGTCAGAGGTGCTATGGAAGGAATTGCTTCCAAGGAAGTCTTATTGATGTAACTACTGTCCAAATGCAAACCAGTGGGTTCAGCACTTGTAGTGGTTGCTTCACTTGGATTACCACCAAGAGTTACTTGTAACTCAAGGGGTGTAACCTCCTCAGGTTGTGTTGGTGGGTTAGCAAAGATTGATACATCAGACCCAGTCATTTGTTGAGGCATGTTCTCATTGATAGGTGATTGAGAAGGACTGGTTTGTGCCTGGTTCAAATCAATTGCATCCAACAAAAGTTTAGTTGGTGGGGGAATTGTGGATGTGATGGTTGGTGTAGAAAGAGAATTTGCCCCGGGCATTGGGCTGTGGATGATGGAAGCAAGTGATTCCAGAGCATCATATTGTGGTGTCCCTATGTGTACAACCTGCTCCTTTTGAGAAGAGACAGGAGGAGTTTCGGTTATGGGTTGAGATATTTTTACCAACTGCTGTGAGGAAGAAGCAGCAGTGGTTTTTAGTGACTTTTGTGCTGTCACTGGCAGTTGCTCTGGTATCTCATCCTCCAGAGTTGCATTTTTGATGGGTTTAGGGGGTTTTTGGGTTTTCTTTTTGTTGGGCTTTTTGGTGATTTTAGGTGTGGGTTTCAAAGCAGTTGTTTGGCTACTTTGATCACCTTGAGCAGTGGGCTCAGCAGCAGATACCTGAGGAGCAGTGGTAGCTGCTAAATTCTGCTCAGGCACATCTGCTTGTGTTTTGCAAGATGTTGACATTCTTGTAAAAGTTTCAGCAGTTAAGCTGTTTATTTGAATAGATTCACCTTGTTTTATTGCAGCAGCATCATTCTTACCAAGTTTCTTTTCAAAATAGTAACTTAGAAATCTTGGAAACAGTAAGAATGCCTTTGTTTCAACATTTTTAACTAGATCATTAAAGATTACCTAAGAATAATTAAAATTTTCTTTTTGAAGAATAGCATACCCCAGGTTTTGAATCTTTAATGGTATTTCATTAAAAGCAGTGGTTTTGTTTGAAACACACATTAGGAGGGTATGAAATAAAAATCTTGTTGCAGAAGGGAAGAAACCTTTTTGTAAGGTGTCCCTTTTTACTTCTGCATTATACCCTCTTTCCAGAAAATCATTTTTTAACTCGTTTTTGGGAAAAGAAGTTTTACCTTTCTGATCATCGAGTTAAAAGACCTCTGAGATGGATTGTGGTGTGATTTTGACTGCTTTACCCTTTAACGTGGAATTAACGGCTATGACATCGTCGCCTTGTTTGTCAAGGGTTACATTCTTCCAAAACTCCCTTTGGGTTTGCAGGTAAATAGGTGCATCTGCTGTAAGCAAAGTTTTGTACTTTGACGCAGACATGAGATCAATGATGGAATCAAAAACCTCGGTGGTGCCGGGTTTTGTGAGAAGACCCAGAAGATTGTGAGAAGGTTTATGTGGAATTTCAATGGGTGTGGCCTTTTGAGAGGTTTCTTTTGAAGATGATTTGGAAGTGGGTTTTGCAGATGACTTCGAATTTGTCATTTTGGAGATGATGATCGAAGAAGATTGTGAAGAAGTTTTAGAAAAACTGCTTTGAGAAGAGAATTTTTAAGAATTCAATTCGACAGTAAAACCCTGTTTGGATGTTGAATGGGGGTTTTATAGGGAAAAAGTGAATGCTGACGTGGCAGCGGTTACAAAAGGTCTGACCACTATGTACTGCCCACATGCCAGTCCCTGATGAAATGAAGGACAGTACTTTTATGAAAATTACTGATGAAGGCAGTGGTTACAACGGTAACAAATGGAAGCAGTGGATGATTTTGTGGTATTGATTTTCACTATCTGTAGATAGCACATCAGTGGATAAAACACTGATTTTGAGCATCAGTGCTTATCAAGGAAATGAGAGAACAGGGGATGGCTTTCAGCAGTGAACAGACTTTGAAGTAGAGCAGACTTTTGAACAAATAGTGGTTATGGCAGACTTTTAAGGAATTTAATGAAAACTTCATTTTTAGCTATTTTTAAGGATGAATTTTTGATATTCTGAAAACATTTTAATGCTTTTATTCATAGAAAAACAAGATTTTGCTTGTTATTCCATGTTTAGCATGCCAATCCTAGAGACCAAGCTTTCAAAGGTGGATGTATCTAATGCTTTTGTGAGCACATCTTCCAGCTGGTCTTTAGTTGGAACATGATGCAGAGAAATCAAACCTTTTTCATAGCAATCCCTCACAAAGTGATGTCTGATGTCGATGTGTTTGGTGGTTGAGTGAGAAACTGGATTTTTGATGATATTTTCTGCTGCCTGGCTATCCAACATGAGTGGTGTCTTTAAGGCAATGATACCAAAATCCAATAACTGATTTTGAAGCCATAGGAGTTGGGCTGTACAGCTTGCAGCAGCAATGTATTCAGCTTCAGCAGTGGATGTTGAAACAGCTGCTTGCTTTTTGCTTTGCCATGAAACTAAGCAATCACCTAGAAACTGGCACCCTCCTAATGTGGACTTCCTTGTGGTGTTACATCCAGCAAAGTCACTGTCTGAAAATCCTGAAAGCTTGATATTCCCATTAGCTGGATACCAGATACCAAGTGTGGGAGCACTTTTTATGTATCTGAATATCGTTTTTACAGCAATAAAGTTGGATTTTCTAGGGGCTGGTTGACTTCTTGCACAAACACATGTTGCAAACATGATGTCTGGCCTAGATGCAGTTAGGTACAAAAGAGACCCAATCATGCTTCTATATAGAGTTTGGTCAATCAGCTCATCCTTTTCATCAGACATGACAAGCTTATTTGTTGCCATGGGTGTGCTGCATGGTTTACAATCATTCATATCAAATTTGTTTAAAAGTTCTTTAGCATATTTGCTTTGATGAATGAAAGTTCCATTTTGCATTTGCTGAACTTGGAGACCAAGAAAGCATTGCAGCTCACCCATTGCACTCATTTCAAACTCAGCTGTCATGAGTTCCCTAAACTCTTCACACATTTTATTACATGTGCTTCCAAAAAATAATGTCATCCACATAAATTTAGACAATCATTAAATCCTTTCCTCTTTTGAAACCATTTGAGAGTAGAAAGGTGGAAAGAGTTTCATACCAGGCCCTAGGTGCTTGTTTTAGGCCATACAAGGCTTTGTTTAACCTGTAGACATGATCTGGATAAAATGGATCCTCAAAACCTGGAGGTTGACAAACATACACCTCTTCTTGAATTGTACCATAGAGGAAAGCACTTTTGATATCCATCTGAAACACCTTCATGTTGTGGTTGACAGCAAAGGCCAAGAACAGTCTTATAGCTTCCAATCTTGCTACAGGGGCGAATGCTTCATCATAGTCAATCCCCTCTTCCTGTCTGTAACCTTGAACCACAAGCCTGGCTTTATTCTTGACAACAATGCCCCTTTCATCAGTTTTGTTTTTTAAGACCCACTTTGTGCCGATGGGACTCACATCTTTTGGCAGTGGTACAAGCTCCCCTACTTGTTGTCTTTTGAACTGTTGGAGCTCCTCTTGCATGGCTTCTACCCAACTGTTGTCTTTCAGTGCCTCTTGGTACTTGACTGGCTGATGGAGTGATAGAAAACCGGCAAAAAGACAAATGTTTTGGGTTTGGCTTCTTGTGAGCACCCCTTCATTTATGTTGCCAATGATTTGATCAGGTGAATGAGATCTCAAGAAGATTAAATCTCCTTGGTATGGTATGATGGCATTTGTTGGTGAAGGCTGCAAATGTGTATCATCTGAGCTAACCACTGCTGGTGACTTTGATGATCCAGCAGTGGCTTCAAAAGGTGGTGGAATAGGAGGTAATGGAGTGGACACATGCTGACTTTGATCCACTGTTTGTGGACTTTTATCAACAGTGCTTGATGATGTGGAAGCAGTGGTTAAAGGGCTACTTTGGTCAACAACTGTTGAGGTAGCAGTGGTTGAGCTTTGACAGCTGTTTTGAACATCTGCTGCTCTTCCCATTTTGACAGACCTTTGAGGGATGATGATTTCATACCCATAGTCTGGTGTTGAATCCTCTGATGGACCTGCACTGTTAGTCTTGACAGCAGTATTTTCAAAAGTGAATTTTTCAAGATCAAACAAATCTGCAGGATTTGCTGGGATTTTCATTGATGAAAGTTCATTGAACTTTACATTCCAGGTCTCCTCCACTGCTTTGGTCCGTGTATTAAACACTGTGTAAGCCTTGGCAGTGGTTGAGTATCCCAGATGATAACCACAATCTACTTTGGCTGCAAATTTTGAGATGGAATCTTTTAAATTCAAAATAAAGCATGGGCAGCCAAAAACTTTGAAATATGAGATCAGTGGTTTGATTTTATACAGAATTTCATAAGCAGTCATTTTGTGCCTGGGGTTTATTAAAACTCTGTTTTGGACATAGCAAGCAGTGTTTACTGCCTTTGCCCAAAAAGTTAATGGCAAACCTGAATCAGCAAGCATGGTTCTGGCAGCCTCAATCAAAGTTCTGTTCTTTCTTTCAACTACCCCATTTTGCTCTGGTGTTCTAGGGATGCTATACTGCCTTACAATCCCTTTCTTCACACAGAAGGCATCCAACTCCTTATTTTTTAATTCTGTGCCATTGTCACTCCTAAAGACTTTTACTGGAAGGTCAAATTGCTTTTCAACCTGTGTCACAAAGTCTTACAAAATGCCTACAGTCTCATCTTTAGAGTGTAAAAAGAAAGTCCATGTAAACCTAGAGAAGTCATCAATAATAACTAGACAATATCTCTTTTTCTTGAGACTCATGACTTGGACTGGGCCAAACAAATCCATGTGCAGCATTTGCAAACACTGGGTTGTTTTGGACTCTTCAATGGACTTAAAGGAGCTTTTATGCTGTTTTCCTTTTAAACATGAAACACAATGCTCAGGACATGAAAACAATTTTTGAGGTAAGCCTCTTACCAAGCCATTTTTCGAAATTTCAGTGATTGTCTTGAGATTTGTATGTCCCAATCTTCTGTACCAAAGTTCTGTCTCTTTGTTAGAGGCAGCTGAGAACAGACAGGCATCAGTTCTAGGACACTCTTTTGACATATCAACAACATAAACATTGCCACTTCTTTGAGCAACAAGTTTTGTTTTTCCAGTTTTTATTATTGCTTCAATCTTTTCAACCATTTCTGGTCCAACAATCCTACAACACTCCTTTGTGAAGAATGACCCATACCCCTTATCACTCATTTGTGAAACACTCAGGAGGTTGAATTTCAGATTGTCTATCAGATTGACATTTTCAAATTTTACATTTCCAGACTGTACTGTACCAAACCCTAGAACTTTCCCTTTACTATTATTCCTAAAGGATATATCACCCCCTCCATGGATTTTGAAGTCTTTGAGGAGGGCTTTACATCCTGCCATGTGCCTGGAGCCTCCACTATCTACATACCAAAGGCTATCTAAGCATGCAGAAGCTCCCTGCACATGAAGTAAAAGGATTAGTTCATTAAGGTCTCCAAAGCCAATAAGGCTTTGGATGGGGTCTCAACAGTGTCTGTGATGAGTTCAGATGCATGGGCTGTGGTTAGATCAGGTGTTTGGTTCTTTTTGGCACATATTTTCTCTAACCACTGTTGGGGGTCTTGTCCAATCATCTGTTGGTACCCAAAGGGATTCCGGTTCACTCTTGGTTTTGAGAGCCTTTTGTAGGCCTCATAAACGTGTGGAACCCTAGGGTATGGTGGTTGTCCCTTACCTCTTCTATATTGATTGGCAGGGGGTGCATCAGTAACCTGAACATCTCTTTTAATAGATGTTTGGTTCAGCTGTTTTGTGACAGCTGTTTGGAGTGGCACAAACAATGGTTGATTCTTGGTGAATTTGACAGATGATGTTGATGAACTCAAGGATGTTTTTGCAATGTACTCATTCTTTTTTACATCAAAGTTCTTGAGATACACACATTCTTGAGTTTTGTGGTTTGGTTTACCACAGATGGTGCAGCTTTCAGCAGGTACAATGATACTTGTTCTGTTTAAATCATATGCTTTTAAATGGAAACAGTCTTTTGTTAGATGATTCCTTTTTTCACAAAATTCACAAAACAGGTTTTTGATCTTTTCTCTCTTCTTTCTCTTTTCAGACTCCTTTGCAGCAGAGTTTTTAACCTCTGCTGGGATGTCCTTAAGAGGAATGACTTTTGCTTTTGGAGCTTTAACACCATCAGTGGTTGTGAAATCCATGGGTTTAAAATTTTCAAGAATGTCACACTCATCAGACCATGTGGGTTTAAATTGGTATTTCTCAATTTCCTCAAAAGTAGAGGATCCCACTGGTCTCTCAAGTGTGATTTTGTTACCAAGTTTATCAGTGATTTTCACTTCTTGGCCACTCTTGTTTGTTGGGATGAATTCAGTGGATTCATCAGTGGTTTGAACAGATTTTTCAAAAGCAGTGTTTTCAACTTCATCATGTTTTCTAAAACCAATTCCAAATTTCACATTACTTTTGATCTGTTTTTCCAACAAGAGTTCATAGCCTTTGCATGATTCCACCCATTTCTCACATGTGGCTTGGGTGGACTCCAACTCCTTTTTGCAAACCTGATATTTTTCTATCATGGTTTGGAGTTGGGTTTTGGTAATGCTTTGCTCTTCTTTGAGACTGCTGATTTCTTTATCTTTTTCAGCCAAATTGTTTCTAAGTTCTTTTAAAGACTTTTCAAATTTGACTTCATCAGACAAGACTTTATCCCTAAGGTTTTCATTTACCTCTTTGATGTTAGCAAATGCAATAATGCATTGGTCTGAACATAGTTTTTCAAGAACTTGAGGTGTTACCTTAGCAGCAGCCATCATGGCACAATCACATTTATAATCACCTTCTTCATCAACTCTCTCTTCTTTCTCACCTGCTTTCTTTTCTTCCTTGTCTTCTTCGGACCAGGGATCAGTCAGTGGTTCAATCAGGGTTTCTGAATTTTCTCCCAGCAGTAGTTCATCAGCAACTGCAGTAACCACTACTTCAGCCACTTTATCCACTGTTTCAACACTTAGCTGTTCACCTTCAGTTTCTACCCCTTCTGGTATTGACTCTAATTCCATCAAACAAAATTCATCATTAGAAGGATCATTAAAAGCATTGAGTGCAAAATTTTCATCACCAAGCTCATCAGGGATGCTGCTCCAGTCAACAAAGCCTTGAGTGAAAAAGCTTTGTTGATCTGGTTGTGTTGCTGTTGGAGCAGCTGTTCGAGGTGTAACAGGTTGCACTTGTACCTGAGGGACAGGGGTTTGAACATACTGAATTTGTGGAACAGTGGTTTGAACATAATGCACAGGCACAGGGGTTGCAGCATAGTGAGCAGTGTTAACATGGGCAGCAGGGGTATATTGGGTATAGTGCACAGTGCTTTGCTGTTGTGGTCTAGGGTTTGAGCTGGGATGAGTGATTATTGGACCAGTGTTTTGACTCCTGCATTCCCTAGCAAAATGACCTAGCCTATTGCACTTATAGCACTTAATTTTTGACTTATCCAACCCCACTTTTAAATTCCTATGTAACCCTGGGAATTTTCTCCCTGTTCTTTTATAGAATTTGCTTGTTCTTACACTAAGAAAAGCCAATTGATGCAAAATGTCCATTTCTTCTAAGTCAGTGGGATCAAAGTGTTGCAAATCATTGAGTTCAAAACACAAGTTATCTGACATCTGGTTTTCACAATTTGCAGTAAAAGCATAATTGGCAGAGTGAGAATCAGGGTTGTTGAAATTTCCACCAGCAGTTATATCAATAAAGTGATCATAACCCTGATCCTTACTACTGCTACCAGATTCTTCCTGACCAAACAGTGCTGTGTTACCAAATGAATAATCATCAGCAACTTTGCCAGACTCTTGCAACTTCTTTTTCTGGTTTAACTCCCTTTCATAGGTCAGGAGTCTACCATGAAGTTGGGTCAGGGTCAGATCTTTGAACTCAGCTGAGTTTCTAGTCACAAATGCAATTGTGTCCCATTTATCAGGTAGTGATCTAAGAAACCTACTATTTTGTGTTGATTTTGGAAATTCAACTTTAACAAGCCTTAGCTCACTGATAAGACAACTAAAACGTTCAAACTGTTGAGTCAATGATTCACCCTTAATGTGACAGAAGGTTTCATACTGCTGATTCAGAATTTCCCTATTGTTTTCAATAACTTCTTCAGTTCCCCCAAACTGTTCCTTCAATGCATCCCATAGCTCTTTGGCACTGTTACAATGTAACAGTCCAGCATAGATCTCATTTGGTAATGCATATGCTATGATGCTAAATGCTTTGGCATCGAGTTCCATGATACTTAGAGGTGCCTAAATGAAGACTTTAATCTTCTACCTCATGCTTCACTTATATGATGTAATATACACTATGTAATACTTATGTAACAACCAAATAATCGAACTCTTGGTGATGAACTAATGGACATTTGTCAAGCTAGTAGATTGTATCATCTTAGGCCTTAACAACTTGTCACGACTCTAATGGAACTTTGTTCCATGAAAACATTTTAACTCTTTTAGAGTTTCATAGTGTCAAGAACAAGTGTCATAGGTGTTAGATGATTATTTTCATATGTTTATTTTTCATGTTATTTAAACTCCAAATCCCTAGAACCATATGTAAACACCTCTTAAACTCCAAATCGAACACATTCAACTTCCTAGTCTCAACAACTTCGTCACATGGGATAATCGGAAAGCATATGCAACTTTGTGAGTACACTTGACCCATTTTCCTTTTAATACACTTTGGGTGCAACATGTTTTACTTGTTAAAATGCACAATTCACAAACATGCTTTTATGCGTTCAATCCTTATACATGCTTTGCTATGCTTAGGTTCATGCTAGAATACATACTACTTGTTAACTCAGCTTAACAATTATAGCGCTATAGGAGTAGCACACCACCCGACGGGGTTTTGTTGAGTCTTTATTCTATAACGGTCTCGTCACTTTTGTGTCGAGGGATGCTAAATACTAGTGGATACTAGAGTTGACATATTGTTATGCACGATAGATTGACCTTGTATACCAATTGCTATGTTGGATTGAAAATACCATTTTACACATATGCCACGAGTCTAAAACTAGTGTACTCGCCTATACCTTTGTATTATACTATGCTTTTAAAACATGTTGCAGGTTTAGCGATGATGTTGATGATGCATGGAATCTAGTAGGATGCTTAGATACACACTTTAAATTTTGTATTTTATTTGTATTGTATTTCATTATTCATGATGTATTTGTTTCAAATCCTTGTAATTGACTCTTTAGAAATGAAATGAAAATTTATCATTTAAATACTTGTCACAAATAGTGTTATGAAGTCTCTTGCAATCTATTTCGTCTCACTCCGATGTTTCCGCCATCGGTTGGGGTGTGACATTAAAAGACTCATATCCACGTGTAGATTATAAAAAGAAATAGTTTCAGCCATGCTAGTGTTCACAGTCCAAGTGATAGCCCAAGTGTCCCGATGCTTTGGTGTTTTCCCAAGACTCAAGGAAAACTAGAATCCTCCTAACAATACCCCCGAGAATAATGGGGAGGTGCATCTTCCTATAGCGCTAATATTGTTAAGGCGGTACTACACACTCTGGATTAAACGTTCACATAGCATAAAGAATCAAGAATCAAGAATCACAAGTTTCATATACACATAGGATAAAGTTTAGATTCCAAAAGTATCAAGTTTCATAGAATACATGTTGCATCCCAAAGTTTAAAACAAAAAGGGATCGGGTATACTCACAGTGATTGCTTAACAGTATAACTGTTATTGGATCAAAGGGAGCTCTTTAGGTTTAGCCTGATTAGACTACAATAGGTAAGTGTCGAGCAGAATAACGAATTGCGTAAAGTGTCGGACCAGTCATATGATCGGATGGCCGTTCGATCGGACGACAGTTCGATCGGATTGCCGTTCGATTGAGATGGCTTGTGTGTGTGGGGGGCGGATCGCCATTCGATCCAAGGATTACTTTCCAAGAATTTACCAAGTGTTTAAGTTAAGTCACTTCGATCGGATGGCCATCCGATCGGACGACAGTTCGTTCGGATTGCCATTCGATCATGGAGATTTCCAAAGTTTCAAAGATTCAAAGTTTCAAAAAGATTCTAAGTGTTGAAAGGTTTTAGGGCACATGCCACTCTGATCGGATGGCCGTTCGATCGGACGGCAGTCCGATCGGATTGCCCTTCGATTGGGAGGCCTTGTCCCGTTCACACTCCTGTAAAGTTTCTAAGTTTCGATTCTAATGACGACCGCATGGTACGTATTGAGACAACAGTAAACACATCATTGTTCAGCTGGTCTGATCGGATGGGAACCACCCCAGTCCGATCAGTCGTCTGTTCATGACGGTGCTTTTGTCGGAATCCGTACTTCGGTCATCTTCTCCGGCAACAACCCCTTTCCAAACCGACTCCTAGACTAATCATCAAGTCTACACTCCGTTTAGATCCGGATTCCACCGTTTTTAAGCAAAAGCTTAAGAAAAGATGAAGATAACCATAAGTTTTAGCTGAAAAGTTTAGATCTGGCAAGGTTTTGGTGTAAAAACACATGAAATTCCTTAAATCTGAGCTAGATCTTGACTAGAATGACATCATACAACAGTTTGTACAATTGCCATGATGACGTCACCTTTAAAAGCTCAAATCTCTGAGATTTCACGGTGAAAAGTGTGATTTCAAAGGAGAATTATGTAGAGAATAGTGTATGGATCAAAGATGTACAAGAATCTAGTGTAAAATGTACCGAAATCGCCGAGAAATGGGAGAAAAGTGGGAGTGTGTGCGTCTTGGTCGGAGGAGGCTATCACATCAGTGAGAATGATGTGACAGGCCTATTTATAGTGTCAGAGAGGAAGGTTAAGGAGGTGTGGCACGGATCGGATGGCACTTCGATCGAATGGCCCTCCGATCGGATGGTCATCCGATCGGATTGCCATTCGGTCAATCCCATCCTTTCCGCGTTCCCGTCTTTTTTTCGTTTTGCGAGTTAGATTAAGCGTTGTGTTGCGTATTATTGGGTAATAACTAGATTATATCATTAACACATTAGTTTCCAAGTTTCATAGTTTCCGCTAGTGACAAGTCTCCAGTCTTTCGTTCAACCAAGTCTCAAGTTGCACGAGACTCAAGAGTCAAGCACCAAAGTGTCAAGAATCATAGTTCCATAAGAATCAAGTATCAAGTATCAAGAATCTAGTTTCCAAGTATCAAGAATCAAGCCTCAAAAATCAAGTCTCGTAGTGTTAAATATCAAGAATCAAGTTTCTAGAATCAAGAATCAAGCATCATAGTATTAAGAATCAAGCATCGCAAGTATCAAAAGTGTCAAGTATCACATAGTTTAGGCACTAAAATTGGCAATAGCTAAAAGTCTAGGGACGCATGTGTTACAATGGACTCCCTGGACAGCCCTATATATAGAAGTGATCGGCATTTCATTTCCGTCGTTCAAAATTCTCGCAAACCCTCTCAATTCTGAATATTAGAATTTATCTCCAGGCATTATACCCCCTAATTAGCGAAGCTCTGCCTTGTTGTAAGTATTATTACCCCCGGTTACGTATTAGATACGCTGCCCGATCGATCTAGTGCTCCGTAACGGCTGCCCGACGTAGTCGTTGGATTTCTGTCTCGGGGAGGGTATAACTAATGTAAATATTGGGTTATTATACTAACGCGTGTGCATTGTTTAATTTATTAGATTGTAACTAGGAAATCACAGGGAAAAACCTAAAATAGCAATGTGAGTAATCCTTACTTTTTGTAAACTATTTTTACAAAACCTCAATTATTTTACATGATAATTAACAGTGATTGAGTATTTGTAATTCTACAATTATCGTCGGTATGTTGGGGTTTTGTATACAAAATTTGTTACTACACTGTGAGTAGTAGCATGACCACCAGTCATTGATTGACAGTACCGTGGGTGGTAATTAAGGTAGAAAAATAAACAAATGTAATTGTTGATTGCCCTCAATGTTGTACAATGATAAAACTTATTTTGATTAAACTGGGATTCACTCACCAGTATTTCTTGCTGATAAAATGTTTTAAACATGTGTTTCAGGTAACTTAGTGTGAAGCCCATAAAAGCCAGCTGGAGAGCACTGAAAGCTTAGAAAAGTGGCTATAAAAGTTACCTAATTTAAAAGGAGAATTGTTTTCAATATTTAGGGTTTGTCCCTATAAAAATATTATGAATGAAAACTTAGGTTTTACCCATGTGTTTATTATTATAAAAATGTGGTGTTTTACTCTGATAAACTATTTCCTAACTACGGTCCTGATGAAAATTCCCGCTGCTAAATTGATAAACACCGATACCATCTGCTCTGAGTCTCACGGCTCCTGCTCCCGGGGTGGGGTCGGGGGCTGTGACATCGGTGTCAACCGATACCGAGTTCTTACTGGTACCGAAAATAACGGTTACGATACTGGTATATGAAGGTAAAAACCGGTAGCAAACTGATACCAGGAACACCAAAATTCGATACCGAATTGGTTCTTAAGATCTTTTCGGTTCGGGAAATTTGGTACTGGTACCCAGTACCATTTTCTCATCTCTGACCACCGGTTTCATACAAACAACTTCATTACCATACAACTTTTTTGGTTGATTTTCTTTTGGTTATCTTTTAGTGTTTTTTCTATATTTTTTTATTCTTGACAGTGGTTCCGTGTGCAACGCGCTCGTAGTTATTTCGAGACACATATAAACATAGACTAAATAACAAAAGAAATTCACCGTAACACGGTGATCGATAAAAACCTAGTCTTAGTAATGCTAGACTCCATCAACCACACGCCAAATAAAAATAAATTCATTATTTAAATCTATATCTATACTTACTGTATAATAAAAGAAACTGGGGGACATGTATCATTCAATGGAGGTAGCTATATTTTAGTTTTCCTGTCTTTCTCGCGTACTTAATTATAGATAATTATTTTGTTAATTAAATAATCTAAAACTATGTATAAATTACATATATCTAAAACTTCATATATATATATATATATATATATATATATAGAGAGAGAGAGAGAGAGAGGCCGGTTATTGTACAATACCCCTTATCCTACAAATTGTACGCAATGACCCCCTAGGGGTGTTCATCGGTTCGGTTTATGGTTTATTTGGTTTATTCGGTTCGGTTTATTCGGTTTTCAAATTTTTTTACCCCTAACCGAAAACCAATCCAAACCAAATAAGGAATATGCAAACCGATCCAAACCAAACCAAATTCAATTCGGTTTGGTTTCGGTTAGAAACCAAATAAACCAAATCTAACCAAATTGTACCTAAGTACTTTTTTTTCCTAATTTACATTTATGTCTTTGTTCCAACTTCCGAACATCGCAACTAATTTATACCTAACAACATATGAATAGAAGAAAGTTTCATTGCGAAATAAAATAAACACAGCCATAAAGTAATGGTAGACACAACCACAAACTTAAGTTTCAAAACATAGATCATAGAAATTATAAATAGTTAACAAGTCTAATGACACAAAATGTAAATAATCTCCAAACATGTAGTAACACTAGTTTCTATACTGAAGGTCTGAAGAAGTTTTATTATTTTAGAAATGAATGGTTTTGAGTTGTGCTTTTAGATTTACATTTGTTACTTTGGATAGCATAAAAAATAACTATTTTGGGCTAATAAATTGTATATGATTTATAAAATATTATTATTTTTATTTAATAATTAATTAACTTAAATGGTTTATTCGGTTATCCAAATAAACCGAATAAACCAAATAAAATAAAATGTGGATCCATAAACCGAACCAAAAACCATATTCACAATTCGGTTTCGGTTAGAAACCAAACCAAAAACCGAATTCGTTATTCGGATCGGTTTATTTGGTTACGGTTACGGTTCGGTTTACGGTTTTTATTTGGTTACGGTTTTTTCTGAACACCCCTAACCCCAGCCGTTAGATCTTCTGTCTATCAAACCCGGACTTCACAAACCCGGACATTTTCATAAAGTCGCATGGGACTCACAAACTCTGACTTACAAAAATGGTTATTCGCATGTTATGTCCAAAATCGCATGGCTTCACAAACCCTACATTTTCATAAATCGCATGGACTCACAAACTCTGACTCACAAAAAAGGTTGTTCGCATGTTATGTCCAAAATCGCATATCTTCACAAACCCTGACATTTTTCATAAATCGCATGGACTCACAAACTCTGAATCACATAAAAAGTTGTTCGCATGTTATGTCCAAAATCGCATGGTTTCACAAACCCTGACATTTACGTAAATCGCATGGACTCACAAACTCTAACTCACAAAAAAGGTTGTTCGCATGTTATGTCCAAACTTTGACTCACAAACCCTGACATTTTCAAAAATCGCATGGACTCACAAACTCTGACTCACAAAAATGGTTGTTCGCATGTTATGTCCAAATTCGCATGGCTTCACAAACCCGGACTTACAAACTCGGACACTAATCGCGTACGCATAGGAAAAATGAATCAGGGACACGTGTAGGGCTATTATCGTCACGTACGTAATGTATGATTAGGGGATTTGTATTCTACACTTCCTCATATATATATATATATATATATATATATATATATATATATATATATATATATATATGCAATTATTAAAACCATATACCGACTATTATTATTTAATTAGTATTATTACTCTTCAAAGTCATACAATTATTAGATTTTTACGGCCGGGTTCATCACAATTGGTTTACCTAAATTACGCATACAATTACAAACCCGCCATAATGCGCCGTGTGACCTCAACAAGTCTGATTTGGAATAATAATATGATTTTCTGTAATATGGTAATGCCTTTTGTGGTCACTTTAAAGTATACCTTATAACATTTTTTTAATGTTGTTTAATGAACTATTATAAAAAATTAAAACACCGTCGCGTGTTGTTTAATGAACTATTATAAAAAAAAATTAAAACGCCGTCACTATTATAAAAAATTAAAACACAGTCGCGTAATACTCGTGTAAACTAATAGTTGGACAAAACAACCCATTTATTTAAGATATAACATGATTGCTATACCTCATTATAATGTCATAAAACTTACACTTTAGAGTAAAGTCTTATTTGAGTCCTTGTGGTTTGTGCAGTTTAACCATTTGAATCCAAAAACCAAAACTGTTTTGATTTGAGTCTCTGTGGTTTCTAATTTTAACCATTTGAATCCAAAAGTAAACAACGTCCAAATCAGAAACATTTGATTTTTGGATTCAAATGGTTAAAATTAGAGACCACAGGGACTCAAGTGGTTAAAATTAGAGACCACATGGACTCAAATCAATACAGTTTTGGATTTTGGATTCAAATGATTAAACTGCACAAACCACAGGGACTCAAATAGGACTTTACTCTACACTTTATTATAGTGTCATAAAACTTACACTTTATGCAATAAAACTTGCAGTTTATGCAATAAAACTTGCACTTTATTATAATATAATATAAGTGGAGGGTTCAAATGAGAAGAATTTTTTTGTAAGAAGAAAAAAGAAGAAGTTTCAACCAATAAGAATACTTCATTTTACTTCATTTAATATTAGCCTTTAATTTTAATATAAGGGTAAATTGGTAAACTTATATAAATCATTAATTTGTATCCTTCCCCTTTAATAACTAACTAAATTAAATTTGTAACTCCTTTTCAAAATATATACTTTTTCCAACTTAAAAAAACAACTTAATTTAAAGTGTAGAATAAATTAATAGTTGTGTAGGATAAATTACGAGTTGTGTAGGATATATTTCGAGGTTTGTAGGATAAATTTCGGTTGTGTATGATAAAATTCTATAATGTGTAGGTATATGTAGGAAAATTTTGATATGTGTAGGTTTTGTAGATTATATGTTGAATAATTAATGATTAGTTGACTAATTAATTAAAGAGAGAAAAATTAATGATATGAGTTATAAATGAAATATTATTTTACTAATATGCCTTTTCTTCTTTTTCTTCTCACATTATATTTCTTCTCAAATGAATCTTCCCCTATAATATAATGTCATAAAACTTACTCCCTCCGTCCCAGTAAATGTGTCCTATTTTGAATTTTCAAAGTCTTTATTTATAAACTTTGACTTTAATTATATATATTTTGTGTTATATAAAGCTTGATGAAAATTAACCCGATAAAAACACTTGTAAAACACACTCAAATCATATAACTTTCATCAAGTATTATCTAATACAAGCAAAATTATTTAAGGTCAAAGTTTATAAAGAAAGACTTTGAAAATTCAAAATATGACACTTTTAATGGGACGGAGGTAGTACAATTTATGCAAAAACTAGTTACACTTTATAAAAAGCTTGTAGACTTTTATGATTGAATGAATTACGCTTTTGAATTTTATAAATCGCAAAACTAATTTATTTCTTTTAACGTTCATCCATCAGAATAATAACAGCAACAACAATAACAAAGTCCTAAGTTATTTATTACATCACGTATAATAAAAATTTACAACATTAAAGGCACTATGAGTTTGTTTTTTTTTTTTTATATCTTATCAACAGATAAAAACTTTCATGTAATGCCATGTGGTGAAAATTGAGACCATGCAAGCATACAATCATAAACGGTTGGCATAGTGTCTTTATATTGGAAGTAACAATCAATTAAAATAGTCACCAAAATGGAAAGCTTGTCGTCAAAATCGTCATTGATTACGAAGATTGATTCTCATGGAAAGAACAAAAGAATGTAATAGATTTGAGATCACAATCTCATGAAATTATCATTTCAAGGGTACGTACCACATTTATAAGTCTAACGAACGTCAGCATTCTCATATTCTCTCAACTTATAATTTATAAATTATAACTATAGAAAAATGCAAGATTATAAGGATCAGTGGCGGCTCTGATGGTGTATGGAGAGGACCTCCGCATCAGTGGCGGACTCAGGAATTTTTTCCTGGGGTGCGGAATATTTTCAAAGATTTTAGGCCCCTAGCTGTATAAAAATATCGGTTCATAGCGGGTCGGGTCGGATCATGTAAGACAAAAGAACATCAAACTAAAATTTATAAATCATTAAAAACACGTCAAACGTCATTACAAATTACAAACGTATTTAAAATTGTGCCATACAGGTTTTTTTTTGGAAAATTGGTATTTAATAAACCAACCTTTAACCAGTTGGTAAATAATAATCCAACCTACAGAATTGGTATATAATAATCCTACCTATCAACATGTTGGTACTCAATGAACTTCTGTTAATTTTTTTTAACTGAAGTTAGTTTTTAAGTTTTATTTATTACACAAACAGTCCCTGTAGTTATAAGTTACTAGTTTTAAGTTTTATTTATGACACAAACAGTCCATGTAGTTATAAAAAAATCATAAAAATCCTAAAAAAAAAATCTAAAAAATCATAAAAATTCTAAAAAAATCAAAAAAAAATCTTAAAAAATGAAAAAAATTATAAAAATCAAAAAATTCTAAAAAATCAAAAAAATTCTAAAAAATAAAAAAAATCATAAAAATTCTAAAAAATCAAAAAAATCGATTTATAAAATTAACGTGTTTCGCTTTACGGAAATTTTACGAAAAACGGGCAGAGTTTCCTCTGTTTTTTTGGACGACCCCGACAACACAAGTTGTCGATATAATATTCAAAACGCAACAATCAATGAAGCAAAATATCTATACGATTTATACAAAACTAAAATGAAACTTAAACAAACAAACCCAAATCAGATTCTGATTTTTGAAATAAACTGAAGTTTTAAACGAATAATGTTCCAACTGACCCGGAACCGAGACGACTACGTGACCAAACTGACCCGACTAGGACCTGGATTCGAACCAAGCCTGACTAGACCCGAAACCAAGTAAACCCAAATCAAATTTGTAACAAACCGGACCTGAATCGAAGCTAACCAGAACCGCACCATTATCACTGCCGACGAGTTGTGGATGAGCGGAGGAGATGATGGCGTCTGTGGAGGAGAAATATGGTGTCTTTGTGCTGGTTCGGCTGAGGAAGAGAAGAGGAGGGCGGTGGCGATCTGGAGTTTCGATTGTGGAGGCGGGGGGCGGCGATGTGGTGGTTCAGATGTGGAGGAGGGTGGCGGGGCTATGGTGGTTCGGATGTGGAGGAGGGCGGCGTGTGGAGGAGAGGGGAGGAGCAGAGAGGAGAAGAAGATGGGGCTGTGGTAGAAGAAGATGAAGCTGTGTTGTTTAGGGCACAAGGGTATCCTTGTCTCAAGTTTTATTCAGACATGTATAACAGTTTTGGTGAACCAAACGCCTATACCTCTGACCGATTCAGAGGCTTGCCTTTTAATGGGACTATTCAGATGTAAACAAACAGCCCCTAAAAGGGGGATTAGGGTTCACAAGTCTTTTAGAATTTTTATGATTTTTTTATTTTTTAGAATTTTTATGTTTTTTTAGAATTTTTTTTTTATTTTTTAGAGTTTTATGATTTTTTAGAATTTTTTTTTATTTTTTAGAATTTTTTTGATTTTTTGATTTTTTATAATTTTTTTTTTATTTTTAAGATTTTTTTTGTTTTTTTTTAGAATTTTTATGATTTTTTTATAACTACAGGGACTGTTTGTGTAATAAATAAAACTTAAAACTAGTAACTTATAACTACAGGGACTGTTTGTGTAATAAATAAAACTTAAAAACTAACTTCAGTTAAAAAAAATTAACAGAAGTTCATTGAGTACCAACATGTTAATAGGTAGGATTATTATATACCAATTTTGTAGGTTGGATTATTATTTACCAACTGGTTAAAGGTTGGTTTATTAAATACCAATTTTTCTTTTTTTTTTTAAATATATCCAAAATATCATCTAAAGATACTACACACGCCATAAGTTCATTACATTCTTACTCATTGTTCCTAACACATATAATTTGCTCCATAAGTTCATAAAACAACACTAAACACTTAAACAAAATAAACAATCATGTTCAACCATAGCCCATAACTTTCAATTATATTTTTAAACATTCAAGCCCATATTAAATGTTGATTACTTGTAACTAATCATTTAAACAAACAAAGCTATAAATAAAACAACAAAATTATTTAACTACAAGTCTAGAACAACAAAAAAATTAAAAAAAATATATAAAAAGATTAAACCCTTACACATCTATATTTTCTCCTAATCATCACATAAAACAAATAAATAAATAAATAAATAAACCATACTAGTTTTATATTGGAATTCTGACGTAATATGGGTCGGTCCAACCGGAATTTTGGTTTTTCCGATAAAAAAAGCCACCAGGTCGTGAGCAGTGGCGTCAAGTCGCTGGGAGTTTTTTTGGGGGCGAGATTTGGAAATGGAATGGGTGGATGAGTTTGGGTTATTTTATTTAGTTCAAATTTATTTAGGTTGGATTTACGCTTGTGTTACTAAAAAATGATTGCAGATTGGGCTTTGATTGCATAAAATAATTAAGTGAATAAGTGGTTAATAATTATTTTTTTCTAAGTGGAGCGGTCGAAAATTTTCAAGGGGTGCGGGTGAAAAATTCCAAGGGGTGCGGTCAGGATTTCCGGCAAAAAATTACACTAAAAAATATTTTTTCATGGGGTGCGCCCGCCCACCCTTGCCTTAGGGTGGGTACGCCCCTGCTCCGCATAAGGCCCGTGATTTCGAGGGGCATGCGATTTAAAAAATGTTATACGTATATGTTATTTTTTTTAAATAATAAACACATATCACTTCCAATATAAGCCCATTTACAAATCATTTTTTATGATTTAGAATTTAGCCCGCTTGGAATTAGGTTTATTGAGCCTAATAGTCTAATACTAATTTGATTTTTTTTTTTAAATAGTAACAAAACATAACATAACGGAAGGGCACATTTTTTTCAAGTTCGAACAAGGTTCGTGAATTCTCAGAGATGCCTCTGATAAGGATCCACAATGCTTTGTCACTTATTAGAAAGTTTTAAGATTACAACCTGAGGTAATTATTATCTATACCTTTTTTTAAACGGCAAAGAATCTCACGTGTAAATTCATCCTGCTCGGGGCTATGTTCACGGTCGACTCCTCGATCGCCATGAGGAAACCACCCCCCCCCCCCCCCCTGATGCGCGGGAACTGGACCTACACCTTTTATGGCCCTCAAGTTCTAAAAAAATGAAATGTGTATGTAAATAATTTGGGTATTGATATCGTTGACGGTGGTGTTTATAGTCTATAATTATGCATATAAGATATAAGAATTAAAGAATTGAATCGAGAAAAAGTTGAGAAAGAGGCCTAATTTTAATATCCGCTTAGAACCACAAAAATCGTTAGCCCGCTCTCTTCTATTCTAGAGTCTTTACATTCTACATAAGTCCATAAAATAAAGACACGATAAAGCCGTTCTAAAAATATCAAAGACACTTTAATTAAAGACTAATCTGAACTTTTTACCCTTTTGATCGAATTTTAAGTGGACCATAATTCATAACAATTCACTATCTTACATATCTATTTACGTATAATAAATTAAATTGTATAATAATTGTTTATATATGTTTCTACTAAATTATTGTCATGCTTTACACACCTTTGACAAAATAAAATAGTGTGTAAGTTATTTAATCAAACACTTAAGTTGAATTACGTAAATAATAATAATAATAATAATAATAATAATAATAATAATAATAATAATAAATATTAGAGAGTAGATATTTTTGTAATCAAATATATAACTTGAATTTTATTTCCAAGAATCCGTTAAATTTTAAACTTATGTTATGAAACTAGAATAACTAATTGCATGTTAGTGACATCTCCCATAATTTATAGTTGGTATTTTATATTATAAAAGGATAAATGGATTCTACACATGGTCGTTACCTCTATGAAAAATATAAAGATCTTAAATACAAATTAAAACCAATATAATTTTATTCATTCCAAAGGTTTGAAATATTCTAGTCAAACAGTGTGTTGTAAAGTTGGTATCCCATGCGCACATACTATCACACTTTTTGGGTGCATTAGTGGTGGTGTCCAAAAGGGACTAAAATCCCAAGGTTATAAACTTATAATATAATACAAATGATTGTCATTCTTAAAGCAGTTTATGAAGAATAACAGTAAAATACAAGTAAAAAAACAAAAACGTGGAAAATGAAACTAGCAACTTGTACTTGGACAGTGACACAGTGTAGCACTTTATGTGACCCAAATTGCATCATGGGATAGTGCTTCTTTGTGGTACCATAAAAAAAAACTCGGTTATCAAAATAGAAAAGGAGTTTGTCCTTTAGACTAGAAGGAGTGGTTTGGCCCATCCCCACGGGATGAGCCTCCACGTAGGCGCCACGTAGGCGGCTCGTGGGGGATGGGCCAAATTGATAATTGAAGGGGATGGAGGATGGGGCCCCACCTTATTATTTTATAATTTCCTAAGCTTTAATTTAATAAGTTAATAAAAACTTTATAAAAATTAAAAAATACAACATAAAACAACATAAATAATTTCATTTCATAACATAAAAAAAATTACATTTCCTAAAAAAAAAATTACATTTCCTAAAAAATAAAAAATTACATTTCCTAAAAATGAAAAAAAACCTACGACGTCCACTTTTTCTTCACCTCTTCCTTCATCCTTCGATACACCTCTCGTTCCTCCTCCGGAACCGAGTCGAGATCCAACCTCATTATCCTAAAATCCTCCGCTCGAGCATAGTCGGCCGACACGTTTTTCTTGTGACTATATTTTTCGGCCGCAAATTCTTGGAACGAACGGAATTGGGAAATTAAGTCGTCCATTTTCGAAGACGCCTTCGAGCCGCCACCTCCACCCGAGCCGCCCCCTCCACTCGAGCCGGCCCCTTTGCGCTTTGCGGCCGCCTCTTTTTTTGCTTTGTCCCTTCCGTCGGGACGTTCCGGTTCGTAATATTCTTGTTCTTCATATTCCGGATCGTCGTTTATGTCGATTTGACAACGAGCGGTGGAGCCTCCCGCGCTATAACTTCCGGACTCGGAAGTTTTAGTCCGTTTGGCGGTTGCGACCTCATTTGGAATCGGCGCCCATTTAGGGTCTTTCTTTAAAACGTTCCATGCTCGGAGGTGCGGGAAAGGCGGATTTTTTGCTTCCCATTTAGACATCGCAAGGTTAAGAACGTCCTCGTCGCTACTCCCACTAGGACGATAGATGTAAAGTGGGTTATAAATCCCGATAAAATCATTCACGCACTTGTTCATTTTCCGCCACTTGCCCGATACGGATTCGAGATCACGGTAGGGGCCTTCCCCCATAAGGGTATTAAACCTTTCCGTACATTTCGGTGACAGGTTCGGTTTCAACCGCCTTCCCCTTCCCCCTGTTTTTTTTGCGCTTGAGTTCTTTTGGTGGCGATTCGGGGACGACTTCATCATCATCGTCAAGGTGAACCGAGGGTTGTGGTTGGGAAGTTGGCGGTTGCGATTGGAATTGATCAAGTTGAAGCGAGCCGCGTTGCATGAATTGTTGGAATGCTTGGTATTGTTGCATTTGTTGAAGTTGGGACATTTGATTGAAGGCGTTAGGTGATTATTGGAAACCCGCGAACGTAAATGGTTGAGACCCCCACGAAGAATCCATAGTCGGAGTGTAAGCGGGACTAGAAAAAAAGTTTGGATTGTTCGGGTTGGGATTGTTCGGGTTGGGATCGTTTGGGTTGAATGGATTCATGATGGTAAAAAAAAATGAGAGTGTTTTTTAAAAAAAATGGATGATAGAAGGAGAAGATTAGGATAAATGGATGTGAAATGGTATAAAAATGGATGTGAAATTGATATATATTTAAAGTGGAAAAGAATTTTTTTTTTTTTTAATTTATTCTATCCGTTCAACGGATATATTTTTGAAAAGTGGGGCGGCAAGGACGGCTTGGGCTTGCTGGTTTCGCCGGGGTGGGATGGAGGGGGGCGGTGTGGGGGACCGGCGCCGGTCCTTGCCGGGCCTAGCCGGCCCCCATACCTTCCAGTCTTACAAACTATTCATATTTCATACAGCCAACCAAATTGGTTACTTAAAAAGTAACGTATACGTGTGTAAGATTTGAATGAGAAATACAAAAAGATGAGAATTATGATAACTACACAATTACGTAATGATTTGTTAAAAAGTAATGATTCATTTGTTATCTTTTAAATCATATGTGAGACTAGAAGGTATGGGGAGGCACATCCCCATGAGGATGGGCCGCCACGTAGGCGTTACATTACCGGCTCGTGGAGGATGGGCCTTCTTCACTTTTCAGGGGGGTGGAGGATGGGGCTACCCCACGTTAATATTTTATAATTTTCTAAGTTTTTTTATAAAATACAACATAAATAAATTCATTTCATAACATAAAAAAAGTTAAATTTCCTAAAAATAAAAATAAAAAAAAAAACATTTCCGAAAAATAAAAAATAAATTACATTTCCTAAAAAATAAAAATAAAAACCTACGACGTCCATTTTTTCTTCACCTCTTCCTTCATCTTCCGATACACTTCTCGTTCATCCTCCAGAACCGAGTCGAGATCCAACCTCATTATCCTAAAATCCTCCGCTCGAGCATAGTCGGCCGACACGTTTTTCTTGTGACTATATTTTTCGGCCGCAAAGTCTTTAAACGAACAGAATTCGGAAATCAACTCGTCCATTTTCGAAGACGCCTTCGAGCCGCCACCTCCACCCGAGCCGCCCCCTCCACTCGAGTCGGCCCCTTTGCGCTTTACGGCCGCCTCTTTTTTTGCTTTGTCCCTTCCGCCGGGACGTTCGATCTCGTGATATTCCGGTTCGTCATATTCCGGTTCGTCGTTTATGTCGATTTGACAACGCGCGGTGGAGCCTCCCGCACTATAACTTCCGGACTCGGAAGTTTTAGTCCGTTTGGCGGTTGCGACCTCATTTGGAACCGGCGCCCATTTAGGTTCTTTCTTTAAAATGTTCCATGCTCGGATGTGCGGGAAAGGCGGATTTTTTGCTTCCCATTTAGCGGTCGCAAGGTTAAGAACGTCCTCGTCGCTACTCCCACTAGGACGATTGATGTAGAGTGGGTTATAAATCCCGATAAAATCATTCACGCACTTGTTCATTTTCCGCCACTTGGCCGATATGGATTCGAGATCACGGTAGGGGCCATCCCCCATAAGGTTATTAAATCTATCCGTACATGCCTTCCAAAAACTAGAACCCGTTTGATTGTTCCCTAAAATTAAAAAAAATTGCATTAGTAAAACTAAAAAATAAATATTTTTAAATTTAAATTAAATTTTTTTAAACTTTGGTTCATACCGACAATCGGGCAAGTTGAAGCCTTAACATACGCAATTGCTAGCGCCTCCTCCTCTACTTTTGTCCACTGTCTCGGCTTTGCTCTCGAACCGCTTTTTTTTGCGGTGTCGGGTTCGGTTTCAACCGCCTTCCCCTTCCCCGTGTTTTTTTTGCGCTTGAGTTCTTTAGGTGGCGATTCGGGGACGACTTCATCATCATCGTCAAGCTCCACCGAGGGTTGCGGTTGGGAAGTTGGCGGTTGTGATTGGAATTGATCAAGTTGAACCGAGTTGCGTTGCATGAATTGTTGGAGTGCTTGGTATTGTTGCATTTGTTGAAGTTGGGACATTTGGGAGAAGGCGTTAGGTGATTGTTGGAAACCCGAAAACGTAAATTGTTGATTCCCCCACGAATGATCCATAGCCGGAGTGTAAGCGGGACTCGAAAAAAAGTTAGGATTGTTCGGGTTGGGATTGTTCGGGTTGGGATTGTTTGGGTTGGGATTGTTCGGGTTGGGGTTGTTCGGGTTGGGGTTGTTTGGGTTGAAGGGATTCATGAATGTATAAAAAATGGGATTGTTTTTTATAAAAAAGGATGAGAGAATTGGAGAAGAATGGAAGAAATGGGAGAAGAATGGTATAAAATGGATGAGAATGGTATATATTTAAATTGAAAAAGGTAATTTTTTTTATTAAACTATCCGTTACCAACGGATATAATTTTGAAATTTGGCCCGTCGAGTTCGTCTGTGGGCTGCCGGTCAAGCCGGGATGGGGCGAGGGGGGCGGTGTGGGAGACCGGCGCCAGGCCTCGCCGGGCCTAAGCCGGCCCCCATACCGCTTAGTCTGAAGGAACTAGACCTTTGTGTTTGGGGATCGCAATGTAACTTTTAGTTGTTAAAGTATATTAGCTACTTTTTAGGTTGATGCACAACGTGACAACAATCACTGTGACAAATATAACTTTGCTAACGGTAAGTTATATATTTTTACCGATAAATTGTTGTTGTGTGTATGAAAGTCTATTAAAAAAACATACATAACAAACAAACAAAATCTCACTCACATTATAAAAATGCATTAAAGGAAAGAAAAGAAATGAATGGAAATTTAGAAGAATGTCACGTGTAATCTGATCAAGTAGTTTTTATTTGAATCTACGTCGGCCAACATTGAGAGGGAGGTTTGGGTTAAAGTTCCATAGACGACGTGGAATAAAAGAAATTTGCCGCTAAAAAAACTTATTAATATGTGAATTAACATGTGACGGATATATCCGGAACAAATCAAATGAAAATTAAAAAGTAAATGTACGACTTTTCTTTTTGCTGTTTTGATTGAATATCTACCGACGAACATCGGAACATTCACATATGAATCATATATGCACTTGCCTGGATGTATTATTCTTTTTCTTCTGGATTTATAAATTATTTAGTACTATTTACAAAGGAATGTCAAATATTAATCCAAAAATATTACCACAGGGGTAACCCTCCAAATTGAGGATATGGTTCGGTTGAGGATAGATTGATGCTCACAGGGATCATGATCCGGTTTAGATTATATGATCCGGCGGAGATTTTGGCATTTTTAAGGATTACGCCGCATCCTAACAAACTAGGGACCACTTGTGGTGGTATGGCGCACGGTTCCCCTTTGAACCGATCCTATTGCACAGTTTTTATATAACTTGTAACTTTGTTATTGGTGGTCCCTAGTTTGTTAGGATGCGGCGTAATCCTTAAGAATGCCAAAATCTCCTTAGCCGGATCATATAATCTCTGGTATCCTCTTGAAGTACAATTACATTTATAGACATATTATTATCTATATGAATTTAAAGTGTCGATGAACAGTAACAAAAATATTAATTTTTTATTATTATAACTAGGTTATAACCCCGCGTATTACACGGGTTAAATAAATAAATTTTATATACTAAATAATAAAACAATATATCTTTAAAAACCTCATTTATTGCATGGGTTGAATAAATATAATTTTATATATTAAATAATAAAAACTTATATATATAAGAACCATATTGTACGGGTTGAAAAAATGTAATTTTATATACCAAATAAAAAAGTTATA
Source organism: Helianthus tuberosus (assembly GCA_030545235.1). Classification (NCBI taxonomy): domain Eukaryota; kingdom Viridiplantae; phylum Streptophyta; class Magnoliopsida; order Asterales; family Asteraceae; genus Helianthus; species Helianthus tuberosus. Next base: position 146,633,222 of record CM060419.1, on the reverse strand, counting down.
TCTTTAAAACCACCTGTATTACACGGGTTGAATAAATGTAATATTTTTTACCAAATAATAAAATAATACATCTTTAAAAAACTTCATTTATTACACGGGTTGAATAAATATAATTTTATATACCAAATACTAAAAAATTACATCTTTAAAAATATGCTTATTACACGGTTTGAATAAATGTAATTTTCTGTACTAAATAATAAAAATATATATCCTTAAAAACCCCGTGTATTGTACGAATTGAATAAATCTAATTTTATATATTAAATAATAAAAAGTTATATCTTAAAAAACCTCATGTATTACATGGGTCGAGTAAATGTAATTTTGTATAAGTAATAATTAATTCAAATAAATAATAGAGTTAATTACATAGTTAGTCCCTGTGGTTTGCACAAAATAACATACTTAGGTACTAATAGTTTAAAATCATCTTTTAGGGTATTAACTTTTCATTTTGTAACGTTTAGAGGTATTAACTTCTAGGGTGTTAATATAGTTAGTCCCTGTGGTTTGCACAAAAGAACATACTTAAGTACTAATAGAATGTGATTTTAAACTTACAAATAACGTTAATACCTCCAAATGTTACAAAATGAAAAGTTAGTACCCTATAATGTGATTTTAAACTATTAGTACCTAAGTATATTATTTTATGCAAACCACAGGGACTAATTATGTAATTAACTCTTAATTAAATGAGGAAAACAATAAAAACAGAAAAGTTAACAGAACATTCTAACCCAGTTTGCCATTTGAATGAAAATGACAAAAAAAATGAAACCTTAGAGACCTAGATACAAAATTTTAAAGAACTTATTCTCAAAGTTAAGGTGATTTTAAATTTTAAGAACTTGTATATATTTTTTAATCAGAAAATACCTCTATTTTAGTTTTCTTTTAAATAAATAGAAATGTTATTACAATGATTTCGTTAAAGTGGTAAGAATAATATTTTTTACAAATATCTTTCGACATAAAAAAATATGAGTAAACTGCCATTTTGGTCCCTGTGGTTTGGCCAGTTTTGCCACTTTAGTCCAAATCTCAAACTTATTACATCCAGGGCCCTGTGGTTTGCATTTTGTTGCCATTTTAGTCCAAAATCCAAAAAACCCTCTTTTTGACTGTTGAGAGCTGCCTATTTTGTCCTTTAGTGCAGGGGTATTTTGGTCATTTATGTTTTATTTAAAGCAATTCAACAACAACAACAACAAAACCCAGAAAATCAAGAACATCTTCTTCAACAACAACAAAACCCAGAAAATCAAGAACATCTTCAAAGTTCATCATCAAAACCCAGAAAATCAACATCTTCAAGAAAATCATCAAACATCATCATCAAAATCCAGAAAATCAAGAACATCTTCAAGAAAATCAACAAACCCAGATCTGTTCCAAAAAATAACTTGCATACCAAATGTTCCTAATGCATCAATAGTGATTCTAACAAGTTTAAAACAAGAGGTTTAAATCTAAGCAAGCATCAAACTGCATTGCAAATTTAATGCTATAAATCAATCGATGTCGGACATATCACTTTCAAAGAATGCAGAATGCAGAGCTCTCACACATCTTTCCGCTTCATCATCATTTACAATGAGTGATATATTCACCTTTGATGCTCCTTGTGATATCATCTGAACATTCACTCCGTTCTCGCGAAGAACATGGAACGCCTAAATTAACATAAAAAAACCCAGTTTCAAAAACCGCAACACAATTAAAGACTCAATACAAAGCATACCTTCTCTAATACAAGCGACGACCTCTGAACATTCCCGATCAGCGAAATAATCGATCTGTGTTGAAGAAGATTCACTTTAGCGATTTTTTCAAGCTCTTCTACAACATGATCAAGTTCCTGCACAAACAGTTGAACGTTTACATATAGAGATGGTATGCATTTATCAGTTGAACTCCATCAATCACCACCGCCCCATCGATCTCCTTTTCTGCATCTGTTCTTCCGATTGTTCATATTTCAGATCTGTTCCAATATCCGATCGGAAAACAGATCTGTTCCACCTCTTTACACCTCCCACCGCCAATTTCAGATCTGTTCCACCTCTTTACACCTCCCATCTCTCTCCTCTCTTCAGAGCACAACGACCCCCGTTCTTTCCCCCCTCTTTCTCTCTCTAAAACCTAAAACCCTAGCTTTTACACTCTCATTCTCTCTCTAAACTCGTTCTAGGGTTTGTGAAAGGTAGGCGGTGGCGGTGTGGCGGTGATACAGTGGTGGCGGCGGTGGTGGCGGTGGTGATGATACAGTGGTGGGGGTGATGGTGATGAAGATGAGATAATGGTGATGAAGATGGAGGCGACGGTGGTGTTGGCGACGGTGGGGGTGGTTGTTGGGGTGGAGACGATGTTGATGATGAAGATGAGATGATGGTGATGAAGATGGAGTAGACTGATGATGGTGATGAAGAAAGAGAGAACAGTGGAGAGAGAGAGAGAGATGTCTGTTTGAAGATGATGATATGTTGAAGATGATGATAATGAGGGTTTTATTATATAATAAAGAGATAATAAATCTAAAATGACCAAAATGCCCCTGAGAGTAAAGACAAAATAGCATGTCATTAATGGGAAATCTGGTCAAATTTGAAATTTGGACCAAAATGGCAACAAAATGCAAACCACAAGGCCCTGGATGTAATAAGTTTGAGATTTGGACTAAAGTGGCAAAACTGGCCAAACCACGGGGACCAAAATGGCAGTTTAAATATTCATATTTCGACCTAGACATCTTTATGTAATTCACCATTTAAATAAATCACCATGAGAAGGAGATTAAATTAAATAATAATTATTTATAAGATATTAAACTAAATAATATTTAATAGGAGGGTTATCTACAATTAATTAGAAGAGATTAAACTAAAATAATAATTATCTATAAGAGATGACCTAATATGATGACAAGTGTCCCCAAAGTGGTTTCTTTTATTATATGGTATAGATATAGATACTGGTAAATAAATCAAATAGATGGGAAGGGCCTTTGAATGGCAATTGGGGAAAGTGGGCCATCCCAGCCACACACAAACTATATGGGGGCTCTGCCCAGGTAATACGTAATGTGATTACTAATTAATTAGGTAGTACTAATATTAACACATAATGTGATTTTAGTTTCCAATTGTAACGAACCACAAAAAAGATTATATACATCCTCATTACCTAAGGTATTTAACTAACATACAGATAATAATAACGAAGGACGATGCGATACGATATCATCTTATGAATAATAGTAACAAATCAATTTTGAGGATTTTTTTTTTTTTTTATTAATACCTATTTATCATTTATTTGATTTTTAGTAATAAATAATAATTGATCATATTTAAGTATTTGTTTTTTTTTTACTTTTAATATTTATTATTATATTTTATTTTTAGTAATAACTTGCATTAGTTAACTATTTTAAAATTTTAAATCCGAAACATTTATTTTCATAACATTCTAAGTTATCTGGTCGCACGTTGTGACGGTACGTTACAACGAGCATTAGATCGGTATTGATTCAGTTAGTTACAATATTGATATATTACATGCATTCGGTAAAGAAATCAAGACGTAATTTATATTGACCGAAAACGATAAAATCGAACACTGGCACCAACACCGATGTTTGAACGGTATCGATCGGTTCAGATTGTCACAATACAGTTTCCGATATTCATTTATCGTTGCAAACAAAGTTGTATAAACGAATTTTTTTAAATCGGTAACTATAAAAATAAATACAAGTACCGTTTCTGATGTTCTGTACGATACGGTAGCAATACGATGTTAGTTTATTTATCGAAAGAAAACAATAAAAAAATAGTTTTACCGAAACCGATGTTTGTTCAGTTCGCTGTGGTAGCGACAATGTATCCGTTATAAAATAGAAAGCCATAAAAATGAATATATTCCGGTGCTGATTTTGTCTGGTACGGTAAGGTAGCGATACAATGTTTGTTTATCAATAGCAAAAACAATAATTTTAAGTACACATACTGACACATATGTTGTTCAGTCGGGTTCGGTTCGGTTGGATACGATAGCAACACCCGCTGCAAAGCACGAGGAATCTCGCTTATACAGTGTAAGTTTATCAAAAGCAAAAACAATAAAAACAAATACCGAAAACAATACATATGTTGTTCAGTCGGGTTTAGTTAGGTTTGGTACGATAGTGGCACAATATTCGTTTGCAATAAGATTTATATCAGAATGTTGTAAAAAATAAACGTAGAACGAAAAGAAACAAACTGAATCAATATCGACTAAACAACATCATATTCGTTTTTATTGTTTTTTATCGATGTAAGGTTTTCTCTCTCTATTACTATAGCAAATGTCGATACCATAACGATTCGAATAGATAACACTGAATTCCCGCCGCAAAGCGCGAACGGGAAACTCACTAGTTCTGATAAAATCATATCCTCACATCATTTAAAGCAAGACATTTATCATTCATGTAAGATTATTAACAACTATTTGATGCTATTAGCTACACATATTCTAAAATATAATGTCACAAACTTGTACAATACTTAAAACAGTGTAAATGAATTCACTATCATGATTGGTAGTCATAATAGTTGAAGATGTAAATTGGTTTAAGGATTAGAATACCAAACATCTACCATTTGCAGCCAGTATACCTCAAGCTTTGTCCCGCCATTCATCGCCGTCAACAACCAACACCACGTTTCCTATAGCCGCCATATGTCATTACCCTTCCCGTCTTTATTCGATCCACACCCCCATCTTTTACCACAATCTTGTGGTCAAAACTAACATTTATAAAACTAATGCATCCAGTAAAGTACATCGTTATTTCGAGAGAGAGAGAATAGAAGTCTGCAGCTGTTTTCAGCCGCCCATAATTTACTAATGATATCACTGGACACTTCCAAGCTTCACCCGAATGCATTTGTGAGCCTATCTGGGCCTCCAAGCCCGAACAACAAAAGTAAAACCACTTCCACAGTAGACTCTTGAGGTTGTATATTCGTGTGCCGCATTTTGGGCCATGTTTACAACCTGAGGACAAGTGTGATCACATGTGTCTCCTAAACCAAGCTGACCGTGTTCGCCCCATCCCCATGTCATTATTACTCCATTTTCTGCAATAATAATAGTAATGAAAAATAAAAATAACTATGTACACTTAGGAATGCTCTACTATATCATCTTTTTGTGACTTGACTCCAGATTTGCCTTGGATTTCGGGTAGCTTATAATGAGCTGAATGGGTCAATAAGTTGAAAGTCGCCTTAAGTGTATTTTTTAAGCAAATAAATTCATAATCTGTTTCGTTCATGGAACTTGGATGAGTATTGGAGTAATGTAGTTTTCATAATATGTTTACTGTGTTAATTGTTTATGATCTTTTAAATGAAGAAAGACATGTTTTCAGGCCGACCCGTTTCAACCGACACCAAAAGGTACTTGGTTTTTACTTAACCCGTCTGTTCCGTTATCCAACCCGCAAGACCCGCCCATTGTGCCAACCAAAATGCTTGCCTGCAGTGATGACTGAGTGCTCCGATCCTGATGCAACTCCCGCAACTTTTATCCTATCCAGTCCAGGGATTTCCTTTACTTGGCCTTCATCTAAATCCTCTGCAAATGAAAGTATAATCAACTTAGTTCAAGAAATCACTACATCATTAGCGGAGTCAAGATGATACATACGGTTGACCGAGATTTCCTTCTGAGGATTGCTAAGAACCCCATGATGGCTCCCCCCAAGCATAAGAACGTCTCCTTCGTCTGTACGCAAAAAAAAAAAAAATTTCGTTAAGCCATCATGCGACTACCTCCAATATGAAGACTTGAGTTGAGAAACTCCTCCCTTTTGAGCTATTTTGACTTTAACAAGTCAAACAAACTTTTAAAATCACAATTGTACCTGTTAAAAGTAACGCATGATTCCACCCTAAGGCAGCCTGCTTAAATGAGTAGCGTGAAATCACACGATTGGGACAACACACATCTGGAGTACCACCAAAACCTCTTCCCCAAGTGTATAAATGCGCGTCAGCTAATAAAAAACAAATAAAAACGTCAACTTTTAGTTTTGTGTTTGTGTGTAACAAAGAACTGGTTACTCACAAGATAATGCTGCACTATGATCTCCATTTGCACTGATACTACTAACATCGACTTCTTGCAGTCCGGAAACACTCTGTGGAAGACTTAAAGATTTGACTTTTTCTTTAGATATTCCAAGTTGACCACGCTTCCCGGATCCAAAACCATATACTTGGTCTCCATGTTCACCTGAACCAAAGCGGCCTTACTATTTTAAATTCAATATCGTAAATTCAACTTAATAACACAGAATATACAAAAAGAAATGAAATGAATAATCTCTTTATAGTAAAAACATATTTACAACTATTACGATCATTCAAGTATTCTATGTGACTTCACCTTTTAACAAGGCTAGTGAATGGCGCATCCCACACGCGATTTCGCAAACATGCCTCGATGCCAAATGTAATACTTTTACCGGAGAACTTTGTGACATGTAATCACCATGCCCAAGCTGACCAAACGATCCATCTCCACAAGTAAAAAGGTACCCACATTCTACAAGCAAATAAACAAAATTGAATTCAAACAAAGTATTATCTAGTATAACGAGAAATGGGACTGAATTCATGACAAGTGAGAACAAACCTGAAACAAAACCGGAGTGGTTCCATCCAGCTGATGCATGGGTTATATTGAAATTATTTAAAACTTCTACTGATTTTGGTTCTAAGCTGTTGACCAGATCTCCATGGCCAAGTTGACCAGATGTGCCTCTTCCCCAAGTCAACACCTTTTTGCCTGCAAATGAACCATGTGTGAGTGTGAGAGAAAGTGTGTGTGTGTGTGTCATAGTTGTTAATGGCGAATAGCGACCATAGTTGTTAAAAGCCATCGCCTCTTGCGCCTAGGCCCATTTTTCAGGCGACGCGAGGCAATTGCGCTTTAAGTCGAGGAAATTGCGCTTTAACTCTCCAGGTGATGGTTCATGCGCACATTCCGGCAGAATTCCTAGATTCCGGAGAGTTTCCGGCTAAATTCCGACAAGATTCTAGCCAAATTTCTACTTTTAATCAAGGAAAACTACTTTTCTACACTAATACACTAATATTTTGGTACTAATTAGATGATATAAAGTGTTACATAATAGACTTTGTTTATTTTATTTGAAGAATAGTATTCTTTTTCTAATACATAATGATAGCAATTGTGACCCGGAATTATTAGCCGTTGGTTTACTCGGGTCAGATATAATCAAAATATGGGTCAGGTTCGACAAACGGGTCGACAAGAAGTTGGGTCGGCCAGATCAAACCCGATGCCCATGCTGGTGTTTGAAAAACCAATACATGCAACAAAAAAAAAACCAAAGGGGTACTTTGGTAAATTGGTTGATATTATGCAACAATCCTTTTGTGAAAGAGTTGTTTAACATCAGCAATAACTCCCATGCAAGCCACGTTCCCATCTTCATCTAAAATAGCATATCACTTTGTTTCTTTAAGTTTAATTAGCATGCTTTACTTAGTTGTACACTTTGCATTATGACTAGTCTTTTAGTTCCCATTTCTCCTAAATATTAGGATATAGTTAGTGGTCAGTTGTTTCTTTCTTTTATGTATTGAGTTTCGACATTAATGAAAAATCAGTGTGTTTATGAATATTATTTTGGTTATATTATCTCATTGGATTATGAGTTAATTGATCCTTCCATTGCTAGTTCAAGTGTGGCAACTTGAATGGTGTTCTTTGGATCCTAAATTGATACTAGTGGTGAATCTGTATCTAGTATTAACTTAGGCTGCCCTATCGTTTGTTTGTGTGGTGTGTCTGTATCACAAACGGGCGTTAGATCTATCCTTTTCTAGCCGTTTCTCATTTGATTTCGAAACACTATCCGTTACCGTAACCGGGTGCCTATCATCTGGTATCAGAGCCGAACGATTCATCGTCGACTCTATTTTTCTGTTTCCCTTCTTACAGACCAACAAAAAAAAATATCCTTCAAAAAAAAAAAAAACCCTCTACTTTTAAGTCCTCACACTCTCTACAAATCAGTTTATATGGACGCAAGGCAAGGAAAGGAACACATTTTGCAGGCTAGAGTTGAGGCCATGGTACAACAAAATCATAAATGGAAACAACAGTTGCAGTTTATGCAAAATCAGATAAACAAACTGCGTCAAGAGATTCTTGGGAATGAACGGGCCAACTCCAGATCTGTGAAGCCAAGACAAAAGCTTCCAAAATATGTCTTCGATTATCATGCCAAGTTAAAGGCTGGAGCAGCACCAACACATGACAAACCTGCAGTAGAAACTCGGTTTAATGTTTTTACAGAGAATCACGACAAGTCTATCGGAATGGAAAACCGCCTCGAGCCTGAGACAGACTTACAAAATTTAGAACAATCGGCTGCACAAAAGTTCACATCCTTAACCGTGTCTGATTTTGAGCAGGTAGAGGTACAACCTAAGAAAAACTTGCAGGTGGAGTCATCGGTTTCTAAACTTCTCAGCAAGCGAGAAGTTCAAGAAGAAAACTATGATGATTATGTGGATGGACCAGAAGTTAAAGGGGATGATGAACCGAAACACCAGAGAAGTATTGAAGAAAAGGCTAAAGTTAACTTTGGTGTGGAGATTAGGTATGCAAAAAGAGAAAATGTGGCAGCTCACGAAGTTATCATAAATGAGGTTCTTATGGAATACCAACATGCAGAGAAAAATAAAAGCATTAAAGATATCATCAATGGGAAAGCTAAACTTAATCGGTCAGCATCAGACAAGTATGTACTACCACGACCTTCTAATACCCATGGCAATCGAACCGTGTTTGTTCCATATATGTGTAGGACATCTTTGCGTGAAGCTGGAGTCAACAAAATGACTATTCAAGTCGATACCGAAAACTCTTTGTCACCAGGTTTTAAGAAAAGGACCAATGACGGTGCCTACATATTTCATCTACACTATGCCTATGGAGTTAAAGCTACACTTGAAGTGGAGGACTTACAACCCAATTATGACCATAAAGATGAAATTCAAAGCTTGGGTTCGAATTTTCTTCATGACAAGAACGAAAATATAAACCACTTTGGTAGTAGCTCTGCACGTGGTTATGAGGGTTGGAACGATAAAATTAAGAATTGCAACAAGACTCTTCAGATGCCACCATTAGCCCAACCCAAAGATGAAAATGGTATTTTAAGTTTGAGGACAAACTTTTTCGAAGACGGGGAGAATGATAGCAATTGTGACCCGGAATTATTAGCCGTTGGTTTACTCGGGTCAGATATAATCAAAATATGGGTCAGGTTCGACAAACGGGTCGACAAGAAGTTGGGTCGGCCAGATCAAACCCGATGCCCATGCTGGTGTTTGAAAAACCAATACATGCAACAAAAAAAAAAACCAAAGGGGTACTTTGGTAAATTGGTTGATATTATGCAACAATCCTTTTGTGAAAGAGTTGTTTAACATCAGCAATAACTCCCATGCAAGCCACGTTCCCATCTTCATCTAAAATAGCATATCACTTTGTTTCTTTAAGTTTAATTAGCATGCTTTACTTAGTTGTACACTTTGCATTATGACTAGTCTTTTAGTTCCCATTTCTCCTAAATATTAGGATATAGTTAGTGGTCAGTTGTTTCTTTCTTTTATGTATTGAGTTTCGACATTAATGAAAAATCAGTGTGTTTATGAATATTATTTTGGTTATATTATCTCATTGGATTATGAGTTAATTGATCCTTCCATTGCTAGTTCAAGTGTGGCAACTTGAATGGTGTTCTTTGGATCCTAAATTGATACTAGTGGTGAATCTGTATCTAGTATTAACTTAGGCTGCCCTATCGTTTGTTTGTGTGGTGTGTCTGTATCACAAACGGGCGTTAGATCTATCCTTTTCTAGCCGTTTCTCATTTGATTTCGAAACACTATCCGTTACCGTAACCGGGTGCCTATCACATAATATATTTTAAATTTTTTTTCATTATGCGCTTTATTTTTCTCAGGCCCTTGCTTTTTTTGCGCTTTGCGCCTAGGCCCCAGGCGAGGCCGATGCGCCTTGAGTGCGCCTAGTGCCTTTAATAACTATGATAGCGACAAATATCAAAATACCCTATGTTACATAACGAATAGCGATAAATAACGATACACTAGATAAAAATTTATATGTATATTATATCAAAATACCCTAGAATGTACGCTATTTTACATGTATGTTTAACAAAAACCTAAAATCCAACTATTTTATAGCTATGTTTAATCACTATTTATATTTAAAAAAATATAAAAACTGAAATCCCGCTATTTATGGCTACATACCCTGTAACGACCTTCGACCTATACGCTACGCTATTCGCTATAGCGACCACTATTGACAACTATGGTGTGTATGCAATACCATGAGTGAGAGCAATGACATGAGCTCCACCACAAGAAAGAAGCGATAACGAAGGGAGAACCAGGAGAAGTTGCGGAACGTGTTCATCTTGCAGCTTGCCGGTTCCTAACTGTCCATCTGTACCTGCTCCCCAACTCCATAATTCTTGTTTTTCTTCTTCATCTTCCACTCTTTCATTTGCTTCCATTCTAAAATCTAAACTAGACCTCGAATTCGCCAAATCTCCGTAAAAAGTTTCTGTTGCAAATAAATATTGTTTGACAATCAGATTATCGTGTGCTTCTCCGGTGCAATTCTACGCAGATTTCGCAAAAAGTTTGATTAATATCAGGTTCTTGGAGCTATGAGGTAGTGGCAATAAACCCTAACTAATCAACTATAGGATACAAATAGGATAATTATAAATAAAACATTATCAAATTATATCATCTAATTATGATAGAGAGATTATAATTAAACCTAAGTAATGTTATAATAGTCACATAAATCGCTCAATAGGCCACGATCTACGATCTGGATCGAGCGTACCGATTCGCCGTACGAACGCGTTCCGGGAACGCTCCAAATCGCGAATTCGACAGTGAAATTAGCATCCCGAACAATTAATTGAGTCATACCTGCTGATATAAGAATCACGAATTCCTAATTTGCAAAACACGTTTCTTGAGTATTCTGACTTCCGACTTCCCTCATTCCCATTCCCATTCTCAATTCGCAATTCTGATTTTTTATTGAAATGTTGAACCATTGTATTTGGAAAGAAAACCAAAAGGTGGAATGAGGAAGACGATGATGAAAGTGACGGCAGTTGTTTTTTTTAGGGTTTGGAATCCATTCTATTATTTCCTTTATGTTACAGTTTAATCCTTAATGTTACAGTTTTGGTCAAATTTGACCCTAATATTTTCTAATTTGTTTATTTTCTTCTTTTTTGAGTTTATTTATTGTACATATAGCTTGGTTAGTTGTACATTGAATGTATTAAAGAGTTTTCGTGCTTCTTTATGTTGTAATCGTACCACATTATATGGTACATCGTACCGAAGCGATCCGAAATGAGTCTACCCCTCCTCGTACCGAATTTTAGGGACCTAGCGAATTGCGATCCCGTTTTACGTTCCCGTACCGGAGCGTACCGCGAACCATGTGACTATGGTTATAATCCATATTGAGCATGAAACATGTATCAAATCAATTAAACAATAGAAAAGAAATTATAACCAGCAGCAATAATATTCTTGGAATTTTATTTATGAAAAACAAAATAACGTAAATTGTGACAGGTGCTAAAGTTGGAATTAAACCCTAAAAGCTGCAATTGAAATAGGAACGACAGTATGAGATGATTAAAAGATGGAGAATATGATACCTTGAAGCGTGATTTCAAAATCGGAAGTTTGTTTTGCCAGACTCTTCTGCGTCAATGCAAGTGTTTACTGCTGCAGAGAGAGTGTAGAGGAACAGGACACATGATGGATGAACAATAGTCTCAATTTTGACTTTTTCTAGTCTCCTTTTGACTATCTTTGTTTCGAAATGTTTATTTTACGTCCAGCTTGCGGTATGCGCATGTAATGTATATATGTGTGGGTCATCGGGGGCAAAAGTGAAAGTGCACTAATTTTAACGTTATTTTACTAATTTCGTGAAAATAACGCTAAAAGCGGGGGACGATTAATCATGTATCATGTGGTGGCGTTGATAGCTGAAAGACAAAAGGACACATGCACTAATCGGTCTTTGTCTAGATTGCTGAGTGTTATGTGCCTTATGTACAAGGTTGATGCAAAACCACTATCGAGCTGGGGGTCTCAGTAGAAGCAGTCTTTCTATTCCTACGGGGAAGAGGTAAGTCTGTCTACATCTAACCCTCCTCAGACTCTACTTCAGCTTTGCTATTGATGGGATTTACTGAGTATGTTGATGATGTTTTGAAATGTTTATTTGCAAGCAGTAAACTACCAAAATGGTCCGTGAGGTTTGGTCACTTTTGCCACTTTAGTCCAAAACTCAAACTTTTTGAATTTGGATCCCTATGTTTTCAATTTTGTCGTCATTTAAGTCAAAATATGGTTTAATGACTTAACCATTCAATGATTCAAAATGAAACCAGTTATCCCCATGATGCCTTTTTGTAATCCTGTATAGTGATAATAGTTATTTTATTTATACTTATCAAAAATGTGTTTTTTTCCTTTCTCTAAGTATTAATCATAATGCATTACACTATAGAGAACTTACAAAACCTCACTAATAGAGCATGTTTAAATATTTACAAGGGTTAGACATAAAAACAGAATATGGGTAGACGGGATGCAGTCGCGTTGGTGAAATCAGGTAGCACTCACCGGTCGGGTACACAGCCGCCGGTGTTTCGGTAGGGTAATTCGGTAGTGGTCACCAATGAGAGAGAAAGTTGCGTTTGAGTGCCATGTCTTCAGGTACCAAACCTTGCGATTTTAGTTTTTTAGCATCTCATTATTCTTAATTTCTTCTGTGTAAATTTCTCACATCAAAACACACAAGTGTATCAAAGTATCAAACCTTACCAACTTTTGTTTAAAAAAAGAAAAAAGAAAAAAAAAAAAAAAAACCCTTAAACCCAACCAAACCGATCAGTTAAAACATTTCCAATAACCACAACTTTTACATAAAACCAAACCAAACAAAACATATCCCTAACTAAAATCAAAGAACTAATCAAGGTCCACATGCATTATACAATAATTGATGTGCATGAATCATCTTAGCATCAAATAATCATTATTCAAATTACAAAATATCATCATAAGCAACCATTTCCCTACCTCTAGATGCCACATTCAAATCTTTTCTTCCACTAGTCTTGACAGTTTCATTACCATCATTCTTTTCATCTCTAGAGTTCACAATTGCTGACCCAATCTTACTCCCTCTTCCATGTCTGCTCAAGGGCAACTCCGGTCTCAACAGCTTCGATGACGACGAAGAAGCTTTTTTAACCCCTTCCCTCCATTGTGGCACCGAATCACTCGCCCACATCACTTGTACCTACAACATTACCAAATTCTTACATCACTTGCCCCGGGAGTCTGCATGCATGGGCGTAGCATAGTGGGGGCGACTGATCCCCCAAACTTTTCGCTCGGTAGTAGAGAGTATGTAGTTTTCGTATAGAAATTTTTAGATATACACGTTTTTGACCCCCCACCCCCCCCCCCCCCCCCCAGTTCTATAGAAATTTTTTGGTAGATACGTTTTCGACCCCCGGTCGGAAATCTCAAACTTCGACACTACTGCATGTGTTGGTTTGGGTCGGTTTTGAACTCAAACCAAACCAAAGCCGAAATTTTGGTATTTTCGGTTTTCCATATGGATTCAGTTGAGTTACGGGTCATTTTTGGTTTTTAAATTGAGCTTGAAAAAAATGGATTCGAAATAATGAATTTGTACCTACAATTTTAGTTAATCACATATTAATATATTTGGAAATCAAACTTTTAGCCCAAACTAATGAATTTGACCATAATTCCAATAACAAACATTCAAACAAATTCAATGTGGTTTGGGTTTGGTTTTGGAGTTCAAACCATTCCAAAGCCGTTTGGTTAGGTTATGGGTCAGTTTTCGGTTTTTACATTGAGCTTTTAAAAAAAACGTCCAAAATCATGAATTTGGGCCTAAAAATGTTTGTTAATCGCCTATTAATATATTTGAACACCAAACATTTAGGCCAAAATAATGAAATTGGTTTTGGAGTGAGGGATAATCAAAACTAGGGGTGTCAATCCTTTCAGATTGGCAAGTTGAAATGTGTAAACCAAACACATCTGTTTTAAAACTGTTGTGTTAGTCCACCTAAAACCTTTTTTTTCATGTTATGTTTGGGTCGGGTTTCGAGGCATGTCACTCAATCCCAAGCACTCTCGGGGCACCCACTGGACAAACGGAGTACTCCGAGAGTAACTCCGAGAGTAACCCGAGTCCACCACCAATTCCGGGGAAAACCCGGTAACCCACCCGCCCACGGTGAAATTACCGGTAAAACCCGTTTGGCTCAAGGATCCAACCCAGGTTTCCCTGAGTCTCCTATCATTGCCCACCACCAGTGCCTCATTCTGCACCATGTGGTAGTCGAACCTGCATCTCTCAAAAGAAATACAAGCCCTCCACCACTTGATCTAGAGATCATTGGCACTCTATTCACTTTTTACTTCCCAAAAATCTAGTGTAACAAATGCTATCAATAAATGAGATGGAGAATTACTCTAGTGGAATCGAGAGTGATGCCAAATGAAGGATCAACAGACGCAGAGATAGCGGATTCAGCTGACTCTCGTGACCGGAAAGTGACGTAAGCAACGCCGTCAGAGTCCATGCGCGTGCGGGAAATCGGGCCGTAGATCTCGAATCTGGACTTGAGATCGAGTACCGAGCAGGCGGAAGAGAGGCCGGTGATTACGACGGCGGTGTTGGTGGGACCGGGGGAGGGTGATGGTTGGTCCGGGAAGTAGTCGTCGTGGATTGGTGGGTCGGTGGGGTGAGGGCGGCGGCGCTTGGGGTAGTTGTACGGCGCGTGGCGGGAGAAATAGGGTTTCTCTCTCTTTCGACTCATATCTTGTGGTTTGTGCGTGTTGGAGTTTTGGGTCAACCAACTTATGTTGTTCAAGTACACTAGGAAACACTTTTATCGTATTGTTTCACATGAGATTAAAGATAATATGACTATGTTTTTTTTTTTTCCTTTAAATTAGTCATTATCTTTTAGTTTACTCACAGTGTTTTATTTTTTTTTTCCCTTTAAAATAGTCATCATCTTTTAGATTTCATGCATATGAGGAGGTATCACAATGTGTTTATAAGATACTAGGATAAGTACCCGTGTGTTACACGGGTGACTTAAAGTAAATTATATCATTTAATAGTGTTGACATAAACTTTGAAACGTAAACGTTTCATTATTTATGTAAATATTAAATTACAATGAACTAAAGAAAACGTAATACGAAAAAGTCACAAGTCGTCAAATGGCTATGCACTTTAATATACCAATTAGAAAAAATCTTGACCTTTATATAAGCCATATCATTGTCATCAAATTGATCTGCTCGACTAAGATACATACCTTGACTCCCCCGCTTGCTAGTGCCATCAGGTATAGTGATGTGAATACATTAAAATACACAAAAAAAAAAGTAAGAAGATTTAAAAGCTACATTACAAACATGACGAACATATATCCTGAAAATACTTATTCACATATATTTTATATGAAGCAAACTTGGCGAGCGAAGATAAAACAAAGCAACGGCAATGAACCGCTCTAAACGCTAAGAAACCCGCTTCCTCTTATTTATATTATTTATAAGTCTTTACAGAGTTGTTTTGCAGCCCCTTTCTCCACCAAAAATCATCCCGCGCCAGCTGCTAAAATAGCAGCAAAACAGTCCCGGAGTACTCTCTAGATGGCTATTTCAACCCATTTTATAGCTAAGTGAATTAAAAACATATCGAAACGATGAAACTTTTATATGATTTAAAGTTTTACTACTCTCTTCATCATTTAATAAAGAAAGATAACTTTTAAACTGCCACAACATGCTATCTCCAAGTTTAAATCTTCATCATGGAGCATGTTGTCTTCAAAGGGAATCGGTTTAAACCAGGCAGAGGTGGCAAGGAAGCATAGAATTTTCAACTTTGTTCGACAATAAGGGAGTAAAGCAAACTGCCGTAATATAAGGCAAGAAGTCAAGAACAAATAGATACTAAAAAGTAGAACTCTTTTGTAGAACTCCATCCCATTCCTAGAACTCCAACTCCTTGCCATTCAGTATCCTCTCGGCTACCTATTATTGGAACGCATGATATATGAATATTTGCACATAAGAAAGAGAATTAGTACACATCGGTCAACACCAAGAGTTCGCAAAATGTGAAACAGGTTTCGAGATAAAAAAGGTCGGATTGGGTTAACCTGCTGCCCAATTTTTCTGTCCATTAAAGTCCTTTTATATATGGTTAACGCCTTAAAATATGATTGAAAATTTCTATAATAAAAATCTAATTTTGTAATAAAATGATTAAGAAAGTTGTAAGCATTAAAATAGACTATGAGTGACTTTCGATTCATCAAACACATTCTACTTGTTCCCTGTGTAGTTTCTTTTTTTTATGGTTTGACTCGTTTCATCCTCAAAAAGCCAAAGAGTTGCGCACCAATAGACACAACAACATCTGCAATTGAATCTTGTAATCCATATGTTAACACCTTTACCCTACCCTACCCCACCCACCCATCTCAACTTATTTATTTTATACAAAACACCAGTTATAGTTTCCCTTTTAACCCATAACCAAACCAAAACCGACTCATGGTGTCGCAACCCTCGGCCCCTATCTCATGGGAATGAGCGGCCGCGAGCTCAGATTTAGTGGTATAAGTGGTTTATCATTTTGGCAGCGGAATTTACATCAGGACCGTAGTTAGGAAATATTTTATCAGAGTAAAATACCACATTTTTATAATAATAAACACATGGGAGATTCCCAAGTTTCTGTTACAAACATGTTTATAGGGAAAAACCCTATTTTATTGAATTAAAACCTCTCCTTTGTTTAGGTAACTTTTATAGCCACATTTTCCAAGCCTTCAGTGCTCTCCGGCTGCCTTCTATTTGGCTTTCACATTTTGTTACCTGAAACGCGTTTTAAAAACTTTTGTCAGTGGGAAATACTAGTGAGTGAATCCCAATTTAATCAAAACAGGCTTTATCATTTCACAGTATTGAGAGCGATTACAATGTTTATATCTACACAATTACTCATTCGGTACTGTCAATCCTGACTGGTGGGTCATATTACTCATTGGCTATCTCATTGTTCAATGGTAACGTGTTCCACATTTTGTATACAAAACCCCAACATACCGGCAGTAATTGAAGAATTACAAAGACTCAATCACTGCTAATTATATTTTAAAACAATTAAGGTTTTGTAAAAACAGTTTGCAAAAAGGTTTACAAAAAGGAGATTACTCACATTGCTAATTTAGGTTTTTTCTTTGTGATTTCCTGGTTATAATCTATTAATTAAACAATGCACACGCGTTAGTATAATAACCCAATTTACATTAGTTATACCCTCCCCGAGACAGAACTCCAACGACTACGTCGGGCAGAACATCGACAGTCGTTACAAAGCACTAGATCAATCGGGCAGCGTATTTAATACGTAACCGGGGGTTAAAATACTTACAAAGAGGCAGAGCTTCGCTAATTTAGTGGGGTATAATGCCCGGTATAATTCTAATATTCAGAGAATTGAGAGAGATCGAGAAAGATTTGAACGGTTTGGACTGAAGGCCGATCGAGGCTATTTATAGGGTCTGATCCTGACTTCCTCGCACCCCGCGAAGAATGAAGACAATGTCTTCGCGCCCCGCGAGAGACCTAGGGTAGGCCCTAGCTTGGTCGACTCAGCCTACTAGCCCCAACACGTTGTTCACACATGGCGGCACCGGGTGCGCCCTGGTCTTGAGCTGTCGCGCCCCGCGAAGTACACAACCATTATGGTTGCGGCCCGCGAGCGACCTTAGATTTTTGTTTTTATTTAATTTTTATGAAATTAAAGGCATTTAGGGAAAATTTACGTATACGGGGTATATTTTAGGACGTATGGGGACGTTCTAAATATTTTAGGAGTGTCGGAAATATTTTAGGAGGGTTGTTATATCCTCCCCACCTTGTTTTAGAACTCGTCCTCGAGGTCTACTGGAACAGGTGTGGGTATTTCCTCTGCATCTCTTATTCAAGCTCTCAAGTGTATTCTGGTCCTCTCTTGAAATCCCACTTTACTTTGACCAGAACTAATCTCTTATGTTTGAGATTCTTGACTTTCCTGTCTTCAATCTGTAGTGGCTTCTCTACGAACTTAAGCTTCTCATTTACCTCTATGTCCTTAAGAGGTACCACTAATGATTCATCAGCTAAGCACTTTTTGAGATTACATACATGAAATACATCATGTATTCCTGCCATTTCCTCTGGCAGTTGTAGCTGATAAGCTACAGGTCCTATTCTTCTAATAATCTCAAAAGGTCCAACGTACCTAGGGCTTAGCTTTCCTCTTTTGATGAATCTGACTACTCCTTTCCAAGGAGAAACTTTTAATAAAACCTTATCTTTTACTTGAAATTCCAATGGCTTTCGCCTATTGTCAGCATAGCTCTTTTGTCGATCGTGTGCTGCTTTTAGTCGGTCCTTGACTTGAATAATTTTGTCTGTTGTTTCTTGCACTATCTCTGGTCTAGACAATTGCTTTTCTCCAATTTCTGCCCAACAGACTGGAGTTCGGGCCTTTCGTCCATAAAGTGCTTCGAAAGGTGCAGCATTAATACTGGTATGATAGCTGTTATTGTAAGAAAATTCTATTAATGGTAAGTGGTCGTCCCAATTTCCTCCGAAATCAATTACACAGGCCCTAAGCATATCTTCCATTGTCTGTATTGTCCTTTCGATTTGTCCATCCGTTTGAGGATGATAAGTTGTGCTTAGATTTAGCTTAGTTCCCATTGCTTTTTGGAAACTTGTCCAAAAATGAGAAGTAAAACAGCTATCTCTATCAGACACAATAGATAAAAGAATACCATGTAATGAAACTATTTCATTAACATATAACTTAGCTAACTGTTCCATACCGAATGTTTCCTTCATCGGTAAGAAATGAGCAGACTTGGTTAACCTATCTACAATCACCCAGATTGTATCATTACCTTTTTGTGTCTTGGGTAATTTGGTAACAAAGTCCATTGTTATCAATTCCCACTTCCATAAAGGCATTTCCAATGGCTACAATAAACCTGAAGGTTTTTGATGTTCAGCTTTGACTTGTGAACAGGTTAGACACTTGGCAACATAAGCTGCTATATCCTTTTTCATTCCTATCCACCAGAAATTATTTCTTAAGTCTTGATACATCTTATCACTTCCAGGATGTATCGTATACTTAGACTTATGAGCTTCTTCTAATATTTGGTGGCGTAGGTTTCCTAGTTTGGGTATCCAAATCCTTTTCTTATGGAATCTCCAAATTCCATATGTTCCTTGTTCTAATTCCTTAATCATTCCTTTCAATTTTTCAGTGTCGTCCTTGATTACTGATTCTTGTACGGCTCTAATTTGTTCATTTAAATCTATATGTAGATTTAATTTAAGAGAACATACTTTTCTTGGCTTTTCATGATACTTTCGGCTTAAAGCATCAGCTACTACATTAGCTTTTCCTGCATGATACTGGATATTGCAATCATAATCACTAAGAAATTCTATCCAGCGTCTTTGTCTCATATTCAGTTCTTTTTGCCCAAAAATGTACCTTAAACTCTTATGTTCAGTGAAGACAACAAATTTATTTCCATATAAATAGTGTCTCAAAATCTTAAGGGAAAAAAATATGGCTCCTAACTCTAAATCATGAGTTGAGTAATTCTCTTCATGATTCTTAAGTTGTCTAGAAGCATATTGTAACAACCCTCGGTAAAATCAACACTCTCATAATATTTCCGACATCTCTGTATATTTTAAAAAACCCTTATATGTCTTTAAATACACCCGTATGTGAAAACCAAGCCCGAAATATGTTATAACATATAAAATAAATTAAAAACAATAAATATTAAGTTGAGGCGGGCCGCGTAGACCCACCCCAACATTTACGCGGGCGGTATCAAGGTGGATACCTGATTTCGTTTGATTCCTTTAGTTCAAGCGGGCCGCGTAAGCTTTAGCTTACCTTTACGCGGGCCGCGTAAGATCAATAAACGCGGAGACACCCTGAGCTGACACGTGTCGACATCGTGGCGGGTCTAGATCATGACCGGGACAAGCTACGCGTTGACCTAGCTTTGACGCGGGCCGCGTAAGCTTTGCCTGTGTTTTACGCGGGGCGTGTGGAGATCAGAATCAGGCCCTATATAAGAAGGCCTCGGGATTTCACTTTCCTTCGCTCATTTGTTTCTTTCTAAACGAATTTCTGAAGTTATAGGCTTTATAAAGCTAGTATAATACCCCTAATTAGCGAGGTTCTGCTCCGTTGTAAGTATTATAACCCCGGTTTCATAGTAGATACGCTGCCCGATTGATTTAGGGTTCCGTAACAACTGTCGTGGTTCTGCCCGACGTAGTTGTTGGAATACCGTCTCGGGGAGGGTATCATTAATATTTTCAAAGGGTTATGATACTAACCAATGTACCTTTGTATAAATTATAGATTATATCCAGGAAACCCTTACGTGAAGTCTAAGATAGCATTGTGAGTTTATCCTCTTTTTGTAAACCTTTTTATCAACTGTTTTACAAAACCTTAATTGTTTTACAATATGATTAAGCAGTGATTGAGTCTTTGTAGTTCTTCAATTACTGCCGGTATGTTGGGGTTTTGTATACAAAATTTACTACACTGTGAGTAGTAAGTCGGGATGACAATACGTTACCATTGGACAATGAGTTAGCCAATGGGTAATATGACCCACAAGTCAGGATTGACAGTACTAATGGAGTAATTGTGTAGAAATAAACAATGTGATCGCTCTCAATACTGTTCACTGTGACTTTTTATTTAAACTTGATTAAACTGGGATTCACTCACCAGTATTTCCCACTGACAAATGTTTTTAAAACGCGTTTCAGGTAACACAATGTGACAGCCAATTAGTAAAAAGCCAGCTGGAGAGCACTGAAGGCTTGGGAAAAATGTGGCTATAAAAGTTACCTAAAAGACGATGTTTTAAATTCAATAAAATAGGGTTTATCCCTATACATGTATTGTAATAAGAAACTTGGGTTTTACCCATGTGTTTATTAATATAAAATATGGTGGTTTTACTCTGATAAACATTTCCTAACTATGGTCCTGATGTAAATTCCGCTGCCAAATTAAAAACAAACTGATACCACCGTCACTGAGTTCGCGTCCGCCCGTTCCCGGGGGTCAGGGATCGGGGGTTGCGACAGGAGGTGGTATCAGAGCCTAGCCACTGGTCTGAGCCAAAGAAGTGTTCTGCTGACACTTAAAATTTAAATTTTGTGTTAGGAAATAAATTACGGAAATATGTGCATAATTGCATTTATTTGTTATGTGTTATTTGACTATTTGTTAGTTTACAGTATGAGTGATCAAGGACCCTCAGACATGAGTCGTCAGTTGTCTGATTCACCTAGGAGTGAAGGTACCTCATCACTGCCTGCCCTTTCTGGGTATTCTGCTGATCAGGAAGAAGGAATGTTTGCTTTTAAAGCTCAGTCAAAAGAGCCATTCCCTCCTAAGAAACGAGGATGGTTCAGTAAGGAAGCCTTTGCTCGTAGGAAAATAATGCGAAAGTTGCAATAGCAAAGAGCCTTAGCAGCTATTAAGCGAGAGACAGATGCCCATACACAGGAAATGCTTAATAGAAGCCTAGAAAATTTCCATATCTTAGCTACAACTGCTGCTGACCCAAGTCTGGAGCAAATAATAGCACCCCAACCACAATTGCAATTCCCTGACCAACCCATGGAGATAGAAAACCCTGAAAAAAAAGTGGAGATGCATGACTTCAACCCAGAAGAAATCCCTAGGGTACCAGCACCTAACCCCCTAGACCCAAATTACGACCCCTGGTGGGACGATAATAGGGACTTTGTGCAACGTTACCCAATCCATGAAGACACACCTATTGTAGGATCGTTTTCAGACCCGAACGAGTCGATCAGAATAGTTTATCTCAATACGAGTGTCGGAAACAAACGTATAGAGTTCAATTCAGCTAGAATATCACTTTAAACTGTCCGTATATTGATTTTAGATCAAATACAAGCCTGTGGACACTTCGGCAGCACTTCGTTACACTGACCGGAACCGTTACAAATGAAATGACACATGAGGTATTTATAGGATTGCTAATTTCGTTTGAATGTGTCATGTACCATTTCAAACGAAATTAACTTAGTTAATTTCGTTTGAAAGTGGTAATGTCACTTTCAAGCGAAATCATCCATATACACTCTATCTCGATTTCCGTGCCTTAATCTATCTATCACAATAAGACTCGATACAAGACAAAGTCGACAGACGCATGCACCAAGAGACTCCCCCTCGAATGTTGACGAGTCTTCAGTGTCGAGTCTTCGGTTGTCAAACCTTCAGTCGTTATCAGTCTGCTCATTCTCTTCATATATTCTCCATTGTAAGCATCCACAATCAATCTCTCTCTTTCTCGTAATCTTCAGGATCTGAATCTGGCTCTACAATCTTCAGACTTCCTCTTGATGTCTTCAGACTCCCCCTTTCGCTAAACCGGGATCGTAGTCTGGAATCTACTTTTCACAGGTTCTCAGATCGTAACCTGGCACTCATCTAACTCAGGTATCAGAACCTGGCTAACCTGCATACATCTCTACCCAAAAATAAGTTTCACAAATTTAATATTTTGCAAATTTAGAAACCACTTGCAGGTATCATTTGTTGGTATTATTAAAAAATGATTTAATCTTTGATAACCACTTGAAAACACAACCTCATCATACATTCTTTCCCAACCCTGTTCATTAAGTTTAGCACTTGGAATTTTGAAAATCAGCTCTCCAACATCAGTTGTCGAAAATCTTTTTGTATTTTTCAAAATTTATACTAAAACACACTAAAATCTTTTTGGATTTTTGAATATAACAGAAATGAAATGAAATGTAATAAAGAAATATTTACAAACAATATTTTTGTGAGTTTGTGTAAGAGGGTCATATCAGTTTATGAGACAAATCATCAACACCGTTAAGCTTTAAACATTTTCAGTTCTAAACGATTCACATAGATTGACGATATTGTTGTCCACTTAAACTCCATCTAAAAACTTTCGAAATGCTTACTGATACGTTAAGGTATATTAATTTTGCACTAAGTTCTTCTGGACCCCACGATCTCAGCATATCCCCTCATCATGCAATACACTGACTCAAGTAATGCCTTTAAACTTTTATCAACTGTGATTTGTGCGAAAACAAAGCAGAATGTTTAAACATTAACAATCAGGTCGATACTTCCGTATATGCAGAGAAAGTCCAATGTTTAAACAAAATAAGAAAATAGAAATAAGTTGAAGTTGTTTAGGCTTTAACCACCAGGTCGATACTTCCGTATATGCAGAGGAGGTCCAAAGCTTAAACGAAACACCAAAGAAAATAAAGCAGAACGTTTAGGCAATAACATCCAGGTCGATACTCACGTATACGCAGAGAATGTCCAATTCTTAAACAAAATAAAGAAATAAAACAAGTTTAAATCTTTGCAAAATAAAATGCACAATCACAGCGACTTTTTAGCAAAGTTGTGAAAGTTCACAAACTTAACCAGTTTTATGTCTTTCGACAATCAGCGATTACTGAGTAGGCACACAGTCAAGAAGGACAAAACTAAGTACTATGCTTTTGACCATGTTTCCCACTAGAACTAGGCCTATTGCTTTATGTTTGTATCGTTATCGCAAATCTACTAGTCTAGCTGAGCCTACCGTCACATCTTTAGTGAGACCGTTTATCACATTTTATCTTTCCATTTCTTTAGCATGCTGTGACAGTCCACTGATGTACTATCATTTCCTATTTTTCACAACAAAACTCATTTTTGCATTTTTCAATGTTTTTGGCTTTTTCAAATTTTCAAACACATTTAAAGGAAATTTGAAAACAAACTGTACAAATAACGTGACAACTGATATCGAATCACTTCAAATCGCCATCCACTTGGCATAAACAATCAGAACTCCCCCTTTCAACAAACTATTTTCCCATTGATTTCAAAACACTTAAGTTTGTTTTAATCAAATGGTTTTTCCGGAAAATTAGTTTTGTTAATTGATTTTATCAATTGTAGATTAGGGGTTTGATTCATCACATTGTCTTCCAACCAAATATCACTTGTAGGAAAATTCAAGTACAACTTAATGTCCTTGATTTACCACTTGTAGGTAAAAACCTTTTTCAACCAATTTTTCAACCACATGGCTTACCAACCAATACCACTTGTAAGTTACCATATGTAGGTTGAATTCTCAAGATGCCAATTCCTACTCCTCGCTTACCAACCTGGGAGTTCCGGCAAGTCATACTTGTTACCAATTTTCAATTTTTCAAACAAACAATATAAGAAATATGCCGATTCATGCTCCGCGATTACCAACTTGGGAGCTCCGACAAGTCAGGTTTTTATTCTTTGAAAAATATTGACACCCAGGCCTGACCGTCCTTGGGTGTAACCACTTCTTTTTCATTCTCACTTTCAACAGACTTGTGAACATTCCTTTTGGAAGCATAGAATTCTTTCACTCCTTTGGCCTTACCATTGACCATTTTTCCAAAAATATGTTTCACATTTCTATTGAAAGTTTTTTCAACCACAAATTTATTCTTCTCTGAATAAAATTGATTTGAAATTTCAACTTTACCGATTTTAGATTTCAAATTCTCAGTCCGCAATGGTGGAAAATTCTCATCATCCAATGGCGGAACTGTTTTCTCCTTTTTCATAACAACCTGTGGCTCCTCTGATTTTGTGGAATCAGATTCATTACCAGAATTATCACTTGAATTCTTAACAACCCATTTTTGGTTATTAAGTTTCTCTTTTCTCTTGAAAACATTTTTCGAACATTCACCAACTTCATAAATTCTCAAAAACTTTGAATCTGTTTGTTGGTGGTTCGGTTTTCTCAATAACCTTTTCTTTCAGTTTACCAGAGACTCCCTGTTTTGTTTGAATTATCTTTGGACAATTTCTGGCAATGTGACCAGCTATTTTACATTGGAAACAGGTTCTAGTCTCTATCTTCTTTTAAGCAACTCTTTTCTTCATTTCTTCTTGCTTTTTGGCAAGGAATTCTCTGTTCGTCTCCTTCCAGAATGAACTCTTTTGTTCTTTCTCAGCACTTGTTCCTGAAACAAAAACAGTTTTTGGTTTATAAGTTTTCTCATTTTTATAATTTTTCGGTGGTATAAAACCCAGACCATTCTTTTTGAAATTACCATTATAGTTTGGTTTCTTTTGAAAACCTGAACCACAACTGTAACCCTTTTTCCTGTTTAAACGTTGTTGATATCTTGAGGTGTAAGGACTTGGTTTTTCAGAAAGATTTACATCTTTTATTTCAGAAATATTAATTTCTGTTAGTTTGAAAACCTTTTTAATCATTTCTGGTTTAACACCTCTTATTGGAAAAGTCTCATCAGAATATAATTTGTCAGAATCTTTCAAAGTATATGCTACTTTGATCGGTTCGTCATCCAAATTAGATTTTGATAACAAGAATTCTATATTATACACCCGTTTTCCCTGTTTGGCTTTTTGACTTGACGTGTCGGACTTTGACTTAGACTCTGATTTTGACTCCGACATTGACTCCTCTGTTTCATCCTTATCCAACACCTGATTGACCACCTTTTTTTATTAATTCGGACTCATGATCAGTATCGGACGACGCAAAAGTGACATCTATACTTTCTGGAAAGTTATCCGATGACTCAGACTCCCACTGTAAATTTGTTGCCTTTTCGACTCTTTCAGAATTCGGATTTCGAGGAGAATATCCATTGTCACACCCCCAAAATCCACCTGCGGAGTACTACCGCTTGGGGGCGTGACTGACCAGGATCCAGCCACCAATCATATTGAACAAGCATATAAGTAGTTATAAAAATCCAACCAATACAATTGGTGTTCAAACAAAACATAGTTAAGTTGCAAGCGGAAGCATAAGTCTTAAAGTCAAAACATAAGTTTAATAGTTTCAAAGTTTAACATGGCACACAGCCGTCCATGTCCCACAACGATCCTCCTCCATGCAAGCTCCAGCTAAGAACCTAAGGACCTGCAAAGCATGTAGTAACGAGTCAACAACAAGTTGAGTGAGTTCACGGTTGGGTGTTCGTTTTAAGTTGTTTCGAAAACAGTTTCCTTTAGCTGGCATCCTGCCGTGGGGGTTACCCCATAGTTAAAAACGTGACTTGTTTATTCCCGGTTACTCTGGCAATCCTGCCGTGGGGGCTACCCCGTGTTAGTTATCTGGCATTTCGGCCGTGGGGGCTACCCCATGTATACACTAGACTCGTTACCATATCGACTGCTGACTGTAGTCATGTTTATGTGCCCTGAAACTGTCAATGTCTATCATCATTGACGTGCCCCAGATCCATTAGTTCACGCCCGTCCTCTGCGGCACGGTGT
Source organism: Helianthus tuberosus (assembly GCA_030545235.1). Taxonomy (NCBI): domain Eukaryota; kingdom Viridiplantae; phylum Streptophyta; class Magnoliopsida; order Asterales; family Asteraceae; genus Helianthus; species Helianthus tuberosus. The sequence continues at coordinate 146,606,537 of CM060419.1, read as the reverse complement.
GAGGTTTGTCAGACCTAAATAGCGCTATCTAACTAATGACCCGCTCGCCATTGGCCCGGCGATTAAGTCGATATAAAAATGAGGGACTTCGTGATAGAGTTTTGGTCTAGTACGAGTTATCTGTCCGTGAGGACGAGGAATTACATTCCTGAACCTTTGCTGTCCTACCCAAGGAGGACGAGGAACCCATGTTCCTTAACCCCAATTCCCGACCCCTGGGAATCCCATGCTTTGTAGAGGGTGTGAACTCACCTTGGTTTGCTCGGTAGAAACACAGAAAAGTCAAACAAGCAATGTTGTGGCTACTCACGTCCTATCATAGTTGTATCATACCAATCAGGTTCGTATTCAAACAGTGCACGTATGTTTCTAGCATAATGCATTCAAGTATCGTTCATGGCATACACGTTTGTTCATGGCAGTTCAACAATTTCCACATTCAACAGTAACATATAAGGTCTGTGCATCAGGCCCAAGAGTCCGGCCCAATCGATTAAGCCCGTAATGGGGTGCAAGCCCAAACAGCGTGTATCTGCGTATAGTCTCGAGTCGCAACTAGGCGTTTGCGACTCGCAACCTGAGTCGCAATCATGGTTTCGGTTCGTGTTGTTTTGGTTTCGAGTCGCAACCGGACTCGTAACTGAGGTTTCGAGTCATAAGGTTTGTGTGCTGATTAAGTGTGGTTTCGAGTCGCAACCAGGTGTTTGCGACTCGCAACCGATGTCGCAACCGGGAGATTTCGACTCATCATGCAGTGGTTTCGAGTCGCAACAGGAGGTCTCGAGTGGACATAAGCTGATTCTGCACAGTTGTACTATCCAATGGAAAACCGATTTCATGTAACAGTTTGTACCATCCACTTAAACATGTTTTCTTGTCTAGCAACTTACTAAAATGGATCAAACATAGCAGATTTCAAATATTCAAGCATGTTCATATCACATTCAAGTTGTTCTTCATATGTTCATCATGTTCATCATAATATCCAATAGTTCATCCTAAACAAACATGCTCATTTAACCGATTTATGCTAGCATAATCCACCTAGTTTAATGCACCATCGATCCTCATCATTCACACATTCAACCGAGAACATAATAGCACCATATTCAAACATATCTCTACTTATTCATGTGTCAAACTAGCATGATTCTTAACAAACCAAACCTATTCTTGCTAACCATGACTTTATCTAGAAATCAAGCATATACATCATAGATGAACAACAACAATCTTAACATCGGTTATTCAAGGAGGATATATATATTTATCATGTATGAATCTTAACAAGCAACATGTTATCAAATCATCATCATCAACCGAAAATCACACATCATTATCAACTCAAAATACAATACATAGCATGAATCACTAACCGGTTAGGTTCCCAAGGTGTGAGGGTATGAGGAAATCGATGAATGAGTTCTCAAAGAAGATCCTAGGCTTGAACCGAAGACCCTTGTTGCCGGTTTTGAATCCGAGAATGAGGAAGGAGGTTTGTGTTTCTAGGGTTCTAGTGAGAGGAAAAGTAGGAGTGTGTGTGTAGATTGCCCAAAGAATGGCAATGTTGGCTAATAACAAGCTTATATACTTGTTCTAAGTTGATGCACCCTAATGGGCTTTCGGGTGGATTAAATGAGGTGCGGCCCAGCCGGCCCAACTGGCCCAACTGTTTCCTGTTCACTCGAGACCAAGTGGTCTCGAGTCGAGTCTATTGTGGTCTCGGTTCACTTATAATCATATTTAACGTACGTACATACAACACAACACATAATCACATAATTTTACTCATATCATTCATTAAACCAACAAGTTAACTAATCACATAACGTTCAAGCATGTTACATCGAGCTACGATGAAAGGTTCTAAATTTCGAGTTGTCACATCATCCCCAAGTTGAAAGAAATTTCGTCCCGAAATTTGATAGGCACTCACTGAGGAAGCTAGTTAAGTTGTATGGTTTTCCTGGTTTTCCTGGGGTGTCACATCCACCCCCCGTTGATCTGGAATTTCGTCCCGAAATTCCGTAGCTTCAGCCTCAGTAGTGGGTGTACTGTTTGCGAACAGTTGGGGATACTTTTGTTTCATCTGATCTTCGCGCTCCCAGGTGAACTCTGGGCCGCGACGTGAGTTCCAACGAACTCGAACGAGAGGTATTCTAGTGCTCTTGAGGACCTTAACATCCCGGTCCGTGATCTCGACTGGTTCCTCGACGAATCGTAACTGCTCGTCGATAGTGAGTTCCTTCAAAGGAACTACGTGGGTCTCATCTGACGGACACTTCTTCAGATTCGACACGTGAAAAACGTTGTGAACTGCACCGAGTTCCGCTGGTAAGTTTAGTCTGTAGGCCACCCTGCCTATTTTCTCAATGACTTCGAAAGGTCCAACGTATCGTGGGTTAAGTTTACCGCGTTTACCAAAACGAACCACACCCTTCCAGGGTGAAACTTTGAGTAGTACCCGCTCCCCAACCTGGAGCTCAAGCGGTTTCCTGCCCATGTCAGCGTAAACTTTCTGACGTTCGCGAGCCGCCGTCATGCGTTTTCGTATTTGAGCGATCTGCTCGGTTGTATCTACCACATATTCTGGACCAGTGATCTGACTATCTCCCACCTCTGCCCAGCAAAGAGGTGACCGGCATTTACGTCCGTACAATGCCTCAAATGGAGCAGCTTTAATGCTGGTGTGGTAGCTGTTATTGTACGAGAATTCCACAAGTGGCAGATGCTTTTCCCAGCGGTTGCCAAAGTCGATTACACATGCACGAAGCATGTCTTCTAAGGTTTGAATAGTGCGCTCGGACTGCCCGTCCGTCTGAGGGTGATACGCTGTGCTCATATCTAATCGCGAGCCAAAGGATTTGTGCATTGCTTGCCACAGCTCTGAAGTAAAACGCGCGTCTCGATCTGAGATAATAGAGGTGGGCACCCCGTGCCTCGAAACAACTTCCTTGAGGTAAATTTCTGCAAGAGTGGAGAACTTATCCGTCTCCTTGATAGCCAAGAAGTGTGCAGACTTTGTGAGTCGATCCACGATCACCCAAATAGTATCGTTCCCGCGCTGGGATCTAGGTAGGCCAGTAACAAAATCCATGGAAATTTGCTCCCATTTCCATTGAGGTATCTCTGGTTGTTGGAGCAGGCCTGAGGGTTTCTGGTATTCGGACTTGACTCTCGCACAAGTCAAACACTTGCTGACGTAAGTTGCTATGTGGGCCTTCATGCTAGGCCACCAGTACGTAGTTTTGATGTCGTGGTACATTTTATCCGATCCAGGATGTACCGAGTAGCGAGACTTGTATGCTTCGTCCATCACAAGCTCTCGTAGGTTGCCATAGAGTGGGACCCAAACGCGTCCCGTTACGTAGTAAGCACCGTCTTCCTTCTGTTCTAATCGTTGCCTTGATCCGCGTAGGGCTTCAGCCCTGACGTTTTCTGGTTTCAGTGCTTCTATCTGAGCAGCTCGTATCTGGGAGGGAAGACTAGAATGGATCGTGAGTTGTAAAGCTCGTACGCGCTTAGGTGCAGTATCCTTTCGACTAAGGGCGTCAGCCACAACATTGGCCTTGCCCGGGTGATACCTGATTGAGCACTCGTAGTCATTCAGCAGCTCGACCCATCGTCGTTGTCGCATATTCAGTTCCTTCTGCTTGAAGATATGCTCGAGGCTCCTGTGGTCAGTGTAGATGGCGCACTTGGTACCATACAGGTAATGCCGCCATAACTTAAGTGCAAAAACAACAGCTCCCAGCTCTAAGTCGTGCGTAGTGTAGTTCTTTTCGTGAACCTTGAGTTGGCGTGAAGCGTAGGCTATAACTTTATCTCGTTGCATCAACACGCAACCAAGACCCTGAATTGATGCGTCGCAATAAACCACAAAGTCGTCTGTGCCTTCCGGCAAGGAAAGGATAGGTGCGCTACAAAGTCTATCCTTTAGGTGCTGAAATGCCAACTCCTGTGCGTTTCCCCAGTGATAAACAACGCCCTTCTGCGTTAGTGAGGTGAGAGGCTGTGCAATCTTAGAAAAATCCTTTATGAATCTCCGGTAGTATCCCGCCAAACCCAAGAATTGGCGAATTTCCTTTGGTGTACGAGGTGCAGGCCAGTTCTTAATCGAGTCTACCTTGGATGGATCAACGTGAATCCCATCCTTGTTCACCACGTGGCCTAGGAAATGGACTTCTCGAAGCCAGAAGTCGCATTTCGAGAATTTTGCATAAAGCTGTTCTGTTCGAAGGAGTTCCAGAATAAGTCGCAGATGCTGCTCGTGTTCCTCCCGACTCTTGGAATAGATCAGGATGTCGTCGATGAAGACTATAACGAACTTGTCCAGGTAAGGCTTGCACACTCGGTTCATCAAGTCCATGAAAACCGCAGGTGCGTTTGTCATCCCAAAAGGCATGACCAAAAACTCATAGTGCCCGTATCGAGTTCTGAAAGCTGTTTTGGAGACGTCCTCTTCCCGGACTCTCAGCTGGTGATAACCCGATCTCAAATCAATCTTCGAGTAGTAGCTCGACCCTTGCAACTGGTCGAACAAGTCGTCGATGCGCGGTAGAGGATAACGATTCTTCACCGTCACCTTGTTGAGTTCTCGGTAGTCGATGCACATTCTGAAAGTACCGTCTTTCTTCTTTACAAATAGCACTGGAGCTCCCCAGGGCGATGAGCTAGGACGAATAAAACCCTTATCCAAGAGTTCTTGTAGTTGCGTGGAGAGTTCCTCCAACTCTGATGGGGCTAAACGATAAGGTGCACGAGCTATAGGCGCAGCTCCAGGAGCTAATTCAATCTGAAACTCGACTTGGCGATGAGGCGGAAGACCAGGTAATTCCTCAGGAAATACCTCTGGATAATCGCGTACAACTGGAAAATCTTCTATCTTCTTCTCTTTTTCTGAGGTGTCAGTAACGAGAGCCAAAATGGCAGTGTGGCCCTTTCGCAAGCACTTTTGGGCCTTAAGGAGAGAAATGACGTTCTCAACAGCACTCCTTTTGTCGCCATGAATCATGAGAGGTTCACCATTGGGACCTGGAATACGGACAACCTTCTCGTTGCAAAGAATCTCTGCTCGGTGTTGGGATAACCAATCCATCCCAATGACAACGTCGAAACTACCCAAGACGATAGGAATGAGGTCGATAGAGAAGGTCTGGTCAGCGAGAATAAGTTTACAACCCTTGACTACGTGTGTGGCTTCTAAACTCTTACCATTTGCTAGCTCTACGGTGTGCTTGTTGTTCAAAGGGGTTGGAATACGCTTAAGCATTCGACTAACTTCTAGTGACACGTAGCTAGTATCGGCACCCGAATCAAATAAAACTGAAACATAAAAGTCGTCGAGAAGGAACTTACCCGCCACAACATTGGGGTCATTCCTTGCTTCACCTTGGCCAATCACAAACATCCGCCCCCTGGCGCCATTGTTGTTGTTGTTCCCATTGTTACCATTCCCCTGATTGTTGTTATTGTTGTTGTTGTTGTTCTGGTTCCTGTTCAGTTGGGGACAATCTCTCTTGAAGTGGCCCTCAGCTCCACACTGAAAGCACCCTTTGTTGTCACCTTGCTGCTGCTGCTGGCGCTGGTTCTGTTGAGCTTGCTGACGATTCTGATTGGCGGGGTATAAGCTCCTGCAATCCTTTGCAGCGTGACCAGGCTTGTTGCACCGATGACAGTTGCCCCTGGTGCATGGCCCGCTGTGGTGCAGGCTGCAGCGATTGCATTTGGGGTGATTTCCTTTGTACCCACCATGACTTTGACCACCAGACGATTGCTGATTAGGGCTCTTGTAGTCATCAATCTTCCTCTGCTGTGACTGGGACTGAACAGAAGTCGAACCCTTACTTGAAGTTCCATCCCATTTCCGTTTGTTGTCACTAGAGGTACCAGAAGTAGTTGCAGCGCCTATGCGTTTTGGTAACTTGTTCTGCTCCACCGCTTGATCCGTGAGACGGTGAGCCAACTGAACGGTTTGCTGGTAGGTGGCGAGGTTCGCTGAAGTCACATGACTTTGGATTTCTGGCACTAAGCCCTGAAGAAATAGTTCGATGCGTTTGATGGGAGGGTCCACCATAGTAGGGCACAAAATTGCCAGTTCGTTCGACCTTTTCACATAAGCTTCAATTTCCGACCCCGTCATCTTGAGGTTGAAGAACTCCACTTCCAGTTTGTGAATCTCATCACGACTGCAGTATTCCTCCTTGATCATTTCCTTAAAAGTTTCCCATGGGGTGGCGTTGGCAGCAACCAACCCTAGCATCTGAACCTGAGCGTTCCACCATGTGAGGGCTAAACCCTCGAGAGTACCAGTAGCATACTTCACCCTGCGCGCCTCAGGGCATTCGCACATTTCGAACACAGATTCTAGCTTCTCAAACCAGTGTAGGAGACCTACTGCTCCTTCAGTGCCGCTAAAAGTAGTCGGTCGGCAGTCCATGAAAGTCTTAAAAGTGCACACGGGTGGCTGAACATGTTGACCTATCGTAGGTGAAAGAAAAGACAGAGTTTAACACAAAGGTTGGTTCACGAGAGTAGGAACCTAAAGATCCTAGAATGAGTTCGGACTGCAGGATATACCTCCTGCGTGTGCAGCTGCAAGTGCTGCGGCAACTCGTTCGTTGATCAGAGCCGTCAACTGGGCTTGTGTCAGGTTAACGCGTCCAGACATGATCTTCATACCAAGAAGAACGGGAGTGAGAGGGGTTCGCGAAAGTACGACGATAAAATTGAGCAAGCACGCACGTGTTCAAGCAACAGTAGTTATACTAACCAAGCATACCATAAGCAATGTACTATGTAACTAACAAGTAGGCAATATATACACAGATCATATCACCTAGAATGTTGAGCCTTGCATGTGGAGTGAAGCATCGTTGTGGACCGTTGAGCACTGTACAGGTTATAGTCTGGTTTTAACAAAAACGTTTTTCCCTTTATTAAAACCAAGTTCTCTATAACCAATGGCTCTGATACCAATCTGTCACACCCCCAAAATCCACCTGCGGAGTACTACCGCTTGGGGGCGTGACTGACCAGGATCCAGCCACCAATCATATTGAACAAGCATATAAGTAGTTATAAAAATCCAACCAATACAATTGGTGTTCAAACAAAACATAGTTAAGTTGCAAGCGGAAGCATAAGTCTTAAAGTCAAAACATAAGTTTAATAGTTTCAAAGTTTAACATGGCACACAGCCGTCCATGTCCCACAACGATCCTCCTCCATGCAAGCTCCAGCTAAGAACCTAAGGACCTGCAAAGCATGTAGTAACGAGTCAACAACAAGTTGAGTGAGTTCACGGTTGGGTGTTCGTTTTAAGTTGTTTCGAAAACAGTTTCCTTTAGCTGGCATCCTGCCGTGGGGGTTACCCCATAGTTAAAAACGTGACTTGTTTATTCCCGGTTACTCTGGCAATCCTGCCGTGGGGGCTACCCCGTGTTAGTTATCTGGCATTTCGGCCGTGGGGGCTACCCCATGTATACACTAGACTCGTTACCATATCGACTGCTGACTGTAGTCATGTTTATGTGCCCTGAAACTGTCAATGTCTATCATCATTGACGTGCCCCAGATCCATTAGTTCACGCCCGTCCTCTGCGGCACGGTGTGAGGTTTGTCAGACCTAAATAGCGCTATCTAACTAATGACCCGCTCGCCATTGGCCCGGCGATTAAGTCGATATAAAAATGAGGGACTTCGTGATAGAGTTTTGGTCTAGTACGAGTTATCTGTCCGTGAGGACGAGGAATTACATTCCTGAACCTTTGCTGTCCTACCCAAGGAGGACGAGGAACCCATGTTCCTTAACCCCAATTCCCGACCCCTGGGAATCCCATGCTTTGTAGAGGGTGTGAACTCACCTTGGTTTGCTCGGTAGAAACACAGAAAAGTCAAACAAGCAATGTTGTGGCTACTCACGTCCTATCATAGTTGTATCATACCAATCAGGTTCGTATTCAAACAGTGCACGTATGTTTCTAGCATAATGCATTCAAGTATCGTTCATGGCATACACGTTTGTTCATGGCAGTTCAACAATTTCCACATTCAACAGTAACATATAAGGTCTGTGCATCAGGCCCAAGAGTCCGGCCCAATCGATTAAGCCCGTAATGGGGTGCAAGCCCAAACAGCGTGTATCTGCGTATAGTCTCGAGTCGCAACTAGGCGTTTGCGACTCGCAACCTGAGTCGCAATCATGGTTTCGGTTCGTGTTGTTTTGGTTTCGAGTCGCAACCGGACTCGTAACTGAGGTTTCGAGTCATAAGGTTTGTGTGCTGATTAAGTGTGGTTTCGAGTCGCAACCAGGTGTTTGCGACTCGCAACCGATGTCGCAACCGGGAGATTTCGACTCATCATGCAGTGGTTTCGAGTCGCAACAGGAGGTCTCGAGTGGACATAAGCTGATTCTGCACAGTTGTACTATCCAATGGAAAACCGATTTCATGTAACAGTTTGTACCATCCACTTAAACATGTTTTCTTGTCTAGCAACTTACTAAAATGGATCAAACATAGCAGATTTCAAATATTCAAGCATGTTCATATCACATTCAAGTTGTTCTTCATATGTTCATCATGTTCATCATAATATCCAATAGTTCATCCTAAACAAACATGCTCATTTAACCGATTTATGCTAGCATAATCCACCTAGTTTAATGCACCATCGATCCTCATCATTCACACATTCAACCGAGAACATAATAGCACCATATTCAAACATATCTCTACTTATTCATGTGTCAAACTAGCATGATTCTTAACAAACCAAACCTATTCTTGCTAACCATGACTTTATCTAGAAATCAAGCATATACATCATAGATGAACAACAACAATCTTAACATCGGTTATTCAAGGAGGATATATATATTTATCATGTATGAATCTTAACAAGCAACATGTTATCAAATCATCATCATTAACCGAAAATCACACATCATTATCAACTCAAAATACAATACATAGCATGAATCACTAACCGGTTAGGTTCCCAAGGTGTGAGGGTATGAGGAAATCGATGAATGAGTTCTCAAAGAAGATCCTAGGCTTGAACCGAAGACCCTTGTTGCCGGTTTTGAATCCGAGAATGAGGAAGGAGGTTTGTGTTTCTAGGGTTCTAGTGAGAGGAAAAGTAGGAGTGTGTGTGTAGATTGCCCAAAGAATGGCAATGTTGGCTAATAACAAGCTTATATACTTGTTCTAAGTTGATGCACCCTAATGGGCTTTCGGGTGGATTAAATGAGGTGCGGCCCAGCCGGCCCAACTGGCCCAACTGTTTCCTGTTCACTCGAGACCAAGTGGTCTCGAGTCGAGTCTATTGTGGTCTCGGTTCACTTATAATCATATTTAACGTACGTACATACAACACAACACATAATCACATAATTTTACTCATATCATTCATTAAACCAACAAGTTAACTAATCACATAACGTTCAAGCATGTTACATCGAGCTACGATGAAAGGTTCTAAATTTCGAGTTGTCACATCCATTTTCGACCGGAGGTAGACATTTGTTATAGATAACACTTGGTTTCTTACCAGAAATCTTCACTTCATCATCTTCTTTTGTTTCTAACTTCTTTTCTTCCGAAGTCTTCTCTTCATTAAAAATCTTCAATCCTTCCACTATGGGGTAAATCCTGTCAACAATAAAAGTAGAACACGAGTAACTTTTCAACAATTCATTTACTCTATTTGTTTCAATTTTCTGAGTTTCCAATTTCTTCTCAAGTTCAGCACATTTTTCTGTGTAGTAAATGACATTGTCAAGCTGCCTCATGTATGCCCCTTTCAGTGTATTCATTGCTACATCCTGTTCACTGTTTGACTCACGGTACTTATTCATCTCTCTGTTCAAAACATCATAGGATTCTTTCAGCCTTTTGATGTTGTGTAGCAGTTCATTGTTTTGCTTTATCAGAGATTCACAATTCATACACTTCTCTGGAACTTTGACTGCATCAGCATCTGTTTTGATTTCAAATTCTGGAACTTCTTTTATTATTCTCACTTTAACTTCTTCAGCTCTTTTTTTTTTCTCAGCTTCAGCTTGTCTCTTTTCTTCTTCTTCTTCTGCATATCTCTTCCATTTCTCTTCTTCAGCCTCCTTAATTTTTCTGTATTTTTCTGCCCAATATTCATCAGAAGCATTAACAACACGACATTTATGATTTGTAGATTTGTTCGGATCATAATCATCCCAGTTGAAATTTTCCCAGCTAAAGCCTTCAGGTAACTTTTCATCATCTTGATTGATTAAACATGCTTTGTTGTCGGCTGAAATATATTTGTCCCAGTTGAAATTTTCTTGATTTCCCAAACATGCTCTCTTTGAATCTTCAATTTCTTTTCTTCCATGAGCTGTTTGTGCCTCTTGTTGTTGATGTGGCTGTTGAGCAACTTGATGATATATTGCTTTTCGATAGTAGTCATTATTTCCAAAGGGATTTTGAGCATCACTTGCTTCACGATTGGTACACTCTCTCTTGAAATGCCCTTTTTCCCTGCAACGAAAACAATTAACTTTAGACTTATCAAATCCTAAAGTTGAAACATGTGCATCGCAAAATCATCTCTGCCTGTAATTTGTTTAAACTTTTCAGCTCGTCTCAACACACTAGCCATACACCATTTTATATCCATCAATTCCATCTCCTCAGCATCAATTTGATCATAATCCTCTTTTGTTAGCATTGGATTCCCGATCCTCCCTGCAACTAAACCTCCATAGGATTCAAGCACAGTTACCAACAAAGACATGTGGCTTTTAGCAACTTCCTCGGTATAATTCTGATCATTTTCAAGGTTCAAAGCAATGTTGCATTGAAGAACTTTGCCACTTTTTGTTATAGAAAAATGTGGATCAAATGTTGGAAATGAAGTGAATCCAGTTTTGCTGCTTGATCCCTGAGATGAACTTTCTGAAGAATCTTTTACATTGAAAGCAGTTCCAACTTTTGGAGAAAGATTTGTCTTTTCACTAACACCACCTTTGAAATACAATCCGATGTCTTGTTCTCCATCATAATTCTTCATTCTAGCGATCTTTCTTTGCTCCATCTCTTGAGCTTCAAGATGTTTGATGAACCCACCCAGTGTTAGCTCACTGTACTCTTTTCTATTATTCCTCAACATCATCAGAAACGTTCCCTAAACATCATGTGGCAACGCATCAGCCAGCTTCTCAATCAACTCATCTTTATGTTTGTTGATGCCCAATCTTGTCATGTTTTTCACCAAGTTACAATATCTTTCAATAATTTGCTTGGTGTTTTCTGTTCTTAAACCACGGAATAAATCAAATTCTTTCTTCATTAGTGACATTTTGTTCCTGAGAAAATCATCATTACCAAAAGACTTTGCTTCTAATTCTTTCCAAATCGAATATGCACTTCTGTTATGTTGAAGAAGAACCAAGATGTCCTCTTTAATCGCTTGTTGTAACAAACTAATCATCAATTTCTCATCTTTGTATTTCTTTTTCTCTGCATCACTTAATTCTCTAATCGGTATTTTTACTTGATTGTTCCCAACTGGTCTTTCATATTGAACCTCAGTATGTTCCCAAGCATCCAAATGATATGCTTCAACCTAGTTACCAAAACATTCGGACCAACCATTAAAATCATCAATATCCATAAGCTTTGGTGGTTTCTGCATAGTTCCCGTTTCAATTTCAAGCATCGTATTTTGAGCTACAGTCATCGGACTAGCAAATGCATTATAAAACTCGTTCTCCATGTTTCAGTTTTCAAAAGTTCACAAACAGACTTTCAAACGGAATACCGAAATCAAACTAAATCCCCCTTCAAATGAAATAACTAACTTTCAAATGGTATGACCACTTTCAAACGAAATCTCCTATTTCGTTTGAAGTTTAAAACAGTATTACAATCTTGAAACGGAATCACAGTGTTCAAATGGAACCCTCAAACGGAATTGTAGTTTCAAACGAGATAACTTGTTTCAAACGAGATCACCTAATTCTCTCAAACGGAATCTCGAATTCAAACGAAATCATCCATGATTTTCAAACGGAATTAGGAACAATGTACTCTCTCAAACGAAATCAATAAGTTCCTTCAAACGAAATCATGATGATTGGACACTTTCAAACGAAATCAGCAAACAATCTCAAACAGAATCAGCATGACATCATCATTTCGGTCTGATTTTGGTCCAATTTGTCAAGCAAATGGATGAATTTAGTTCTGAAACTTTCAAGGGTTTGTTAAAACACAATTACGCACACATTGTGAAAGATTTAGCCAATTTTATCCGTGAAAACTTGTTTAATTTTGAAAGAAGGTGTAGAAATCAGAAAAATGAAGCTGAATTGGTATGAACTCTTCCTCCTGAGCTCTGATACCACTTGTAGGATCGTTTTCAGACCCGAACGAGTCGATCAGAAGAGTTTATCTCAATACGAGTGGCGGAAACAAACGTATAGAGTTCAATTCAGCTAGAATATCACTTTAAACTGTCCGTATATTGATTTTAGATCAAATACAAGCCTGTGGACACTTCGGCAGCACTTCGTTACACTGACCGGAACCGTTACAAATGAAATGACACATGAGGTATTTATAGGATTGCTAATTTCGTTTGAATGTGTCATGTACCATTTCAAACGAAATTAACTTAGTTAATTTCGTTTGAAAGTGGTAATGTCACTTTCAAGCGAAATCATCCATATACACTCTATCTCGATTTCCGTGCCTTAATCTATCTATCACCACAAGACTCGATACAAGACGAAGTCGACAGACGCATGCACCAACACCTATACAGAACATAGAAGCCTACCCAGGTATGGACCCTTTAGATCCCTATTACCAAGATGATTATACTAGGGAGATCTTAGAAGATCCTTACCGATTTCAGGCACTTTCACCCCCATATCAGGAACCAGTACCCCAGATTCCGAACCCAGTCCTAGAACCTGCACCCCCAATGAGTGCAGAAAACGTCCAAGAACTTAGGACTTTTGGGGAGGAAATTTTAGAAAGCAGTGAGAGAATGAGACAGGTGGGAGAACGTCTCGTATGGAAATACGATGAACGCAATATGGATTTTTGGATAAATCCATATCTGTGATGTGATGAAGGGGACGGTAATAGTAAGAATAATATAATATAATAAAATAAAAATAAATTAAAATATGTGTGTACGGATGCATATTACTGTTAGTGTGATTCTATTTCTGTTGGTATTGTAATTTTTATTTCAGTACTAGAATGTAATAGATGCATAATAGTATATGGAAATATAGTAAAAGTCGCAATGATCGACGTTTTTGGCTAGATTGCATATCATGTGATTAACTATATTAAATATTATCTTGTGATATTAATATGGGATAAATGTTTAAAATTCAGATGGCCGACGAAGGAAATCAAGGAAATCTGAATAATGATAACCAGAGTAACATTAACGTGGTTAATGAGAATCCAAGTATCAATAACAATGGAAACCAAATGGATAATAGTGATGTTCAACACATAGTGGCACAAGGAATCATAGATGCCATGCCATTTATTATTCAAACTATTCAAGAAGCGAATAATAAAAGTAAGCATAGCAGTAAGCGACCCATCGAACCCGAAAACAGCGTGAACAATGGACCTGTACTTCAAATGCATATTCCTAAAAGGAGAAGAACCGTGTCTTACGGTTATTCTTATAAAGAATTATGGTCTTGTAAACCAATGGAATTCTCGGGCAATGAAGAGGCTATTGCAACCCTACGCTGGATAGAGAAAACTGAGGCAGTCTTAAGAATAAGCAAGTGTGCTGAAGAAGATAAGATATTGTTTGCTTCCAATCTGTTTAAGAATTCAGCACTGGAATGGTGGAATACTATCCTCCAATCAAGAGGAAGTGATAAAACTTACAATATGGAATGGGAAGAATTTAAGAACAAGGTAGAAAGGAAATTCTGCCCACCAAATGAGAAAGAACAGATAGCAAACAAATTCCTAAATCTTAGAATGACTGGTGTAGATAGTAAGGGATACACTAAAATATTTTTCGAATATGCTAGAATAGTGCCAACCCTTGCATCACCAGAGCCAGTATTAATCTCCCGTTATATCTGGGGATTAATTGGAGAGATTAGACACGTAGTCAAGGCAGCTAGACCTCAAACTATAGAAGAAGCAGTAGAACTGGCAAATACCTTGACAGATGAATTAATCCGTACTAGAGAAGAAGAACAGAGGAGAAACCTAACCCAAAGGCTTACTCAAGAATTCCGTTCTGGGAATTACAACCGTAGAAATATGGGTTCTACCTCTGCACCTTTCTGCAAGGTCTGCAAGAAAAAGCATTCGGGAAAATGCTCCACTCTTTGCAATTATTTCAAGATGCCAGGACACAAGGAAGAAAATTGCAGGAAGAAATCCAGTAATGGATTGTGCTACAACTGTGGAGAAAAAGGTCATATCAGGCCAAACTGTCCGAAATTAGCTACAGCTGCGGACAACAAGAATACCAAAAATGCTAGAGCATTTGTTTTGACTGCAGATGAAGCTAAGATGATTCTAGATGTTATAGCTGGTACGTTTTTAGTTAATGATATTTTTGCTAAAGTATTATTTGACTCTGGTGCGAACCAAAGTTTTATTAATACATCATTTTGCAAATTTTTAAATCAATCATTAACTAAACTACCACAAGAATGTTTAGTAGAGACAGCCAATGGAGAAACCGTTAGGATTTCTGAAATCTTGCAGGGAGCAAGAATAGAAATTTTAAATCAGAAATTTATTGCAAATCTTTATCCTATGAATCTGGCAGGATTTGATGTTGTTTTAGGAATGGATTGGTTAATAGCCAATAAAACCAGTATTTTATGTGATCAAAAGTCAATTCAAGTAATGCACCAAAAGGTAAAATGATCACAATTAAAGGAGATAAACCAAATAGATCCACAAAATTCATCTCTGTGATGAAAACTGCAAGTTATATAAGAAAAGGTTCTATAGTGTATTTAATTTCTATAATCACTAACTCTAAAGGAAAGGATTTAAAAGATATTCCAGTAGTATCTCAGTTTTCAGATGTATTTCCAGAAGAATTACCAGGACTGCCACCAAATAGAGAAGTTGAATTCAGGATTCATCTACGACCAGGAACAGCACCAATTGCCAAAGCACCACCCGCAGAAATGCAAGAATTAAAGAAACAATTAGACGAATTGTTAGAGAAAGGATTCATACAGCCAAGTTCATCGCCATGGGGAGCACCGATACTATTTGTTAAAAAGAAAGACGGATCAATGCGTATGTGCATTGACTACCGTGAATTAAACAAAGTCACGATTAAGAATCGGTACCCATTACCGAGAATCGATGATTTGTTCGATCAACTGCAAGGAGCTCGATTTTTCTCTAAAATCGATTTAAGGTCAGGATATCATCAATTAAAGGTACAGGAAGAGGATATTCCTAAAACCGCATTCAGAACAAGGTATGGTCATTATGAATTTACTGTCATGCCATTTGGTTTAACCAATGCCCCAGCCGCATTTATGGACAGATGAACCGAATATGTAAGCCATATTTGGACAAATTCATAATTGTCTTCATAGATGATATTCTCATTTACTCTAATAATAAAGAGGATCATGCAAATCATTTGCACGCACTTTTAAGTTTATTAAGAAAGGAAAAGCTTTATGCTAAATTTTCTAAGTGTGAATTTTGGTTAGAACAAGTACAATTCTTTGGACATTTAGTAAACCATGAAAGAATTCATGTAGATCCAACAAAGATTGAGGTGATTACTAAATGGAAAACCCCTGAGTCAGCAACCGAGGTTAGAAGTTTCTTAGGATTAGCTGGTTATTATAGAAGATTTATTCAAGATTTTTCTAGAATAGCCATTCCCTTAACTAAGCTAACCTGTAAATCTGTTAAGTTTGAATGAGAATTAAAACAAGAAGAAGCTTTTAGAATTCTTAAGCAAAGATTAACCCATACACCAGAAGGAACTGAAGATTTTGTAGTATATTGTGACGCTTCTAAATTAGGTTATGGATGTGTATTGATGCAACGACAAAAGGTTATAGCTTATGCATCTAGACAACTTAAGAATCATGAAGAGAATTATTCAACCCATGATCTAGAATTAGGAGCTATAATTTTTGCTCTTAAGATTTGGAGACATTACCTTTATGGTAGTAAGTTTACCATATTCACTGATCATAGGAGTTTAAGGTATATATTCCAGCAAAAGGAGTTGAATATGAGACAAAGACGCTGGATGGAAATGCTTAGTGATTATGATTGTGATATCCAGTATCATGAAGGAAAAGCAAATGTAGTAGCAGATGCTTTAAGTTGAAAGTATCATGAAAAGCCAAAAAGGGTACGTTCTCTTAAGTTAAATCTGCAAGTAGATTTAAATGATCAGATAAGAGAAGCACAAGAATCAGTAATCAAGAATGATGCTGAAAAATTAAAAGGAATGTTAAAAGATTTAGAACAAGGAACAGATGGAATTTGGAGATTTCATGAAAAGAGAATGTGGATACCTAAATTAGGAAACCTACGTTATCGTATTTTAGAAGAAGCCCATAAGTCTAAATATACGATGCATCTAGGAAATGATAAAATGTACCAGGATTTAAGGGAAAATTTCTGGTGGATAGGAATGAAAAAGGACATAGCAGCCTATGTTTCTAAATGTTTAACTTGTTCACAAGTTAAAGCTGAACACCAGAAACCCTCAGGTTTGTTACAGCAATTAGAAATACCAGTGTGGAAGTGGGAATTGATAACAATGGATTTTATTACTAAATTACCCAAAACAAAGAAATGAAATGATACAATCTGGGTGATTGTAGATAGACTAACCAAGTCAGCTCATTTCTTACCAATGAAGGAAACTTTCAGTATGGAACAATTTGCTAAGTTATATGTAAATGAAATTGTTTCTTTACATGGAATTCCTTTATCAATTATTTCTGATAGAGATAGCCGATTTACCTCTCATTTTTGGTCAAGTTTCCAAAAGGCAATGGGAACCAAGTTAAAACTAAGCACAGCTTATCATCCTCAAACGGATGGACAAAGCGAAAGAACAATTCAAACGATGGAAGACATGCTTAGAGCTTGTGTAATTGATTTTGGAGGTAATTGGGATGATCACTTACCTTTAATAGAATTTTCTTATAACAATAGTTATCACACAAGTATCAATGCTGCACCATTCGAAGCACTTTATGGACGTAAGTGCCGAACCCCAGTCTGTTGGGCAGAAATTGGGGAAAAAGCAACTATCTAGTCCTGAGATAGTACAAGAAACAACTGACAAGATTATTCAAGTCAAGGAACGACTGAAAACAGCACGTGATCGACAGAAGAGTTATGCTGATAACCGACGCAAACCATTGGAGTTTAAAGTAGGAGATAAAGTATTGTTGAAAGTCTCTCCTTGGAAAGGAGTAGTAAGATTCATCAAACGAGAAAAACTAAGTCCCAGGTATGTTGGACCTTTTGAGATTATTAAAAGAATAGGACCTGTAGCCTATCAACTACAACTGCCAGAGGAAATGGCAGGAATACATGATATATTTCATGTATCTAATCTCAATAAATGTTTAGCTGATGAATCACTGATAGTACCTCTTAAGGATATAGAGGTAAATGAACAACTCAAATTTGTAGAAAGGCCTCTACAAATTGAAGACAGGAAAGTCAAAAACCTCAAACATAAAAGATTAGTTCTGGTCAAAGTGAAATGGGACTCCAAAAGAGGACCTGAGTACACATGGGAACTCGAATATGAAATGCAAAGGAAATATCCGCACTTGTTCCAGATCATGACCATGACCGGGACAATAAACGCGGGCCGCGTAAGATCAATAAACGCGGAGACACCCTGAGCTGACACGTGTCGACATCGTGGCGGGTCTAGATCATGACCGGGACAAGCTACGCGTTGACCTAGCTTTGACGCGGGCCGCGTAAGCTTTGCCTGTGTTTTACGCGAGGCGCGTGGAGATCAGAATCAGGCCCTATATAAGAAGGCCTCGGGATTTCACTTTCCGTCGCTCATTTGTTTCTTTCTAAACGAATTTCTGAAGTTATAGGCTTTATAAAGCTAGTATAATACACCTAATTAGCGAGGTTCTACTCCGTTGTAAGTATTATAACCCCGGTTTCATAGTAGATACGCTGCCCGATTGATTTAGGGTTCCGTAACAACTGTCGTGGTTCTGCCCGACGTAGTTGTTGGAATACCGTCTCGGGGAGGGTATCATTAATATTTTCAAAGGGTTATGATACTAACCAATGTACCTTTGTATAAATTATAGATTATATCCAGGAAACCCCTTACGTGAAGTCTAAGATAGCAATGTGAGTTTATCCTCTTTTTGTAAACCTTTTTATCAACTGTTTTACAAAACCTTAATTGTTTTACAATATGATTAAGCAGTGATTGAGTCTTTGTAGTTCTTCAATTACTGTCGGTATGTTGGGGTTTTGTATACAAAATTTACTACACTGTGAGTAGTAAGTCGGGATGACAATACGTTACCATTGGACAATGAGTTAGCCAATGGGTAATATGACCCACAAGTCAGGATTGACAGTGCTAATGGAGTAATTGTGTAGAAATAAACAATGTGATCGCTCTCAATACTGTTCACTGTGACTTTTTATTTAAAGTTGATTAAACTGGGATTCACTCACCAGTATTTCCCACTGACAAATGTTTTTAAAACGCGTTTCAGGTAACACAATGTGACAGCCAATTAGTAAAAAGCCAGCTGGAGAGCACTGAAGGCTTGGGAAAAATGTGGCTATAAAAGTTACCTAAAAGACGATGTTTTAAATTCAATAAAATAGGGTTTATCCCTATACATGTATTGTAATAAGAAACTTGGGCTTTACCCATGTGTTTATTAATATAAAATATGGTGGTTTTACTCTGATAAACATTTCCTAACAACGGTCCTGATGTAAATTCCGCTGCCAAATTAAAAACAAACTGATACCACCGTCACTGAGTTCGCGTCCGCCCGTTCCCGGTGGTCAGGGATCGGGGGTTGCGACACATATGTTATAACCTTTTGACGTTGCATCAACATACATCCATAACCTAACTTAGAAGCGTCACAATAGACTTCAATGTCTTCAGTTCCTTCTGGTAACGCTAATTTGGGTTCGTTGGTTAATCTTTGCTTAAGAATTCTAAAGGCTTCTTCTTGTTTTGGTCCCCATTCAAACTTAACAGATTTATAGGTTAACTTGGTTAAGGGAATGGCTATTCTAGAAAAATCTCGGATAAACCTTATATAATAACCAGCTAGTCCTAGAAAACTTCTAACCTCCGTTGGTGATTCAGGGACTTTCCATTTAGTAATCGCCTCAATCTTTGTGAAATCCACATGAATCCCTTCATGATTGACTAAATGTCCAAGAAATTGCACTTCTTCTAACCAAAATTCACATTTTGAAAATTTAGCGTAAAGCTTTTCTTTTCTCAGCAAATTTAAAAGTGCATGCAATACGCTGCATGTTCCTCTTTACTCTTAGAGTAAATGAGAATATCTTCTATAAAGACAATTATGAATTTATCCAAATATGGCTTACATATTTGGTTCATAATATCCATAAATGCGGCTGGGGCATTGGTTAGACCAAATGGCATGACAGTAAATTCATAATGGCCATACCTTGTTCTAAAGGCGGTCTTAGGAATGTCCTCTTCCTGTACCTTTAATTGATGATATCCTGAGCGTAAATCGATTTTTGAGAAAAATCGAGCTCCTTGTAGTTGATCGAACAGATCATCGATTCTCGGTAGTGGGTACCGATTCTTAATCGTGACCTTATTTAACTCTCGGTAATCAATGCACATACGCATTGATCCGTCTTTCTTTTTGACAAACAAAATTGGTGCTCTCCAAGGTGATGAACTTGGCTGTACGAATCCTTTCTCTAAAAGTTCGTCTAACTATTTCTTCAGTTCTTGCATTTCTGCTGGCGCCAAACGGTAAGGTGCTTTGGCAATTGGTGCTGTTCCTGGTAGCAGATGAATTCTGAATTCAACTTCCCTGTCTGGCGGTAGTCCTGGTAGTTCTTCTGGAAATACATCTGAGAATTGAGATACTACGGGAATATCTTTCAATTCTTTTCCTTTAGTGTTAATGATTAGGGAAATCATATACACTAGTGATCCCTTCCTTGCACAACTTGCAGTTTTCATCACAGAGATAAATTTCGCGGATCTAGATGGCTAATTTCTTTAATTGGGATCTTTTCACCATTTGGTGAACTTATTTGGATTGACTTTTGATCACATAGAATACTGACTTTATTGGCTATTAACCAATCCATTCCTAATACAACATCAAATCCAGCCAGATTCATTGGGTAATGGTTAGCAATAAAATCTTGGTTTAAAATTTCTATTCTTGCTCCCTATAAGATTTCAGAAATCTTAATGGATTCTCTATTTGCTGTCTCTACTAGACACTCTTGTTGGAGTTTAGTTAATGGTTGGTTGAGAATTTTGCAAAATGAAGTATTAATAAAAACTTTGGTTCGCACCAAAGTCAACTAATACTTTAGCAAAAACATCATTAACTAAAAACGTACCGGCAATCACATCTGGAATCATCTTTGCCTCTTCAGCTATCAGAACAAATGCCCTAGCATTCTTAGCAGTCTTGTTGTTCATAGCTAGAGCTAGTTTCCGACAGTTCGGCTTGATATGACCATTTTCTCCACAATTGTAGCATATCTTATTGTTAGGTTTCTTCCTGCAGTTTTCTACCCTATGTCCAAATATTTTGCAGAAATTGCAGTATATGGAGCATCTTCCAGAATGCTTTCTTTTGCAATACTTGCAGTACGGAGTAGAAGTAGAACATACATTCTTCCCACGGTTGGAATTACTATAGCGAAATTCTTGGGTAAGCTTTTGAGCTAGGTTCTTCCTCTGGTTCTCTTCTTGTGTAAGTACTAGTTCATCAGTCAAGGTATTTGCTAGTTCTACTGCTTCTTCTATAGTTTGTGGTCAAGCTGCCTAGACTACATGTCTAATCTCACTGATTAATCCCCAAATGTAACGGGAGATTAATACTGGTTCTGGTGATGCTAAGGTTGGCACTATTCTAGCATATTTGAAGAATATAGTAGTGTAACCCTTACAGTCTACTCCAGTCATTCTAAGGTTTAAGAATTTTTGGCTATCTGTTCTTTTTCATTGGGTGGACAGAATTTCCTTTCGACTATATTCTTAAACTAGGTCCATTCCATATTGTAAACTCTGTCACTTCCCCTAGACTGGAGAATAGTGTTCCACCATTCTAAAGTAGCATTCTTAAACAGATTGGAAGCAAACATGATTTGGTCTTCCTCTGCACACTTGCTTATTTTTAAGACTGCCTCAGTCTTTTCTATCCAGCGTAGAGCTACAATAGCTCCTTCATTGCCCAAGAATTCTATTGTTTTACAGGAACAGAATTCTTTGTAAGAACAACCATAAGACATGGTTCTTCTTCTTTTTGAAATAGGCAAGTGAAGTAACGGTCCATTGTTCACTCTGTGACTGGGTTTAGTATGTGATCGCTTACTTCCACTATTACTTTTATTATTATTTTCCGCTTCTCTAACGTTTTGGAAGATATATGACATAGCATCTCTAATTCCTTGGGTTACTATGTGTCAATTACACTGTTATTTATCTGGTTATCATTATTCTGGTTTTCCCGATTTGCGTCGTTGGCCATCTGGATTTACAAACAATTATCAATTATTAATATCTCAGAGCAATATTTAATGCGAATAATCACACAATCAACACATTGATCAAAATCATCGTGCATTGTGACATTTACTCTATTTTATATATTATGCATTTAATACAAACCACAACTGAAATTTAAAGTACAATACTAGTATGCATCATTAGTTATAGGATTATCTATCTTATTGGATATTATATATATATATATACAAGTTGGCGCTAACCCGCGCGTTGCGGCGGGATGTTGATTATGTTTTTCTTTCGTTTTATATTATGAGATACGAAAATTGTTAAGTTTGCACAAAACATTCCTTTGATTTTTGCTTTATTCGTAGCCTTCATTATCACACTAAAACATTTTACTTCAAAATTGTGGAATGACCCAATTTTACTGGCATAAATTTAAATATGTAATGTTTTGATGCATGCCAAAAATGTTAGATTCACGGATGTAAATGGTGTAGGTGTTTTTAGCATTGGTGAGTGTTTATTTATATACATTAAGTTAGAATGTTTGTGTTGTAAATATGGTGAGCATAAAATATTGAAGCAGACAATTAAAAATACATGGAACGAATTATGTGGTTGAAATATAAATAAATAAAAATTTGCATTATTATGTTGTGATTTTGGGTCTTTTTTTTTAATGAAAAAAATATTTTAATTGCTACCGTTTGTGGGACTTAAACCCAAAATCTCTCCCTCCCAAACCTAGATTTTTAAAGATTTTGTCTGTGTCAACGGACCACCACCCCATTGGTTTTGGGTAAAAATTATGATTGACAATTTAAATATAAGAAAGTTTAATTTAATATATTGAATGATTTTCCAGGAATACTTTTCAAAAATCAATAGTGGTGCGTAATTCACCCTTTTAGATATTTGGTTATGTTTTCTTTCTGCTTCAATAAAACCAAATATATAAATTATTAGGCTATCTTCTATTGTTTCACGTCCATTCTACCACATCATCGTCACGTCATAAAGTAATTATCATCTTACAACATATTACCACCCCAATTTCCTTCACTTTCTTTTATTAACACATACTATGGTTTCATACCCCTTTCACTCCACATCAATACCACCTCAATCATTTTTAATCATTGGCCATTTATTGAATTTTTATTTTTATATAAACTAATTTACATTAATAATTAAATAAATATAAAAATATTTAAAAAAACTAAAAAAAATGGAATTAAAAAAAACTAAAATGTACATAATAATAACAATAAAAATTCTGGGTTTGAATTGTAAATTGCAAAAGAAACAAAGTTTGAAGTGTAAATTGGAAAATATTACCGTTGTCTTCTTCAAGAATACCCACCTTTCTTCTCCCTATCCATTCAAATCTGCATGAAGAAAAAAAAATATACATATTCAAGTTCACAAAACAAATAGATCATTTAAAAAAATCAAACAAACACAAAACAATAAGGCACACAACCACATTTCCTCCTAACGCCAACCGAACCCCACCCCACCCCCTTCTCTGGTGTGCGTCGCCCTTTCATGTCGTGCCCCTTGCCACATGGCAGGGGCGTGGGACGATAGTAAGTAACCTTAACGATCATCAAAATCGCTGCTTCATCACAGCGCCTTGTTTTAGAAATGCGGCCAATAATCCCACTTTTCACCACCCCAAATAATCCCACTATGTTCTATAATCTGATATTATATATATATGCATGCCTAATACAATAGTTTTTAAATATGGATACTAAAGATGCGTAGAATAATGTGTGGCAAGATCCATTTACAATTCCTTTTATAATATAATAAAAATCTTATGTATTCCTTTTAAGTCAAACGGTGAACCGTAATGCATCAAAGGGGGTGTCTTATCAAATGTTAACGATCATCAAAATCACCGTTTCATCACAGCGCTTCGTTTTAGAAATGCGGCCAACAATCCCACCGCTTCACCACACCAAATATGTGTTTTGTTTTAGAAAGCAACCGTTGGTATTTATATTACCCCTAAATAACTTTTCTAATGACTTTTCTAAATGTTTAAACTAAGGATCATCTTTTTAAAGGGTGTTATAGATTTAAAAGTTGTGAGTTTTTTTTTGTAAAGGGTGTGATCTATTTAAAAGTGGTTTGAAAGGTTATGACTTTTTAAAGGGGTATGATTCAAACCATTGTGACTTTTTTTTAAAGTGTGATATATTTAAAAGTATATGACTTTTTGTATTGGGTGTGATACATTTAAAATCAGTTTGAAGGGTTGTGATCCAAACCATTGTGACTTTTAAAGGGGTATGATCCAAACAATTGTGACTTTTTCAAAGGGTGTGATATATTTAAAAGTATATGACTTTTTGTATGGGGTGTGATACATTTAAACGTAGTTTGAAGGGTTGTGACTTTTTGAAGGGTTGTGATACTTTTTGTATTGTTATATATAAAGGGGTGTGTATATTGGGACATGTTGGTTTGGGTTGCATAAAATGTGTTTAATATATGGTATGTGTATTAATGCAAGAATATTATTTAAGGGTGTGATGTGAACAGACATAACTATTAAGTTAGCCTAAGGTACCCCACGTTACTTTTTGTAGGGTTATATAATTGGTTTATGAAAATTGGTTGCCAATACTAAACTAAATGAGAGGGGTTCCATTTTTTTTTTTTTGAAACGAAGAGGGGTTCCATTTATATGAAATAAAAAACACTCGTTCAAACCATTGTGTCTTTTCACTTCTCAAAGTTTAAATTAACTAAAGCGATATATCAATTCGTTGTATATTGTAGCTTTGTGATTTTTGAAGCGTTCATGCATATATCATCACAAATGTTTCATATATTGGTTCTTTTTTCCTTTCTTTTCAATTAAACATGCTTATTTTTTTCTTTTAAAAGTAAACGGCCGTGGATGATTTAAAAGTAAATGGTATTTGAAGCATGCAATTAATTTTTGTTTACTTTAATAGAATCAACAGATATAAATAAAAAAGTAAGGAGTATATGTAAACAAATGATCGAAGGGTATGTGTGTTAAATAAAGGGCATGTGTTAATCAAAGGGGTATGTGTTTTAAATAAAGGGGTACATGTTTTTTGTATAAAAGTATAATTTATTAAAGAGTTGTGTATATTGGGACATATTGGTTTGGGTTGGTAGTTGGCATAACATAAAATGTCTTTAACATATGGTATGAATTTATTAATGCAAGGGTATTATTTAAGGGTGTGATGTGAAGAGACACAACTATTAAGTTAGTATAAAGTACCCCAAGTTACTTTTTGTAGGGTTATATAATATATATATATATATATATATATATTCAAATCAAACATATATTATTATTATTATTACTATTATTATTATTATTATTATTGATAGGGTTTCATCCAATATTGCATGTTACGCTCGTCATACTTCCAAATGAGCCTCTCCCCTATTTGTCTTATCTTTTCACTTTCATCTAACAACTCCTCACCAAAGGTACGAAGTTCTTGCACATTCTCAGTGCTCATGGGTGGTGCGGGTGCTGGTATCGGGTCAGGATATTGTGGCATCGGTTCTTCGTATGGATACGTGATGTGCGGTAAGTGTCGTATATATTAGGTGTATATTTTAAGCCCTTTTTAACACTTATTTTAGCCAAGTTTTAAATTTATAAAACACGATATTTCACTAACACTAAACACACATATGGGCAAGTGCACCCATCGTTGAGTGTAGTATAGCGTTGGTAAGATACCGAGGTCGTCCAAGGACACAAGAGCTTTTAGTACCGGTTTATCCTCAACGTCTAACCAAAATAAAAGTTTAGAAAAATGTTTTAAACTAAGAGAATTAAAAACTAACTAAAATGCTGAAAAATAAAAATAAAAGAAAAACAGATAGACAAGATGAATCACTTGGTTCCGACTCGTATCTAGTATAACCTTTGATTATTTCCGCACTTTTGCACATAATTAAGAGATTATCTTAGTTATTGTAGTAGGCCCCTCTTTTGAAGGTGACGTTACCCTCACCCCAGTAGTTTGAGTCAGCAGGGATACAATCCTAAAAGGGTGGATTATTGGAAGATAATGAATTAAGTTATTAATGCAGTATTGTGGTAGGCCCCGCTTTTGGCGGTGACGTTACCCTCGGCTAAGTAGTCTGAGTCAGCAGGGATACAGTCCTAAATAGCCGGGTTATAGTATTAATAGTAGTTAACTTATGAGGGGATCAAAGAGTTTGGACCCCCGCCATCCAATACCGTGAAGTATTGAAGGAGGTCCTACTAAATTTGACCCAGGTCCATTGCAGGACCTCTAAACGCTGAACAATGGCAAGACCTTTACCAAACCGTTCCCTTAACCCCCTACCAGGTAGCCAACATATCTCCATATAGACCGTGGAGACATGAATGGTGAAAATCCTTTATTTTATATAGACAGTAAAATAATGCCAAGACACCACGGACAAACGATAAGGAAAGATCACCTTCAACATAAGTAACTAGTTATTAAAGTCATTAATACAAAAACAAATAAAAAGTGCAAAAGATTAGAAATAAAAAGTATTATACTAGACACTTTGTCTTCACCAAGTGATGTAAGAGACTTAGGCAAACATGGCCTTGATTGTCAAGAACTCTTACGATCAATCTTGGATCCCGAGACGATTCACACACTCTACGATGGACAATGGATGATGGTGATGGATGATGGTGTTGTGATGGTGGTGGGTGGTGGATGAAGTGTGAGAGAGGTGGTGTGCCAAGGGATGAGATAAAATGAATCCAAGCACCCCTATTTATAGGCTGAACAGAGAGCTGGACACGGCCCCGTGTCCGCTGGGCACGGCCCCGTGTCCGTCTGACAATCTCTCTCCTCATTAATTGTAATTCGCAATTACAATAAATGCGCCTGCTGTACTTTCGACACGCCCCCGTGTCCGCTGAGCACGGCCCCGTGATGGGCAATAGAAGCTTCTATGGATTTGTCTTTTCTGCTGCTTCTTGGGCACGGCCCCGTGCTGGCTGAGCACGGGGCGTGTTCAGCCTTCTGTCTTCTCCTTTTTGCTTTGGAAGGTGCCGTTGAGGGGTCAGGCAGTCCACTAATGTTCCTTTCCTTGTATTTATGTTGGATTTAGCTGTCTTTTTGCTTCTTTTGCGTTTTTGAGCTCATTTAATCCTGAAAATACAAAAGGAAGACAAAAACACTCTTTTTCCAATATTAGTACTTAAAAAGGGTTAGTTTTATGCCTCATTTGATGTAATTTATATGTTGCATTTTACACACATCAAATACCCCCACACTTGAACTTTTGCTTGTCCTCAAGCAAAACTCTTTAATATGTGGCTTACACTCCAAAATGGAATAGGTAGAAGAGAAGGTTTTGGGCTTGTCGTAGAGTGTCGGGATTTCCAAGATCTTTTTGGGTTTTATTTTTATTTATTTACACTCCTATTCGTAATGATTTATTTAGAACTTTTCATAAAAGAAATTACTTATTTGGGCATAACATGCCTTTTTTAAAATTCTATTTATATACAAGTTCACATACCTCACGGGGAAATCACTTACACTCGGCCGAAGGTGTATTTTTAGTGAATCACTCGAGAGCGGCATGGAACTTATTTCTACCATAGGCTTGCCAAGAAATCAATCCTCATCCTTTTTAACTTTTATACCTTTGTAGATATCAAGAGGACTTTGTGGGTTAAGGGTTAGGCTAGGGTTAAAGGTAGGTGGTTGGGTTAGTGGTTAGTAGAAAAAGGGCTAAAAGCGTAACAAGTGTCGGTTTTCGTATTTTTTTTTTATTTTTTTTTTTGCAATTTTTTTATTTTGATGAAGCTTTTATTCAAACTAAGTTATTTTTGATTAACTTGTTTGTTTATTTTCTTTTTGCTTCATCATATTTTTTTTTTCACGAAGAACCGAACTTGTTACTAAAATAAAGGGTTAAAAATGAAAAAGTTTTTGGTGGGTAAAAGGGTTTTTGTTTGGGTGATGAAACGAAAAGGTTTAGGCTCAAAGGGGCTAACTAGGGGGATTTTTGGGTAGGTGGTAAAAGAAAAAGAAAAATAATGGTGTAGAAATAAAAAAAGGGTTAGTCCTAATGCCTCCATCATTTACTTACTTGGGTTTAAGTTGATAAGGACCGGGAATGTATTGTCATGGCAAGTTCTAGAGTCGTAAGAACCAAGCGGCTATTCACACAAGAAACGAAAAATGAGCATTTAGTCAAATGATATGTAATTGTGTGCTCAATAAAGGCTTAAAACTCACTTTTGTGGGAATGGGTTTTTATGTGATCAAGTATATATAATCAAATTTTAAATAAGTTTGTCATGCCTTTTCATAATTTTCTTATGTTGGTTCTTTTTATCACTACGCTATCGGTTGTAAATTTGTAAAAATATAACCTTTTTGAGAACTTGAATTTCCCGAGTTAAACCTAGACAAGTAAAAAAAAAATGAAATTTTTGAAAAAATTTGGGGTGATTAGCGGTTCCAATAGAGTTTTGTGTAAGGCTTGTATTTAGGACTTGCAAAATTCAAGGTTTTAGCATCCCCCCACACTTAAATTACACATTGTCCTCAATGTGTCCCAAAAATAAATTTTTAGGTTGATTAGATGTGTAAAATAATGTTTAAAAAGCAAAAATTTGTGTTACTGGGCACTGAACACGGCCCCGTGTTATCCGGGCACGGCCCCGTGTTCAAGTGCCAGTAACAAAATTAAAATAAGAGAAACAGAAGTCTGGACACGGGGGCGTGTTGGGTGAACACGGCCCGTGTCCAGGTACCTGTACTGGGCGTTTTTCTGCAGGTGGTTCGGCACGGGGCCGTGTTGGTTGAGCACGGCCCGTGTTGAACTTTCTGGAATGGAGAGAATTGTCGGGTTGCCTTGTTCTTGTGCATGGGATCTTTTTTCTCGTTCCCCTTTTCATCCTTTACCACCATGAGTGTGTTTTATTTCTGAAAATTAAAACTAACTAGAAAGCATAAAAATTAATCTAAATTAAACTAAGGATAGTTCCGTGGAATGCCTCCATGGTGCGCCACGTTTATAAGGGTCCTTGGCTAGACCCAAAGCCTGGTCATATGTTACCCAAGTGGGATGTGTTGCATCCCATGTTACACCGTCGGAGAGCGTCATCCAAGCTTGAGTCTATGACCTTCATGTAGTTGACCGGATCTTCTTCCTCTACTCGCTTTCCACATTCAAATTTCACTTCCTCATCCCCAAACTTCAATGTTAGAGTTCCGTCATTCATATCCACCAATGCTTGGGCGGTGGCTAGGAATGGCCTCCCGAGGATGAGAGGGACCTCGGTGTCTTCTTCCATGTCTAGGATGACAAAGTCGGTTGGAAAGACGAATTTGTCAACCTTGACTAGCAGATTTTCGGCGACACCTTGTGGGAATTTGACGGATCTGTCGGCGAGTTGTATGCTCATCTTTGTAGGGCTTGTTGTTCCTAGGCCGAGTCGCTTGAACATTGATGTGGGCATGAGGTTGATGCTAGCCCCAAGATCGGCTAAAGCATTTCGGACGGGGGACTTCCCAATCGAACAAGGGATTGTGAAGCTCCCGGGGTCGATTTTCTTTTGTGGAAGTTTGTTGAGTACTAGAGTAGAGCATTCTTCGCCTAAGTTAACTAATTGCAATGATTCAATTTTCCTTTTGTGAGTGAGGAAATCCCTCATGAATTTTGCATATTTAGGCATTTGGGTTAGGACCTCAATAAAAGGAATATTAACATGCAATTGTTTTAGTAAACTTTCGAACTTTGCGAATTGCTCATCGGTCTTTTGACGATTTAACCTACCGGGGTACGGGATTGGAGGAGTCTTGGTGGGCTCTTGATTTGGTGTGGAAGCCTTTTCTGGCGCAGGAGGAGTCACAGGCTGGCTAGAATGGCTTCTTTCATTTGGCGGCAATGGAGCATCCTCGGGACCCACGGTTCGATTTCTTAATGTGATGAGATGTACTTGTGCCTTCGGGTTCGTTTCGGTATTACTGGGTAATGCGCCTTGTGGTCTCTCGGAGAAATTTTGAGCTAGTTGATTTAATTGTTTTTCAACGTTTTGAATGCTAGCTTGTTGATTTCTGAAATTCGATTCCAATTGTTGAAATCGATCCGAGTTTTTCTTTTCAGTGTCAGAGATGAGGCGAGATACAGTATCTTCAAGCCTTTCTCTTCCACCTTGTTGTTGAGGAAAATTTTGCGGTTGTTGAAAATTAGTTCGTTGGTTTTGTTGGTTACTACTATTGCCGGGATCTCTCCAACCAAGATTTGGGTGGTTACGCCATCCTTGGTTGTAGGTACCCGTTGGAGGACCCGACGGCCTAGGTCTATTATCCATGTAGTTTACCGTTTCAGTTTGTTCATCTAATTCTTTCATACAACTCCAATTTTCATGTGACCCACCACACCCTTCACAAGCCATAACCGAGGCCGTTTTTGTCATTTCTAGCCTTTTGATTTTTGAAGAGAGGGCCTCGATTTGGGCTTGTAAAGAGGTGCTTTCATCAACCTTATGGGCGCCCGGGGCAATAGATTTATTACCTCGGGGAGTGTGCCATTGAAAATTGGTTTGAGCAATTTCCTCAATTTGGTTATATATTTCATTTGGGCGACGATTACCTAAGAGTCCCCCGGAGCTTGAATCAAGTGTCTGTCTTGTGTGTGGCAACAATCCATTGTAGAAAGTGGATACTTGTTGCCATACCGCTAGACCATGGTGAGGACACTTTCTTAGAAGCTCCTTAAACCTTTCCCAAGTTTCATATAAGGATTCCCCATCCTCTTGTGAGTATGTATTAATTTCAGTCATTAATTTAGCCGTTTTAGCAGGAGGGAAATACTTATACAAAAACTTTTGGGCGAGTTCATCCCAGGTGTTTACCGATCCAACTGGGAGGGTGTTAAGCCAAGCCTTAGCTCGGTCTTTTAGTGAAAAAGGAAACATTCGAAGGCGGATGGCGTCATTGGATGCTCCATTGATCCGAAAGGTATCACATATTTCTTAGAAGTTAGTAATATGTAGATGGGGATCCTCGTCCGCAAGCCCGTGGAAGGTTGCGGAGTTTTGGAGCATTTGTATCAAATGCGGCCGAAGTTCGAAGTTGTTGGCCTCGACATTCGGTGCATTGATAGCGGCGCCAAGATTGCCTACGGTAGGCCGTAGGTAATCCATGAGGGTACGTTGGTCCGCCATTGGAAGTGGGTCCCCCGAAGCTTTCTCTTGATTTTTAGCTTTTAGTCTTTTTCTGAGAAAACGCTCGGGTTCTTCTAGGGGTTCTTTTATGTCTCTACTAGAACTGGAGCTCATGCACTACATAGGAGGTTCAAATGTGGCGCCTGGGTTCCAAGTCCTGCAACAAAACAGAAAAGAACGCTGGTTAGAATGTTCACCACGGCCCCGTGCTCAATGAACACGGCCCGTGTTCAGAGGCACAGTAATTGATTTCTGGATCCCTGTTACTGGGAGTTGGACACGACCCCGTGTTGCACCGACACGGCCCCGTGTTCAGCTCTCTGTAACTCAGAAAATAAAAACTGCCAGTGATGATGCTGGGCACGGCCCGTGTCTGACCGGGCACGGCCCGTGCTGAGCGCTGCAGAAGCTGAAAAACTCAGAAAATCCTAAAAAAAAAATAAATAAATAAAAGATGATTAGGCCGTTGATTCCTAACTTTCTTAAAATCCTTGTGTCCCCGGCAGCGGCGCCAAAAACTTGATGTGCGGTAAGTGTCGTATATATTAGGTGTATATTTTAAGCCCTTTTTAACACTTATTTTAGCCAAGTTTTAAATTTATAAAACACGATATTTCACTAACACTAAACACACATATGGGCAAGTGCACCCATCGTTGAGTGTAGTATAGCGTTGGTAAGATACCGAGGTCGTCCAAGGACACAAGAGCTTTTAGTACCGGTTTATCCTCAACGTCTAACCAAAATAAAAGTTTAGAAAAATGTTTTAAACTAAGAGAATTAAAAACTAACTAAAATGCTGAAAAATAAAAATAAAAGAAAAACAGATAGACAAGATGAATCACTTGGTTCCGACTCGTATCTAGTATAACCTTTGATTATTTCCGCACTTTTGCACATAATTAAGAGATTATCTTAGTTATTGTAGTAGGCCCCTCTTTTGAAGGTGACGTTACCCTCACCCCAGTAGTTTGAGTCAGCAGGGATACAATCCTAAAAGGGTGGATTATTGGAAGATAATGAATTAAGTTATTAATGCAGTATTGTGGTAGGCCCCGCTTTTGGCGGTGACGTTACCCTCGGCTAAGTAGTCTGAGTCAGCAGGGATACAGTCCTAAATAGCCGGGTTATAGTATTAATAGTAGTTAACTTATGAGGGGATCAAAGAGTTTGGACCCCCGCCATCCAATACCGTGAAGTATTGAAGGAGGTCCTACTAAATTTGACCCAGGTCCATTGCAGGACCTCTAAACGCTGAACAATGGCAAGACCTTTACCAAACCGTTCCCTTAACCCCCTACCAGGTAGCCAACGTATCTCCATATAGACCGTGGAGACATGAATGGTGAAAATCCTTTATTTTATATAGACAGTAAAATAATGCCAAGACACCACGGACTAACGATAAGGAAAGATCACCTTCAACATAAGTAACTAGTTATTAAAGTCATTAATACAAAACCAAATAAAAAGTGCAAAAGATTAGAAATAAAAAGTATTATACTAGACACTTTGTCTTCACCAAGTGATGTAAGAGACTTAGGCAAACATGGCCTTGATTGTCAAGAACTCTTACGATCAATCTTGGATCCCGAGACGACTCACACACTCTACGATGGACAATGGATGATGGTGATGGATGATGGTGTTGTGATGGTGGTGGGTGGTGGATGAAGTGTGAGAGAGGTGGTGTGCCAAGGGATGAGATAAAATGAATCCAAGCACCCCTATTTATAGGCTGAACAGAGAGCTGGACACGGCCCCGTGTCCGCTGGGCACGGCCCCGTGTCCGTCTGACAATCTCTCTCCTCATTAATTGTAATTCGCAATTACAATAAATGCGCCTGCTGTACTTTCGACACGCCCCCGTGTCCGCTGAGCACGGCCCCGTGATGGGCAATAGAAGCTTCTATGGATTTGTCTTTTCTGCTGCTTCTTGGGCACGGCCCCGTGCTGGCTGAGCACGGGGCGTGTTCAGCCTTCTGTCTTCTCCTTTTTGCTTTGGAAGGTGCCGTTGAGGGGTCGGGCAGTCCACTAATGTTCCTTTCCTTGTATTTATGTTGGATTTAGCTGTCTTTTTGCTTCTTTTGCGTTTTTGAGCTCATTTAATCCTGAAAATACAAAAGGAAGACAAAAACACTCTTTTTCCAATATTAGTACTTAAAAAGGGTTAGTTTTATGCCTCATTTGATGTAATTTATATGTTGCATTTTACACACATCAATACGGGTTCTTTAAGATTTCCCTAATATACTGGTCGTTATCCCAGTATGGGTCTAGAGGGTCAAGGTTTGGATAAGGTACTACTGGGTTTGGTATGAGCTCCTCTTGTGGTTGGAATTCCTGATAATCCCTGTGGTCGTCAAACCATGGGTCATAATTGGAGGATGGGGTGCTGAGACTCTGGGGATTTCGGCTGGGTCGAAGGTAGGTAGTGGAATCTGGTTTTCTAGGTTTTTTTCTAATTTCCATGGGTTGTGTTGGGAATAAAGGTAGTGGATGTGGTGCTATGAGTTGTTCTAAATTCGGGTCTGCGGTAGTGGTAGCTAAGATATGAAAGTTGGCTAGTCTCCTATTAAGTATATCCTGAGTTTGGGTGTTCATTTCCCTATTCGCAGCTGCTAAAGCTCGCTGTTGCTGTAACTTTCTCATTCTTTTACTACGCTCGTGAGCTCCCCGACTGAACCATCCTCTCTTTTTGGTAGGGAATGGCTCTTCGGGTTGCGCTTTGAATATAAAGATCCCTTCCTCTGTGTCAGCTGAATACCCCGAGGGGGTAGGCTGGGAAGAAGTTCTTTCATCTAAAGGAGAACTAGACAATTGACGATAGGCGTCCGATGGTCCTTGATCACTCATACTATAAACTAACAGATTGTCAAATAACAAAACAATAATATACACGTATGCACATAATTGCATAGATTATTTCCTAACAGAATTGACAATTTCATTGTCAGCAGAACACTTCTGTGGCTGAAATCAGTGGCTAAGGCTCTGATACCACTCTCTGTCGCAACCCCCGGCCCCTATCTCCTAGGAACGGGCAGCCACGAGCTCAGATTTAATGGTATCAGTGTTTTATCTTTTTGGCAGCGGAATTTACATCAGGACCATAGTTAGGAAATATTTTAGCAGAGTAAAATACCACATTTTTATAATAATAAACACATGGGAAATTCCCAAATTTCTGTTACAAACATGTTTATAAGGATAAACCCTATTTTATGAATTAAAACATCTCCTTTGTTTAGGTAACTTTTATAGCCACATTTTCCAAGCCTTCAGTGCTCTCCAGCTAGCTTCTATTTGGCTTTCACATTTTGTTACCTGAAACGCATTTTAAAAACATTTGTCAGTGGGAAATACTGGTGAGTGAATCCCAATTTAATCAAAACAGGTTTTATCATTTCACATTATTGAGAGCGATTACAATGTTTATATCTACACATTTACTCATTCAGTACTGTCAATCCTGACTGGTGGGTCATATTACTCATTAGCTATCTCATTGTCCAATGGTAACGTGTTCCACATTTTGTATACAAAACCCTAACATACCGGCAATAATTGAAGAATTACAAAGACTCAATCACTGCTAATTATATTTTAAAACAATTAAGGTTTTGTGAAAACAGTTTGCAAAAAGGTTTACAAAAATGAGATTACTCACATTGCTACTTTAGGGTTTTCCTTTGTGATTTCCTGGTTATAATCCATTAATTAAACAATGCACACGCGTTAGTATAATAACCCAATTTACATTAGTTATACCCTCCCCGAGACAGAACTCCAACGACTAGGTCGGGCAGAACCTCGACAGTCGTTACGGAGCACTAGATCAATCGGGAATCATATCTAATACGTAACCGGGGGTTAAAATACTTACAACGAGGCAGAGCTTCGCTAATTTAGTGGGGTATAATGCCCGGTATAATTCTAATATTCAGAGAATTAAGAGAGATCGAGAAAGATTTGAATGGTTTGGACAAAAGGCCGATCGAGGCTATTTATAGGGTCTGATCCTGACTTCCTCGCGCCCCGCGAGAGACCTAGGGTAGGCCCTAGCTTGGTCGACTCAGCCTACTAGCCCCAACACGTTGTTGACACGTGGCGGCACCGAGTGCGCCCTGGTCTTGTGCTGTCGTGCCCCGCGAAGCACACAACCATTATGGTTGCGGCCCGCGAACGACCTTAGATTTTTGTTTTTATTTAATTTTTATGAAATTAAAGGAATTTAGGGCCAATCCCTCACGTATACGTTGATTGGTCGCAAACTTAGTTATAACAAAGAAATTTGAGATAAAACATCTAGAGATTTACTTGGTTTGTTATTGAGGGACAAAAAATGCTAAAATGGAAACTTATGTTATTAAAAACATAATAAATCAAAATCCAAACACATCCTCAGATGTGTCTGGAATCGATCAAGAGAAGGGCAGGGCGACCAACCACTCTCAAAACCCTAACACTCACTAAACTCACAAATTAAAGGCTCAAATCAGGGCAAAATCGAATTCTGAAAGTAGATTAGCGATCACCTCGTCGAAGGGATCATAAGGTATCTAAAATCTTGATGTTTTGATTCATCTCAAATTCTTAGTTAATTGTGAAGAACTGAAATTGAGCTTGATTATGTCTTGCATGGGTGAAATTAGAAGTAATATAGTGTCTAGGGATAAACCCTAGATGATTTCTTATCAAAATCTTGCATGAGGCTTGTAAGGTTATAATCACCAATGTAGGTGACAAATAAGATTGTAGAACACTTGATGAACACTAGGATTGTGATTCTTGTTTTAATGTAAACTGAAATTCCAAGAGGTAAATTCTGAAATATAGAAGTTAAAACATGTGTAAATATGCCTAATTGAAGTCGGTTTTGATAAAAATTAGAAGCCATGAACTTGGTTATGATTATGTAAAAATTTAACCCGCTAGGTGTTTGTTGAAACGCCTAAGTGAGGAATAAAGTGTTAAATCGGACAAAAGCGCAGATTTGAATGTCATAATAACTGTCCGTTATTGATTGTAAAAGAGTTCTAAATTTGATGGTGAATGGAACTCTCTAGGTAAAGCATCCGGATCGTCAAGTGGACAAGCCGGTAGTGATACACGTTTGAAGGGCACACTTTGAAGGTACGCGACTTATAGTTTCGTTACATTATGTTTAATTGTTGGTTTTATGTTGTTATATTGAAAATTGGTAAACAAGAAAAGCCACTAAGTCATTGAAGTGACAAAGTGCATTAGACAAGCGAAACGGGACAAAACATGAATAATAAATAGAGTTTGGATGTGTCGTGTAATGGTGACACCCATTCGGCATCCAAACGGGTCGAAACAAGTTGAGTAGTAAATGTCGAAGTCAATGACCATCACTCGTTGATTGGTCACAAACAAAGCGTAAGCCGTGAAGCGGACACGCTAAATAGATGTAAAAACATGAACCCTTGAAGAGGGATTAAAGCTCGGAATTTTTACTTATCAAACGATTTAAGAAAGCATGTTTAATCCTTGAAATAAGCATGATGGTTACGGCATAAGCAACCCACGAGTGGGATGGGAATCGCCATAATTGGTAAATACGGGAATAGGTGAAATGACCTAAAAACGTGAGACGATAACCAAACATGTTGTTGAACTTGTAGACAAACGGGTCGAATAAACAAGGAATCGGATTATAAGCCGATTGTTCTTAACGGGAAATTTACGTGAATGGTGTTGATAAACGTGTCCGTAATTAATTTACAGACGTATAGGAAAAAGAATCACTAAAAACGGACTTACAGATCATAAGATATGGCGAATAAATATTGAGCTGGGCATATGCAGCAACAGTTTAAACAACATTCTGTGAAAAAGAGGGCTAAGCGTCACGCGTAGCCCCTAGGCGTCACGCGACGCCCCCTAGTTCCGGAAAAATTTTATTTTTTGTTGTTTTGACTCTTGGAACTTGTTTATATCCATTCTAACATTATCAAAACTGACATTTGATGTGGTTTTGACCTCAGGTGACGTTGGAAACTAACCGGATGGTGATCGAGCTAGCTTTTGAAGAACCAAACACAATTTACAAGCTTCCGCATTAACTAACTCTATGTTAAACGATACTTTTGGGATAACTTGTTTAGACAATGTTTATGGAATGTAAACATCTTATGAATGTTTGAATTAATCGGTAGTAGCCTAAAGTTTGGTTTCTTTTAGACTTATGCTTTAATGTAGACGCACTTTATATTTATAAACACATGAATTTTGATTAAATTCGAGTAGTATTTAGTTGGGTCTTACAAGTTGGTAATCAGAGCTTAAGGTTGTCAGCAAAGTGTTCGGTTCAAGCTTGATTAATCGTCCGGTAAGAATTAACTTATTATGTTAATAAATTATATCTTATGTAAGAAATGAGAAATGAATTGATATACATGGGAAGAGCGTGTTAACACACTCAAACCCGGAAAGTGCATTAAATGTGAACGGTTAAAACAAGTTGGGAACTTGGCTAAACCGAAACAAATGAAGCAATGTTTTAAATGAAATGTTTAACGTTTAATGTAAACATTTCAGTTTCAAAATGTCTGATGGAAACGATGATGAACCGGTGCAGACAAGCACCGAACAAATGAAAGAGATAATTGCCGAAGAAGTAGGGAAGGCAATTGAAGGTAGTCTATCCGGGTTTATAGACAAAATTCAAAGCACGGTGTTGTCACTTGTCGAAGAGCGAGTTAAAAGGTTGGAGGATAGTGTCAACCTTATGAAGGAGAAATCGGGTGAACGTAAAGGGTGTTCATACAAAGAATTTATGGCATGTAAACCGCCAATCTATAACGGGGAAGTTGACCCGATAATTTGCCAAAGATGGTTGGGCGACATTGAAGGGGTGTTTGAAAGGACCCATTGTGATGAAAGTGACTTTGTTGCTTACGGAACGGGTCAGTTGAGAGGTCAAGCCAAAGATTGGTGGGACAACAAAAAGAATGAAATAGGAGCCGAAGCGGCGAGAACCATGACATGGGAGGAGTTTAAGACACCGTTTCTTAAACATCATAGTCCCAAGGCGGTCATTAATAAAATCAAGGAAGAGTTCATGCAACTTAGGCACAAGGGTGAGACCATAGACAAGATTACGGCAATGTTTATGGATAAGATGAAGTTTAGTAGTGAATTGGTGACGAACGAAGAACAGAAAATATACTACTACTATAACATGTTGAGCATTGAATATAGGGAGTTTATGACTCCTTCAAAATACAAGACCCTTACCGAGATCATAAATGTTGCTCTGGAACGGGAAATCGAGTTGAAGAAACAAGTTGAGAGGGGCGAACGAAGGGCGCGGGATGTGAACCCAAGCCCTACAAAGCAGGCACGAACAATCGAATCGGCAAAGGAGCCGGATGTGAAGGGCGGATCGCCGAGCTGTAAGGTATGTGGAAAGGGACATAAAGGCGAGTGTCGCTTTAAGGATAAACCGTGTCCCATATGCGGAAAAACAGGGCATACGGCTTCGCTATACCCAGGGAAGGTTTCGGTTTGTTACAATTGCTACCAACCGGGTCATAGGAAATTTGAGTGCCCGGAGTTGAATGAGAAAAAGAATGAGAAGGATGTGCAGATGGAAGCACAAAAGGCAAGGGCCAGATCTTTTCAATTAACCGCAACCGAAGTCAAGATAGAACCTGATACCGTTTCGGGTATATCTCTTGTAAATCCAATTTTAACATGAATTTTAATTGATACGAGTGCAAATGATAGTTGCATATGGGCATATATGAGAAATGAAAGGAGTAAAATTATATAAAAGCAATATATATATATATATATGTATATGAAAATAAACAATAGTGAGTATGCAGAACCTAGGTATAGTCATGACAAATATTGCTATGGGAAGGGGTGCGCGTACACTCGAACCCGGAACCTTAATAAAGTATCAATAAATGTGGATTAGAAACTTGGATACGGGTAACTATCCAAGTAACATGTAATTAATAAAAATCCTTATGAGGAAGAACAACGATCACATTGATGGGTGTGATTGTATAAAGAATTCAGTTTTGGAAAAACAGTGTTTAACAAATATGCACATTATGAAACGAAATAGAAAATGGTTAATAATAAAGAATGTAGGTCTTAACACCGATAGGTGCAAAACGATACGTTAGAAAGAAGGTTTTGATGATGAAAAGTTTATAAGAACTTAGACACGACGTGATGCGATGCAATCATGGTCATGAAAAGTGATAAAGAATATAATAAGGCTGTAGCGCGAGATACGGGATGGAAAAATTGTAAACTCACATAACTCCGAATATGGTGAAGGGATAAACCCAAATTAACGGGACAAGAGGTGATGGTGACTGATCAGTCTAGCTGACAAGATCACCCGGGGTCAAAATACTGTTGTGACTCACATAAAACGCTTGACAATATGGGGTAATATAGAATAAACATGTAAACGAACTCGCATTATTGAATGGTCAAGTGACAAATTTGGCCGAGTAGGTGGCAAGATAAGAAATACAAGACACAAGTTGAAGTCCATGGGGACTTACACATGGAAGACGCATGCGTCGAGGCAAATGATAACTCTTGAATAAAAGAAGTGTGGTCTGAAAAATGAGACTAAGGTAGTTGGGTCCAAACCAAAGAACTACTTAACAAAGGTTTCGAGGACGAAACCCTTTTAAGGGGGGTGGACTTGTAACACCCCGAAAATACAAAACTTTATATTAGAATTATAAAGTTTAAAATAAACGAGAGTAAGCAGACTAGGATAAATAACCCAGTTAGTCAGTCGCAAACTTAGTTATAACAAAGAAATTTGAGATAAAACATCTAGAGATTTACTTGGTTTGTTATTGAGGGACTAAAAATGCTAAAATGGAAACTTATGTTATTAAAAACATAATAAAACAAAATCCAAACACATCCTCAGATGTGTCTGGAATCGATCAATAGAAGGGCAGGACGACCAACCACTCTCAAAACCCTAACACTCACTAAACTCACAAATTGAAGGCTCAAATCAGGGCAAAATCGAATTCTGAATGTAGATTAGCGATCACCTCGTCGAAGGGATCGTAAGGTATGTAAAATCTTGATGTTTTGATTCATCTCAAATTCTTGGTTAATTGTGAAGAACTGAAATTGAGCTTGATTATGTCTTGCATGGGTGAAATTAGAAGTAATATAGTGTCTAGGGATAAACCCTAGATGATTTCTTATCAAAATCTTGCATGAGGCTTGTAAGGTTATAATCACCAATGTAGGTGACAAACAAGATTGTAGAAAACTTGATGAACACTAGGATTGTGATTCTTGTTTTAATGTAAACTGAAATTCCAAGAGGTAAATTCTGAAATATAGAAGTTAAAACATGTGTAAATATGCCTAATTGAAGTCGGTTTAGATAAAAATTAGAAGCCATGAACTTGGTTATGAGTATGTAAAAATTTAACCCGCTAGGTGTTTGTTGAAACGCCTAAGTGAGGAATAAAGTGTTAAATCGGACAAAAGCGCAGATTTGAATGTCATAATAATTGTCCGTTATTGATTGTAAAAGAGTTCTAAATTTGATGGTGAATGGAACTCTCTAGGTAAAGCATCCGGATCGTCAAGTGGACAAGCAGGAAGTGATACACGTTTGAAGGGCACACTTTGAAGGTACACGACTTATAGTTTCGTTACATTATGTTTAATTGTTGGTTTTATGTTGTTATATTGAAAATTGGTAAACAAGAAAAGCCACTAAGTCATTTAAGTGACAAAGTGCATTAGACAAGCGAAACGGGACAAAACATGAATAAGAAATAGAGTTTGGATGTGTCGTGTAATGGTGACACCCATTCGGCATCCAAACGGGTCGAAACAAGTTGAGTAGTAAATGTCGAAGTCAATGACCATCACTCGTTGATTGGTCACAAACAAAGCGTAAGCCGTGAAGCAGACACGCTAAATAGATGTAAAAACATGAACCCTTGAAGTGGGATTAAAGCTCGGAATTTTTACTTGTCAAACGATTTAAGAAAGCATGTTTAATCCTTGAAATAAGCATGATGGTTACGGCATAAGCAACCCATGAGTGGGATGCGAATCGCCATAATTGGTAAATACGGGAATAGGTGAAAAGACCTAAAAACATGAGACGATAACCAAACATGTTGTTGAACTTGTAGACAAACGGGTCGAATAAACAAGGAATCGGATTATAAGCCGATTGTTCTTAACGGGAAATTTACGTGAATGGTGTTGATAAACATGTCCGTAATTAATTTACAGACGTATAGGAAAAAGAATCACTAAAAACGGACTTCAGATCATAAGATATGGCGATTTTAAGTTTGGATTTGAATAAATATTGAGCTGGGCATATGCAGCAACAATTTAAGCAACATTCTGTGAAAAAGAGGGCTAGGTGTCACACGTAGCCCCTAGGCGTCACGCATAGCCCCTAGGCGTCACGCGACGCCCCTAGTTCCGGAAAAAAATTATTTTTTGTTGTTTTGACTCTTGGAACTTGTTTATATCCATTCTAACATTATCAAAACTGACATTTGATGTGGTTTTGACCTTAGGTGACGTTGGAAACTAACCAGATGGTGATCGAGCTAGCTTTTGAAGAACCGAACACAATTTACAAGCTTCCGCATTAACTAACTCTATGTTAAACGATACTTTTGGGATAACTTGTTTAGGAAATGTTTTTGGAATGTAAACATCTTATGAATGTTTGAATTAATCGGTAGTAGCCTAAAGTTTGGTTTCTTTTAGACTTATGCTTTAATGTAGACGCACTTTATATTTATAAACACATGAATTTTGATTAAATTCGAGTAGTATTTAGTTGGGTCTTACATTATACATGGTCACCCGTGTTTGAAAAATAAAATACTTTAATTTAACAACGTACCTGCATGGGTTTGTTCTAGATTGATTATTCCACTTGGCGTTGCAAATAGCACACTTGTAACCTGCTCGATGCAACCAGTCAGAGATGTAAATATCGTGGATCATAACAGTTAATATTTAATATTTTATCAAATGCAAAGTATAAACCGCCTTCGGCTTCAAATTCTTATAACTTCAATTTACTAAACCAAAATCAAATGAATAAATAAGCAAACCAACAGATCCGATAAGCACAACAATATAATATCAATTACTTAATACTATCGATGACTCTAATACTTACCACTAAACACATAAAGCATTACCAACAAATGTTCAATCAAAAAACTTAAGATCTACACTATACTAAGAACGATAAATCGAGTCAGATAAACCATACAGTTTCATTCATCAAACATATCTTAAGTTAGTGTTCCACGATCACTATATCAAAATTAAATAAATAGAATAACTGAACAAAATTCAAGGATTCAAGAAGAAAACAAACAATAATAGATATAAAGAAGTAAATCATTCAACTAACCACAAACCGATTCGTTAAGAGTATGATGAACTCACTATTGACAAATTATTAGGAATTCTTGGTTCCTTCGAGACATAAAAAAT
Organism: Helianthus tuberosus; assembly: GCA_030545235.1. NCBI lineage: Eukaryota > Viridiplantae > Streptophyta > Magnoliopsida > Asterales > Asteraceae > Helianthus > Helianthus tuberosus. The sequence goes on along the minus strand of CM060419.1, from coordinate 146,564,068 downwards.
CAGATTTTTCACGGCATGCAACAATTATGCGTTGTTCTAATCTTTTCAGAGGAAACGCTCAAATGCAGACGGTTCTGTGGTAATAACAAATGCGAAGTGGTATTAATCTTCTATGGATAAATCTATATAGATGTGTCAAACTTATAATAAAGATAATAAATTTATACCCAAATCATTTACACAAACATCTTGTGATATTCCATTCTTTGATATCTTCTCTAGCAAGGATAAAGGGTCAACAATACCTGATACATCTAACCAGAACTGCCGATAAGTAACATTTCAACATCATTGTCGTAAGTAGAGATGGCAATTTACATCCATTTAAGAATCAATAAGTTAAATTTGGCCATGTTCTATCTCGAAATGGTCAAATGAAAAACATAGAACATGTCAAACGGGTTAAAGGTTACACTAAATCATTTTACTCAGACTCTTTGGTTATTAGAAAAATATGGTTTTGTAATCAAAATTAGCCATTTATTGTTTATCACTTTATATAAGTTAAAAAGAAGTGAAAAAAAATATTTTAAATGTTAACCTCACTTGGTCTATTATGACCCATTTCAGTCCGAACCTGTTTTTAACGCGTTACCCAACTCACATGACCTACCCATTTGGTGGCCTCTAGTCATAAGAGAAAAATTACCTTTGTCACGGCCCTCGACCCGTTTTGCCGGTTCGGAAGCCGCAGGACAGAAACCTGTGGTATTGGTGTTTATTTGGCAGCGGAAATTTTAACAGGACCGTTTAAAAAGGAAAACACTGGATTATTTTATTATTAATATCGGGACAAAACCCGTATTTTACAAGAGAGGAATTTCACTGGGAAATTCCTTGATTACAGAATACATGTTTATTTATTTACTGGGCCACTTCATTTAAGCTGGAGTGCTATGCGGCACTTTTCCTTGCTTACAGTAGATCACCTGAAACATGCTTTAAAAATATTTTATCAGCGAAAAATACTGACGAGTGCATTCCGTTTTATACAAAAGATACATTGTCATAATGTACAGTATTAAGAGCGATTACAATTGCCCCTATCTTATAATTATCTGATTCAGTTGTCACTCGACCGGATCTGTGACTGTGGTCATATCACTATTGGGTCCGTTCACCCAACAGTGACGTGTATCACTATTTAGGTCCGTTCACCTAAAAGTGATAATACAGCAGTAATGTATACAAGACCCCACTTACTGTCAGTAATTTAAGATTTGCAAAGACTTAATCCCTGTAATTATAACTTTGAAAACAAGTAGGGTTTTGAAAACAATTTGGTTAAAAGGAGAATGACTCACATTGCAAGTTTAAACGGTCAAAGCCTGCCTACTGATTAAGCCGGTAACCTAGTTAAATATATAATGCAAACAAAACTAGGTTAGTAACTTAATTCAACATTTACAATAATTTCACAAGATCGAAACCCTCACGATGAATGACAAAGTATAGCCCAAATTTAGGCAGCACTTAAACATCCATCGGATCGGTTTTAATCGATCGGACATTGTATCGTAGCAGTGATCGAGTTATTACCCCGTTATCATAGCAACGTTTCGGTATTTTGGACGTGTATTTAGAGCAGAATTATAGTGATTTTGATGAAAATTTTGATCAGAAGTGAACTACCCATGCACGTCCCATTTATAGCTGAAAATCAGCTTTCTCGCGGCCTGCGACAAATCTAACGAAGTCCCTCGCGGCCCGCGAGGGACACCCTAGCTACGGCTAGGGCTGCCGTGTCACCCCCTAGCTTCGACACGTGGATGACACGTGTCAGTCATCGTTATCCGGAACCACAGGTCTGTCGCGCCCCACGAAGACCCTTTTTAAATTTGTCGCACCCCTCGACCGAGTGGAGAAATTTGTTTTTTTCTTGTTTTTTTCATAAAAAGTAGGGTTTTACGGGTTCGAGTTTTCATTTACGGAGCGGCTTTAGGACATTTTTATGCAAGTCGTTACATCCTTCCCACCTTATTTAAAATCTCGTCCTCGAGATTCACTGGAATAAGTAGGGATATTTTCTTTTCATTTCCGATTCCAGCTCCCAGGTATACTCAGGTCCTCTTTTCGAATCCCACTTTACTTTGACCAGAACCAATCTCTTGTGCTTGAGGTGCTTGACCTTTCTATCTTCTATTTGAAGAGGTTTCTCAACAAACTTTAACTTTTCATTTACCTCTATATCTTGAAGAGGTACTACCAGTGATTCATCAGACAAACATTTCTTAAGGTTAGATACATGAAATACATTATGTGCACTGGCTAGCTCTTCTGGTAGTTACAATTGATACGCGACTGGTCCTATTCGTTGAAAAATTATAAATGGTCCAACATATCTTGGACTCAGTTTTCCTTTCTTACCGAATCGAACTACTCCTTTCCAAAGAGAAACTTTCAATAATACTTTGTCTCCCACTTGAAACTCTAACGGCTTACGTCGATTGTCGGCATAACTCTTTTGGTGATCTCGAGCCGTTTTCAGTCTTTCCTTAATTTGAGTTATCTTGTTGGTGGTTTCCTGTACAATTTCGGGACCTGATAGCTGACTCTCTCTCCTATTTCTACCCAACATACTGGAGTTCGGCACTTTCGTCCATAAAGTGCTTTGAATGGGGCATCATTAATGCTTGTGTGATAACTATTGTTATAGGAGAATTCTATTAATGGCAAATGGTCGTCCCAATTTCCACCGAAATCTATAATACAGGCTCTTAACATGTCTTCCAGGGTTTGTATTGTCCGTTCACTTTATCCATCTGTCTAGGAATGGTATGCTATGCTTAAATTTAATCGTGTCCCCATTGCTTGTTGGAAGCTTGTCCAAAAATGTGAAGTGAAACAACTATCCCTATCTGACACAATGGAGAGTGGAACTCCATGTAGTGATACTATCTCAACTACATATAACTTAGCTAGTCTTTCCATACTAAAGGTTTCTTTTATTGGTAAGAAATGAGCGGATTTAGTTAATCGATCACAATTACCCAGATTGCATCGTTACCCTTCCTTGTTTTGGGTAGCTTAGTAACAAAATCGATTGTTATTAGTTCCCATTTCCATTCCGGCATTTCTAATTGTTGAAGTAACCCTGAAGGTTTTTGGTGTTCTGCTTTAACTTATGAACAAGTTAAACCCTTAGAAACGTATCTAGCTATGTCCTTTTTCATTCCTATACACCAAAAGTTATTCCTCAAGTCTTGATACATCTTGTTGTTACCAGGTTGCATCGTATACCTAGATTTATGGGCTTCTTCTAATATCTTATCTCTTAGATTTCCTTGTCTAGGTACCCAAATTCTTTTCTTGTGGAATCTCCAAATTCCATCAGTTCCTTGCTCTAGTTCTTTTATTCTTCCTTTCATTCCTTCAGCATTATCCTTGATCGCTATTTCTTGAACATTTTTTAGTTGTTCCATTAAGTCTAATTGCAGATTTAATCTAAGAGCACGAACTCGCCTTTGGTTCTCATGATACTTACGACTTAGGGCATCGGCTACTACGTTTGCTTTTCCTTCGTGATATCGAATATCACAGTCGTAATCACTTAGGATTTCCATCCATCTTCTTTGCCTCATGTTTAATTCTTTTTGCTCAAATATGTACCTTAAGCTCTTATGATTTGTAAAGACGGTAAACTTACTCCCATATAGATAATGTCTCCAAATCTTAAGGGAAAAAATTATAGCTCTTAATTCTAAGTCATGAGTCGTGTAATTTTCCTCGTGCTTTTTCAATAGCCTTGATGCATACGCGATTACTTTCTTGCGTTGCATTAGCACAGATCCTAATCCTAGTTTAGAAGCATCGCAGTAGATTTCAAAATCTTCTGTTCCTTCTGGTAAGGCAAGAATTGGGGCATGTGTTAACTTTTGCTTTAGAATTCTAAAGGCTTCTTCTTGCTTAGGTCCCCATTCAAACTTAACAGTTTTACAAGTTAACTTAGTTAATGGAACAACTATCTTAGAGAAGTCTTGGATGAAACGCCTATAATATCCAGCTAGTCCTAGAAAACTTCTGACTTCTGTGGCTGACTTTGGGATTTTCCAATTATGATAGCTTCTATCTTAGAAAGATCTACCTGAATACCTTCGTGATTCACCATGTGTCCCAAAAATTTCACCTCTTGTAACCAAAATTCACACTTTGAAAATTTAGCATAAAGCTTTTCTTTTCTTAACAGGGTTAGAAGTGCTTGCAAGTGCTCACAGTGCTCATCTTGGCTTTTGGAATAAATAAGTATATCGTCGATAAAGACAATTACAAATTTATCCAAGTATGGCTTACAGATTCGATTCATCATATCCATGAATGTTGCAGGAACATTAGTTAACCTAAATGGCATGACTGTAAACTCGTAATGACCGTACCTAGTCCTAAAAGCAGTTTTAGGAATGTCCTCTTCCTGTACTCTCAGTTGATGGTATCCGGAGCACAAGTCTATCTTTATAAATACCTAGCTCCCTGAAGTTGATCAAAAAGATCATCAATCCTAGGTAATGGGTATTGATTCTTAATGGTAACCTTATTCAATTCTCTATAATCGATACACATCCGCATCGAACCGTCCTTCTTTTTCATGAATAACACCGGTGCTCCCTAAGGGGATGAACTGGGTTGTATGAATCCTTTGCCTAACAATTCATCTAACTGCTTTTTCAGTTCTAACATTTCTGTTGGTGCTAAACGATAGGGTGCCTTAGCTATTGGAGCAGTTCCAGGTATTAGATGAATTCTAAACTCTACTTCCCTATCTGGTGGTAATCCAGGTAGATCTCCTAGGAATACATCGGAGTATTCGGATACTACTGGAATTTCCTTAAGTTCTTTGCTTTTAGTGTTAATGATTACCGAAATCATATACACTATGCCCTGTTTCCATTCGTAACTAGCGACTTTCATTACTGATATGAACTTCATTGGTTTGCGTGGCTTATCTCCTGTAATCAGAATTATTTCCCCTGTGGGCGTACAAATTTCTATGGAATTCTGATCACATAGGATTCGGGCATGGTTGGCTACTAACCAGTCCATTCCTAACACAACGTCAAATCCGGCTAAATTCATAGGTAAAAGGTTTGCCGAGAACTTATGTCATGAGAGTTCTATATTTTCTTCATGTAGTACCTTATCTATATTGACAGAGTTTCCTTCTGTCGTTTCTACCGTATAAACTTGCCTAAGGTTGGTTAAAGTTTGCTTAAGAGCTTGGCAGAATAAAGTATTTATAAAACTTTAGTTTGCACCAGAGTCAAATAATACTTTTGCGTAAACACCATGTACAAGAAACGTACCAGCTATCACGTCCGGTATTAGATCTGCCTCTTGCGTTGTTAGCTGAAAGGCTCTAGCATTTTTCTTGTTAGTTCCATCGGTTGCTTTTGCTTTGTTGCCAGCTGCCTTGACCAATTTAGGACAATTTGGCTTAAAATGCCTGGCTTCTCCGCAGTTGTAGCAGGTCGTTGATTTCTTCCTGCATTCCTCCTCGCGGTGCCCTGGTGTTTTGCAAAAATTGTAGTACATTTTACATTTTCCAAAATGCTTTCTTTTACATGTACTGCAAAACGGCACGGTGGAAGACTGTCCGGCTCCCTTTTTCTTGAAGTTATTATTATTACCCAAACGGAAACCTTGGGTAATCTTTTGAGCCAATTCTTTCTTCCTGTTCTCTTCTCTCGTGCGTACCAATTCGTCAGTCAAGGTGTTGGCCAATTCGACGGCATCGTCGATAGTCCTAGGTCTCGCAGCCGTGACTATATTGTGAATATCGCTAATCAATCCCCAAATGTAGCGAGAAATAAGTACGGGTTCTGGCGAGGCCAGAGTCGGTACAATTCTAGCACACTCGAAAAATTTCAAAGTATACTCACGACAGTTAACATCCACCATCCGGTGGTTCAGGAACTGGTTTGTCATCTGTTCCTTTTCGTAGGAAGGATAAAATTTCCTTTCTATCAATTCTTTAAACTCCTCCCAACTCATGGCATAGGCCACGTCACTTCCTTTAGCTTGTAGCACCGTGTTCCACCATTCTAATGCTTCTTCTTTGAAAAGGTGGGATGCATCCAGTCTTCCTCTGCACACTTACTTATTTTGATCACAGCTCCCATCTTTTCTAACCAACGTAGTGCACCAGTTGCTCTTTTGTTGCCTGCAAATTCGACTGGGTTACATGCGAGGAATTCTTTATAAGATTACCCAGTCGTCATCACCTTCATCTTTTTAGGTAATGGGGTTTGAATTATATTATTATCATTATTGCCTCCATTCACACTATAACTGAAATTATCGTCACAAGTGCGTTTGCTATTGTTGGCTTTAGAAGGTTCTACGGGATTCTTAACAGCTGCAACAATTGCTGGGATAGCATTGGCTATACCCTGAGCAACTATATTTTCTATATCTTCTCTATTGAAAAAACCTTCTTGATTATTTGGTTCGGATTGATTAACTTCATTAGCCGATTGGTTTACTGCGTTAGCCATCTGAATTATAGATATAACATATGGATTAATATCACAAAATAGATAATGATTAAACATAACATAGCAATCACAAATACAATTAAATCAGCACTTGTAGTCCAAAATCGTCGACATTGCGACATTTCTAATTTTATATATATATATATATATATATATATATATATATATATATTTATGCATCCGTACAAACCACGTATTTACAGATGTTTTATTAGGTGATATTATACAATATTATACATTATTTTTTTATTATTATATATTATTACTATTATATATTTTATTTTATTTTTATTATTATTATACAAAATATCTACACTACTGTTAACTGTCTTCAAAAACGAAACTCCCGTTCATCGTACTTCCAGGAGAGGTTTTCTCCTACAGCTCGGATCCGGTTCCCTGCATCCATCAACTCCACACCGTAGCGGCGTAGTTCAGCAACATTTTCTGGGTTCATGGTTGGGAAAGTAGCAGGGGCTGGTTCAGACTGTGGGAAGTACACATTTGGATTATTCATGAAGTTTTGGAAGTGCCAGTCACTAGTCCACCATTCTTCCATTTGATCTGGAAGAGGTTGGGGGTTGACAATAGGTTCAGGGATGGCAGGTTCCAAGTTGATAGGAAGTTCTGATTGAGCGGGAAAATTCCTGAGGGTTTCATCAGCTGGGCCAAAAAGGTCACAGTTTGCCAGTTTTCTATCTAGTTCCTCCCAGGGTGGTAAAGTTGGAGCTTGGCCAGAACTTTCTCCCACTTCTCTCTCTTTTCCTTTTGGTTCAATAGTTTTCTTCACTTTTTGAGCTGCAGGTTTCTTCCTTCTCCCTCTTTTCCAGTCTAAAAGCCTCCTTCTTTTCTTGGGTTTAGGTTTTTCCTGGGATTGAAACACTAGTGGCTCGTCTGCATCCGCCTGGTATCCTGTCTGGTTCCCGGTAGCTTCCATTTCAATGTAATGTATTGAGAGGTTTTGGAGAGCCTCATATAACTCACTCATGCTGGTAGTCACATATAAGGAAACACAAAATTTCCAAATTAAATTTACATAAGCACAAAAATTTCCTGTCTACAATTTAAGTATTTTTCAAATACTTAATTAGCTTAAACTAGTGGCTCTGATACCACCTTTTTCTGTCATGGCCCTCGACCCGTTTTGCCGGTTCGGAAGCCGCGGGACAGAAACCCGTGGTATTGGTATTTATTTGGCAGCGGAAATTTTAACAGGACCGTTTAAAAAGGAAAACACCAGATTATTTTATTATTAATATCGGGACAAAACCTGTATTTTACAAGAGAGGAATTTCACTGGGAAATTCCCTGATTACAGAAAACATGTTTATTTACTTACTGAGCCACTTCATTCAAGCTGAAGTGCTATGCGGCACTTTTCCTTGCTTACAGTAAATCACCTGAAACATGTTTTAAAAAGATTTTATCAGCGAAAAATACTGGCGAGTGCATTCCGTTTTATACAAAAGACACATTGTCATAATATATAGTATTAAGAGCGATTACAATTGCCCCTATCTTATAATTATCTGATTCAGTTGTCACTCGACCGGATCCGTGACTGTGGTCATATCACTATTGGGTCCGTTCACCAAACAGTGACGTGTATCACTATTTAGGTCCGTTCATCTAAAAGTGATAATACAGCAGTAATGTAAACAAGACCCCACTTACTGTCAGTAATTTAAGATTTGCAAATACTTAATCCCTGTAATTATAACTTTGAAAACAAGTAGGCCTTTGAAAACAATTTGGTAAAAAGGAGAATGACTCACATTGCAAGTTTAAACGGTCAGAGCATGCCTATTGATTAAGTCGGTAACCTAGTTAAATATATAATGCAAACGAAACTAGGTTAGTAACTTAATTCAACATTTACGATAATTTCACGAGATCGAAACCCTCACGACGAATGAAAAAGTATAGCCCAAATTCAGGCAACACTTAAACATCCATCGGACCGGTTTTAATCGATCGGACATTGTATCGTAGCAGTGATCGAGTTATTACCCCGTTATCGTAGCAGCGTTTCGGTATTTTGGACGTGTATTTAGAGCAGAATTATAGTGATTTTGATGAAAATTTCGAGTAGAAGTGAACTACCCATGCACGTCCCATTTATAGCTGAAAATCAGCTTTCTCGCGGCCCGCGACAAATCTAGCGAAGTCCCTCGCGGCCCGCGAGGGACGCCCTAGCTACGGCTAGGGCTGCCGTGTCACCCCTAGCTTCGACACGTTGATGAAACGTGTCAGTCATCGTTATCCGGAACCACAGGTCTGTCGCGCCCTGCGAAGACCCTTTTTAAATTTGTCGCGCCCCGCGACAGAGTGCAGAAATTTGTTTTTTTCTTGTTTTTTCATAAAAAGTAGAGTTTTACGGGTTCAGGTTTTCATTTACGGAGCAGTTTTAGGACATTTTTATGCAAGTCGTTACAACCTTGTAAACTTCAAGTGTGGAGCATGCCTCTAGAGGTTTAATTAGAACCATTTGGCAAGTCGAAACATGTAGGCGAGGGTATTTGTTGAACAATCTGACATAAGAAATGTGAACGAATCAAATTAAAAGCAATGCATTTACATGAAAATAGTAGAATATTTTAAAAAATAGCAAATTACTCATCGGGTAATATAAACAATTAAGTGCATACTCCGAGTCACTTTGTTTGTGGCAAAACATACATCGTCGTTATCGGTGCGATAGGCGCATACCTAACCTCTATTGGTTCATCACATTGATCATTTCCATGAAAGACATATGTGGTCCATTGCATTGACATTCTACCAACTTGTTGTGCAGATTCCATGACCTACACATAATAAGATTTCATGGCATTATTATGATATTCAATTTTTCTACAAGCACAAAAAATGGTTTTAGGATCAAAATTGAAAAAAAAAAACGAAACGTTTTTAACCGATTAATATAAAAACCGGTTCAGGCACAACCCCACCCGACGGTTATAGACCGGTTCTTCTTCGCCAAACATCTTGTGATATTCCATTCTTTGATATCTTCTCCAGCAAGGCTAAAGGGTCAACGGGACCTGATACATATAACCGGAACTGCCGATTAGTAACATTTCAACATCATTGTCGTAAGTAGAGGTGGCAATTTACATCTATTTAAGAATCAATAGGTTAAATTTGGTCGTGTTCTATCTCGAAAGGGTCAAATGAAAAACATAGAACTTGTCAAATGGGTTAAAGGTTTCACTAAATCATTTTATTCAGACTCGTTATTAGAAAAATATGGTTTTTGTAATCAAAATTAGCCATTTATTATTTATAACTATATATAAGTTAAAAAGAAGCGAAAAAAAAGGATTTTTAAATGTTAACCTCACTTGGTCTGTTATGACCCGTTTCAATCCAAACCTGTTTTTGACCCGTTACCCACCTCGCATGACCTACCCATTTGGTGGCCTCTAGTCATAAGAGACAAATTACCTTGTAAACTTCAAGTGTGGAGCATGCCTTTGGAGGCTTAATTAGAACCATTCCCAAGTCGAAAGATATAGACAAGGGTATTTGTTGAACAATCTGACATCATAAATGTGAATAAATAAAATTAAAGGCAATGCATTTACTTGAAAATAGAACAATATTATAAAAAATAGCAAATTAATCATCGGGTAATATAAACAGTTAAGTGCATACTCTTAGTCAGTTTATTTGTGGCAAAACATACCTCGTCGTTACCGGTTTAAAAACCGAACCGAACTGGTTAGTACCAGGTCGAATTCTTCTCGTATCAAATCGGTTTAAAAAACCGAACTGGTTATAAAAAATGGGTTTTTTGTGCCATAAAAAACCGAAACCAGTTAAAAAAACATACCGTTTAAAAAAAAACCGATTTGTACACCTCTAGTTAACAAATAATCACAACCAAAATCTAATCAAGAGGAATCAAACTATTATATAGAGCGTCACATTTTTACATGATCTTTCATATACTTCTCCCATCCTTTAAAAGCATTCCTCTTGTAACCCTTAGAATGTTCCACCCAAGTATGCATATTCCTCACAAATCCATCATCATTCTTGACCTTCAACTCCATTACGTTTTCTAATTCAGCCATACTAACAAAATCAATCGGAAAGCACTACATATATATATATATATATATATATATATGTGTGTGTGACAATGTTAAACTGTGTTTTTAAAATATAAAATGGGATTTAAAACCAAGATGTTTGGCTGATTATTAGCCTTTGCTTTCACTTACTTTTTGGATCACCAGCCATTTGTTAATTCCATAAGGAAAACATAATTTTTCTGTCAACAGTACCATAACATATTACGCCCAAATACCTTAAAAGAAAATAAATACAAAATTCAACTATGAGTAACTAATCTAATATCGTGGAATACCAGTTAGCACACATTCAGTAAACTAAAATCACATAAAGCTTGATCCAATAAACATTAGTATATGTGATAGCTTGCGTTGTTGGAAAAAACCCAAAATGCATGCAAAGAGTGGACTGAAGAAAAGCTTGTCTTATTGGATTCATAAAAGAAATGGCTTAAAAAGGTCCCTCTACATCCCACTTGTCCACAAACAATCTGTATGGTGTTTATACATTAGCATTCTAAATCAATAATAATAATAAAAAAAAAAGTTAAAAACAAAGTTAAAAAGAACCTTGAAATGGGTGGGTTCAGGTGTCTAATTTGCCCTTTCGCCAACAAAACCTCATCCAAATCCGCTGACTGAAGCGCTCGCTTACTAATTTCCATACAATGGAGCTCGCCTTCTTTCAGTCGATAATAAGATGCTTCAAACAATAGATAATCATATAAATCCTACAAAAACAGTGCTTTAAGAAAATGTATCTAGGCGAACTTATTCGTGTGTTTCAATTTGATCTTTATACTTAGGGCACAGTCCTGTGGTATTCAAGAACCGCCTAAACCTTGCTTCCCTGTGCAACATCAAAGTGTAAAACTGTAAGGGAGGCATAAGTTAGAAAAAAAAGTACCGTAACTATTACTTCAAGTTCAATAGAAATCCAAAAACCTTCATTTACTCTTTTGCCAACAGAACTGTCATTCGAGAGACGATTGGCAAAAGCCAAAAAAATGAGCCGTCATCCTAAATCTGGAAATCACCACCTATGAAAGTCGTAGTGTTCAAGTTCTTTGTCAGCAACGTGATGATGCCTATGGTTAGGGTTTCGTCGGAACATAATCAAGAGTTAGAGATGAAACTGAAATTAGGGTTTCTCAATGGAATGGCTGAGAAGATGAAATAGGTAGACGAAATTGCCATACACGAAGTCGACAATGTAGAAGACGGCAGAGCACAGAGATCAATTTTGGCAGGTTGGATTGATTGAAGAGAGAGGAAGACTTTTGGAGAAGGCGTGTGAAGGAATATAGGAGTAAAAAACAAAATGCCGCTCAAATCTTAATTCTCTACATCAACACAATGCCACATCATAGTCAAATAGTGAACGTTATTTTGCTTTAATAATAGAGATAGATAATATGTTAGAACCCCGTGTATTACACGGATTGAATAAAATAAATATACCTTATAATGAAAATTAAAAGGAAAATTGGATTTAAATAATCCCAACTTGCTCTATTTGGCCGATAATAATCTCAACTCAGTTATTGGCCGATAATAATCAGAACTGGTCCACTTTTGGCCGATAATAGTCCGCCGTTAAAAATAGCTTAACGGAGTTAAGCTTTTTTCCTAATTACAAACTGATGTTTTATGGATTTTGATCAGAACGAGGATACGAGTTGACTGATATAAAACTTACCTCGAAACGGTGCTTCAAACGACTTGATTTTTGTTAATTGGAAGTTTAAACATTTACCTTGAAATACTGCCCCAAACGACGAAAACGGTGCTTCAATTCGGGTGTTTAAACTTCCAATTAACAAAAATCAAGTCGTTTGAAGCACCGTTTCGAGGTAAGTTTTACATAAATCGAATCGTATCCTCGTTCTGATCAAAATCCATAAAACATCGGTTTGTAATTCGGAAAAAAGCTTAACTCCGTTAAGCTATTTTTAACGGCGGACTATTATCGGCCAAAAGTGGACTAGTTGGGATTATTATCGGACAATAACTGAGTTGGGATTATTATCGGCCAAATTGAGCAAGTTGGGATTATTTAAATCCAATTTGCCAAATTAAAATATTATAAACCGGTTTTTATGATAAGGTATTATTGATTTTTTTAATTAAAATTTTAAATTTGAATCCAAATGTAATATATTAGTAAACTTAATACATAAACTGAAAGTTAATAACAAACCCGACCATGAAATCACCAATGACCATTTTGATCGGTTTCACGGTTTTAAATCAAATTATGAACACCCTTAGTAAATAACTAATAAGGTTAATTTGTGTGTTTTTTTATATAAAGTAGTGTAATTAAGTTATTAAAATAACTTTTGAAAATAATGTAAAACCACAAAGTTTGAAGTATATATATATAGGGGACCGCTAAAATGAGAACCACCTCCAGTTGTAAGAACCGTGAGAACTACACCGTACGGGCCGAGGTGGACCAAATTTTTATTTCATAAACGTAGATGCATGTATTATAAACACATTTGTAAAAAAAATTCAAAAAAAAATGTCGGGTGTGTAGTTTTGAACACCCAAAGTTTGCGTTTACGGGACCTGTAAATTTTATTTAAAATTTACGGTACCCGTAAACACAAACTTGTGGTGTTCAAAACTACACACACGGCATTTTTTTTTGAATTTTTTTTACACCTAGATCCGTATATTTAACACCGGGGGTAAATTTTGGGTTCAAACGGCGCGCCCGAGGGGGTAGTTTTTTACGCCCAAAGTTTGGGTTTTTTTAATTTTTTTAATTTTTCTTTTTTTTAACCAAACTTTGGGCGTAAAAAACTACCCCTTCGGGCGCGCCGTTTGAACCCAAAATTTACCCCTGGTGTTAAAATATACGGATCTAGGTGTAAAAAAAATTTCGTGGTCAACGGCCACCCGCGGGGCGCGGTTCTCGTGGTTCTTACAACTCGTGGTGGTTCTCATTCTAGCGGCCCCCTATATATATATATATACCACCACGAGTTGTAAGAACCACGAGAACCGCGCCCCGCGGGTGGCCGTTGACCACGAAATTTTTTTTACACCTAGATCCATATATTTTAACACCGGGGGTAAATTTTGGGTTCAAACGGCGCACCCGAGGGGGTAGTTTTTTACGCCCAAAGTTTGGTTAAAAAAAAAGAAAAATTAAAAAAATTAAAAAAACCCAAACTTTGGGCGTAAAAAACTACCCCCTCGGGCGCGCCGTTTGAACCCAAAATTTACACCCGGTCTAAAAATATACGGATCTAGGTGTAAAAAAAATTTCGTGGTCAACGGCCACCCGCGGGGCGCGGTTCTCGTGGTTCTCATAACTCGTGGTGGTTCTCATTCTAGCGATCCCATATATATATATATATAGGGGACCGCTAAAATGAAAACCACTTTCAGTTGTAAGAACCGCGAGAACCAGTTCCTAACCATTAGATCAAGAAGATGGATGGATAAGATTAAAAGTAACTAAAATGAATATTAAATACATTTTGTCTTATTATGTTTTTAATATTTTAATCTAAAAGGGTAATTTAGTAAAATTACTTTTTTTTCTTTTTTTCTTTATTATTTTTATTACTTTTTTGTTTTATTATATTATACTTTTTATTTTTTAAAAAGAATTTTTTTATTAAAAGCATTTTTAAATTCAAATTTTTTGAACAAGACAATTTTTTACGCGACGGTTTTTGCATACCGGGTTTTTTTAACGCGCCGTTTTTTTAACGCCCCGTTTTTTTAACGTGCTGTGTTTCTCAAGCGTCGTTTTTTTAACGCGCCGTTTTTTACGCCCATTTTTTCAAGCGTCGTTTTTTTAACGCGCCGTTTTTTACACGTTTTTTAACGCGCCGATTTTTTCACTTTTTACGTTTTACGTAAACTTTTTACGTTTTACGTAAAACTTTGTAGGTTTTACGTAAAACTTTTTACGTTTTACGGCTTACGTAAAACTTTTTACGTGTTACGTAAACCTTTTAACGTTTTACGTAAAACTTTTTATGTTTTATGTTTAACGTTTTTACGTTTTACGTTAAAAAGTTTACGTTTTACGTTAAAAAGTTTACGGTTTAACTTATTTTTTTACAAAAACTTTTTTACGCAAAATTGAACGCACCTAGAAATCGCAAACTCTGGAGGTGTCTCAGATATATTGTTATCATCATCGACTAGGGGGAAAATAAAAAACCAACAACATCAAAACAAAGTGTATCTCACAAAAAAAATGGGGTTTGGCTCAGATTATCCGATAATCAAAAGGCTACAAAAGTGGGGTTGCAGGTTCAAAAAACCTACCCTCCGCCGTCCTTGCCGCGCCATCGTCATCAAAATCTACGTTTTTTTTTCCATCATCGCCGCCCAATCCAACGGATCAAAACCCACACAATCAAGAATACAAATCAAAAACAGAAATCAAAGAACCCAATTCAAACACCCAAAAACATATCAAAAATACCCATCAGAATCATGAACACAACTCAACCCCCCAATTGGGCACCATCGGCACCACCGAGCACCATCTGGACCGCTTCCAATCGGTCACCTGTAAAAAAAAAAACCCCACAGAATCAAGCAAACCACCCCAAAAAAATAAACCAGACCCCCATCCCTCTCTTCCTCGATATAGAAGGTTACATCTGATATCACTAAACAACCCTCAAAGTACAACTCCCTATGCACAATGTACACATCACTAGATAACCATTCACCTGGAGTTGGTTATTTCAGCCCAAGAAAAAAGTGTTGCCCTTTTTTGAACCCATTCCTAACAAAAGAATAATGAAAATGTAGGAAAAGACAAGGCAACAAAAGCATCATCTCATGATCACTATTAATTAACATCATATTCATCTTTCTCAAAATCTAATGAGCTGAGGATGAAGAACATAAAGGGGCAAAACTAAACCAACCATTGACACCTACCTAACAAGTTTCTTGCTTCTCAAAATCTGGACCGCTTCCAATCGGTTACCTGAACCCCCTTCGCCCCAAACACCAGTCACAACCACCACCGCCACCGCCCCTCTTTCTCTCTCCTTGGACTCTCTCTCTCTCTACAACGTTTCTTTCTCTTTCTCTGAAAATTCGGCCGTATGTGCGTCGAAACCCCCGAAAAACGAAGGGTTTTCATGGTGGTGAACGAGTGTGACAGAGAGAAGAAACAGGGGTGTTAGAGAGAGAAACAGGGATGAAGGAGGGTGGGGGAGAGAGAAACAGTGGTGGGCGGCGGATTTATGCTCGCCATCAATCATCATCATCATCGTCTTCACTGATTAACAGTGGTGGGTCGCCGGCAAGGAGAACTAGAAGGGGGTGGGGGGTTTCTTTTGAATTTAGGAACTGATGTGGTTTAAGAGGAGAGAGGATGGGGGGTTTTAAAAAGGTGGAGAGAGAAACATCTGACAATTATAAATGAGGAGAGAGGGTGGGGAAATGACATTTGGTGTTAAATGACCAAAATAACCTTTTGAGTGGTAAAATCTGATTGGTTGAAAGCGGTTCTCGCGGTTTTTACAACTGGAGGTGGTTCCTATTTTAGCGGCTCCCTATATATATATATATATATATACATACATAGGATTAGGTTCAAACGTGAACAAAATCCCAAGCGTGAACTGCGTGAACTGATCTGGGACCTTGATTTTTATCATCTTAAGATTTTAAGTCAATGGCATGATGGTAATTATTTGATTAATTGTTACTAATTAATTAAATGAATAAGGGTATATGTGAAATTTCTATTTTAAACTGATTTCATAAATCTCGTTCTCTCCACATTTAGGTTTCAAAATCCCACAAAACTCTTTCTCTCTCACATATCATCGAAGCAGAGGATGACGAACCCTAAATTGATCCTTGTCGTCCGCCTCCCACCGCCACCACCACCTCTCGTCGTCGACCTTCCATCCTATCGACGTCAAACATCACCGCTCCTTCGAAGATTATTCTCCTTCCGATTTGGGCCCTCAATCGATGATATAGGCCCTCAATCGAAGATTATTCTCCGTCCGCCTCCCACCGCCACCACCACCCCTTGTCGTCGACCTTCCATCCTATCGACATCAAACATCACCGCTCCTTCGAATATTATTCTCCTTCCGATTTGGGCCCTCAATCGATTTTCATTCACACACAATAATCAATCAGGTACACTTCATTCATATTATTCTTAAATTTGTTTCTGTCGCCGACGGGTAAGGAGGCACACCAACTGTGTATTCATGTGTTCATATGTTATGCAGTATTTTGGGAGTTATTGATTTTGACTTTTATTCTGCAATTATCATGTTACTGGCACTAGGTGTCATACTGTGTGCGTATGTATGTTTTCATATGAAGAAAAGGTCTAATTAATATTATATTATTTAGCCGGGTTTATTTTATATTACTTTTCAAAACCATATATAGTTATACTGCGGTGATAAAGACGAATGCATTTATTTGATTAAAAAATAAGACAAAATTGTTCACATTAGAATGCTGAATTTTGTGAAAGAAAATATTAGGCTGCTGGTTAGATGATTAAAATTATGGGTGGCAAAGTGGGTAAGTTGGGTGGGTTTAGGTAATGGGTCAAGATGAGTTTTGGTTAGGATGGTTTGGGTCAGGATGGGTATATTAGAAAAAAAGTTGGGATAAGTTTGGGTATGTATTGTTTATGTGATTTTTTTGTATTTGATTATATGGAATAATATTTGAGCATTTTATGGTAATGTATGATTTTTTTGTATCTATTTGGTTGACAGTTTATAAACTTGAAGCTAGCGATGTTTGGTGTTTTCCGGCAAAAAGTTGTCAGCAGAAGCTGTTCTAGTTCGGTATGCCCCTGTTTTGTTCTTAAAGTTGTCAGCGGAAGCTGTTTTTAATGCGATGTACACATGTGTATTCTGATTTTGCTCTGTTTTTAATGCGTTGTACACATGTGTATTTTGATTTTGCTCTGGTTTTACTGCGATGTACACATGTGTATTCTGATTTTGCTCTATTTTTAATGCGATGTACACATGTGTATTCTGATTTTAACGCGATGCACACATGTGTATTACGTCTGTTTTTGTGATATCTCATAATTTTTCGTGTATTGAATTATGCAAAGTATTAGTTGCTGAGTTTTTTTGTGCTATTATAGGAGATGTTGTTAACGAGAAAAGTGGAGATGGAAGGTCGATAAAGATGATTCACGTATGAGGTCGATAACGATGATTCACATATGTTTGTTTGCTTGGTCGATAAGGATGATTCAACATACAACGTGGCGAATAGTTGTAAAAGATTATGTTTTTTTGTTTTTTCGATTATGTTGGGTTAATTTTTTTTACGAAACTGGAACTTGTAATTATATGTTTTTTTGTTTGGTTTGGAAAACATTATGGAACTTGTAATTTGTTAAATATAAAATAGTTTTAAAGGTATTGTTTCTATGTATGTATTATGTAGCTAATTACACATATGTACGATGCTGAGTACACTGTGTACGGTTCTATTTATATCCAAGTACACATGTGTATACCGTTGAAATGTGAAGGTTACGTGGATCTTAAAAATCAAAATTTGAATTCTGGTGATAAAATCTGAAATAAAAATTAAAATTGAAATCTGGTGATTTGTTGTTTGTTTGGATAATTATATTATTAATAAATAAAACATAATGTGGATAATGAATTTAAAATAGGAAAGATGTAATTTAATTCAATTATTAAAATAATGATTTAAATCTTTTTTTTTTATAATTACAATCCTACCCTTAACAACTAAAAAGGAAATCAAGGGTCCAGATATGTTCACGCAGTTCACTCTTGGGAGGTTGTTCACGCTGGAACCCTACCCTACATACATATATATATATATATATATATATATATATATATATATATATATATATATATATATATATATATATATATATATATATATATATATATATAGGGAGCCGCTAAAATGAAAACTATCCCCAGTTAAGAAAACCACGAGAACCACTCTCCACCAATCATATCCCGTCACCCCAAAGAGTAGTTTGGTCATTTACCCCAAATATCAAATCCCTACCTCTCTCCACATTTAAAACCATCAACCTTTAAAATGTCAGATTCATTTAAGTTTCCTTTCATCTTTGTCTCTCTCCTCACCCATCCCTCACTGATGAAGCAAATCGTCATCATCTTCATCAGATTACAAGGCGACCCTCTCCTTCTCCGGCGAACCCCTCCTAATCCGGCGATCCCCATCCTACTCCGGCGACCCCCCTCCTTCTCCGGCGGCCCCTCGTTTCTCCGACGACCCCCTCCTTCTCCGACAACAAGACCGGCGGAGCCAGCATAAAATCCCCTGTTTTCGGCCTATACCATCGGTGGTCTGAGGTGGTTGCCCGGTGGTTGCTTTACCGGAACATCTCCTAGCTCCCTTCCTCTCCGCCGTCTCCGCCACCCACAACTACCTCTCCGCCGCCGCATCCGTCACCAGAGTATGTGATTTTTTGAAGGGGGTTGGAGTTTGGTGAAAATAGGTAAAGATATGTTTCTCTATATCTCTTTATCACAAAGATCTGCTTATCTCTCTCATTTTTTTAATTTGGATTTTTGGGGGATTTTTTGTGATGAAGATGGGCGACGGGTGCTGGTGGTGATGGCAGTGGCGGTGGGGGTTTTTTTGGGTGGTGTGGGGCTGCGGTGGGTGATCGTGGGAGAGTAGGTCCGGCGGTGGTGTAGTCCGGATCTAATGATAACGATGATCTTTTGATGCACGTTGTTGAATGTTTGAATATGGAAAACCGTTTATTATTGAATAATTATGTTACTGTTTGGCAGTTTGCTTGTTTTGAATAATTCGGTGCCGGTGTTGGCGCTGCCGGCGACCGGTGGTGCCGGCGGTGGCGGGGGTGACTTTTTTCACCGATGATGCCCGTCGACCTTTAGTTGTTTGTTTTTACTGTAGTTGTTTGTGATTCTGGTGGGATTCTCCGGTGATTGATTTATGTTTTTGATATTAGGGGGTTGAGATTGGCAGTGATAGTTCAAAACAAAATTCCCGACAATTCATGACGATGGTGCGGCAAAGGACGGTGGAAGGTAGGTTTTTGAACCTGCAACCCCACTTTGCAGCCTTATTATTGGAAACTTTGAGCCAAACCCCGTTTTTTTTTCAAGATCCACGCATTTTATTTTGAGTTTTTGTTGATGGGTTTTTCATATTTTTTTTGCTGTCGATGATGATAAGTTAAATCTATCCGAGACACCTACCGAGTTGTGATTTATGGTTGCGTTCGTTTTGTGTAAAAAAAGATTTATGTAAAAAGAGGTTTAAACCGTAAAGTTTTTAACG
This sequence comes from Helianthus tuberosus, assembly GCA_030545235.1. Taxonomy (NCBI): domain Eukaryota; kingdom Viridiplantae; phylum Streptophyta; class Magnoliopsida; order Asterales; family Asteraceae; genus Helianthus; species Helianthus tuberosus. The sequence continues at coordinate 146,544,183 of CM060419.1, read as the reverse complement.
TAAAATGTAAACTTTTTTAACGTAAAACGTAAAGTTTTTAACGTAAAACGGAATTTTTTTAACGTATAACGTAAACTTTTTAACGTAAACGTAAAACGTAAACTTTTTACCTTTTAACGTAATACGTAAACTTTTTAACGTAAAACTTAAAACGTAAACTTTTTAACGTTAAATGTAAACTTTTTAAGGAAAAACGTAAAACGTAAACTTTTTAACGTAAAACGTAAACCTTTAAAACTTTTAACCTAAAACGTAAACTTTTATGTAAAAACTTTTTAACGAAATACGTAAAAAACGGCGTGATAAAACGGAGCGTAAAAACGGGGCGTAAAACGGGCCAGAAAAACGCGCGTAAAAAACGGCGTGCAATAACGGCGCGTTAAAAAAACGACGCGTGGTAAAAAAGCTGGGCGTAAAAACGGCGTGCAAAAACCGCCGCACAAAAAAAATGTTTTGTTAAAAAATCTGAATTTAAAATGGTTTTTAATAAAAAAAAATTTGTTTTAAAAAAAACAACTAATATAATAATACAAAAAAAGTATTAAAAAATAATGAAGACAAAAAAAAGGTAAATTTACTAAACTTCCTTTTTGCATTAAAATATTAAAAACATAATAAGACAAAAAGTATTTAATATTAACTTTCATTACTTTTAATCTCATCCATCCATCTTGAAGATCTAATGGTTGGAAAGTGGTTCTCTCGGTTCTCACAACTGGGGTGATTTTCATTTTAGCGGCCCCCGATATATATATATAAATATATATATAAATATATATATATATATATATATATATATATATATATTTAGTGTGAGGTTCATTGGGGAACACTAAAAAAGTGGGGAACAGTGGGGAACCGACTCAAACGAACTCTGATTGGACTCATTCCAGCGGCGTTGGAACCGGCTCGTCGAACCCTAACTAGGATCTCTTAACCCTAACCCCTAAATCATAACCTCTAAACCCTAAATATATTAGGGTTTGGCTTTTAGGGTTTAACTTTAGGGTTTAGCTTTATGGTTTAGTTTTAGGGTTTAGGGTTTAGCTTTAGGGTTTAGGGTTTAGCTTTAGGGTTTAGCATTTGGGTTTAGCTTTAAGTTTAGCCTTTAGGGTTTAGCTTTTCGGGTTTATAGTTTAGATTTTATGGTTTACCTTAGGTTTTAGCCTTATTTTTTAGCTTTAGGGTTTAGGGTTTAGAGTTTAGGAGTTAGGATTTAGGATTAAGAGATCTTAGTTAGGGTTCGACGAGACGGTTCCAACGTCGCTGGAATGAGTCCAATCGGAGTTCGTTTGAGTCGGTTCCCCGCTGTTCCCCACTTTTTTAGTGTTCCCCAATGAACCTTCCCCTATATATGAGATCTTAGTTAGGGTTCGACGAGACGGTTCCAACGCCGCTGGAATAAGTCCGATCGGAGTTCGTTTGAGTTGGTTCCCCGCTGTTCCCCACTTTTTTAGTGTTACCCAATGAACCTCCCCCTATATTTATATATATAAATATAGGGGGAGGTTCATTGGGTAACACTAAAAAAGTGGGGAACAGCGGGGAACCAACTCAAACGAACTCCGATCGGACTTATTCCAGCGGCGTTGGAATCGGCTCGTCGAACCCTAACTAAGATCTCTTAACCCTAAACCCTAAATCCTAACTCCTAAACTCTAAACCCAAAAGCTAAAAAATAAGGCTAAAACCATAGCTAAACCGTAAAATCTAAACTATAAACCCTAAAAGCTAAACCCTGAAGGCTAAACCTAAAGCTAAACCCTAAAGCCTAAAGCTAAACCCTAAAGCTAAACTTTATGGCTAAACCCTAAAGCTAAACCCTAAAAGCCAAACCCTAATATATTTAGGGTTTAGGGGTTATGATTTAGGATTTGGGGTTTAGAGATCCTAGTTAGGGTTCGACGAGCCGGTTCCAACGCCGCTGGAATGAGTCCAATCGGAGTTCGTTTGAGTCGGTTCCCCACTGTTCCCCACTTTTTTAGTGTTCCCCAATGAACCTCACACTATATATATATATATATGTGATGAAGATATAACTTAACTGGTTTTATTATATATCTAGAATTTGAACCTGGGTTATAAACCCGGTTAAATCCGTATTTAGAAAATACAAATATACTTTATATACTTTACATATTATAAAATCATAATTTCCCGCTTATCTCTTATTTATTTAATATTTCATTTCTTAACTATTTCTTTTCTATTTTAATATTCCATTGGCCAGGCATTGGTCTAATTCTTCCCATGTCAGTGGCATGGGTGCTGGGTTTGAGATTTCGCCTACAGAGTACTGTTGGTTTTCCGATTAGTTCTCCAGCTGGTCTAGTTTTTGTTGATGTGGGTTTCTTCTTTTTTATCCCTTTTTACTTTCCAATCCACTCTCCTCTTTTTAGGGGGTGCTTTTTCTAATGGTTGAGCTTGGAATATCATAGGTTCATTTTGTCTGCTTCATATCCGGTTTTATACAAGCTTGATCTTCGATACTTTCCATATCTGAATTGTTAACATATATGTTCTGAAAAGCATTAAACAACTCTCTATCGCTCATACTGTTAGCCAAAAACAATAAAAACAACGAACTCCGAAAATCGTATATATAATATTTGATTGGTATCATAGTGATCACAGAAGTTATTTTATTTATTTCCTGACTACTAATTTTAAGTATTTTCACAATACTTAATTAGATTAAACCAGTGGCTCTGATACCACCTTCTGTCACAACCCCCGACCCTACCCTGGGTGGGAGCCATGAGCAGATATAAGTGGTACCGGTGTTTATTAAAATGATCACAGCAGAATTTTCCTCAGGACCGGGTGTCAAGAAAAATATTAGAGTTTTCAAAACACCGTAGTTTTCATTTAATAAACTGTGGGATGAAACCCATATTTACATAAAGAATTTTCAAAGGGATAAATCCTTGATTACAAAACACGTTTTATTCATGTTTACATAGCCACTTATTTAAGTTTGAGTGCCTCTTAGCACTTTCCTTCTCTTCACAGTAAATCACCTGAAACGCGTTTTAAAAATATTTGATCAACAAAAAAATACTGGTGAGTTCATTCAGATTTATAAAAAGATACAATGTTATAATTACAGCATTAATAGTTTTTACATTTGTTTAAGTCTTTCAATTACTCAAAACAATATTTGTCACACACCCAATTCGGTGACAGTGGTCAAATTACTATTGGCTAACTCTTTGTCTAATAATAACGCAGGACTAGTAGTGTATACAAAACCCCACATACCGACAGTAATTTCAGAATACAAAAACTTAATCAATGTAAATTTAAGTAACAATTTGAAAGCATTTAAGGTTTTGAAAACATATGATAAAAGAGAATGATTCACTTTACAGATTTAGGGTTTTCAGTAATAGCCTTCTGGACTAAGTCCTGGGGTTCCTAATTAAACACACAATGCAACAAGTATTAGCGTATTAACCCAATTCAAACTTTAATGATAATCACGAGATCAAAACCTCAACGTAGATGACAAAGTATATGTCACACCCCAACCGATGACGGAATCATCGGGGCGTGGCACTGAGCGAAACAGATTGTTCATGAGAATCCATAACAAGTATTAATGAAAATATTTCTAAGGTTCAATATCCTATATTATTAAACAAATAAAGCAGAACATTCATTACAAATATTCAGTCTCAAAAACAAGATCTATTCCGACAACTCAGATTTTTATTTGGTGGGTTACTAGACTTCCTAACTTGATTCCAGCATAACATCCAAATCAACCTGTCACATACGTTAAAATAAAAGTCAACACATAAAGTAAAGGTGAGTACACAAGTTTGCATAGTACTAGTATGAAAAGCGTTTACGCTTAACCAACATGTAACACGTAACGGGTGATGTGTGCTAAACAGACTATTAAAAACAACTATATTAGACTCTCTAAGCTAGACACTACAAAGCTTTAAATCTAGACTCAACCTAAAACCACACAATCGGCAAGTGTACCGATCAATGTAGTATAACCTAGGAAGTCCGGATATCGAACCACAGGACTCTATAAGCTACGTAAACTAGACTCTGACAGACGCTGACAGACACGACTAAGACTTGTTTATTTGTTTTGGGGGGGGGGGTGGGGGTTACTGAAAATCTAGGAAATCTATATTAAACTACTAAATAAACTAAAACTAGACTAAAAACGAATGAAGATTGTGAACTTTTCTTATATGAGAATGAGACCACCTAGACAAGAATCCTGGATTGTTTTTAAGAGATTACCGTTTAAGTTAAATACATGAGTTATGGAACCGGGATCTTAAAATACTAAACCTATTAAGAACCAACGAGGCCCCTCGACCCTTCTCAAGGAGAAACCTGTGGCACTACCTAGGCCGTTAATTCTACCGGTTATTAGACTTCTTCCCAGTTATCTAATTATTGTGTAAGTACCCTAATGTTGACCTATTCTTTCCCAATCCTAGATCTAGGGTAGTTTGAAGAAATTAATTTGACTTGATAGACTAATAAGACCGACAGGTAAACCAAGACATAACCTTTCCCAAGGCCTATCTAAAGCAATTCGCCGGGTAAGACCTACCAATAGCCCCTCACTTCCCAGTTATTAGGACTAGTAGAACACTTAGACTTAGCAAATTATTACCAATTACTTCTAGGGGTTATCGCGCAATTCTCCCTAAAGAGTGAAGGTTTTCTAACGTGATATAGACACTCACCGAAACCCTAAACCCTAATATGACTCTACGTTGTGATAAAGACCGTCACTAAGAATCATATGAAGCAAGTAACAATAATAAACCAAATCAAAGCATGCACACACATCAAATCATTACATCAAACCTCTTACTAAACACAATCACCCATAAACATCATGCAAATAACGAAAACGGTAAAAATCTTTATATTAATCCATTCATCATAGTCTAGGTGGTTTATGAAATTAGCCAAGCATTTAGTAATTAAAAACAAAACAAAGATGTCTAAACATGAATTCATTGTAACAAAGTTCCAAGAAAATAATCGACAAAACAAGGGATTAGAAAACCCGATTGATTCTTCGATTCTTCGCTCTCGACTCGTACCAATGATTCCCGTGCCTTGAAATCTCCAATTGCCTTCAAAGTATGCTCCAAGAATGCTCCCAGAACTCACAATTTCGTAATTAGGGTTCTGATTAGGTTTCTTGAGAATTAAACAACCAAACCCTAGCAGCAAACATGTTTCCCGAAATCAAGACCCTCGCGCGACGCCAAGGGGGGATCGCGTCGCGCGGCGCCTCCCTTTTCCTGATTTTCTTGATTTTTTAATTAAATTGATTTCCAGCTTCTCCGACGCGCGTACGAATCCCGTTTTTCTCCCGAACTGCTCGTTTTTCAACACTTTAAGCTACGGGACCTGAAATCAAAGCTTAACGTCAGCAATATCACAGTTCTAACCTAAAACAGACTCGAAACGACTGAAAACTGACCAAAATATACACTATAAACATATGTACTTTACAGTACATCAAACATCCCCACACTTACTCTTTTTTCGTCCTCGAAAAAGAATTATGCAACGGAATCAGAAACAAATAATCACTCGGGTCAGAAATATAGGTATATTTAATTAAAAACCAAGATTTGCGTTAGCCACGATTGCGAATATACTTATCCCTTTAAACCCGAATCCAATCCTAAGCCCTTATCATGTAAATTTAATTTAAGTGCGGTCAGTCTACCTAGGGTCTCACGCTAGAATTTACGGTCCACCTACTCCCACCTCAAGCTTATAGGACTAAAAGAACGATCACTGGACCAATTCCTAACCGTCTTATATCAAAACCAAGAGAGTTTACAATCAAATTTTTTTTTCCATTTTTTTCTATTTTGCTTTGCTTTTTGCTTTTTTTTTCTTTTCTTTCGTGAGGCTAGACGATGCTTTCCCTAACCAAGAGGTATTCCGGCTGTAGAGTCGCTATCCCCAACCACAGATTACTTAGGTTTCGGTACTTTTATTCGGCAAGTCGATTTCACACATCCCAGAGGCATTCCGGCTGTAGAGTCGCTATCCCCAACTCGGATTACATAGGCCTGTGTTACTTTCATTTAGTTTCTAGCTTACTTTTTATTCTAATTTTTTTTCATGACCACAAACTCTAACGGTTTTAACTTATAACGGTGCCCCTTATACTATTATCGGCAGTTTTGATTTCCCATATTTCCCAGGCGAGAACCCACTAGTAAACCGACAATTAAGGTATATTAGCTCAAAGGGACTTAAAACCAAACCCGGGCCTATCCACATATCCCAAACTAGACGCAAACTCGATTTATTATAATCTCATATTATTATTATTCAAACCCGAGCAAAAATTCATTTTTTCTATCATTTTCCGCTTTAATTGCAAACTTCTTTTTTATTCGAAAGACATTTTCTGATTTTTCAAAAAAATTTTTGTTTTTTTAATTTTTTTGTGTTTTTCATATTTATGACTCAAATATTTACAAGTATCCCATCCCCACACTTAGAGATTGCATTGTCCCTAATGCAAGAACGAAAAAACGACTCAACAACTACCTAAAAATAAAACTGCAAACGAAATAAATAAAATATACAACAACAACAAAAAGGGAAACGACTTAGCTGAGTATGTGAGACTGTCAAAATGCCAGTCGTTTCCACAAAAGCCCTCCAATACCGAACGTGCTCAGCAAACAATACCTAACTCCCTCACACACTGTAACACCTCGAAAATTCACGTCCTATAATGTGTTGACACGTGTCATAAAGTTTGAACGTGTGAAAGAATATTATAAAAGGACTAAAGTTGACAAACATGGAAAGTATGTGATTATACGGATTCTAAATGTCAACAGTGAATAAATATACTTCATAATAACCCTATATGATGTTTATAACAACAAACGAATAAGTCATGGATCATACGAAGCTAAAAGTGAGAGATTACAAACTACAAGGGTTAAATGTGTCAACATGTTAAAGATATACCTCTGAGTGATCTTTTGACAAACCCGAAGCCTTGTAAATGTTAATTATGCTCACTAGAATGCACGATATAAATTTCATAAAGTTTCGTTATCGTATGAGAAAGTTATGATCAAATTCGTGTGCGAGGGGTTAAAGTGTTAACGTTGAAAGTTAAGACTTTTCGGGTTAACCGGAAGTGTCCTGGGACTTGGCAAAGTAGGTATAAGTCCTAAAGCCCTTGTGGGTAATTATAAGGGGGTCAAAATGCAAGAAATAACCTTAGTCGCCCCTTCGTGAAGCCAAAGGTCAAGTTGCAAAATAAAGAACAAACAAGTTGGCCCTGATGGACCCATACGCACCGTAGCCAAAATACCCCTACGATGCGCAGGGGGTGCCCAGCAACCATAAAACCTTCTGCAGCCGGTTTTTCGCTAATGTGACCTATTCCACTGGTATTTCTCACCATTGGACGACCCCTAAAATGCTCCTAGACCCCAGGGACACTTGTGGGACAATTGTGGTCACTTGTAGCCTTAGTTGTCAACACCTTATGGTGAGAACAACTAGTATATAAGGCATTCAATTCTACAATCATTCTCACTCACTTCTCCTGCATTGTTGGATCACTTCTGGAGCTGAAACTCCCTCTTAAGTGTTATCTAAACAAGCTTAGGACTTCAGTAAGTGTTCTAATCCTTTCTAAATTAAGTTTAGCTTAGTATATTAGCTAAAAGTCAAACCGTCGTAATTACGGTTTGACTTCGAGATTAGTCACTAATGGCTCAGTCATATCTGGAATTAAAAGTGGTTATAAGTTGGTATTTATGTGGGTAATAAAACCCCAAAAGGGTTTCCCCTGATCACCATCCTAACCAGGTCAAATGTCGGGTCAAACTTTTAATTAAAAAGTCAACATATTGCTTAAAATGTCATTTATGCATAATTAGCTATCTAGAACATATATAACCTGTTTGATCATTGTTATAACTTAGTAATAAGTGTAAGAACATGTCTAAACATGTTCAACCCGACTATTTCCTGTTTAGACCCGGTTCGGAACCGAAAGTCACATAGTTTGACTTTCACTTTGACTTTCAGTTCTGACCCGTTTAGGCATATTTTAGAAATGCCTTAGAGCTTTAATTGGACTAGGTTACATGTTAGAACAACCCTCTGTGATTATACACCTTGGTTCATTAGTTATCCAATTATTATGCATGTTTCCGTTAATTGCTCATATGTTGACCGATATGCCCTTATTACCTTAAAACGTGAATTATGAAAATGTAAAAGTGTAAAAACCTTTGTTACTGATATATAGACTTGCATGCAAAGTTTGACATCAGTTTGACTTGTAGATTAAGAGTTATGCTCATTATCGCAAAACTAATGCTTTATGTTAATAAAATGGCGTAATTAGCGTATAGCCTAGTTAAGCATACTTTTTGGTATCAAATCTTTTACCCACTGATGTAATATATTATTTTGGGATTTTTAAAGATTTTTAATTAATTTTAGGCTGAGCATAACTCGTAGTCGTAGGCTTAATTCGGTAATTGTCGGTTTTGCCCTTACGGGCCATAAAATGAGTTTTACACATCTAAACGATTCCAAACCTTTTGCTACTGATTAGTTATGATAAATAAATTATTTTAAGCCTTCTGGAAATATAAAAATATCAGATTTAAGTATCGAACCGGGTAATGGCCTTTAATCGCCTTATTTAGCGTTTTTAGCGCATAGTATGTTTTAAAATCATATTGGACATACCCGGGTTGATACCTACTGATATAAGAGGCAAATTATCATATTTTAACAGTAAGCAAAGGTTGATAAACTCAGACTTCAGTTTTGAGCTTTTCAGCTTATGTGAAATTACCAAAATACCCCTACGGGGCCTAGTTTGGTTATAAATGATAAGTTTCACATACATGCTTTAACCTACTGATGTAACTTAGCAAATTGAGTATATTTGCTGATTACATCAGACCTGTAACTCAAGTTGTCACTTAAACTCTTTTATAAACTTTAAATGACCATACTACCCCCACGGGGCATAGTTGTGTCTAAACACAGTTCGGGCATAACGAAAGACACCTTACTGATGTCACAACATATTTGAGACATAATTAACTTAGGAAACCTGTATATAGCTCTCATAACTACCCGTCACGCTTATTACGCGTACGGTTCGGTTTATGTAACAAGTTTACATAAATTAGCCGAAACGGGTCAAACCTTAACGGTTTTATCTCAAAATCCAGAATGTGAATAATAAACCCATATTAAACAAGTCTTCAAACTTGTCGGGTCTGAATCACATTCTATCCGGTCTTCGCTTAATCGTGCGTACGAACCGCATCTTGAAACTAGCCGGTCTAAGCTTATGCTTAATAAAAGACCCGTTAGAATTCTAATAGGTTATTATAAACCTTCGTTCCAGATTAGGAGAAACAGTAAAAGCTACGTGCATTCTGCTTATTGTGATTTATACTTGCATCAGGTAAATACTTTTAACTTATTTTCCCTATACGGGCTTGGGTTACGGTACATAGCGTACCGCTTGATCGGGCATCAAATCTCCACGCTTAGTGGTTAGTTGAATTATTTGATCGGCTCGTTTAAACAGTCTTGTTTACTTTACAGCCTTTGGGGGGTTAATGACCATGTCCCGGATATCCTTGGCATCATCTTACGAGATGGCCGCGACCTGAGCACGGGGTGTAGGCGTACACCGTCCGCGTATAACTCAATGATGTAGTGTGTCTATTGATCTTTAACCCGGACTAGATTCGGGCTACTGAACGCATAAGTAACATGTAATTCGTTCACAAGATTATAATATTAAATAATTCTCCCAAGTTAAATAAAAATGTTTATGCCATGTGCATCCAAACCAATTTTCAATCATTTTCCAAAATGAGTCAGTTGAATGTATTTACCAGTGTAAACTGACGTATTTTTCCAAAAAGACTGAATGCAGGTACTAAACGAAATTTGGCTGGATTGTCTCCTAAGCATCAATAAAAGTCTCGCAAGCTTAGGATGCCAGAAGTCTGTTGAACCATAAATGTTATTTCGTTTCGATCCGTTCTGTGGATAAACACCGGATATTGTGACTTTGATTACAATAAATAAATTCGGTTGTATCTTATTTTTAAATTGCTTCCGCTGTGCATTATTATATTGTGTTGTTTGACTATTACGTTGCCAACCACGTCACGATACTCCCCCACCGGGCCCACCGGTGACACGTGGAAATCGGGGTGTGACAGGTTGGTATCAGAGCCAACACTGAGTGAATTAAACACTAGTCTTTTGTGTTTAATCTCAGTTACACAATTGCACATATCTAAACTTCTGAGTCTAGACTTAACTTAGGAATATTCTCAATCCTAATCTAGAAATTTTTACTTCCAAATTTTATTGGATACGTCAATATGATTAATGCAATCATGACTTATATCACCTAATAGAATGAACCTATTATAAACATCCGTTAATGATGTTTCGCCTAAGAGCCATGTTATATTGTCCATGTGTGACAAAGACATTGTGATATTTACGATTCCCTGTGCAAGGTAATGAGCTATGCTCAAGCCTAATAGTCTACATGATCAATGCGATCATGACAAAAAATCATCAATACGATGATTAAAAATTTTAACATCCTTAATGATGTTTTGCCTAAGGGCTATATTATATCGTCCAACTGAGACAAGGAAATTGTAATCTTTTGTGATTCTTTGCCCAAGGGGGTGAGCTATACTCAAATCCCATAGTCTATACTATCAGTGCGATCCTGACTAGTATCATCAGTATGATGATCATAATATTAACATCCCTCGCGATGAAAGGCCTACGGGCTATACCTTATTCTGGTGTCGGTAAGACAACGATAGTAGTGATCTTTATGATCCCCTGTTCAAAATGGTGTGATTATACCCAAGCCTAATAGTCAATATGATCGATGTGATCATGACTAATATCATTAGATACGATGGTTATATATAAACATCCATTAGTGATGTTGATTGGCTTCTTTTCTGCTAAATGAATCGTCTTTCAAGACGATGACGGTTGTGGTCTATGACTCCCTGTCCAAAGGTGAAGAACCACGTTCAAACCTTGAAGCCCTAATCTAATAAGATTGCGGCTTATAAATTAAGGTCCTTGGTGATAGACCATCAAGTTGTGTTTTAAAGTCATTCATGACAAGCCTATGTGCTATAATTAGTCATTCGTGACAAGTTAACATATTAAATGTTAACATTCCTGGTGACATGCCTTTGTACCAGATTTGATGAATGTCCTTATGACAAGGCCGTTTGTGCCATATCTAAATGTCCTTTGTAACAAGGCCTTCGTGCCGTATAATCATTTATGTCCTTCATGACTGGGCTTTATGCTATATTTTCTACGTCCATCGCGGCAGGCTTCTATGCCATATATGTATATATATAACAAAAGTCTTGTAAGGCTAGCCTTTGAGCTATTCATGATCGTCCTTGTGACAAAGACAGTTGTGACATTATGGTCCCCTGTCAAGCAAGTATTGGACTCGCTCCAAACTTTGAATGCCATTGATGGTCCTGTTGTGACCTAGGCTAAATATAATGGAATACGTTCAAAATAACATTCACTATGAATGTTCGGAACAGAATAGCCCATACGGTTTGTGAATGCCATGACTAATTTAAGTCAGGTCATCAGGATGATGATTAATAATGGTTAAATCTTGGTGATTGGTACCAAGTTTCGAGTATGGAAAACTCGGATGAGGTAGACGACAGTCTCAACACTATTAAGGCAACGAAAGTTAATAAAACTACAAACGTAAACCTCAAAAATTAATGGAGTTAACCTCCAGACTGTGGTTGACGCAGCAGTTGGAAGGACCATGGAAAAGGTCATGAGACAATACAAAGAGCTAAATACTTCTCGCTCTAAATCTCATTCGAAACCATGTTAAATTGCTCATGAGGAGAGCTATGTTCACGCTTCAAATATGAAGGATGAACCAAAGAAGGAGGATAACTCCCAGAAATCTGAGGAAGAGAGCAAGTACAGGCTTAATAAAAAGCAACGAAAGTTCAGTAAGAAGCCTGTATACCTCAGAGACTGCTTCAGCATTATAAGATGGATGTTTTATATCCATTAGGAATCATTTTTCCGATGTCCTAAGTTTCGTTAAATATAAGGGCTCCATATAGTGATAAAAAAATCGATGGTTGCCTTAAAAATCAAGCCCATATTGTGGGTGATAAGGAGCAATTAATTATCAAGACTCCTTATGAGACAACCCTCGTAATTACACGTATCCATACGATTAATAAATATTAAACATAAAAAATGGTGGAATTGGCCGTCCCCGGAATCGAACCTGGGTCTAGGCCGCACCCTTTCGCGCGCCTAGCCAACTGAGCTAGGTGCCTAGTTTGTGAAACTTCCATTATTGATTAAATATAAGCACTTGTACAATAAACTTCCTTATCATTTATCAATGATAATTTCTGCTAAGTGTCCTGTTTTTAATACAGGCAATAATAAATCTTCATGAACCATAAACTTAGCAAAAAAAATTTTATCATCCACAAGGTATAACTACCAAGGAAACCATAAGTAACCGATTCTTATAGATCGGCAAGGAATCCTTCCGAAAATCTAAGAGCACTCTTTCTTTGCATAGAGTACGACAACATATGTTATTTTAATTATTTTTCTCATTGTTTTCTATCGCCTGCGAATGCCAAACTATGTTTGATAAAAGTGTCATATGAGGATTGGCGTATCCTAGTGTGTCCCATAGATTATTTCCATGTCTGATCAGCATGGAGGTTTAATACATGGAACCCCTGAGATATCCCAATTATCGTATTGTACTAAAGTCGACTAGTAGTATTCAAAGAAGATATCCAAAAATGGAAAAAAAAAATTTCAAGTAAACGTTCCCGATTAAGGAATTCGTGGACTTATAACATAAATGTGTCACTTATTTGACACGAGCAATGATGGACGAACTGGAGCCTGAGATATGGAAAATCTCTGTAGCCTCCTTGCGTCTTGATTATCTTCTCATAAGTTTTCCCTGCTTACCTCCTGGAAGGCATGGTCGAATTAAGATTTGTATCCCGCCGTGGGCTGGAGTATTGTGAAAACTCCATATTAATTATGGAATAAACGAAACCTTGATTAAGTAAGTTTTAAGACATAGGCTCATATAACCTGACTCAATATTCTGAGGGTTTTATATTATTAAAAAAAAAAAGACGGTTCATATTGCTTATGCATACATGCCGCAACCCTAATTAGGCAACGATTAAGAATTGCCATCTGCTACCCAGGATCTAAGGGCAAACTATTGGTGGATAGGCTTGAAGAAGTCTGTGGCCACCTATGTAGCTAAATGCTTGACATGTGCGCAAGTCAAAGCCGAGCATCAGAAACCATCAGGTTTGCTACAACAGCCTGAACTTCCTACGTGGAAGTGGGAAATGATAACTATGGATTTTATTACCAAGTTACCCAAGACAAGGAAAGGAAATGATACAATAGGGGTTATAGTTGATGGACTGACTAAGTCAGCTCATTTCCTACCTGTGTTAAGATTGTAGCCTTACATGGCATACCTGTGTCTATAATCTCTGATCGAGATACTAGATACACGTCACATTTTGGAAAAGTTTCCAACAATCTTTGGGCACACGTTTGAATTTTAGTACGGCTTATCATCCTCAGACTGACGGTCCGAGTGAGCGTACTATTCAAACGTTGGAAGACATGCTACATGCATGTGCGATCAATTTGATTCAAACCTTAATGCCACGATTCTCTGAAATCATGGCTTATAAATTTAACTTGTCTACGCGACTAGGCCATTTGTGCTATTATTAACTTATGAATTAGGATTTATGATAAAAAAAAAATCCTGAATAAAATAAATATCCTTCCTTCCATGTCAGTATGCAGTTTAAAAGGAAATCTCAAAGGTGAAACCTGGCCTACGCGGCCAAGATGGTGAAACCTACTCAAGGAATTCAGATCCTTGTTAACACTTAGGAACGTGTTAGCACTCGTGACAAATGTGATTCGAGAAAATCACAACAGTCATCCTTATATTGGATTCTTTCCATTCCCTTATCTAGCCTAGTGATTTAGGAATCATGGCTTATATCATTCTATAAGATGATCATATTATAAACATCCGTTGGTGATGAAGTGCCTACGGGCTAAACTTGTTGTCCGATAAGACAACGACAGTGGTGGTCTTTGACCTCCTGTCTAAAATGTTGGACTATGTCCAAACATGATAGTTTATATGATCAATGCGATCATGACTAATATCATCTAATACGATGATCACATTATTTAACATCCTTTAGTGATGCTTTGCCTACGGGCTATAATATATTGTCCATTTGGGACATTGACATTGTTATCTTTATGATTCCTTGTCTGAGGTGGTGAGCTATGCTCAAGCCAAATAGTCAATATGATTAATGCAATCATGACTTATATCACCTAATAGAATGAACCTATTATAAACATCCGTTAATGATGTTTCGCCTAAGAGCCATGTTATATTGTCCATGTGTGACAAAGACATTGTGATATTTACGATTCCCTGTGCAAGGTAATGAGCTATGCTCAAGCCTAATAGTCTACATGATCAATGCGATCATGACAAAAAATCATCAATACGATGATTAAAAATTTTAACATCCTTAATGATGTTTTGCCTAAGGGCTATATTATATCGTCCAACTGAGACAAGGAAATTGTAATCTTTTGTGATTCTTTGCCCAAGGGGGTGAGCTATACTCAAATCCCATAGTCTATACTATCAGTGCGATCCTGACTAGTATCATCAGTATGATGATCATAATATTAACATCCCTCGCGATGAAAGGCCTACGGGCTATACCTTATTCTGGTGTCGGTAAGACAACGATAGTAGTGATCTTTATGATCCCCTGTTCAAAATGGTGTGATTATACCCAAGCCTAATAGTCAATATGATCGATGTGATCATGACTAATATCATTAGATACGATGGTTATATATAAACATCCATTAGTGATGTTGATTGGCTTCTTTTCTGCTAAATGAATCGTCTTTCAAGACGATGACGGTTGTGGTCTATGACTCCCTGTCCAAAGGTGAAGAACCACGTTCAAACCTTGAAGCCCTAATCTAATAAGATTGCGGCTTATAAATTAAGGTCCTTGGTGATAGACCATCAAGTTGTGTTTTAAAGTCATTCATGACAAGCTTATGTGCTATAATTAGTCATTCGTGACAAGTTAACATATTAAATGTTAACATTCCTGGTGACATGCCTTTGTACCAGATTTGATGAATGTCCTTATGACAAGGCCGTTTGTGCCATATCTAAATGTCCTTTGTAACAAGGCCTTCGTGCCGTATAATCATTTATGTCCTTCATGACTGGGCTTTATGCCATATTTTCTACGTCCATCGCGGCAGGCTTCTATGCCATATATGTATATATATAACAAAAGTCTTGTAAGGCTAGCCTTTGAGCTATTCATGATCGTCCTTGTGACAAAGACAGTTGTGACATTATGGTCCCCTGTCAAGCAAGTATTGGACTCGCTCCAAACTTTGAATGCCATTGATGGTCCTGTTGTGACCTAGGCTAAATATAATGGAATACGTTCAAAATAACATTCACTATGAATGTTCGGAACAGAATAGCCCATACGGTTTGTGAATGCCATGACTAATTTAAGTCAGGTCATCAGGATGATGATTAATAATGGTTAAATCTTGGTGATTGGTACCAAGTTTCGAGTATGGAAAACTCGGATGAGGTAGACGACAGTCTCAACACTATTAAGGCAACGAAAGTTAATAAAACTACAAACGTAAACCTCAAAAATTAATGGAGTTAACCTCCAGACTGTGGTTGACGCAGCAGTTGGAAGGACCATGGAAAAGGTCATGAGACAATACAAAGAGCTAAATACTTCTCGCTCTAAATCTCATTCGAAACCATGTTAAATTGCTCATGAGGAGAGCTATGTTCACGCTTCAAATATGAAGGATGAACCAAAGAAGGAGGATAACTCCCAGAAATCTGAGGAAGAAAGCAAGTACAGGCTTAATAAAAAGCAACGAAAGTTCAGTAAGAAGCCTGTATACCTCAGAGACTGCTTCAGCATTATAAGATGGATGTTTTATATCCATTAGGAATCATTTTTCCGATGTCCTAAGTTTCGTTAAATATAAGGGCTCCATATAGTGATAAAAAAATCGATGGTTGCCTTAAAAATCAAGCCCATATTGTGGGTGATAAGGAGCAATTAATTATCAAGACTCCTTATGAGACAACCCTCGTAATTACACGTATCCATACGATTAATAAATATTAAACATAAAAAATGGTGGAATTGGCCGTCCCCGGAATCGAACCTGGGTCTAGGCCGCACCCTTTCGCGCGCCTAGCCAACTGAGCTAGGTGCCTAGTTTGTGAAACTTCCATTATTGATTAAATATAAGCACTTGTACAATAAACTTCCTTATCATTTATCAATGATAATTTCTGCTAAGTGTCCTGTTTTTAATACAGGCAATAATAAATCTTCATGAACCATAAACTTAGCAAAAAAAATTTTATCATCCACAAGGTATAACTACCAAGGAAACCATAAGTAACCGATTCTTATAGATCGGCAAGGAATCCTTCCGAAAATCTAAGAGCACTCTTTCTTTGCATAGAGTACGACAACATATGTTATTTTAATTATTTTTCTCATTGTTTTCTATCGCCTGCGAATGCCAAACTATGTTTGATAAAAGTGTCATATGAGGATTGGCGTATCCTAGTGTGTCCCATAGATTATTTCCATGTCTGATCAGCATGGAGGTTTAATACATGGAACCCCTGAGATATCCCAATTATCGTATTGTACTAAAGTCGACTAGTAGTATTCAAAGAAGATATCCAAAAATGGAAAAAAAAAATTTCAAGTAAACGTTCCCGATTAAGGAATTCGTGGACTTATAACATAAATGTGTCACTTATTTGACACGAGCAATGATGGACGAACTGGAGCCTGAGATATGGAAAATCTCTGTAGCCTCCTTGCGTCTTGATTATCTTCTCATAAGTTTTCCCTGCTTACCTCCTGGAAGGCATGGTCGAATTAAGATTTGTATCCCGCCGTGGGCTGGAGTATTGTGAAAACTCCATATTAATTATGGAATAAACGAAACCTTGATTAAGTAAGTTTTAAGACATAGGCTCATATAACCTGACTCAATATTCTGAGGGTTTTATATTATTAAAAAAAAAAGACGGTTCATATTGCTTATGCATACATGCCACAACCCTAATTAGGCAACGATTAAGAATTGCCATCTGCTACCCAGGATCTAAGGGCAAACTATTGGTGGATAGGCTTGAAGAAGTCTGTGGCCACCTATGTAGCTAAATGCTTGACATGTGCGCAAGTCAAAGCCGAGCATCAGAAACCATCAGGTTTGCTACAACAGCCTGAACTTCCTACGTGGAAGTGGGAAATGATAACTATGGATTTTATTACCAAGTTACCCAAGACAAGGAAAGGAAATGATACAATAGGGGTTATAGTTGATGGACTGACTAAGTCAGCTCATTTCCTACCTGTGTTAAGATTGTAGCCTTACATGGCATACCTGTGTCTATAATCTCTGATCGAGATACTAGATACACGTCACATTTTGGAAAAGTTTCCAACAATCTTTGGGCACACGTTTGAATTTTAGTACGGCTTATCATCCTCAGACTGACGGTCCGAGTGAGCGTACTATTCAAACGTTGGAAGACATGCTACATGCATGTGCGATCAATTTGGGTGGTAGTTGGGATAAGAACCTACCATTAATCGAATTCTCCTACAACAATAGCTACCATACCAGCATTAAGGTTGCGCCTTTTGAGGCATTATTCGGTAGAAAGTGTAGATCGCCTATTGGTTGGGCGGAAATTGGAGATGTCCAGTTATCAGGACCAGAGATAGTGTTCGAAACAACGGACAAGATTGTCCAGATTCGTGACCGTCTCAAAGCAGCCCGTGATAGGCAGAAGAGTTACGCTGATCCAAAGCGTAAGGATTTTCACTTCGAAGTAGGTGACAAAGTCCTACTCCAAGCGTCACTCTGGAAGGGTGTGATGCGATTTGGTAAGAAAGGAAAGCTAAGCCCGAGATACATAGGACCTTTCGAGGTTATCGAACGTGTCGGGTCAGTTGCCTATAAGCTAAACTTACCTGAAGAGCTCAGTGGAATTCACAATGTGTTCCACACCTGCAATCTGAAAAAGTGTTTCGCTGACGAATCACTGGTTATACCGCATACAAATGTGCATATAGATGAGAGCTTAAAATTTGTGGAAAAACCTTTGTTGATTGAAGATCGATAGGTAAAGAAGCTTCGAAGAAAGCATGTACCTATTGTAAAGGTCAAATGGGATGCCCGAAGAGGTCCCGAATTCACGTGGGAGGTTGAATCCACGATGAAAGAAAAGTACCCTTACTTATTTCATTAAATCTCGGGTCGAGATTTATTTTAAGGGGGTGAGGATGTAACACCTCGAAAATTCACGTCCTATAATGTGTTGACACGTGTCATAAAGTTTGAACGTGTGAAAGAATATTATAAAAGGACTAAAGTTGACAAACATGGAAAGTATGTGATTATACGGATTCTAAATGTCAACAGTGAATAAATATACTTCATAATAACCCTATATGATGTTTATAACATCAAACGAATAAATCATGGATCATACGAAGCTAAAAGTGAGAGATTACAAACTACAGGGGTTAAATGTGTCAACATGTTAAAGATATACCTCTGAGTGATCTTTTGACAAACCCGAAGCCTTGTAAATGTTAATTATGCTCACTAGAATGCACGATATAAATTTCATAAAGTTTCGTTATCGTATGAGAAAGTTATGATCAAATTCGTGTGCGAGGGGTTAAAGTGTTAACGTTGAAAGTTAAGACTTTTCGGGTTAACCGGAAGTGTCCTGGGACTTGGCAAAGTAGGTATAAGTCCTAAAGCCCTTGTGGGTAATTATAAGGGGGTCAAAATGCAAGAAATAACCTTAGTCGCCCCTTCGTGAAGCCAAAGGTCAAGTTGCAAAATAAAGAACAAACAAGTTGGCCCTGATGGACCCATACGCACCGTAGCCAAAATACCCCTACGATGCGCAGGGGGTGCCCAGCAACCATAAAACCTTCTGCAGCCGGTTTTTCGCGAATGTGACCTATTCCACTGGTATTTCTCACCATTGGACGACCCCTAAAATGCTCCTAGACCCCAAGGACACTTGTGGGACACTTGTGGGACAATTGTGGTCACTTGTAGCCTTAGTTGTCAACACCTTATGGTGAGAACAACTAGTATATAAGGCATTCAATTCTACAATCATTCTCACTCACTTCTCCTGCATTGTTGGATCACTTCTGGAGCTTAAACTCCCTCTTAAGTGTTATCTAAACAAGCTTAGGACTTCAGTAAGTGTTCTAATCCTTTCTAAATTAAGTTTAGCTTAGTATATTAGCTAAAAGTCAAACCGTCGTAATTACGGTTTGACTTCGAGATTAGTCACTAATGGCTCAGTCATATCTGGAATTAAAAGTGGTTATAAGTTGGTATTTATGTGGGTAATAAAACCCCAAAAGGGTTTCCCCTGATCACCATCCTAACCAGGTCAAATGTCGGGTCAAACTTTTAATTAAAAAGTCAACATATTGCTTAAAATGTCATTTATGCATAATTAGCTATCTAGAACATATATAACCTATTTGATCATTGTTATAACTTAGTAATAAGTGTAAGAACATGTCTAAACATGTTCAACCCGACTATTTCCTGTTTAGACCCGGTTCGGAACCGAAAGTCACATAGTTTGACTTTCACTTTGACTTTCAGTTCTGACCCGTTTAGGCATATTTTAGAAATGCCTTAGAGCTTTAATTGGACTAGGTTACATGTTAGAACAACCCTCTGTGATTATACACCTTGGTTCATTAGTTATCCAATTATTATGCATGTTTCCGTTAATTGCTCATATGTTGACCGATATGCCCTTATTACCTTAAAACGTGAATTATGAAAATGTAAAAGTGTAGAAACCTTTGTTACTGATATATAGACTTGCATGCAAAGTTTGACATCAGTTTGACTTGTAGATTAAGAGTTATGCTCATTATCGCAAAACTAATGCTTTATGTTAATAAAATGGCGTAATTAGCGTATAGCCTAGTTAAGCATACTTTTTGGTATCAAATATTTTACCCACTGATGTAATATATTATTTTGGGATTTTTAAAGATTTTTAATTAATTTTAGGCTGAGCATAACTCGTAGTCGTAGGCTTAATTCGGTAATTGTCGGTTTTGCCCTTACGGGCCATAAAATGAGTTTTACACATCTAAACGATTCCAAACCTTTTGCTACTGATTAGTTATGATAAATAAATTATTTTAAGCCTTCTAGAAATATAAAAATATCATATTTAAGTATCGAACCCGGTAATGGCCTTTAATCGCCTTATTTAGCGTTTTTAGCGCATAGTATGTTTTAAAATCATATTGGACATACCCGGGTTGATACCTACTGATATAAGAGGCAAATTATCATATTTTAACAGTAAGCAAAGGTTGATAAACTCAGACTTCAGTTTTGAGCTTTTCGGCTTATGTGAAATTACCAAAATACCCCTACGGGGCCTAGTTTGGTTATAAATGATAAGTTTCACATACATGCTTTAACCTACTGATGTAACTTAGCAAATTGAGTATATTTTCTGATTACATCAGACCTGTAACTCAAGTTGTCACTTAAACTCTTTTATAAACTTTAAATGACCAAACTACCCCCACGGGGCATAGTTGTGTCTAAACACATTTCGGGCATAACGAAAGACACCTTACTAATGTCACAACATATTTGAGACATAATTAACTTAGGAAAC
The DNA here is from genome assembly GCA_030545235.1 of Helianthus tuberosus. NCBI lineage: Eukaryota > Viridiplantae > Streptophyta > Magnoliopsida > Asterales > Asteraceae > Helianthus > Helianthus tuberosus. Next base: position 146,523,218 of record CM060419.1, on the reverse strand, counting down.
CTGTATATAGCTCTCATAACTACCCGTCACGCTTATTACGCGTACGGTTCGGTTTATGTAACAAGTTTACATAAATTAGCCGAAACGGGTCAAACCTTAACGGTTTTATCTCAAAATCCAGAATGTGAATAATAAACCCATATTAAACAAGTCTTCAAACTTGTCGGGTCTGAATCACATTCTATCCGGTCTTCGCTTAATCGTGCGTACGAACCGCATCTTGAAACTAGCCGGTCTAAGCTTAAGCTTAATAAAAGACCCGTTAGAATTCTAATAGGTTATTATAAACCTTCGTTCCAGATTAGGAGAAACAGTAAAAGCTACGTGCATTCTGCTTATTGTGATCTATACTTGCATCAGGTAAATACTTTTAACTTATTTTCCCTATACGGGCTTGGGTTACGGTACATAGCGTACCGCTTGATCGGGCATCAAATCTCCACGCTTAGTGGTTAGTTGAATTATTTGATCGGCTCGTTTAAACAGTCTTGTTTACTTTACAGCCTTTGGGGGGTTAATGACCATGTCCCGGATATCCTTGGCATCATCTTACGAGATGGCCGCGACCTGAGCACGGGGTGTAGGCGTACACCGTCCGCGTATAACTCAATGATGTGGTGTGTCTATTGATCTTTAACCCGGACTAGATTCGGGCTACTGAATGCATAAGTAACATGTAATTCGTTCACAAGATGATAATATTAAATAATTCTCCCAAGTTAAATAAAAATGTTTATGCCATGTGCATCCAAACCAATTTTCAATCATTTTCCAAAATGAGTCAGTTGAATGTATTTACCAGTGTAAACTGACGTATTGTTCCAAAAAGACTGAATGCAGGTACTAAACGAAATTTGGCTGGATTGTCTCCTAAGCATCAATAAAAGTCTCGCAAGCTTAGGATGCCAGAAGTCTGTTGAACCATAAATGTTATTTCGTTTCGATCCGTTCTGTGGATAAACACCGGATATTGTGACTTTGATTACAATAAATAAATTCGGTTGTATCTTATTTTTAAATTGCTTCCGCTGTGCATTATTATATTGTGTTGTTTGACTATTACGTTGCCAACCACGTCACGATACTCCCCCACCGGGCCCACCGGTGACACGTGGAAATCGGGGTGTGACACACACAAACGGAAAGCGGCTCCAAATCATCAACCTAAAACGAACATAACATACCAAACCAAATACCATCTAACGTTCATCATTCCAACCATCCAAGTTCAAATGAAAAATAAAAATATGTCTACTAATACAACCATATCGAACTACCAAAACAACATAAATAAAATAAAAATATCAAAGGAAATATGTTGCTTCAGTCTGCTACATCACTCCTCATCCTCAGAATCTTCATCCATCTGCTGGGTCCCTGAACCTCCAGGCTGCTGCCACCCGAACTGACCACTATAAGCATAACCACTCTGCCCTCCCCACTGGTCATATCCCGGGTACTGACCATAAACATATGGGGTCTGCTGCTCGCCTCCATAAACTGGTGGAGGTAATAATCCGGCAAAGGGTGGAGGTATCGGAGCATTCAGTGACATACCCGACATCATATACCTGAGCATGTCGTCCTGCCGGTGGTGGCTCTGCATCGTCCACTGGTGGTTAACCCGCATCATATCTTCCATCTGAGTAAACCTCTGCTGTGTATAGTCAAAAGCAGCCTCGGGAGTGAACGGGTCAGGTCTCTGCTGTCTAACTGGCTGCTGTGGAGGAGTCTCACGCCTCTGTCGAGGTGCCGGTCGTCGTGCTGGAGGAGCACCTACTTCATAATTCCATTGTGGCGGGTCCGTATTCGTCAAAACCCCCGCTAACTGTAACTCAGCAATACCCCAATAAACCGTTGGGAAACTCAAATGCATCTCCTCCGCATGATATTTTTTAAAGCCCCGTATATTCCCTGCCAACCTAGCTATGTACGGCCCAAGATCCATGGCAGCCCTTTTTCCTCCCTTACGCGGCCTACTGCACGACCATGCAAAGAAACTCGCCAAATTCCAGTTTCTCTTCTCCACCATGCACATTAAAGAAAAAAGATCCAACCAGTTTGCTTTATTCTCACCTGACTTCCTCGCCACAACCGTCGTCGCCAATATTTTCAAAATGTACCTATATATAGGGTCACGAACCGATGTGATAAGGTTCGTCTGGGCGAACGGTTGGGTCGCAATCTCGTCCCAAAATCTCTCCAAGTCTGCCGAATCCAAACACTTCGGCCGAGGGTGATTATACACACCCCTTAAACCATTCACAAACTCGTCAGTCCTCACTTCTTCCTCCGTATAAAAACCCAAGGCCACTCCAAATTGAGGAATACTCATCTCGTACAGATTTCGGCCTAAAGAAAACGACACCGCATTATGTTCCGCAAAAGTACCCTCTTTATGATGGAAGGTACAATGGAACTCAAGTGTAAGTTCAGTATACTGCGGCCAACGGCAATCCCTCGCCGCTCTCAATCGTGGCCCTAACAACTCCACCACCCGATCACTCGCTCCCATAGTTTGCAACCATTCCCAGTTTATCGTACGGTGCTCCAACATGTGAGTTACCGCATACTTTTTCAGTTTCTTCCTCTCCTCACTATCTTCTTCAAAATCTAAGATCGGGTGATCAATAATCCTCTCGACACGGGAATACACTTTCCTTTCGTTCCCCCGATACTTAATCTTCCTCTTCCTTAAGTTTGACGATGAACCTTCACCCGACATATTTCTGCAAAACAAGAAAGATTTGACAAGAAAACAATGCAGAAAGTTAGCAATCACAAACTATTTTTGGTGTTTTTAATTTTTAATTTATTTATTTTTTTAACGAAAATATAATAATATAATAATATACAGTCGAACGACGGCCGTATAGCATTTCATTCGCGGCCGTTGTTCGAAATAAGTGCATATTGCATAATCATCTAAAAAATAAGCCAAACCTCGCCCGAATGGAGATTGAGTACGGGCGAAGTGGCTTAAAGTCAAGCGATGCAATAGTACGTGCAATGACACTAAACATGACCCTATTACGACTCAAACGACACTAATCGACATTAAATACGACACTACGACGCAACACATGACTCTAAGACTAATACTAGACTCACTACTCGAACAACATAAGACTCAATGTACACTATCTCCTCCCGGCACTTTAATTGTCCTCAATTAAGCATAAGTGCCGAAATATCCCCACACTTGAGGCTAAACACGTGAGAGTTTGAACTTTTGAAACCTTAACGCAACGTTTGTGGTAACAAAATTCGTTTAGAAAACTAATGACATTTGCAAAAATCAGTTCAAAAACCTATTTTTTTTAGCAAAAATTCTTTCGTTTAGCCAAACAAACCCGTAAAGCTCAAACATGGTGTCTAGTTGTCCAAACATACCTCACAAGTCTCAAACAACCCCAATCAAACCAACCCGGACCATCCGCAAGCCCCATTGTATGTAAACATCCCAAGATAGCCACCCACATACCATTAACATCACAAACGGGCCAAAAATCCTAACTTTATCAACCTAAACAAACCCTAGACCTAAAACATGAGTGACCCGACACTACAACTAAGCAAAAAAGTTACCTACTAGTGAGAAATCACAGAAATCATACCTTGGATTCGGATTAAGCAAGAAAATTGAGACCTTGAAGTTGTGGTGCACGAAATCATCCAAAAACGCAACAATGCAGCGCGAAATCGGGTGAAATTGATGGTGTAGACTGTGGGGAATGTGATTGTGGTGATTTAGGAAGAAGAATGGAGGGATTTGGTGAAAAAAACGAGTAAGTTATGATGATTTTAGTGTAAATCGCGTTTTAGGGTTTGGATATGTGAAAAGGGATTTGATTCAGCGAACAGGTTCACGAAATCATTTTTAAACCGGGTCATAGGGGCCTCGCGCGACGCGTTGGGGGGTCAGGGGGGCCTGGCGTCGCGCGTCGCCCTTGATTTCAATTTATTTTGAACCTTTTGCCCTAGCGTGACGCTACGGCCCTTGGCGTCACGCCAGGGGTCGTTTTTCACAGAATGTTTCGCCAGTTTGTATGTTCCATGCCTTAGAATATTTTTCAAAATTTTTCCAACCATCCAAAACTCTTGGAATTTTTTCTAAGTATCATTTAAAACTTACCTGCAACCTCTTTTCTCATGCTTTTTCCTCTTCCATTACGGTGACGAATCCTGCAAAATGACTCAAACCACAGACAAAGACCCGAAAAAACTAACAAGAACGGCCGCTAGCTACTAAAAAAACGAAAAATAAACGAAGATACAAACTGTACAAACTCTACACTCGAGTAGCAACTTCTCACATACTTACGGAGGATCATGGAGATGCAGCTCACCTCCAAACATACTCTCACGGGCTGTAGCACCACTATATGTATCGCGCAAATCAACCCGAACACCCTTATCTCTCTCAAAACCTCTCAACTCCTCATCTAGCGTTTTGAATCTAAATTCTCCATATCGAGCTCTATCCCCACACTGAGCTTTGCTCAGTGTCTCTATCCAAGATTCTAAACGCACCACTCTCTCCTCCAATTCTTCTACTCTCCTATCCGGTGGCTCCCCACACTTGAGTCCTAGCACCTTCTCAAAACTCGGATCACTCACATCCTTCTCCTCATCTCTCTCGTCCTTCTCACACTCCCCCAATAACGAAACCGCCTCCACCTTATCACTTGACCCTCTCGAATTCATAACGTTAAAAACTACCGCTTCCTCGCCTGCTCTAAGTGTGATGGTACCTAAAAAGACGTCTATGAGAGCTTTAGCGGTATTTAAGAATGGGCAACCTAAAATTAGCGGTATGTTTTCATCGGCTTCCATGTCTAGAATAACGAAATCGGCCGGAAAAACAAACTTATCCACCTTAACAAGCAAATTCTCAACTATTCCCCTCGGGTGTTTCACGGACCTATCAGCTAAAGACAATGTCATTCGGGTAGGTGAAAGTTCGCCTAAGTCTAGCTTCTCGTAAAGCGAAAAGGGCATCAAATTGATGCTAGCACCTAGGTCGGCTAAGGCTCTAGTGTTTGTGTTACTACCGAATAGACAAGGAATAGTGAACACACCGGGATCGGTAAGCTTTTCAGGAAGTTTATTTGATACAATGGCTGAACACCCTCCATGCAATGGGACATTCGACAACTCCCCTAACTTCTCCTTATTCCTAAGAAGGTCCTTAAAATTTTTTTTCGTATTTAGGCATCGATTGGAGAGCTTCGATAAACGGAAGATTAATCTTCAATTGCTTGAAGATATCTAAGAACTGCCCGTATTCCCTAGAGTATTTTTGGTTCTTAAGACGTGAGGGAAACGGGACATACGCATGATTCACATAGGGTGAAGGTCTAACATCTATGGGCTTTTTCTCAACTTTCTTCTCACTTTGAGACTCACCGGGCTGTGCGGTACTTGCTGGGCTTAACCTCTTTTGCACTTTGCCGGGAGCCTCCATCTCAATCACTTCATCTATTATATCTCCATCCTCATCAACCTCTCTCTCTTCGACTCTAGGGTTTCCTACGGTCTTTCCACTACGGGTGGTAATGGCTTTTACATGAGCATTCGGGTTAGGTTGGGTGTTAGCTGCAAACTGACCGGGTAATCTTTCATCTAACTTTCTAGACATATCACCTACAACCCTTGAAAGGTCTTGGACCGCAGCTTGGTGATTCTTAAGCATGAGATCATGTTCACTAAGTTTCTTTTGGGTACTTTGATCCCTAACAATTAGTTGACTCATCATGGACTCCATTCTTTCCATGCTACCCCCTAAATCGAAACTTGGACCTTGACCTAGTTGAACCTGACTACTTGACCCTCCATCCTTAACCTGCCCATTTAAACCCCCACCGAAGAGCGAACCTAGACCTCTATTTGGATTTTGAGCTATTTGAAAACCAGGAGGTCCATTTGAGCGAAAATTGTTATTATTATTAAAATTATTATTATTATTTCGCCAACCCGCAAGATTATTGTTACCAAAACCGCTCGACTGACCTCTACCAAACCCTCCTCCTAAATAATCACATTGCTCCTCACCAACTAGCAAAGGACACGCACTCGTATCGTGACCCCCTCGACAAAACTCACACTTATCAACCTTAGCTCTAATCTCCTTAAGCTCTCGAGTTATGTTTTCCAAAACAGAGGCTAAACTAGGGTCCATGGTGACATGGTTCACCCCTCGGGCGGGTGCACTAGTAGTGGTATTTGAATTACCACTTTGATACCTCTGATCGGAACGTGATTGGGATTGAGACTGAGCAAATGCCTCAAAACGCTCTAGATACTCTGCAACTGTAAGAATACCCATCATATGCCCCCCCCCCCCCCCCCGCATTAGTATCGAACCTATCTCTAGTCTCTTGGGTAAGACCGTTATAGAATTTCTCACATAAAGCCCAATCTGAAAGACCATGCTGGGAGCAACGAGCACAAAGGTTTTGGAAACGCTCCCAAGCAAGGTAGTAAGGCTCGTCGGGCTCCATGCGGAAGGAGTGGATTTGGTCCCTAAGACGTGAGGCTTTTGCGGGCGGGAAATACTTGTTCAAAAAGGCTTGACGAAGCCCCGCCCAAGTGGTAAAAGTACCGGTTAGTTGAGAGTCCAACCAAGTAGCCGCACGACCGGCTAAGGAGAATGGGAAAAGCTGTAGGTAGGTGGCATCGTTGGGTGCACCGTGAAGGTTAAAGGTAGCTAGCATGCGGGAGAAACGGTTGATGTGGGCCGGGGCGTCCTCATCGTCTCGGCCATGGAATTGGATGGTATTGGTGATAGCCTGCATGGCATACGATGGAATCTGCCATGAATTATCATTAACTATGGGTGGGACGGTGATGGGTGAAGCAAGGACGGTGAAATCCTGAGTGGCTTGCTGATGGACGGTTTGCCTAGGGTTTGCCATTGGTTCTAAGTTTTCTGGATTACTAGAGGTACTAGAAGTAGGGCTATCGGGTGGGGAAACCTTAGGTGAGGTTTTAGGTGAATGATTTGGCAAAGGTGGTGGTGTAGGAGGTGGGGTGGGTAACGGGGTGGAATCGAACTTGGGGAAACGAGATGAAGATGTAGAAGTAACCTGTGGGCCTTCGCCCAATTGAGATGATGACTGCTTGACTGGTGGTGGTGGTCCGTGCGAGCGCAGATGTGGCATCCACTACGAGCAAAAACCTGAACACGAGAAAAGCAAACAATAGTTACTACGACTCAAGATAAAAAGAAAAGACACAAAACAAAGTAAACACGTAGCACGTATTTGTCAAGTAGATCTATCAAAGCTAATGAACGCAATTACCAAGAGTCCCCGGCAGCGGCGCCAAAAACTTGATGTGTGCTAAACAGACTATTAAAAACAACTATATTAGACTCTCTAAGCTAGACACTACAAAGCTTTAAATCTAGACTCAACCTAAAACCACACAATCGGCAAGTGTACCGATCAATGTAGTATAACCTAGGAAGTCCGGATATCGAACCACAGGACTCTATAAGCTACGTAAACTAGACTCTGACAGACGCTGACAGACACGACTAAGACTTGTTTATTTGTTTTGGGGGGGGTTACTGAAAATCTAGGAAATCTATATTAAACTGCTAAATAAACTAAAACTAGACTAAAAACGAATGAAGATTGTGAACTTTTCTTATATGAGAATGAGACCACCTAGACAAGAATCCTGGATTGTTTTTAAGAGATTACCGTTTAAGTTAAATACATGAGTTATGGAACCGGGATCTTAAAATACTAAACCTATTAAGAACCAACGAGGCCCCTCGACCCTTCTCAAGGAGAAACCTGTGGCACTACCTAGGCCGTTAATTCTACCGGTTATTAGACTTCTTCCCAGTTATCTAATTATTGTGTAAGTACCCTAATGTTGACCTATTCTTTCCCAATCCTAGATCTAGGGTAGTTTGAAGAAATTAATTTGACTTGATAGACTAATAAGACCGACAGGTAAACCACGACATAACCTTTCCCAAGGCCTATCTAAAGCAATTCGTCGGGTAAGACCTACCAATAGCCCCTCACTTCCCAGTTATTAGGACTAGTAGAACACTTAGACTTAGCAAATTATTACCAATTACTTCTAGGGGTTATCGCACAATTCTCCCTAAAGAGTGAAGGTTTTCTAACGTGATATAGACACTCACCGAAACCCTAAACCCTAATATGACTCTACGTTGTGATAAAGACCGTCACTAAGAATCATATGAAGCAAGTAACAATAATAAACCAAATCAAAGCATGCACACACATCAAATCATTACATCAAACCTCTTACTAAACACAATCACCCATAAACATCATGCAAATAGCGAAAACGGTAAAAATCTTTATATTAATCCATTCATCATAGTCTAGGTGGTTTATGAAATTAGCCAAGCATCTCAGTAATTAAAAACAAAACAAAGATTTCTAAACATGAATTCATTGTAACAAAGTTCCAAGAAAATAATCGACAAAACAAGGGATTAGAAAACCCGATTGATTCTTCGATTCTTCGCTCTCGACTCGTACCAATGATTCCCGTGCCTTGAAATCTCCAATTGCCTTCAAAGTATGCTCCAAGAATGCTCCCAGAACTCACAATTTCGTAATTAGGGTTCTGATTAGGTTTCTTGAGAATTAAACAACCAAACCCTAGCAGCAAACATGTTTCCCGAAATCAAGACCCTCGCCCGACGCCAAGGGGGGATCGCGTCGCGCGGCGCCTCCCTTTTCCTGATTTTCTTGATTTTTTAATTAAATTGATTTCCAGCTTCTCCGACGCGCGTACGAATCCCGTTTTTCTCCCGAACTGCTCGTTTTGACTCGTTTTTCAACACTTTAAGCTACGGGACCTGAAATCAAAGCTTAACGTCAGCAATATCACAGTTCTAACCTAAAACAGACTCGAAATGATTGAAAACTGACCAAAATATACACTATAAACATATGTACTTTACAGTACATCAACGGGCGAAGCATGTACTATCAACAATGATACAACCTAACCACGAGACGGCGTTGTAGAGAATGCGCGACACGTGTTCACCACTGTGAACACGTGAAGTAAAATGTGATCCCTAGCAACCCCTGTCACACAGGTGCTGAGTCCAAACTACAGTACTATCGTTGCTAGAGGCGGTCTAGTGTAACACTGTGTAAGCATAGTAACAAGCATTCAACAAATCACGTATAGCATACGGGAGCAGTTAGCGTTTTTAAAATGTTTGCGTTGTGTGTTGTGTTTGATATAGAACGCATGTAACACTCAAAAGTGCGTTAAATGGAAATGGGTTCGAGTATACTCACAGTGTGTGTTTAGCAAGTAAACACAATCTGGATTGGATTGAAGGGAGCGCGTTGAGTTAGCCTGTGCACGGAAAACAGAAGCAAAAGTCTTCCTCAGGGCTAAGTGGTCGTAAACAGAACGTCGAGCCAGTTGAAAAGTGTTCAACAGTCCATCCGAACGGATGGGTTCCATCCGGACGGATGGTCATCCAGACGGATGGCCATTCGGACGGATGGTCATTCGGATAGGATGTGGTTGTTTGTGAATCGTTAAAATTTGAAGTTTAGCTAAAAACGTTTAAACAATCGAAAATCATCAGGGTCAGGTCACCCTGACGGATGGTCATCCAGACGGATGGCTGGCCATTCGGACGGATGATCTGTGGTTGAAGTTTCGTAAAATCGCGTAAAATTTTCTAAGTAAAATTTTTAAGTTTAACGGACACGGCGTGACGACGTGTCAAACAACGGAATACATCAAACCCAGTTCCCCGGTCGGATGGGTCCCGCCCATTCGGACAGACGAGCTGTTCTTGATGAAGATTCATGTTTGACCCGTAAATCGGTCCATCTCTACGGTGGAAATCCGTTTTCCATCCGGCTTTCAACTAAGGAACGAGTCGAGAGTCTGATTGAGTCCAGATTCCATCCAAATTATGTAAAAACTGAAGACAAGTTCAAAACAAGTCAGAAAGTGTCGAAATATTTCATAACTTAGTTGAAAAGTGTGGAAATCCTTTAGATCTGGAACCAATCTTGATTAAACGATGCTCCACCACAGTTTTCCTAAGCAAAACGAGTGGAAACCACCTTTAAGAGGTCCAAATCAGATGATTTCGAGAAAAGTTAGTGTGTGTGTGTGTGTGATTTTGATGAACAAGATGGTGTAGAAGTGATTAGAGATGAAGATTAGCGAAGATTTGAGTGAAAAAGATTACAAAATGGCCTTGAATCGCGACATAGATCTTGGGAACGGATGAGAGTGTCAAAGTGTGAGAATGATGGCGTACGGCTAGTATTTATAGTGGAGAGGTGAGGTTTTAAGTCGGTTGCGGACGACAGTGTTCGGATGGCTCCATCCGGACGAATGGTCATCCGGACGGATGGTCATCCGAGCGGATGTCCATTCTGGCGAAAGGCCATTGGTATGGCCGAGTTTGCTCGAGTTAGTTTTCCAACTTTGGTTCGTTTGCTAAGCGTTGCGTTGCATTTTATCGAGTTGCGAGTTGAGCGTATAAGCGTTGCGTTGATAACCACATAACATTCAACAAATAATCACACAGAAACTACACATAATATAATTAAATCCGTGTTTTGAGTCTGCGTTGAGTTTGCTTTGTGATAGCGTTTAGTCTAAATATGCGATGTGGAATGCAATAAAATGCGTTTAGATGGTAAGTGTTATAAACAGCGTTTAAATACGATAACCGTGATTAAGTAAGCGTTGTAATATGCGTTGAAAATACAGTTTAACCCATTGCGTTAATCGAATCCCAAGAGTACAAACGTTAACGAAAGAAATGACAGCGATATGTAACTATCCGAAAAGTCGAGTTGTTACAGTATAGCCTTATTCAGGCAGCACTTAAACATCCGTTCATTTAGTTTTAGATCAATTGGATAGGGTATCGTACCAGTGATTAGGGTTAGCACGCTGATTACGATGCAGAGTTTCGAGTGTCACACCCCAACCGATGGCGGAATCATCGGGGCGTGGCACTGAGCGAAATAGATTGTCCAGAAGTTTCCATAACAACTATAATTACCAATTATTTAAAGCGTCACGTCCCATACCATGATATAAAAAGTAACATAATTATTACAGACAAGATCTAGTCAAATTGTTGTGTTCTGACAACTCAGATTTCAAATACAGACAATTCATTTATTTGTTTCTAGACCTTTCCTAGCCTCGATTTCACAGCAAGCCAAGCATATAAACATCCTAAGCACCTGTCACATACGTTAAAGTAAAAGTCAATACACATAGTGTAAAGGTGAGCATACAAGTTTGATAGATATAATAGAGTTCGAAATCGTTTACGCATAACCAGCACGTACACAGTGTGAAATGAAGCACGTTAGTTATCGACATGAACCTATCGATACCAATGACTGCGGGTTGACTGCCCAAGGCAGTTCGTAATACACACTCACCACTATGAGCCATGCAATTAATTGTCCTTAACAACCCCTGAGTGAACAGGTGCTGAGTCCAAACTATAGGACTATCGTTGCTAAGGCAGGTAGACATCATTCCATGTGTAAACATAACAAACAAGCATTCATTAAGTCACGTATAAACATGTAGTAACGGTTAGCGTTAAATTATTGCATAGCGTGTTCGATGTGATTTAGTATAAGTAACGTATGTAACACCCAAAAGTGCGTAAGTGATATTCGCTAATTTACACATATTTTAGTCCCCTGTTTTACCCCTATTTTATGTGTTTTCGGCCGTAAAACCGTCATTCGGATGCTTAATCATCTACACTTTTGTTTACAGGCCTAAAACAGCATACCAGACAAGATGATAGCGAAAACGAGGACTTTCCGGACAAAACGACGAAGCTGCGAACATTCTGTTAGAAAACTGACCTGGGCGTGTGGAACGGTCGTGCGACCTAATGCACGACCGTGCATCTCCGAAAAATGAAATCCAGTCCGGCATTGAACGAATGTGCAACTCGGCGTGCAAGGCAATCAAGGCAATCCCGGTGATGCACGGGCGTTCCATATCTTGCACCCCGTGCGGATCCGATGATCACCCAAAACCCCGGAACTGAACGACCAGTACAGCAATCCGTGCAACATGATCCCGGAAACGCACGGTCGTGCCATATGAAGAAGGGTCGTGCGTGACCTACGACTGGTCAAGATCTGTGACGTCATGCAGTGTGGTACACCATACCTACAATAATTGCTTAAAGTGAATGGTCGTGCAACAGGACGCACGACCGTGCGAAACCGAAAAAAAATATAAAAACCTGCAGAAACATTCTGCTTGGAAGACTGGACATTTTGGAAGCGATTCTGGCGATTTTCAGGCTCCGGAGGCTTCTGCTTTCACCCGGATTCAAGCCACATTGTGCCGATTAGCTTTGTTATCTTCCAGATTCTTAATCTTATGCTTGTTTATGGTTTGGTTTTCTAATCTTTCCATTATTTTGTTAATCTTTCAAGCATTTAGATTAATGTTTATGTATTATTGTAGCCTTTGGGCAAAAAACACAACAATCCCTTGCTTGATTATAGCCATTAGTATGTTAATCTTTGTTTGTAATGACATTTGGAAGTATTTTCTATGTTAATCTTTGATGATTAGTTTGCAACCTTGTTATTGATATTGATTTCTTGATTATAAGTAATTGTGTTGGATAATTGGTATTTGGTTAGTTAAGATAGTTGAAAAATGAAGCTTAATTAATCTTGTATTAGTAAACTTTAAACTTGGTTAACTAGTTTAACTTGGTTAAAATGTATGCACCATGATACTAGAAATGGTTAGTGGTTTAATAAAATGTAATTATTGTTAATCAAGAAAGCTTGCCGTCACGTAAGGACCTTAACGGGTTAAATGGTGTCGTTATAAATTCTTGCCATGATTTGTTAGCTTAGTTAGTAGTTTAGGCCAAAATTGCTATCTTGGTGAATTTATGTGCAAGATTTGTAAAATGAACTCGGTTGTGATTTAATCTAGTTTATGCTTGTCTCGGTGGTTGCATTGTGTTTATCGGTGTCGCTTTCCTTGTTTAAGTAAGGTTAGAAAACTCCTAACGGATGACTAACTTATTTTTAAGAGATTTTCATAGACATTTATCAATTGCACGTTAAAGAACAATTTTAGGTGGTTAAAGTGTGTTTATCGTTTTAACTTTCCGAATGATTGTCATGTTAGGATTCCCGAAAGGGATACTAATTGTCTTAAATTGGAAAATTGATCAAATGCTTCTAGTGCCAAAACCGACTTAGTTAACATGCTTTGGTTGTGTATTAAGCAAGGCTATTTATCTATTTTCATATTTGAAATCTATTATGTTTTTATAAGTAGTTGTTTATGCTTACTTTAGTTTATTAAAAATCAAACAACTTATCTTTTTACCGGTAGTTTAGTGATAAAGGTCTAGTATTATTTCTCCGCCCATTTCCTTGGATCGATACTTGGTTCTTACCGATACTTTATTACATATATGACGGGGTACACTTGCCTCTTTCGTGTGTGTTTTGATGTAAAAGTAATAATCACTTTTATAAATTTAAAACCAAATCGTGTGTAATTTCATTGCAATATTATGTATATATACGCACACGTCAAGTTTTTGGCGCCGTTGCCGGGGAGATGGCGAGTTTTAGGAACGACCCGAGTCATTGTGTTATCGGCGTATATACTTGTTAATATTTGTGTATACTTTCTTGATTATTTATTTGTTAATATTTCTTGCTTTTAATTCGATTTATTCGTTTTCGTGATTCTTTTGTACACTTGTAAATTTTTGTTCCATTTATTTATTCGATCCGGATTTATTTATTCATTTATTATTTGGGTTTTCGGCACCTTAAAATCATTTTTGTATTAGCCGATTTGATTATTTTTATTGTGTTGATTTTTATAAAATTTCGGGCCCATTTTCAGATTTTTATAAAATTTTCAGCCCATTTAAAATAACATTCTGTTTCTTTTCAGCAAAAAAAAAACAGCATTATTATATTAATAAAATATTCATTGTGTCATTTTTTCGTTTGCAGGTTGATGTTCTCGACCCCCGCTCAAGAAGTTGTTGAACCGTCAGACGAGCCCAAACGCGATCTTAGGAGACGTCTTCGCGCGAGAGGGCGTGCGGTTGGGCTACTGCTCGCATCTGCTGAGCAGGAGCAGGTGGTACCCGCTGAAGCCGACGGCTCAGGGGCAGCAGGAGACAGAACTATGGCGGACGATGAGCGACCTTTGAATGACACAAATCAGCCCGGAAGGACAGGCCTGGAGCCGAGTATCCTTCCACCTACTGTTGATGCACCTACTTTTGAAATTAGATCTTGTATTATTAATATGGTGCAGAATTCAGTACAGTTTGACGGGCGTGAGCATGAGGATCCCGGGAGGCATATCGCTGCTTTTCTTGCTATTTGTTCGACATTTAGGATTACAGGTGTTTCGGAGGATGCAATTCGGTTGAGGTTGTTTCCTTTCTCGTTGCGTGACAAAGCTAGAGCTTGGCTTATGTCACTACGGAACCGGATTGTTTCCTTTCACCAAGACGAGGGAGAGTCATTGCACGCGGCCTGGGAGAGATTTAAAGATTTGTTGATAGATGTTCCACATCATGGCTTCTCCAAGAGACAGCTGGTTTTGACATTTTATCAGGGGCTCTGTTACAACACGCAGGAGGCGATCTAGGAACTAAGACGCCGACTGAAGCGTATGCTATCATATAAAAAGCTGCGTTGAAATCCAGCTCGCGTCGGGAAGGAGATAGAGGCCGGGCAACATCATCATCATCTCGCGCAGGAGTACACGCGGTGGACGACTACACGGCCATTACTGCGCAAATCTCAGCTCTCTTGCATCGAGATTCGACAGGTCCCAGATGATTGCACAAGCTGGTTCGGGATGTGACCAGTGTGGAGTGTCACACGAGCCTGGTGCGTGTTTTCAGGGATTCGTATATGAGGGCCACGAAGAAGTAGATTGCATGAGTAATCAGGTGAGGCCGCAGAACAATCCGTACAGCAACACCTATAATCCCGGTTGGAGAAATCACCCAAACTTTGGGTGGCGAGCGAATACAGAAAATCAAAACCCATTGGGGTTCAATCCGCGCGCTCCAGCACCGCAGCAGGGTCAGGGTCAGCAGTTCCAGCAATACAACCAACCTTACCAGCAGCGTCCATATTCATATCAGAATCAAGGCACTGGGAGTAGCTCCCAGCAGCAGGCCCCTCAGTCTAGTTCCAAGCTGGAGGATATGATGGCTCAGCTTCTTACTAGCTCCTCGAGTGCAAATCAGTTGGCTGAAAAACGCTACCAACAGAGCGAGGATCGTTTTCTTTCTCACGAGGGAGAAATGAGGAGTCACAAAGCCTTGATTCAAAATATCGAGAATCAGGTTGGTCAGCTGGCACAGATGATGTCTAAAAGGACCCCAGGTGGTCTTCCGGGCAATACAGAACCAAACCCGGGTGGACACAGGGATGTGAATGCTGTCATGACCAGGAGTGGAAAGACTACCGGACCCGTCATATCGGACTCATCACCGATCACTGAAGCGGTCCCGACTGACACACCGGACGAGGTGCAAGCCAGGCTACGCCCAGCAAGTACAGCACAAGTCCAAGATCCGGTCAAAGATTACACTCCTCCAGTACCTTATCCAGGCAGGCTGAAGAAGCAGAAGAACGAAGAATAATACGGTAAGTTCCTTGAGTTGTTTAAGCAACTACACATTAATATACCGTTTGTTGAAGCCTTGGCCCAGATGCCAAAGTATGCGAAATTCCTTAAGGATATCCTCTCGAATAAACAGAAGCTCGAGGATATATCATGTGTGGTGATGAATGAAACTTGTTCTGCCGTTCTACAAAACCGTCTGCCCATGAAAATGGGAGATCTAGGTAGTTTTACGCTCCCGTGTTTGATTGGAAACATGTCTGTTAGCCATGCATTGGCTGACTTAGGAGCGAGTATCAACCTTATGCCATATAAGGTTTTTACTAAACTGGATTTGGGTGAGCCGTCACCTACTAGGATGAGCATTCGGTTGGCAGACCATTCAATCAAGTATCCGCGTGGATTTGTGGAAAACATGCTTGTAAAAATCGATAAATTTGTTTTCCCCGTGGATTTTATTATTCTTGACATGGACGAGGATTCAAGAGTACCTTTGATACTTGGACGCCCTTTCCTCAATACAGCGAGGACGATTGTTGATGTGGCAGCTGGCCAAATCACGCTCCGAGTGAACGATGAGCACGTGACATTCGATATCAAAAGATCGATGCAGCATCCGCAAAGTCACGATGACAAGCTTTATTACGTCGACATTATCGATGCATGTGTGTGCTCTCATTTTCAAGGTACGGTTGACGAGATTAATTCGGACACACGTCTGTCGTGTGGGGACCTGATTGGCATTACGCAGGTGGGCCACGATTTAGAGCAGCCAGTCTATCAGATTGGTGACGATGGTTCCCAGAGTCCGGAGAGATTTCTTGAAATTGTCCATGTAGAAGAAGAGAAATCAAAACCGTTGGTTGAAGATCCGCCGTCTTTGGAGTTGAAAGAACTCCCACCACATCTCGAGTACGCATTTCTGGACGAGGAGCGTCGCTTATCGGTCATAATTTCGGCATCATTGGAAAAAGATGAGAAAAATCAGCTTCTCGAGGTTCTGAGACTTCATAAGAGAGCCATTGCATGGAAAATCATGGATATCAAGGGCATCAATCCTTCTTTCTGTACTCACAAGATTCTGATGGAAGACGAGTACAAACCGTGTGCACAGCATCAGAGGTGTTTAAATCCAAATATGCAGGACGTGGTGAAGAAAGAAGTGATTAAGTTGTTGGATGCCGGGATGATTTATCCTATATCCGACTCTGTGTGGGTGAGTCCAATGCAGGTTGTACCTAAGAAAGGTGGTATGACTGTAGTTTCAAATGATAGGAATGAGCTAATTCCTACCCGTACCGTCACTGGGTGGCGAGTTTGCATTGATTACCGCAAACTCAACGATGCTACTCGTAAGGATCACTTCCCGCTTCCATTCATCGACCAGATGTTGGAACGTCTGTCGGGGAAGTTGTATTACTGTTTCTTGGACGGGTTCTCTGGGTACTTCCAAATTCCTATCGCTCCTGAGGATCAGGAGAAGACTACCTTTACCTGCCCCTTTGGCACATTCGCCTACCGGCGGATGCCTTTTGGGTTGTGTAATGCACCAGCGACCTTCCAGAGATGCATGGTTGCTATTTTCCATGATATGATCGAGGATTCTATGGAGGTTTTCATGGATGAATTTTCGGTATTTGGGGATTCCTTCGATCATTGTTTGGAAAATTTGAGAAAGATGTTGAAGAGGTGCGAGGAGACGAATCTGGTCCTGAACTGGGAGAAATGCCACTTCATGGTGAAGGAGGGCATAGTTCTGGGACATAACATTTCTCGTGCAGGTATGGAAGTCGATCCAGCTAAAGTTGACGTTATTTCACGACTTCCGCCTCCCACCTCTGTGAGAGCGATACGGAGCTTTCTTGCTCATGCAGGGTTCTACAGGCGATTCATAAAGGTCTTTTCAAAAATCGCTAGGCCTATGACCCGTTTGTTGGAAAAAGACGCTCCGTTCATATTTGGAGATGATTGCTTGAGGGTTTTTTACCTTCTCAAGCAAAAGTTGATTGAGGCCCCTATTTTAGTTGCACCGGACTGGAGTTTGCCGTTTGAAATCATGTGCGACGTGAGTGATTACGCTATAGGGGCCGTTTTAGGACAGAAAAAGGAAAAGCACTTTCACCCGATCTATTATGCGAGCAAGACTCTTCATGACGCTCAGGAGCACTACACCACGACTGAAAAAGAGCTCTTGGCAGTTGTTTTCGCATTTGATAAATTTAGATCGTATTTGGTGCTTTCGAAAATCGGTGTGTATACTGATCACGCAACCATCAGATACCTCTTCAGCAAACAGGACGCAAAACCGCGTCTAATCAGATGGATCCTGTTGCTGCAAGAGTTTGATATTGAAATTCAAGATAAAAAAGGGTGCATTGAATGTAGCGGCTGACCATCTATCTCGGTTAGAGCATGGAGACATCGAGGACGCGCGTTGGGATTCAATCAATGACAATTTCCCACACGATTCTTTGATGGGTGTTGAGATATGCGATGAGTCGCCTTGGTTCGCCGACTTTGCGAACTATCTTGCTTGCGGGATTCTGATTAAAGGGTTGACTCACCAGCAAAAGAGGAAATTCTTTTCGGATCTCAAGCACTACATTTGGGACGACCCTTTCTTATTTAAGGTGGGGGCTGATCAGGTGATCAGAAGATGTGTATCAGGGACTGAGGCGACCGATATTCTGCGCCAGTGTCATGAGGGACCTACCGGAGGCCACCACGGAGCCAACTTCACCGCGAAGAAGGTGTTGGATTCCGGGTTTTACTGGCCGACCATTTTCCGTGACGCGCAGAGTTGGGTAAAAGCGTGCGATGCTTGTCAGAGGGCGACGAACATATCGGCACGTGACGAAATGCCCCAGAACTGGATACAAGTTTGTGAAGTCTTTGATGTTTGGGGGATAGACTTCATGGGACCGTTTCCCCCCTCACGAGGTAACAAATACATCCTGGTCGCAGTTGACTACGTATCAAAGTGGGCTGAGGCGCAAGCCTTACCCACAAATGACGCCAGGGTGGTCGTGAGATTCTTAAAAAGTTTGTTCGCCCGATTTGGCGCTCCGAAAGCGCTTATTAGTGACAGAGGGACTCATTTTTGTAATACACAGTCTGAAAAAGCTTTGTCCCGTTACGGTGTGCATCACCGTTTGTCCACGCCCTATCATCCGCAGACGAGCGGGCAGGTGGAAGTCACGAACCGTGGGCTTAAACGCATCCTTGAGCGGTCTGTTGGTGCTAACCGCAAGGAATGGTCGGAGAAACTTGATGAGGCATTGTGGGCATTCCGTACAGCTTATAAGACCCCTATTGGGACTACTCCCTTTAGGTTGGTATACAGAAAAGCATGCCATTTACCGGTAGAGTTGGAGCACAAGGCTATGTGGGCTTCGAAAACCGCGAATTTGGACCTGAAAACCGGAGGTGAAGCCCGGTTTCTCCAAATTCATGAATTGGAGGAATTGCGACAACAAGCCTATGAAAGCTCCGTACTCTATAAAGAGCGCACGAAGAAACTTCACGACAAACGCTTGAAGGACCACAAAGAATTCCAAGCGGGTGATCTTGTTCTTCTTTACAATTCACGACTGCGCTTATTTCCTGGGAAGCTTAATTCACGTTGGACAGGACCATACACAGTTAAGGAGGTATTTCCGTACGGTACTGTTGCAATAGAGAACACAGATGGTGTTACATTCAAGGTAAATGGACATCGGTTGAAGTTGTACATTGCCGGGCCGATAGAGTCGGCGGTGGAGGTAATCGAGCTCCAAACCCCGCACACATCATAAATGTGGGGAGGAGAGAGTCTACGCTACTGACTCGCGGATCAAAAATGTAGCAAGAGCGTATTTTGCGCTTTAGGGGTAGTATCGTCTTTTTAGGTGTTTTTCTAGTTTTAGCGTAATTTAGGAGTGTTTGGTAGTTTACTTTAGTTTGTGCAATTTTCGTACGTGCCGGGCGAAGGTTCTATGTTGCGATATTGATTAAACAGTTGGCGTGTTGAAAAAATGGCGAGAAACGGCCAAAACAGTTGCTGGAAATGGTTTCTGCAGAAAATTCTGATCTGCAGCTGTTGCACGACCATGCCACGAATCGCACGACCGTGTGTTTCCGAGCTGGTCGGCACGAGGAGTCGCACCCTCGGTGCATCTCCGAGAACAGCATGCATGGTTTGCAAAATGTAGGTGACGCACGACCGTGCGAGCTGTCGCACGACCGTGCGAGAGGCAGGGCCAATTTGGTCTTTTGCACATTATAAAACCCCCCCCCATCTGCTTCCAAACCCTTCATTCGCGAACCCTAACCATCTGCAGCCGTTCCAGAGCGATATTGCTTCAAATCGCACGGTCTATTCGCACGGTTTCACACACGTCTTCGCACGGTACGTTCCTTCTTGTAGTTTATCTGTTTTTCCGCTTTCTAGGGTAGATTCATCCGTTTCTTCAAGGATTTTTAGGGTTCCCTTCATAAATACAAGCGAAACCCTAACCCTTGCAAGAACCATTCGTATCGTGAACATCCGGTTAAGTTTCCGACCCTTGTTTGTACAAAAAAGTTGTTGATTTTGAAAAAATCAGGCTATTCGAAGTTCAGGGGTTTGAAATCTGCAGAACAGGTGTCGCACGGACGTTCCTTGGATGGAACGGTCGTGCACTTCCGGATATTCACGATGATCTGCTGTTTGCTCGGTGTTGCACGGTGGTGCAGTTGGTCGCACGCCGTGCAGTTTCGACATCTTTGGGCTACTAGTACTCGTTATCGGCGACGCACGACCATGCGTCTCGTAGCACGTCCGTGCCACAGGCCCAGATCAGATTCACAGAATCTTCATAACTGTCTGCTCGGCTGTTTTCGATTAAAATTTTTCCTGATCCCATCTTTCTAACGATATATCTCATACAGATGGACCATCCTTTTCTGCAATTTAATCCCGAAGATGAGCGAGAGGCTCTTTGTATCCCGAGACGTGACGCCTTATGGGCAAGGCAAGGGCAATTCGGAGTCCCTAGGTGGCTGGATTGGGAAGTTATGGGGGAGCTAAACCAGAGTGAAAGACTTGATGGCATGCTCACTTTCCCACTTGCGCGCTTAATATCTATCAACCGACCCGTCTATCGTGAGCTAACGATAGAGTTCTTCTCCACATATGCCTACGGAAAACCAATTGCTCATAAAAGGCCAAAATTCTGATACAAGGATCGGATAACTTTCAGGTTAGGTGGACGATGGCATACTTGGACAGTGGGTCGATTGGGTAGGAAGCTCGGGATCTACACAAGAGAAGACATGGATTCCGAAGTCTTCACGGATCAGTTTACCTTTCCATCTGATGCAGATAGGAACCAGTTTTGGGCTAAAAATGCTTTTGGTGACCCTTACGACCCGAGAATGTCGAAGGCTTCACGACTGAGAGACCCTTTGGTTCGGGTGATGCATCATGTGTTTAGCCACACAATTTGCGGGCGCATTGACAGTGTTGGGAACTGTCCAACACCAGATTTGATTTTTCTCTATGCGCTGGTTGAGGGAGTCCATATCAACCTAGCCGCAAGGATGGCTGAATACTTCGTGAAGTGCTCGGGGCGGAAACCCAACAGTCAAATCCACGGCGGTCAGTACGTGACCGAAATTGCTTATAATCTGGAATTGATGACTGACGAGGTACTTCAGGGTCTCACTCTGATAACCGAGGGTGTTTATGTTGACATTAGGTCACTGAAGGCGATGGGAGTGATTGCTGAGTTGCCTCACGGGGATAGATTGAAGGGGTTCAACAACGAGGTCTGGGACCCGTTGCCTCCAGCTAAGGAGGAAAACGAGGATGAAGAAATGCATGATCAGGAGCATCAGCATGAGCAGCACGTACCACTGACACCACCACATGAGCAGCCGCCACCTACACCACCACACCAGCACCAAGATTGGCCCGAAGGCCTCCCGCCTTACCCTGAGTTCTACCAACAGTTCCAACAGATGCAAATTAATCAGGAGCAGCGGTACCAAGAGATCAGGGCGAACCAGGACCACTTGTACCAGGGGGTGAGTGCTGGGTTCTCATACTTGTTCGGGGAGATGCATCATGCCTATCCCGACTACTTTCAGCATCCTCCGCAGTTCCCACCGTGGAACCCACCTGGTCATGGAGATGCGGGCCCATCCTTCACGAGAGACGATGATGGTGATGACGAGTAGGATTCGGTGGAGTTTGTGGTTTTATCTTTTCCGTACTTTGTTTATTTTGGGTGTTCATTTTGTCTGTTATTCCAAACACCCCGGCTATGTACTCTTTTATTTTCTGACACTTTCGTATGTTTACTTTATTTTGTGTTGGGATTTCTAGTATTTCTATTTATGTATATTATGGTTTATTTGTGTTTTTTTCTGTTTCTGTTCGGTTTTGGTGTACATGTGACATACTTGCAGGTTTTGGCTATCGAATCTTGGACCGGAGCACGTGACAGATACAGCTTCGGAAGTCTCGTTGCATCAACATCATCTTGAGGGGAGTACTATTATCCTTTTCTCTATATTTCGGGTCTCGCATTGGGGACAATGCGAAGTTCAAGTGTGGGGAGGGGGTTAACTTTGTTTGTCCTCTATAAAAAAAACAGAAAATCAGAAAAAGCATTCAAAAATACCTGTATTTTGTATATATTTTAGTAAATAAACCGGTTAGTTGTGTTTTAGAAAACTTCGGACTTGATAAAAACTCGACAAGAAAAATTAATTTTGTAAAAGGAAACCGGAAAGCGTGACAAACAAAGAAAGACTTACATGATAGTTTTCACACTTTTAACCATTCCTTCCGTTACGTGAGCATATCTGAGCCTCGATATTGTTATATATTTGTTCATTTCGGAGTAGGAGTGAGCCGGATGTTATGTGTAATTTAGAACTTGTCACTAGTATGCTTGTTAAGACCATGAACTTGCGGATTTGTGTAGAAGTGATAGAGGCACTTAGATTACCCCTTTGTTGTAAACCTTGTTCTTTGTGTTGTGCTTCCCGTAAACCTTATATTACCCTTTAGGATTAACCATGTCGAGCTTTCCCGTTTACCTTTGTTTACCCACATTATCGCCCACTTAGCCAAATTTAGCCTTTTTATGTTTTAAACCTTTTTAGTGTTGAAACTCGGTCAAAATAATCGTTTAACTAGCGTTTGTTGTAGTTTATTGTTTATTATATATCTAGTTTCTTGGTTATAAAAAAACAGAAAATAAAACACCCTAAAATAGGGTGAAGTCGACGAAAATCGAGCAATTTTGAATGCTTAAATGTTAAAATATAGTTGATGAGCTCGATTGCGCAATAGTCGCCTTTTTAAGGCATTTGTATGTATAGTTGTATTGTTTGTTGCTAGTTGAACGCTACTACCGAGTTTTAACCATTTTCGCCACTTTAAATATCCATTTCCATACCCTTCGCCCAAGCCTAACGTTACAACCCGTAAAGACCTCTTGATTTACACTTTTTCGCATGTTAGTTGGTGGAGACGAGATCTTATGACAAGCTTATGATATTACACATTTCATTGACGAGGCGTTGAGTGTTTGCACGTACACATTTTATGTATGTTTCATAAATAAAACCGAGTGTGTATGAACATTGTGAGTTGTGTGAAGATTAACATGTTGAGTCAATTAAATGTGAAGTCACGGCTTTTTGGTTGTCGCTATATATTTGCATATGCTTGTTGGGTTTGAGTCTATTGATGTTGTCTTTCGAAAAACCGGCTAACCGTTTGTAGTAGTTTCAATAAAATATTGTGTAAATTATCGTTCTTGTTTGATTCTATCTTTTATTACATTTTAGTTTAGCTTGCTTGAGGACAAGCAAGGTTCAAGTGTGGGGAGATTTGATATTCGCTAATTTACACATATTTTAGTCCCCCGTTTTACCCCTATTTTATGCGTTTTCGGCCGTAAAACCGTCATTCGGATGCTTAATCATCTACACTTTTGTTTACAGGCCTAAAACAACATACCAGACAAGATGATAGCGAAAACGAGGACTTTCCGGACAAAACGACGAAGCTGCGAACATTCTGTTAGAAAACTGACCTGGGCGTGTAGAACGGTCGTGCGACCTAATGCACGACCGTGCATCTCCGACAAATGAAAGCCAGTCCGGCATTGAACGAACGTGCAACTCGGCGTGCAAGGCAATCAAGGCAATCCCGGTGATGCACGGGCGTTCCATATCTTGCACCCCGTGCGTATCCGATGATCACCCAAAACCCCGGAACTGAACGACCAGTGCAGCAATCCGTGCAACATGATCCCGGAAACGCACGGTCGTGCCATATGAAGAACGGTCATGCGTGACCTACGACTGGTCAAGATCTGTGACGTCATGCAGTATGGTGCGCCATACCTACAATAATTGCTTAAAGTGAACGGTCGTGCAACAGGACGCACGACCGTGCGAAACCAAAAAAAATATAAAAACCTGCAGAAACATTCTGCTTGGAAGACTGGACATTTTGGAAGCGATTCTGGCGATTTTCAGGCTCCGGAGGCTTCTGCTATCACCCGGATTCAAGCCACATTGTGCCGATTAGCTTTGTTATCTTCCAGATTCTTAATCTTATGCTTGTTTATGGTTTGGTTTTCTAATCTTTCCATTATTTTGTTAATCTTTCAAGCATTTAGATTAATGTTTATGTATTATTGTAGCCTTTGGGCAAAAAACACAACAATCCCTTGCTTGATTATAGCCATTAGTATGTTAATCTTTGTTTGTAATGACATTTGGAAGTATTTTCTATGTTAATCTTTGATGATTAGTTTGCAACCTTGTTATTGATATTGATTTCTTGATTATAAGTAATTGTGTTGGATAATTGGTATTTGGTTAGTTAAGATAGTTGAAAAATGAAGCTTAATTAATCTTGTATTAGTAAACTTTAAACTTGGTTAACTAGTTTAACTTGGTTAAAATGTATGCACCATGATACTAGAAATGGTTAGTGGTTTAATAAAATGTAATTATTGTTAATCAAGAAAGCTTGCCGTCACGTAAGGACCTTAACGGGTTAAATGGTGTCGTTATAAATTCTTGCCATGATTTGTTAGCTTAGTTAGTAGTTTAGGCCAAAATTGCTATCTTGGTGAATTTATGTGCAAGATTTGTAAAATGAACTCGGTTGTGATTTAATCTAGTTTATGCTTGTCTCGGTGGTTGCATTGTGTTTATCGGTGTCGCTTTCCTTGTTTAAGTGAGGTTAGAAAACTCCTAACGGATGACTAACTTATTTTTAAGAGATTTTCATAGACATTTATCAATTGCACGTTAAAGAACAATTTTAGGTGGTTAAAGTGTGTTTATCGTTTTAACTTTCCGAATGATTGTCATGTTAGGATTCCCGAAAGGGATACTAATTGTCTTAAATTGGAAAATTGATCAAATGCTTCTAGTGCCAAAACCGACTTAGTTAACATGCTTTGGTTGTGTATTAAGCAAGGCTATTTATCTATTTTCATATTTGAAATCTATTATGTTTTTATAAGTAGTTGTTTATGCTTACTTTAGTTTATTAAAAATCAAACAACTTATCTTTTTACCGGTAGTTTAGTGATAAAGGTCTAGTATTATTTCTCCGCCCATTTCCTTGGATCGATACTTGGTTCTTACCGATACTTTATTACATATATGACGGGGTACACTTGCCTCTTTCGTGTGTGTTTTGATGTAAAAGTAATAATCACTTTTATAAATTTAAAACCAAATCGTGTGTAATTTCATTGCAATATTATGTATATATACGCACACGTCAAGTTTTTGGCGCCGTTGCCGGGGAGATGGCGAGTTTTAGGAACGACCCGAGTCATTGTGTTATCGGCGTATATACTTGTTAATATTTGTGTATACTTTCTTGATTATTTATTTGTTAATATTTCTTGCTTTTAATTCGATTTATTCTTTTTCGTGATTCTTTTGTACACTTGTAAATTTTTGTTCCATTTATTTATTCGATCCGGATTTATTTATTCATTTATTCTTTGGGTTTTCGGCACCTTAAAATCATTTTTGTATTAGCCGATTCGATTATTTTTATTGTGTTGATTTTTATAAAATTTCGGGCCCATTTTCAGATTTTTATAAAATTTTCAGCCCATTTAAAATAACATTCTGTTTCTTTTCCGGAAAAAAAAACAGCATTATTATATTAATAAAATATTCATGGTGTCATTTTTTCGTTTGCAGGTGCAATCCGATCAGGTGACAGCCGATCGGACGGCAATTCGATCGGACGGCAATCCATCCTAGATGACCTGGTCGTCTTCTTCTTGGTTGTTTTGGTAGTTTGTCGTTTTCTCGAGAATGTTTGATAGCGTGCTAAACAATAGAAACCTCGTCAAGACTTAGTGACCCGATCGGACAGGAATCACCCTAGTCCAACCAGTTAACTGTTCGAGACGGTGTTTCATGTTTAACCCGAAATCGGTAATCTCGTGGATAGAGTCCGGATCTTGAACCAACACATTCAACAGAAAGAGTAGAAGGTTAGAACAAGCTCTGATTCTATCGGTTTTGAGCGCATTGAGTGTAAAGAGTTGAAAGAAAGTTGGAAAACCATCTTCCAATCCTTTTTACCATGAATATGTTCAGATCTATGAAAGATCCTTGCTTATTTGTGTGGAAATCGTTCAAATCTAAGTTGTTCTTGGTGAATTGAAGCCAAAACATGAAGTTCATAAGAACACCATGATGACATCATCCTAGAACACCTCAAATCTAGTGATTTCATGGTTAAAAGTTAAGATTCAAAAGATAGAAAGGTGTAGGAGTGCGTGTAGATCAAGAAAGTACAAGATTTAGGTGGAAAACTTACAAGAATCGCGAAAAATCCGAAGAAATAGCGGCTGGAGCGAGTGGGGTGAAGAGAGAGCTGTCAACATCAAATGAGGTTGACATATGGGGTATTTATAGGGTTTCCATAAATGGAAAGGAGGAAAAGAGGTTGGTCGATCGAGTGGCAGCCCGTCCGGGTGGCAGCTCGATCGAGTGGCAACTCGATCGGGTGGCACCTAGGTCGGGTGGCAGCTCGATCGAGTGGCACTCCGGTCGGGTGGCAGCTCGGTCGGCTGGCCACTCGATTCGAGTGCTCGGCGTGATGAGTTTTGTGATTTCGACTCGAGTGTTGAGTGTTGCGATGCGATAGAGTTTCCTATTCAAATTACTTTTAATCCCAACTACTATATCAACATACAATCATCCTATTTTAACGTTCGTTTAGCGTTTGCGATTCGATTGCGATTGCGTTTCGATTAATCATCACAACAACAACATAAATAAACATGCACAAGTAACACATACGGCACACACACACGTAAGAACAATAACCCGACACGTAATTCGAGTTGCGAGTGCGATTGTGATAAGCGATATAACATGCGATTAACATCGATAAATAGCGATTAAACCTTGATTATTAACAATTACTCCACATAATACAACTAACGTCAAAGCATAACAAGTCTATCTACAAGTTAAAGAAGTCAAAACATGAATTGAGCAATGACTGACAGATCGTAATTAGCAATCTTGTCTCCCTTTGACTTCAATCTTGACTTTGGCTTTGACTTTCGAAACACGGGGTGTTACAGCCTCCCCTAGTTGAGGGAATTTCGTCCCGAAATTAGGCCGAAGCCGTAACAAACAACTGCGGGTACTTCGCCTTCATGTCGCTTTCGAGTTCCCAAGCGAACTCTGCACCTCGTTTGCCTTCCCATCGAACCCTTACAATGGGAATGCGCGAGCGTCTGAGCTGCTTGGTTTGGCGGTCCATGATTTCGATAGGCTTCTCCACGAAGTGTAGTGTTTCGTTTACTTGGAGATCTTCTAGAGGTACAAACAGATCATTTTCAGCCAGGCACTTTCTGAGGTTAGACACGTGGAAAGTCGGGTGGACGTTATTAAGTTCCTCCGGTAGTTCGAGTCTGTATGCCACTTTTCCGATCCTTTCCAGAATCTTAAAGGGTCCAACATATCTAGGCGCGAGCTTTCCTTTCTTGTCGAATCTGACCACACCCTTCCAAGGTGATACCTTTAAGAGTACATGGTCGCCAACGTCAAATTCAAGGGGCTTGCGTCATCTATCGGCGTAACTTTTCTGACGACTCCGAGCTTTCAGTAGATTGTCTCAAATTTGGAGGACTTTATCAGTCGTTTCTTGCAATAGCTCAGGACCGGTTAATTGCGAGTGCCCGATCTCGTGCCATACAATTGGCGATCGACATCTTCTTCCATACAATGCCTCAAATGGTGCCATTTGAATGTTGGAATGATAACTGTTATTGTACGAGAATTCGACTAAAGGCAAGTATGCGTCCCAATTACCACCGAAATCTATGACACACGAACGGAGCATGTCTTCAAGGGTACGAATCGTTCTCTCAGTCTGACCGTCGGTTTAAGGGTGGAATGCGGTACTTAGATTAAGCATAGTACCGAGAGCCGTTTGAAATGTTTCCCACAGATGCGAGGTAAACCGAGCATCACGGTCAGAGATGATGTCGCGGGGCGTCCCATGTCGACAAATGATCTCATCGGTGTAAATTCGGGCTAATCGTTCTACCTTGTAGTCTTCTCGTATCGGCAGGAAATGAGCAGATTTGGTCAAACGGTCGACGACAACCCAGATGCTGTCGTGACTTGATGGCGTACGCGAAAGTTTCTTTATGAAGTCCATAGCTATACTTTCCCACTTCCACATAGGGATCGGTGGTTGTTCAAGTAAGCCGGAGGGTCTTTGGTGCTTGGCCTTGACTTTCGAGCAAGTCAGGCACTTTTCCAACATAGAGGGCGATATCTCTCTTCATGCCCGGCCACCAGTACTTGCAGCGAAGGTCCTGGTACATTTTATCGGCACCGGGATGAATAGAATACCGACATTTATGGGCTTCGTCCATCAAAATCTATCGTAAATCGGTTCGTTTAGGGATCCAAATTCGGTCCAGATAATGGAATATCCCATCCGACTTATTCACAAGATGGGCTCCTTCATGGTAGATCCTTTCCTTCTTCAATGTGCGTTCGTTAAAACAAGCATGTTGGGCTTCGCGAATAAGGGTTTCGAGATCATACTGGGCTTGGACATTACGGGCGCTATGTAAATAACTCCGTCTGCTGAGTGCATCGGCAACGAAATTTTCTTTGCCAGGATGATAACGGATCTCACAGTCCTAATCGTTGAGAAGTTCTACCTAGGGGTGCAAACAAGCCGTGCCGAGCCCGAGATCGACCAGGCTCGAGCTCGAGCTCGTTTGACATATGAAAGCTCGAGCTCGGCTCGATTCGAGCTTTATTTCTAAAGCTCGAGCTTGGCTCGAAGGTAATTTTTCAAGCTCGAGCTCGGCTCGGGCTCGACTCGCTTAGTATTTATTAATTAATTTTTATTAATTATAACTATTGTTATACATATAATTTAGTTATTTTTTATATTTAAATAAATGGTAAATTAAATATATGTTTAATATATTAATAAAAAATATATAAAAAGAAAGCTCGTTAAGGCTCGTGAGCCGGCTCGAGCTCGATAAGCAAAGCTCGGGCTAGGGCTCGTTTACTAAACGAGCTTGTCTTTAGGCTCGGGCTCGAGCTCGTTTAAGCTCGGCTCGTTCGAGCTTTTTTTCGAGCCGGGCTCGAGTAGCTCGGCTCATTTGTACCCCTAGTTTTACCCATCGGCGTTGACGGATATTAAGTTCTTTCTGGTCGAAGATATGTTGTAGGCTCCTATGATCGGTGAAGATAGTACACTTAGTACCGTAGAGGTAGTGTCGCTAAATCTTTAACGCAAAAAAACTGCGTCTAGCTCGAGATCATGGGTTGTATAGTTCTTCTTGTGGATCTTGAGCTGACGAGATGCGTAAGTAATAACCTTGTCTCATTGCATGAGAACACAACCGAGACCAATGTTCGAGGCATCACAATAGACAATAAAGTCATCGTTCCGTCGGGTAAAGTGAGAACAGGAGCATTGCAAAGCATATGCTTGAGGGTTTGAAAGGCAGTCTCTTGTTCAGTTCCCCAAACAAAAGGCCTGTCTTTATGCGTGAGAGCAGTAAGCGGGACAACAATTTTTGAGAATCCTTCGATAAATCGACGATAATAGCCCGCTAGTCCGATAAAAGAACGGACTTCAGACGGGTTCTTCGGCATAACCCAACTCTTAACTGCTTCAATCTTCGCGGGATCGACTTGAATACCTTGACTATTGACAATGTGACCGAGGAATTGAACCTCCTCTAGCCAGAATTCACACTTGGAGAACTTGGCATAGAGTCGATTCCTTTGGAGTAGCTCGAGAACCAAACGTAGATGTTGCGCGGGTTCGGTTTCCGTCTTGGAATAGATCAAGACATCATCGATGAATACGATGACGAAGCGGTCGAGATATGGTTTACACACCCGATTCATCAGATCCATGAAAACCACGGGTGCGTTGGTTAGACCAAAAGGCATAACAACGAACTCGTAATGGCCATATCGAGTGCGAAAAGTGGTTTTGGGTATATCCTCTTCTTGAATGCGTAGTTGGTGATAGCCTGAGCGTAGATCGAACTTCGAGAAACACGTAGCACCTTGTAGCTGGTCAAACAAATCATCGATTCAAGGCAGAGGATAGCGATTCTTGATTGTCAACTTATTCAATTCCCGATAGTCGATGCACATCCTGAACGACCCATCATTCTTTTTGACGAAAAGGACTGGTGCGCCCCATGGAGAGGTGCTCAAGCGAATGAAGCCTTTACCAATCAATTCCTGGAGCTGACTCGAGAGTTCACGCATTTCGGATGGAGCGAGTCGATATGGAGTTCTAGCAATAGGGTTTGCTCCAGGAATGAGGTCGATACGGAAGTCGATATCACGACTTGGCGGCAGTCCGGGAAGATCCTCAGGAAACACGTTAGGAAATTCTCGAACCACTGGAACATCGTTTACACCTGGTCTACCTTTCTTTTCCTTATCCGCTACTACAATATTAGCCAAGAAAGCTCTGTATTCCTTGCGGAGATACTTGCTAGCTTGGAAACATGACATGAGTTTAAGACCCTTCGAATCACTTTCACCATAAACACATAATACATCACCATTCGTGAGCGAGAATCGAATCATCTTATCGAAGCACACAACTTCAGCATGGTTTTCACGAAGAAAGTCCATGCCTACTATGATGTCAAAACTTCCGAGTTGCATCGGAATAAGGTCGATCGGAAAGATGTAATTGTTGAGTTCAAGAGTACAATCACGAAGAACAGAATTGACGGCGACGGTTCTTCCGGTGGCGACTTCGACCTCGAACGTCGAGGGGAGATGGGAGTGCTTACGATTAAGGAGCTTTTCGAATTCAAACGACACAAAACAGTTATCGGCTCCAGTATCAAACAAACACGAAGCATAAATACCAATCACAAGGAACCTACCATTGACCACATTGTTATCAGCCTGGGCTTGGCGCGCATTGATGTTGAATGTTCGGGCGCGGGCGGCTTGTTGCTGTTGCTGCTGAGGCTGTTGTTGCAGCTGTTGCTGAGGCTGCTGCTACTGGGGCTCTTGTTTCACAACCCTGTTCGGGCACATGTTCGCGAAGTGGTTGGGATCACCACACGCGAAGCAGACTCTGGCGTTGATCGCGGGTGCCTGAGCTGCTTGTTGGCCTTGAGGAGCTGGAAGTAGAGCTTGATGAGCAGTAGCTTGGGCTGGTGCTTGTCGGGGACCGGTACGGCAGTTGGCGGTGAAGTGGCCGTACATGTTGCAGTGCACACAAAATCTGCAGGCAATACCCACCGGATGATGATAAGTACATGTTGGGCAAGCAGGGTGGGGACCAGTGTAAGCATGCTTTGCAGGCGGTGCATAGGCCACTGGTGCTGGAGCTGATTGGTGCTGAGATTGTTGCTGAGCCGGTACGGCTTGAAGTGGAGCAGCAGTAGTAGTGACAGCACAGTTCTTGTTGCTGGAGCTGCTGTTGTTGTTATTCCTCTTGCGACGAGAGGACTTTGATGATTGAGAAACGGCGGCGGTTTCAGCGGTTGGTGTGGCGGTGGCTTGGTGCAGGTTCTTGGTAGCTTTATCCCAAAAGCCATCTTTGACTCACTTGTCGTTGATTTCAGCTGCAAGCAGGTAAGTCTCCTCGATTGTTGCTGGCTTTGAAGCATGCACAAAATCTGCAACACAATCTGGTAGAGCACGGATGTACTTCTTGATTGTCATGTCAGCAATCTTGACTTGATCAGGATAGATAATAGTGAGCTGCTTGAAGCGAGCAGTTAAAGCAGCGTTGTCACCATCCTTCTGCTTCAGATGCCAGAATTCGTCCTCCAACTTTTGGCGCTCATGGGGAGGGCAGAACTCTTCGAGCATAACGTTCTTCAACTCATCCCATGACAGAACATAAGCTGCGTCATTTCCGCGTTTGTTCCTCTCGGCCGTCCACCAGTCTAAGGCGCGGGACTGGAAGACGCCGGTAGCATTCAGAGTGCGAAGATTGTCAGGACATCCACTCTGACGCAGGGTGACCTCGATTGAGTCGAACCATTGAAACAAAGCCGTAGGGCCATCTTCGCCAGTGAACTCTTTCGGTCCGCAAGCTTTGAACTGTTTGAAGCTAAAAGCAACTTTAGGAGTAGCTTTAAGAGCTTCGGTCCTGGACTCTTCGGACGATTTGCTCACATTCTTGTATAGTTCACTCACGATCTGAGGAACAACCTTTGCTACTTGCTTGGCGACGAGAGCAGCAAGGCGTTTGTCTCTCTGTTCTTGACGAGTAACTCGTGGGTGACGGGGTCCAGACATGGGTCCAGATGACGAAATTGTCTGCAACAGACATCGCCATAGGGCTCAAACACAACATAATCGAATCTCACCTCACACGTTTAGTACTACTAAAGCTCAGCAATACGATCAAGTAAACACATAGGCACATAATCACAGATTCACATAAGCACAGAAACATGTAAGCACGTAAGGCAGAGAATCACAGAAGCACATAAGCACAAGAGGCAGTCAGAATACAGAAACCTATCATTCAAAGTCCGCGAGCGATCGCGATTAGCATAACGAGTAGTATATCATAAGCTAATAATATAGCAAGTAACATGGCGTAAAGTCGTTCCTCATGTAGTAGTGATTTGTTAGCGGTTTGAGGTAGAAGTGCAGTGCGAGTCGTGTGTGTCGATCAAAGCAAGAAGCGAAAAGCGAATAAATCACCAAAAATTGTAACAGATAAAATCACATACAACACATAAAACATCGAATATCAGAGTCGGCAGTAGCGAGCTCATAATCGAAACACATAAAAATTCGAGAATAGATTGTCTACGGCTATTTAGACGTCGACTAACCAAAATGGTTCGACTATTCACAAGGACTTTCAGTACACACTTTGACCTTCGGGATTGTGCTCTCGCCTCGAATCTGGGCGAATGGCACGTATCCTTTCAGTCATATCGTGACTTCAAGTCGTTGGAGTCCGTCGAGACTTTGGTGAGAGTTTGGTAAAACAAAATAGAGATCGGAACAAGTCGTCGAGGTTCGGGTTTCACCCCTGACTTAATGACCTCGTTCCTGTTTTTGATAAAATAAGGAGAAATTATTCGTCAAAGTATGGATTTCACTCCTGATTTTGGCACAATTTCTCCCGTTTGTAGATAAAATGTGGGTCAAACAACAAATTTAGTCGAGAGTCTGCGGTTTTCACACCTAATCTCGACCCAATTGCTCGTTCAATTTCGAAAACTAGAGTGCAGTGATGGTGTAGTGTAGGCGAGAATAGCGAGAAATAGCAAGTAAGCTCGTACATAACCCCTACATGGTGTGCACAAGTCGGTCTGTTGGTACCTAACTATAGACTAGGTCGTTTCTAAGACATCGACTCGGACTAGGTCGAGTCTTGCCTAATTCCCTATAGTTATGGCTCTGATACCAATCTGCCACACCCCAACCGATGGCGGAATCATCGGGGCGTGGCACTGTGCGAAACAGATTGTCCAGAAGTTTCCATAACAACTATAATTACCAATTATTTAAAGCATCACGTCCCATACCATGATATAAAAAGTAACATAATTATTACAGACAAGATCTAGTCAAATTGTTCTGTTCCGACAACTCAGATTTCAAATACAGACAATTCATTTATTTGTTTCTAGACCTTTCCTAGCCTCGATTTCACAGCAAGCCAAGCATATAAACATCCTAAGCACCTGTCACATACGTTAAAGTAAAAGTCAATACACATAGTGTAAAGGTGAGCATACAAGTTTGATAGATATAATAGAGTTTGAAATCGTTTACGCATAACCAGCACGTACACAGTGTGAAATGAAGCACGTTAGTTATCGACATGAACCTATCGATACCAATGATTGCGGGTTGACTGCCCAAGGCAGTTCGTAATACACACTCACCACTGTGAGCCATGTAATTAATTGTCCTTAACAACCCCTGAGTGAACAGGTGCTGAGTCCAAACTAGAGTATTATCGTTGCTAAGGCAGGTAGACAGCATTCCATGTGTAAACATAACAAACAAGAATTCATTAAGTCACGTATAACATGCAGTAACGGTTAGCGTTAAAGTATTGCGTAGCGTGTTCGATGTGATTTAGTATAAGTAACGTATGTAACACCCAAAAGTGCGTAAGCAAAAAGGGTTCGAGTATACTCACAGCGATGATGGATTGAAGGGAGTGCTAGAGAGCAAGATTAGCCTGATCAGAACGATAGCATAAATGATAAGCGGCGCGTAAAATGAAGCAAAGTGTCTGTGAATCGAACAACAATCTGATCGGGTGGTAATCCGATCTGGTGGCCGGTCGATCGGATGGCAATCCGTTCGGGGGGTCGCCCGATTGGGTGGCCACTCGATTAGATCGTCATCTAGTTTGGGATGGATGTGTTTGTGTATGATGGCTTGTCTTTTGAAGTTTTTGTTGTAGCATTTTGAAAACAAAGAAGTATCTCTACCTTTCAGGTCGGTCGATCGAACGACCGTTCGATCGGACAGCAATCTGATTGGCGTGGCTTCTCAAGTTGAGAACAAGTTCACAGCAGGACGGTCACTCGATCGGATGGCTATCCGATCGGGTGGCAATCCGTACGTACTGAACATGTTGAAAAAGTGTTTAAGTGTTTGAAGTCAAACATCACATGGTCGGGTGGTAATCCGATCAGGTGACAATCCGATCGGACGGCAATCCGTTCGATGTTCAGAACCTCAAATGTTGAAATAAAAGTTAAGTGTTGGATCCAAGGTGCAATCCGATCGGGTGACAGTCCGATCGGACGGAAATCCGTCCCAGATGACCTGGTCGTCTTCTTCCTTGGTTGTTTTGGTAGTTTGTCGTTTTCTCGAGAATGTATGATAGCGTGCTAAACAACAGAAACCTCGTCAAGACTTAGTGACCCAATCGGACAGGAATCACCCTAGTCCGACCAGTTAACTGTTCGAGACGGTGTTTCATTTTTAACCCGAAATCGGTAATCTCGTGGATAGAGTCCGGATCTTGAACCAACACATTCAACAGAAAGAGTAGAAGGTTAGAACAAGCTTCGATTCTATCGGTTTTGTGCGCATTGAGTGTAAAGAGTTGAAAGAAAGTTGGAAAACCATCTTCCAATCCTTTTTACCATGAATATGTTCAGATCTATGAAAGATCCTTGCTTATTTGTGTGGAAATCGTTCAGATCTAAGTTGTTCTTTGTGAAATGAAGCCAAAACATGAATTTCATAAGAACACCATGATGACATCATCCTAGAACACCTCAAATCTAGTGATTTCACGGTTAAAAGTTAAGATTCAAAAGATAGAAAGGTGTAGGAGTGCGTGTAGATCAAGAAAGTACAAGATTTAAGTGGAAAACTTACAAGAATCGCGAGAAACCTGAAGAAATAGCTGCTGGAGCGAGTGGGGTGAAGAGAGAGCTGTCAACATCAAATGAGGTTGACATATGGGATATTTATACGGTTTCCATAAATGGAAAGGAGGAAAAGAGGCTGGTCGATCGAGTGGCAGCTCGTCCGGGTGGCAGCTCGATCGAGTGGCACTCCGATCGGGTGGCAGCTCGGTCGGCTGGCCACTCGATTCGAGTGCTCGGCGCGATGAGTTTTGTGATTTTGACTCGAGTGTTGAGCGTTGCGATGCGATAGAGTTTCCTATTCAAATTACTTTTAATCCCAACTACTATATCAACATACAATCATCATATTTTAACGTTCGTTTAGCGTTTGCGATTCGATTGCGATTGCGTTTCGATTAATCACCACAACAACAACATAAATAAACATGCACAAGTAACACATACGGCACACACGCACGTAAGAACAATAACCAGACGCGTAATTCGAGTTGCGATTGCGATAAGCGATAAAACATGCGATTAACATCGATAAATAGCGATTAAACCTCGATTATTAACAATTACTCCACATAATACAACTAACGTCAAAGCATAACAAGACTATCTACAAGTCAAAGAAGTCAAAACAGGAATTGAGCAAGGAGTGACAGATCGCAATTAGCAATCTTGACTCCCTTTGACTTCAATCTTGACTTTGACTTTGACTTTCGAAACACGGGGTGTTACATCGAGGGTTTAGGGGTTTCGGTAATCGGACAGTAGAACGAGAGGGAAAGAGTGTAGATTTTTCGATCGAACAGTTGCACTGAGACTTCTCCCACGGCTGCCTTTATATAGCCCATCTGGGTTTCTCTCGTGCATCGCTGTAGAATCAGGAGATTCTCCCGCGTGGCGCGACGGCTACCTGTTAGGGCTAGGTCAGCCTCGTCACCTGTGTAGCCTTGACACTTGTCGCGAAACGGTGCCACGTGGCCTGGCACTCTCCCGCGCGTCGCTGGAGAATCAGGGGATTCTTCCGCGTGGCGCCTGGGATGTCCATTTTTTTCATGCTTGGTCTCGTCATGTGTGTCTAGGGTTTCGATTATGGTTCTTTCTAAGGTATTTTGAGCGTTGTTACACTCAGTGCCAAATCACTACATTTGCAAGGATGCTCATTAAAGATGATGTTAGGTCCCCAAACCCTCAAACACCATATAGAATCTAAGAAAATAGACATAGTCAACAAATCTAATCTAGTAATCAAAGAGGACATTGATTTATCCCCCTCTACCTTGTTAGTGTATGATCTTTTTGTCCATAAGTTATAATCAACTCTATTTATTTAATACTCACCCACTGAATTTAAAGATAAGTATAATAATAAATAAAGATGTCTTAAAACAAGACAAAGTTTAGAAAAGGATACCTACTTGCGTAATTTGTTGTGTTGCATTATCACGTTGAAACAAGTTTTGTATTATAATGTAAAGTGAAAATTACAACATTCTTGTAAATTTTATATTAGGAAATTTGGTTAATTATTTTTATTTCCAAAGTCATTGATACCATCAATAATTTTTTTTATAGCAACATGTTGAATGTTCATTAAATAAAACAATTTTACATCTTTTAGTGATTGGCTCTTAGGCTGCAGGGTGTGGGGGCGCCACCCCGCCATCTCAGCCACTATAGCGCTCATATGGGCTCCATCACCACACCCTCTAAGTGAAGAGGGGGCGCCATACCTTCATCGCCACCATGGTAACGCCAAACTTGAAGGTTTCAGGTGGGGCCCACAACATGTCAACCAATCAAATTTTATTTTATTTTTTAATTTTGTTTAATAGGGGGCTTCATCCACATCCTGAAAATTAAAGGGGGGATTCATGGCTGACGTGGATCCTACGTGGCCTGATAAAGCCCCTAAAGGGCTTCAACCACACCTCCAGCCTTATGAGCTTTTACTTCGTGTTTTCTTAACCTTCTCTAGATAACGTATTTTGTAAAAGGAAGTATCAATTTGCGAAATCATTAACAACCAAAAGTTTTCGATTGAAAATACAAATAGAGTTTTTGTGTGATAAAAAACAATTTCAAACAAGGTAGATCTAGAATCACAAATATATCTAATACTAATAAAAGAATCATGTTAATGACACATGGCATTCACTCCTTAAAATCTATACTATCTATAAAAAGAGCTTAAAGGCTGACCTCACTTTGCTTACTTGTCAGCCTCTCAGCTATGCCACATAGGATGCCACATAAGCTCCGCTGATGTCATTCCGCTTATGTCATTAATCCGATTTTGTTTTAATCATTTTAATCTCAATGTATATACAAATCAAGTATTTTAATTTAAAAAATTACAAAAATCAAATTTGTTTTAGGAGGTAAATTTGAAAATGCATGGGGAGTTGAATCCCCATTTAATGCACATCATATCACCGTCTCTTTCTTCTCAAATATATACTAATACCTTCTCTTTCTTCTCAAAGCTTTCTTCATTCAAATTCTACATTTCTCTGTTTCTTCATTTCAGGCGATTTCTCAAGAAAATCTAGGGTTTCAAAATACAAAGCATTCTCAGCAAAATGTCATCGGAGAATAAATCCGTCGGTGAATCAAAGTGTTTGTCAATCAGTTTCATAGAAGATTTGAATCCATCCAAAGATATGTGGACTATCAAGTGTCGAATCATCCGCAAATGGATTCAGCCCTTTCGGATGGATCTCGTGTTGATCGATGAGAAGGTATTAGTATTTGTGTATTGATGATTCTCTTATTTTACTGTTTTAGTGTTTATACAGAGATGATTCGACAAATCCCCATGATTTTGGGTTTGTTTTTTATTTCTAATCTTCTTGGTTTTGTAATAGATGTTTGTGTTTGTGTTCTTTGGACAGTTTAGGTTTGTGTTTTTTCTGATACTCTTACATGTTTTAGGGTTAGATATAAAGGACTGAAGATGAATATTGTTTAGTTGGTTATTGATCATCGATAGATGTTTGTTCTGTGAAGCATAAAGTATGTTTGTTTTAGTGTTAGATGAGTTTAGGGTGAGTTATAAAGAATCACAGACTGAAGATGAATATTCTTTAGTTGGTTATTGATCATCGATAGATGTTTGTTCTGTGAAGCATAAAGTATGTTTGTTTTAGTGTTAGATGAGTTTTGTGTTATTTGGGCTTATCTATGTTTTCTAAAAAGTATGTTTTATATTTTTTTTGAGGTATCGTTTGGTTGTTTATTTCTAAACTGAGTGAAAAGTATGTTTAGGCTGAGTTATAAAGAAAGAAAGATGCATACTTTGGTGAAGTTTTAATGTTGGTGACATGAAATGAAATGGAAGGTTTAGTGTTGAAAGTTATTTTGTGATTTATGTAATTTACTTTTGTACACAAAGTATGTTTGTTTTAGTGTTGAAAGTTATTTTGTGATTTCTGTAATTTACTTTTGTGTATATTTTCTCATGTCATGAAACTGAGTTGAATATTATTTGGTCTTTCTTTGTTTTAGTCTTCTTAAATTTGATGCTATGGTATCTTACTAATTGTTGCTTTGTTTTGTGTTATTTGGGCTTGTCTATATTTTCTGAAAAGTATGTTTTATATTTTTTTTGAGGTATCGTTTGGTTGTTTATTTCTAAACTTCTGAAAAGTATGTTTGTTTTAGTGTTAGATGAGTTTAGGCTGAGTTATAAAGAAAGAAAGATACATACTTTGGTGAAGTTTTAATGTTGGTGACATGAAATGAAATGGAAGGTTTTATTCAAAAGTTATTTTGTGATTTGTGTAATTTACTTTTGTACACAAAGTCTAACTAAGTATGTTTGTTTTAGTGTTGAAAGTTATTTTGGGATTTCTGTAATTTACTTTTGTACACAAAGTATGTTTGTTTTAGTGTTGAAAGTTATTTTGTGATTTCTGTAATTTACTTTTGTGTATATTTTCTCATGTCATGAAACTGAGTTGAATATTATTTGGTCTTTCTTTGTTTTAGTCTTCTTAAATTTGATGCCATGGTATCTTACTAATTGTTGCTTTGTTTTGTGTTATTTGGGCTTGTCTATATTTTCTGAAAAGTATGTTTTATATTTTTTTTGAGGTATCGTTTGGTTGTTTATTTCTAAACTTCTGAAAAGTATGTTTGTTTTAGTGTTAGATGAGTTTAGGCTGAGTTATAAAGAAAGAAAGATGCATACTTTGGTGAAGTTTTAATGTTGGTGACATGAAATGAAATGGAAGGTTTTTTTCAAAAGTTATTTTGTGATTTGTGTAATTTACTTTTGTACACAAAGTCTAACTAAGTATGTTTGTTTTAGTGTTGAAAGTTATTTTGGGATTTCTGTAATTTACTTTTGTACACAAAGTATGTTTGTTTTAGTGTTGAAAGTTATTTTGTGATTTCTGTAATTTACTTTTGTGTATATTTTCTCATGTCATGAAACTGAGTTGAATATTATTTGGTCTTTCTTTGTTTTAGTCTTCTTAAATTTGATGCTATGGTATCTTACTAATTGTTGCTTTGTTTTGTGTTATTTGGGCTTGTCTATATTTTCTGAAAAGTATGTTTTATATTTTTTTTGAGGTATCGTTTGGTTGTTTATTTCTAAACTTCTGAAAAGTATGTTTGTTTTAGTGTTAGATGAGTTTAGGCTGAGTTATAAAGAAAGAAAGATGCATACTTTGGTGAAGTTTTAATGTTGGTGACATGAAATGAAATGGAAGGTTTTTTTCAAAAGTTATTTTGTGATTTGTGTAATTTACTTTTGTACACAAAGTCTAACTAAGTATGTTTGTTTTAGTGTTGAAAGTTATTTTGTGATTTCTGTAATTTACTTTTGTACACAAAGTATGTTTGTTTTAGTGTTGAAAGTTATTTTGTGATTTCTGTAATTTACTTTTGTGTATATTTTCTCATGTCATGAAACTGAGTTGAATATTATTTGGTCTTTCTTTGTTTTAGTCTTCTTAAATTTGATGCTATGGTATCTTACTAATTGTTGCTTTGTTTTGTGTTATTTGGGCTTGTCTATATTTTCTGAAAAGTATGTTTTATATTTTTTTTGAGGTATCGTTTGGTTGTTTATTTCTAAACTTCTGAAAAGTATGTTTGTTTTAGTGTTAGATGAGTTTAGGCTGAGTTATAAAGAAAGAAAGATGCATACTTTGGTGAAGTTTTAATGTTGGTGACATGAAATGAAATGGAAGGTTTTTTTCAAAAGTTATTTTGTGATTTGTGTAATTTACTTTTGTACACAAAGTCTAACTAAGTATGTTTGTTTTAGTGTTGAAAGTTATTTTGTGATTTCTGTAATTTACTTTTGTACACAAAGTATGTTTGTTTTAGTGTTGAAAGTTATTTTGTGATTTCTGTAATTTACTTTTGTGTATATTTTCTCATGTCATGAAACTGAGTTGAATATTATTTGGTCTTTCTTTGTTTTAGTCTTCTTAAATTTGATGCTATGGTATCTTACTAATTGTTGCTTTGTTTTGTGTTATTTGGGCTTGTCTATATTTTCTGAAAAGTATGTTTTATATTTTTTTTGAGGTATCGTTTGGTTGTTTATTTCTAAACTTCTGAAAAGTATGTTTGTTTTAGTGTTAGATGAGTTTAGGCTGAGTTATAAAGAAAGAAAGATGCATACTTTGGTGAAGTTTTAATGTTGGTGACATGAAATGAAATGGAAGGTTTTTTTCAAAAGTTATTTTGTGATTTGTGTAATTTACTTTTGTACACAAAGTCTAACTAAGTATGTTTGTTTTAGTGTTGAAAGTTATTTTGTGATTTCTGTAATTTACTTTTGTACACAAAGTATGTTTGTTTTAGTGTTGAAAGTTATTTTGTGATTTCTGTAATTTACTTTTGTGTATATTTTCTCATGTCATGAAACTGAGTTGAATATTATTTGGTCTTTCTTTGTTTTAGTCTTCTTAAATTTGATGCTATGGTATCTTACTAATTGTTGCTTTGTTTTGTGTTATTTGGGCTTGTCTATATTTTCTGAAAAGTATGTTTTATATTTTTTTTGAGGTATCGTTTGGTTGTTTATTTCTAAACTTCTGAAAAGTATGTTTGTTTTAGTGTTAGATGAGTTTAGGCTGAGTTATAAAGAAAGAAAGATGCATACTTTGGTGAAGTTTTAATGTTGGTGACATGAAATGAAATGGAAGGTTTTTTTCAAAAGTTATTTTGTGATTTGTGTAATTTACTTTTGTACACAAAGTCTAACTAAGTATGTTTGTTTTAGTGTTGAAAGTTATTTTGTGATTTCTGTAATTTACTTTTGTACACAAAGTATGTTTGTTTTAGTGTTGAAAGTTATTTTGTGATTTCTGTAATTTACTTTTGTGTATATTTTCTCATGTCATGAAACTGAGTTGAATATTATTTGGTCTTTCTTTGTTTTAGTCTTCTTAAATTTGATGCTATGGTATCTTACTAATTGTTGCTTTGTTTTGTGTTATTTGGGCTTGTCTATATTTTCTGAAAAGTATGTTTTATATTTTTTTTGAGGTATCGTTTGGTTGTTTATTTCTAAACTTCTGAAAAGTATGTTTGTTTTAGTGTTAGATGAGTTTAGGCTGAGTTATAAAGAAAGAAAGATGCATACTTTGGTGAAGTTTTAATGTTGGTGACATGAAATGAAATGGAAGGTTTTTTTCAAAAGTTATTTTGTGATTTGTGTAATTTACTTTTGTACACAAAGTCTAACTAAGTATGTTTGTTTTAGTGTTGAAAGTTATTTTGTGATTTCTGTAATTTACTTTTGTACACAAAGTATGTTTGTTTTAGTGTTGAAAGTTATTTTGTGATTTCTGTAATTTACTTTTGTGTATATTTTCTCATGTCATGAAACTGAGTTGAATATTATTTGGTCTTTCTTTGTTTTAGTCTTCTTAAATTTGATGCTATGGTATCTTACTAATTGTTGCTTTGTTTTGTGTTATTTGGGCTTGTCTATATTTTCTGAAAAGTATGTTTTATATTTTTTTTGAGGTATCGTTTGGTTGTTTATTTCTAAACTTCTGAAAAGTATGTTTGTTTTAGTGTTAGATGAGTTTAGGCTGAGTTATAAAGAAAGAAAGATGCATACTTTGGTGAAGTTTTAATGTTGGTGACATGAAATGAAATGGAAGGTTTTTTTCAAAAGTTATTTTGTGATTTGTGTAATTTACTTTTGTACACAAAGTCTAACTAAGTATGTTTGTTTTAGTGTTGAAAGTTATTTTGTGATTTCTGTAATTTACTTTTGTACACAAAGTATGTTTGTTTTAGTGTTGAAAGTTATTTTGTGATTTCTGTAATTTACTTTTGTGTATATTTTCTCATGTCATGAAACTGAGTTGAATATTATTTGGTCTTTCTTTGTTTTAGTCTTCTTAAATTTGATGCTATGGTATCTTACTAATTGTTGCTTTGTTTTGTGTTATTTGGGCTTGTCTATATTTTCTGAAAAGTATGTTTTATATTTTTTTTGAGGTATCGTTTGGTTGTTTATTTCTAAACTTCTGAAAAGTATGTTTGTTTTAGTGTTAGATGAGTTTAGGCTGAGTTATAAAGAAAGAAAGATGCATACTTTGGTGAAGTTTTAATGTTGGTGACATGAAATGAAATGGAAGGTTTTTTTCAAAAGTTATTTTGTGATTTGTGTAATTTACTTTTGTACACAAAGTCTAACTAAGTATGTTTGTTTTAGTGTTGAAAGTTATTTTGTGATTTCTGTAATTTACTTTTGTACACAAAGTATGTTTGTTTTAGTGTTGAAAGTTATTTTGTGATTTCTGTAATTTACTTTTGTGTATATTTTCTCATGTCATGAAACTGAGTTGAATATTATTTGGTCTTTCTTTGTTTTAGTCTTCTTAAATTTGATGCTATGGTATCTTACTAATTGTTGCTTTGTTTTGTGTTATTTGGGCTTGTCTATATTTTCTGAAAAGTATGTTTTATATTTTTTTTGAGGTATCGTTTGGTTGTTTATTTCTAAACTTCTGAAAAGTATGTTTGTTTTAGTGTTAGATGAGTTTAGGCTGAGTTATAAAGAAAGAAAGATGCATACTTTGGTGAAGTTTTAATGTTGGTGACATGAAATGAAATGGAAGGTTTTTTTCAAAAGTTATTTTGTGATTTGTGTAATTTACTTTTGTGTATATTTTCTCTTTGTATATTTTGTGTTTTGTTTTAGTGTTTCATTTCATCAAACTGAGTTCAATCTTTTGTGTATATTTTGTGTTTTGTTTTAGTGTTTCATGTCATG
This sequence comes from Helianthus tuberosus, assembly GCA_030545235.1. Lineage (NCBI taxonomy): Eukaryota > Viridiplantae > Streptophyta > Magnoliopsida > Asterales > Asteraceae > Helianthus > Helianthus tuberosus. Next base: position 146,479,427 of record CM060419.1, on the reverse strand, counting down.
AAACTGAGTTGAATATTATTTGGTCTTTCTTTGTTTTAGTCTTATTAAATCTGCACTATAATTCCCATGTAACTCGATACGATTTAGAACGATTTTAGAATCCACAAGTAGCTGACATTTCAGAATTACAGTCAAAAAGCATTTCAGAATTACACTATTTTTTAGAAAATCAAATCAAAATTCTATTAAAATACATATTGTTACTCGAGCATAATCTGTTATTAGTCTAGACTTGCGGTAACTTGGTCCAGTTCAGCAAATATCATTCCATACATAATCGTACAAAATCTTCATACAAAGTCTAATAAACACTCCTTTTTAACATTTCCCTAATTGAGTTGAAATAAATTAATTTGACAAATACTAAAACTATTAACTTCAATCGATCATCAATGCCTACAACTATTAACTTCAATCGTTCATCAATGTGAAAATCAGAAGTATAAGTCATAGAATAAACACCCAAGAGCCGAATATATACTACCGTCGTATAATAAATTAACAGAAGAGAACATTTTACAACAACAAACTCTTCGATTGATGCATATAGATGATTACCTGTGGATTCGTTTGCCAAAGATCTTGAAGAAAGGTCTCCGTTCGTTCTCGCAAGTTACTTCCGAAAGACTTCACAGGGCTATATGTTCGATACAAAATGTCTTTAGGGCTATATGTCAAACACAGGGCCTTCAACCCACAAGCCCATTGACAGCTTCTAATTGGATACAAATTCTCTGGCCCATTTTGAAATTTGATTATTTACAACCTAAAATGAATAGGCCTTTTATTGAATTATACAATAACAATGGACTTTTACTGAATTTTACACTAACAATGTGTCAAAATAAATTAATGTCATATATAAGAAGTTATTACACAACATAAAATTAGGTCATGCTTATCAAACATGTAGACTAAAACAAACTATCTTTAACATTGTTTTATAAAGATATGTAACTAAACACAAAAAATTTAAATAATATGTTATAATATTTTTTTAGCATTTGATTCCGATTGTTATTAGAACAAACCCGTGTGTTCACACGGGTGTACACCTAGTTATATCTTAATGACATGTGGTATTCTCTCCTTTAATATTATTATTAATCTTCTTCTTCTTCTTCTTCTTATTATTATTATTATTATTATTATTATTATTATTATTATTATTATTATTATTATTATATCATATTAATATATCCAATTTATTAATCTAAACATAAGTATAGATAAATACGTAATACATAAAAATATTTATCTTATACTATTGTAGTATTTTATTTATTTATTTTTATTTTCGTATGTGACATTAAATTTTATTTTTTAATCATTGCTGATCAAACCAAATTAAGTTATATATTTATAGACCTAGATTGTTTAATCTAACCAAATAATTTGTTTGCGAATAACTACACACAGGTATCTCTTAGTTTAGCAATATTATTATTTTATTAATAATATATATTAGATTAATATCCAATTATTATTATTAATATATAACACATGGGGTGACCGATACAAGAAAAATTATTATGAATATAACTCTTTATTCAACGAATTTTATACTGCCATGCCAATAAACCTATAAAAACAAATATGGTATATACTTTAAAATTTAAATTATATTTTGTATAATTTAGATTATATTTTAATTTATATTTGAAATTTAATATCAACAATAATTAATTAAGTTAAATAGAAGATATTTACATAGCTTTTTAAGTTTAGATTTGAGCGATGATATAAATTAATGGGTGGGTTTTATTTGGATTAAAAAACAATAAATTAAATAAGTAAAAAGACAAAAATGCCTCATTAAACTGACTTTTTTAATAAAGTTAATGGGCTGGATGAAAATGACCAAAAAAATGCAAAACTCATGAACAAATGAGAAAAATTGTTATTGCTACTGTTATTATTATCTAAGTCACTAGGTTATAGTCTATACATTACACGGGTTTACATAACATATTGTCTTTTTTCAACCCGTGTAATACGCGGGTCTATAAACTAGTTTGTATGTAATATAACCGTATTATGAGGGTGTTTGGGATTACGTTTTGAAGTGATTATTTGATTATTGCGTTTGTAAAACATAAATAATCTAAAAAGTGTTTGGATGAAAAAATGATTATCTGTCTCCAAAACGCAGTTTTGAAAATGCAAAATTTATTTTGAAAACGCATAATCTATTTTGAAAACGCAACACCAGACTAGGTGTTCATTTGGCTATTAGGCTGAATGGTGTGGTTTGACATCCACAGCCACATTAGCCCTTTAATTCCCCAAACACTGCCTCGGAGGCGTCAAGGGCATCCATGTGAGTGCAATAACGAGCGCTAACATCTTGTAATATGTGGGTTAGTTAGAATGTTGAACGAATGAAAGTGGCACAAAGCAAGAGTCAGGATGCCAAAGGGCACCTCCACATCGTATCGTGTAACCTTAGTTAAAATAAAAAATAAAAAGAAGAATTCCGTAAGAAATCTTTAGTTAGCAAATTCATTTTTATTATTTAGAAAGAATTCAGTAAGAAATCTTTAGTCAGCCAATCTATTTTTATTATTTTATCAATTAATTATATTTTAATCTTTTGATGTTTCTTTGTACCGAACATTAACAACCAAACCTTTTCAACTATATAAAAACCCTTGTTTCTGTCGAACAACTTCACTCTCCTACATTAACAATGGCTTCCTATCTCCTACACCCATCAACAATCTTGAAAACCCCTCACAAAAAACCTCATTCCACACACTCAAACAACCAAACCACCCTTTCATTCCTTCAAAACAACTCAACCCATTTCATTTCAAAACCAAATTTCACAACCAAAACCTCACTTCATCTACATTTTCACCCAAAATCTTCATCATCGTCATCATTATTATTATCATCAAATGGGTATCTTGAAAAGGATGAGACTATATTAGTGGAACAACACTTTCAAGTGAAATCACTATTTTTGGTGTTTTTGTGGGCATCTGTTTATGTAGCATTATATGCATTTGGTTGTGGGGATGCAAAAGCCCAACAAGCACAGGCTGCTGTGCAGTCCATTAAAGCTTCAAACTTTGGGCTAAAAGTGGCTAACTTTTTAAGTGGGTCGGGTTGGCCCGGTGAGGCTGTGGTGTTTGCTTTAGCCACACTGCCTGTGATTGAGCTTCGTGGAGCTATTCCTGTTGGGTATTGGTTTAAACTCAACCCTGTTGTTCTCACTGCTTTGGCTGTTCTTGGGTTAGTCCACTTTCTCAATATTATTTTTATTTAAATTGTTCATGATTCTTTATATCTTGTCATGAATGTTCACATGTTTGGTCTGTGGTTAATTTTTTGGGTTATTTTTATAATGTTTCTTGTTGAAATCGGTTCGGTTATTAATCTTGTTTGTGAGTTGTTATGAGTTGTGGCTTTTATGTCAAGACAGATTATGTTTTGGGGGATTTTAGGTTAATAGTAAGTTAACATAAGGGTATATTTGTTAGAAACTTAGAACACATTAAAATATGTTACATTATTTGTTTACTTAAATATTTGTCATCGTTTGTTCTTTAATTCGCATCATCGTTATTTAACCAAATCTTGATAACTTGAAAGTTCTAATTATCATCATTGTTCATCATCACTCTGTAACATTTGGAATTGATTCGTATATCGATTTCAAGGAATGTACTTTTGTTTGTCATTTCACTTAATATAGCAATATTCTTTAAATTGGCCGTTCAAAAAAATATTCTTTATATTGTTTTATTCATTGATAATAACTTTCTGTTTTTTTGTTGTTTGTTTGTCACAATATGATGGCTAAACCGATTACAAAATTCAACGAAAATTGGTCCTGACTTGAACGAAACTTAAGTAGTAATATGGTATAAGAGAAACAAAATTTTGGTATGTTTGTGCAGATTAAGTTCATGGTTAACTTAAAATTCACAATTAACAGCTAACTCATGAAATTAAGGAGGTAAACAAATGTGTAAATTAATGCATTAATGGGCATGTACCTCTAATTGTAGCGGAAGTTATGCGCGTTATAAGTTGGGCCCCTTTCGGTTCCACTTGTATAATGTCTAGGTGGTCCAAATATGATGAGTTTGCTAACTCTTGGATCAGCTTTGTATCACAATGGTTCGTTGACAACCGCCAACTAAAAGGTCGTGACCCTTTTGAATCATCGCCTTTTTGGCAACCTCAAACATCAATAGGTGCGACTAACCCGAACCAGCATCATATGGAACCAAGCGACGCGAACCCCCCTAACCATCGCGACCTTGAATCTAACTACAGGACCGTTGAGTCTTTGTACCAACCAAACATGTGTTTCTCTTTTCTGTTTTGCCTAAGACTCAACCCAACAAATACAGATTTGTTTTGTCATTTTTGAATATATTCCTAACTGAACCTCAAAGATTTTAAAAGATCTTTTTTTTTTTTGGCAGGAACATGGTACCCGTGCCTTTGATCATACTCTACTTGAAACCACTAGCAACATTTCTGGCTGGAACCAACAAGCCAGCGGCTCAGTTCCTAGATCTATTGTTCGAGAAAGCAAAGCGAAAAGCGGGCCCCATTGAAGAGTTCCGATGGCTCGGTCTAATGCTGTTTGTAGCAGTACCATTCCCAGGAACCGGTGCATGGACTGGAGCCTTTATAGCTTCAATCCTAGATATTCCATTTTGGTCAGGTGTATCTGCAAATTTCTTTGGGGTCGTGTTAGCCGGGCTTTTGGTCAACATGTTGGTCAACATCGGGCTCAAGTATGCTATCGTTGCTTGTATTGTGATGTTTATTGCATCAGGGTGCATGTGGAGTGTGCTTCGTGCTCTGAAACAACGTTTGAGCTCTTCGTCTTCAGGTTGATTCCGAAATGTACTGATTTATTATAACTAAATAAACTTGACGCTAGTTTAAATTTTTTTTTTTTCGGTTTTATTCGTTGGATGGTGGTAAACCATCGTGTATATTGTACAATTCATCGATGAATCTTGATTGCATGTATAATTACCTAGTGTCGAATTTTCAAATGGAAAATTAGAAGTAACATGAGTTATGTGCTTGTGTCACATCTACCCGGGTGACAAAAATATGGATTAATGTTATATTTGACCTTTGAATATCTCTTTTAACAAACTGCGCATATGGCCTCGACTGTTAAGGTTGGTAAGTAAAACAAATGTACATTAAAACCCTCAAGCCTCCCTATTCATCCGGATTAGGTTCTCCGGCACCCCTACAACCAAACTCACCGCCACCACCCCCACCGAAACGCTGCCTCCTACCAACTCTTCTAGACATGACGAAGCTTTTCTTTATGTGTTTTATATCCTGAAGTTTTGAGGTACTGTTTGGTGTTAAGAACTTGTAAGCGGAAAGTGTCATTGTTAATAACACATGGATGACATGGTTAATTCATCACCTACTGGTTCACTGGTCGAACCGTGGACCAACTTTAATAAACCAGTTGCCGTCATATATAATTTAAATAAAGTCATTCTTTTTAATTTCACTATTCACCACCGTTCGACCTCCTAGCAGCGTCACCAGTGGTGGATCTAGAAATCCTTATATGGGTAACGTTTCAAAAAAAGGGTAACGAAATCGAAAAAACGTCAATTTTTTTTCCAAAATTTACACTATCGTCGGATCGTCAAGGGGTATTCAAAACAAGGTCTCGAATGTCGAGTACTCGCTACAAGGTATGATGTCGAGTCCCGATTACTTTGTCTATGCCAAGTACTCCGCGAGTAGGGCTGTAAACGAACCGAACGAACACGAACAAGACCTTGTTCGTGTTCGTTTGTTAAGAAATATATGTGTTCGCGAACCGTTCACGAACACTTATCGAACGAGATATTATGTTCGTGTTCGTTTGTTAACGAAATGAACTTGTTCGTGTTCGTGTTCGTTTGTTAACGAAATGAACTTGTTCGTGTTCGTGTTCGTTTGTGTTTGTTTGTTAATTTTAGGTAACGAACGTTGACGAACACAAATGAGCACAAACTAATGTTCATGAACACAAATGGAAACAAACGAACACAAACAATCGTTCATGAACAGGATATATAATACACTGACACTTTTTAGATATTTAATTTGTCGAAATTTTGAAGTATTTAAATAAATATAAAAACTAATAACACTAATGAACTATCGAACACAAACGAACATGTTACCGAACGTTCACGAACATAAACGAACGAACACAACCTATGTTCATGTTTGTTCATTTAACTACTAAACGAACGAAATTTCTTGTTCGTGTTCGTTTGTTTAATAAACGAACGAACACAAACGGACTTCCCGCCGAACGGTTCACGAACTGTTCGCCGAACGTTTGGTTCATTTACCGCCCTATCCGCGAGTACCCTCCGCCTAGGCCGAGTACTTCCTGAGTACTCATAATTCCGAGTAAGGAGCGGCTGACGACTTTTTGCAACCATGAACTAGATTAGATTATCTGATTCAACTCGTTACCTTTCAAAATCGACCGACCCAGATAAAAACGGTTCATAAACACTCAACCGAATCAATAGAATATACGGAACTCGGCCCGACCAATGGGTGTGGAAGTTAGGTCCCGCAATACACGTGTTTGTAAACTTTAAGGGGAAGTAAAATATATATCAATGGTCCCATCAACAGTAGTAGGTGGGTCCTAGCTAACCCAAAAACTTGACAAGTCCAGAAAGTAAGAGCTGTAATGAGATGCCACGTGGATGATGCGATCTAATCAACGGCTGTGGTGGTGGGTCAGAGGATTGTTACAGATGTGGTGTGGTGTACGTTGTATGATATGATTGTCACTCGGAACACGAAAGAGAGATTGATTGTAGACTGTGGCTATCTTGATTGACACGTGTACGGTGCCTACTTTCTGTAAAAGTTTCAGCACTTAGACTAAAGGGTATGGTGAGGCTCATCCCCACGAGGATGGGCCGCCACGTAGGCGCCACATCACCGGCTCGTAGGGGATGAGCCTCCTTCACATTTGAGGGGATGGAGGATGGAGCTCCACATAATTTATAAAAACAATTAGAAGTTTAATTTATTTGATTATTTAGAGAGAGAAAGAGATAGAGAGGAGAGAGAAAGAGAGAGAGGACAGAGAAAGAAGAGAGAGATAGAGAAATTGGCCCGTCTAACCCGGCTGTGGGGAGCTGCTTGTGCCGAGCCGAGCCTCAGGGGGCGGTGTGGGGGACCGGCGCCGGTCCTAGCCGGGCCTAGCCGGCCCCATACCCTTTAGTCTTACCCATTTGCCATCATCTAACTACGAGTTCGAGTCCCAATAAAAACAAGAATAAATATAATTTACCAATCTCATTATGACACGTAAAAAATGTACAAAGAATATGCTTCTTTACGACAAAGTAACAAATGTTTTTTAAAGACCAAGAAAAGCTCGAATATCCGGATAAACTTAATGGTAAAACATCATCTATGCCAGCAAGCAAACGTAAACGGTGTTGATGACCCAGCCTAAGTAAGAACATATAGTGCATTTGTAGGGTTTTACATAATTATCATAGCCAACATTACATGATAGTTATGTATTACACAACCATAACAGATTGATAAGTTGGTAGTGCATCTAAACATCGAGAGTCTGACCAAAGACGTCTAGCACCCTATCATGAACAATCGACACTATAAGAGCCTATACTACCCGCAAACACCCATTATAAATATGCCTTTCAACAACCAAATACTTTTTTTTTTGAACGCCCAACAAACTCAATCCCGAGCACTCTCGGGGCACCCACTGGACAAACGGAGTACTCCGAGAGTAACCCGAGTCCACCACCAATTCCGGGGAAAACCCGGTAACCCACCCGCCCGTAGGCACGACGGTGAAATTACCGGTAAAACCCGTTTGGCTCAAGGATCCAACCCAGGTTTCCCTAGGTCTCCTATCATTGTCCACCAGTGTCTCACTCTGCATCAAGTGTGAGTCGAACCTGCATCTCTCAAGAGAAATGCAAGTCCTCCACCACTTAATCTAGAGATCATTGGCTCAACAACCAAATACTCACCCACTAACTCATGCAATAAACGTTACAAAGGGGAGATATTATTGTCCCCCGTCTTGGGCAACCTCTCCAAGTGCGAGGACTTGCGTCTTTGGTGTCAGGCCTCATTGGAAGTTTTCTGAAAATGAAGTGATTGAAATTGTTACATTTCTTAAATGATTTCCGAAAAGAACAAAGGTCGATTTTCTCATGTAGTTGATTAGTCAAACCAACGATTCTCTTCTCTAAGTAACCGGGAGAACCTTTTAACATTGTTTATAGGCTCATCGTCCGACAGTTAAACCATAGTTGTAGCAACGATATAACAAAATATAAAAAATACACCTTCACCATAAGTTTTAACATCTTTTTATTCCTAAACTAAAAACCATTTTTAATTTTTGCAAGAAATAAAAATATAATCTGATTTAAAAAAGAAAACTAGATCATCGGCCAAGATTTTTTTTTCAATAAACATTTCAAGAACTAATTTAAATACTCACTGAAAACAAAAACGTCAACACAGTGAACAGGGTTAGTTGGCAAAATGTCATTTTCTTTGTTAGAAAAATAATTAATATTCAAGTGAAGCATTCATAGAACTTGACCTTTCAAAAGGAAGGAGCCCTCATTTTCTTCACAGCCTTTTTTTTGCGCTAGATTTCAAAACTATGTTGTCATATACCATTAAATAAATAGACAAAATATATAATAGTCTATTTTCCAACCGTTGTTTTTTATATAATTTTTTAATGTCGTGATAAAGTTGGAATAAATTGTAAATACATATTATAATAATTTTAACAGTAATAAACTTATGAAGCATATTTTTTATATCTTGTGGAATAGTTTTGAAAATAATATTATAAGAATTTCAGATGGAACCGATGAGTTCAATGGGTGATCCATGCATAAATTCTTAGTGTTAAGTATACATGTAAAGTAATTTACTTTGTTTAATTTATATGATAATTACATTTCAAGTCAAAACCTTTATAATCTATACTATATAATAAAGTAAATCAAATGGAGGACATATGTTACCTTTGTGGTGATCTCCATAGAGTAAAATCTAAATAAATATGATAAGTATTTCTCATTCATCTATACTTAATTTGTATAAATTAAATAAATATAATAAGTATCCATTTTAAAAGTTTACTTTTAAGATAAAATGTATAATGTTCCTATCTTCGTTTATCGAAATTATTTTCAAAACTAATATGAAGGTAATTTTTGGTTAAAAAGAGTTCTTTTCAAATATTCATATGAGGTAAGTTTTTCTTTTTATTTTAAAAGTATGTTCCCTTTTATTTTTTATCCGAACTTTATATATTATATTACTTAAAGGTTTATCCATCTTCGTTTTTTCAGACAACATTCCATTTTAAGAAAATCCGTATTTGAAACAATATAAATAAGTTGTTTATAAGTAACTCTTTTTAACCCTGTCACATTTTAATTAAGATTGTATTATTAATTTTGTGATTAAAATAGGATTCCAATACGTCTTAATCCTCTAATTACATCAAAGTTTATTTTTTAAACATATCTTAACGACTATATGTGTAATACACGGGTTTATTTAACCCGTGCAATGCAATACACGAGGTTCTTAAATATACAACTTTTTGTTGTTTCGTGTATAAAACAACATTTATCCAACCCCGTGTAATACACGGGGTTATAACCTAGTAACAATATAAACAAATTTAAATGATCTCTTTTTTTTATACTGAAAATGAAACGTTCTATGTATATATAGGGGTAAGATCAAATAAAAAGTTTATTTTGCCTAAGTAGGATGAGAATGAATCTTAACTATTCATTTTTCAAATCAATGGTTAAGATGAAAGTGTAAAAGAAAGAAGGAGTGCAAGGGTATCTTGAGAAAATCCTATTTATGGACTTTCTCTCTCCACATGCAAGGCACATGCATATTCCACCCCCATTTTTTAAACGTTCATAACTTTTTTATACGACATTATTTTTTCATAAAAATTTCACTGTAAAATCGAGCGTCTTTTTCTCTTTAATTTGAGTACCATATTGCTATATAAAATATGAAGACTAAAAAAACACACTAAAATGTGTTGTATTTCTATGTTGTATAACATTTTTTTGTGCAAGATTTTTGTACTATATTTTTGTGCTAAATTTTTTTTGCTGAATTTTTTTGTCTTAATTTTTTTTTCTCAATTTTTGTGCTGGATTTTTTTGTACAACATTTTTTTGCTGAATTTTTTCGTGCAATATTTTTTTGTACTGGATTTTTTTGTGCTATATTTTTTTGTACTACATTTTTTGTGCTATATTTTGTTGGTGCATATGTCTGTTGACTTCGTCTTGTATCGAGTCATGTAATAGATTAGATAAACCGAGACACGTAGTTCGAGAAAAACGAGAAACAGGTCAGAACTGACCAGTTCGTGCGAACTGGCCAGTCTGTAACACCCCAAAAACGGGTTTGGTAAATTAGGACCCGGTTAATATAAAGAAGTGAGTTTTAGTCTCTTATATAATTAAAATGAAACTTGAGGGACCAAAACCGTTAAGTGGGGAAACATGATTTTTATAAAATAAACTTAAAACACCACACACACACATAGTGTGTGGGTGTGTGTCGACATCCAGGAAGAAGAAACAAGGTTCAAACCCTAGTTTCACAAAAATCCCCAAATTGGAAGGGTAAATGAAGTCTAAATTCATGAATAAACACGGATTAATGATCACCTCCTCGTGGGGATCGCAAGGTATGTTTTAAAAGCTAGTTTGGTGATTATGCATGAAGCGGGTTATGATGTAAATCACGAATTTGTACGAAATTGAGTATGAGTATGTGTTAGAATCATCATTTGGAACATGGATTATGCATGAATTAGGTTAATTTGATGTTTAAGGGTGAAACCCGTTTGTTATGGTGAAGATGATGACATGGGTAAATCATCTATGTCTAAGTTCTTGCTTAATGTTGATGTATTTTGAGTTGTATGATGTATTCTTGTTAGAAGAATTGAAAGAAATGTGATACTAGTATGTTTGATGTTTATGCATGTATGAATCATGTTGATTAGGAGGAAGAAATCGATGAATTGTGTATGAGATTAGAATGATATGCATGAACTAGTTGTACACTATGCTTACAAGGTAGTACATATATCAAAAGTATGATGAATTATGAAGAACTTAAGATTAGATCACTTGTAAGTGATTAACAAATAGTTATGAAGTGGGTTTTAGATGATGTAATGTAAATTGATGATTCATTTATGTTAATAATGTTTGGAATCATACACGTGTGTGAATGTTTAAAGATATGGGATAAGAAATGATGAATTGTTGTTAGATGAAGTGAATAAAATGTGATGATAACATGTTTGATGTTTAATTTAAATACCCCATGTTGGATTGTAGAAGCATTTGATGAACTATGTATGAATTTAGAAGATTGTGTATGAATAAGTTGTACGTTATGCTTAAAAGGTAGTACGTACATCAAGTGAATGATAAAATGTATATAGTGTCGTCCGTATAGTCGATTATGATGTTACGGGAATATGTTGATAAGTCGATAGTTATGTATGGTTGATAGTTGACTTTTGAAAGTCAACTAAGTATAAGAAACATGAGTTGACTCGTTGTCGTAAATGTAGGTTGATGAGAAGTCGTATGGTACATGTAATAGCAATCCGTGATAAATGTAATGACATAATGAGTTACATGAGTTAAACGTATACGGACATGATTATATGAGTTATGTTTGTTAGAAATGGTTAATGAAAGTTAAGTGTGAAATATGGGATTGATACGATTGTTATCATGTACAAATGAGTATGCTAATGATAGCGTGATTTCGATGACATGGAAGTATAGGAATCATGTCGAGACGGAATCAGGCACGGAAGGCTAACGGGTCAAGAAGTGGCGAGGAACGAATGGGAACACGGATGCATGAGGTAAGTGATTCCGTAATCACTTTCTAGTTGTTATGTAAAGTTATTTGCAACTTAATTTAATATGATATTTGAGGTTAATAGGAATGAATTGTACGATGTTAATGAAGTATTAAACGGATCTTAGTTTTGATCCGAGGGAGAAATGTGTGATTAAGAATGTAAGCTAAGTAGTAGGATGGGTTAATTAGGTAAGGATTTCCTTGTTGTTAAGGATAAAGAGAAGTTGACCAAAATGCCCTTGATGGGTATTTTGGGCAAATGATCTTGCAATGTAGTTTAAGAACAAGTTAATTGTTGAGTATAATGTTTTGGACAAGCATGGAAGCGAAGAGTATGGTCCTGGTATGTCTTAAACCAATTAATGCGTAAATACCCATAACGGGTCAAATAATTAGAATATGATAATAAAACGATAGGGTGTAAGATAAGAATTTCATTAATCCGGAAGTGGGATTTCAAGTTAGTATGATAGAATGTGAATTTACAAGCATGTAGGAAGAAACGGGAGGTTAAACGGGTAAACGGTTCAAAAGTTACGCGCGTTTTAGTGCGTTCGGACGACGAAATGATTCTGCAGAAAAAAGTGGTTTTGGAGGGGGCGTCGCCGACGGGTAGAGAGCCCGTCGCCGACGGGTTCGTATGAGCAGATCTTCGTCCGACGCCTTATGTTCCTGCCGACGGGCTGATGGGTGAGACGGGCTTTTCCCGAGCCCGTCGCTGACGGGTATAGAGCCCGTCGCCGACAGCTTGTGTTGTTGTTTTCTCTGTTTTCGCGTCAAGCATTCACGGATTACCCGTAACGCTCCCGAAAGGCTCTTTAATTTTGTATGAGCTAATATGTATGTATGAATGTAATTAGGCAACTACGTAAGTATACGTACGTATGAGTAAAAGTATGTATATGTATAGCTACATTCATTTTACGAATGTATATAAGTATGTGGTTATGTATGCATGTATGTAAGTATGTAGGTATCATTGTATGCATGAAATCTAGTTGTTATGTATGAGCATGAATTCTATACGAATAAGTATGAAGATATACACGTGTGTAGGTCTGAATGTATATATATGTGGATGGAAGTATGTAAGTATGTATATGAGTAGGTGGTAATGTAGGTAAGCATGTAGATATGTATTTATGAATAAGAATGATGATGTATGTGTATGTGTACGTGTATAGAAGTGAAGTGATATATGTGTATATGTAGATGTGTATTTGGTACGTACGAAGGTACTTATGAGTGTATGCATGTATGTAGATATATAGGAAGGCATGTACGTTTGTAGACGCGTATGTATGCATGTAAGGATGTATGTATGCGTGATTTAGAGGTGACGCGTAATACGTTATTAATTGGTGCTTCTCGAGAATGAAAAGTATGCAGGTACATTATTGAAGCCTCATCAGGAAATGGATACGCAGATGAAATGCTTAAAGTTTGTTAAAGAACGAAATGAGAAGTGTACATGAATGAGCTTGTTTATATAACGTGTGCTAATGTTTCGAATGTACGTGGTGTATGCAGGTTGGGTGGATAACGGGTGATTATAACAAGGATTAGAGATCGAAGATCGAGTTACAAGATAGATTGTACGGGGACGTTGAATGTAAAATGTAGCAATCTTAAGCTATGTTCTTAATTAGTAAATAAGAGGATGACGGATTTATGAATAAGAGTTATGTTAAAGTTAAAGTTTAAATAAGTTGAGGTATTTATAAAGAAAGAAATTTTATGGTTCGTGTTTTCCGCTGCGACTATTGTCATGTACGATTTAGGGTGTAACACAGTCCATGCGACCTGGCACCAGGTCGTGCGAACTGGACTATGTTGTTTCGTGCGAACTGGGTTTCCTATAAATAGGAGGTCTTGGGTTGTCATTTTAACGTTGTGATTCCGGTAGCGAAGCTCTGCCGAAGTGTCTCCAGCTCGTGTAAACTTGTTATATCAATACAATCGACAGTTAATCTACTTCTAAGTGCATATCAAGCTGAATGAAGATCAAATCAATGAATTCCGCCTCTGATTTGGTCAAGAACTCTTCTGATCGACTCGTTTAGATCGATTCCCCGATCCTACAAGTGGTATCAGAGATCAGGAGGAAGAGTTCTTACCATTTCAGCTTGTTTTCAAGGATAAAATCTGTTTTCTACTCACTTCTACTCATTCTTTTACACTTTTTCATCAAATTAACTGAGATTTCACGGATGAAATGATCTGATTTTGACATATAACCTGTAAAACATTGTTTTAATCAACCCTTGAACAAATCAGACCTAAAATCAACCTAAAACTTGATAAAATTGACCAAACCGAGTGAAAATTTTGTTCAGATCGTTCGAAATGTATCAGGTCGTGTGAAATAACTTCCAGTTCGCACGAGGTGATCATCCAGGTCGCACGAATTGAACTTCAGATCGTTTGACATAGGGTTTCAGGTCGCACGGGGTGGTCAAATCGCACGGGTTACTCAGATCGTGTGAGATCTTCATGTCGCACGGATTGGAGTTAAATCAGGTCGTTTGAAATTTAGGTTCAGGTCGTGTGAGTTTGATCAGTTCGCACGAAGTGGTCCAAATCGTTTGAAAGTCTACCAAGTCGTTTGAAGTTAACCAGTTCGCACGAAGAGGGTTAAGTTCAGATCGTTTGAGTTTGTTGTTTTAGTTCGCACGAGTTGGATTCTCAGTTCGTTTGAAAAGTCTGATTTTGTGAACTTTTAAAACTGAAACATGGAAAACGAATTCTACAACGCATTTGCTACCCCGATCACTATGGCTCAGAATGTGAACTTAGAGAATGAAATGGGCACCATGCAAAAACCGCCTAAGCTCATGAATATCGAGGAGTATAGTGGATGGGTGGAACGTTTCGAAAATTGGGTTCAAGCGAATCACTTAGAGGCTTGGGAATGTGTTGAAGAAAGATATGTTTGACCGATTGATGAATACAGAGAGACTATTGCTATTAAAGATTTAGATGCTGATGAGAAAAAGAAATACAAAAGTGAAAAGATGATGATCAGTATATTGCAACAAGCCATTAAGGAAGATATTTTGATCTTATTGCAACACAACGGAAGTGCACACTCAATGTGGAAAGCACTAAAAACAAAGTTTGTTGGAAGTCAAGACATGATCAAGAACAAAAAATCGCTTTTGAATAAAGAATTTGATCTATTTCGTGGATTGAAAACTGAAAATACCAAAATGATTATAGAAAGATATTGCAATTTGGTGGTTAACATGAAGCGATTGGATATCAAGAAAGATAGAGAAGAATGGGTTGAAAAGTTGGCTGATGCATTGCCACAAGATGTTTGGGGCACGTATTTTATGGTTTTGAAGAATAATGGTGAATTTGCGAATCTATCACTGAGCAAGTTTATTGAAAAACTCGAAGTTCAAGAGATGAAACAACGGAAGATGGAGAAAATGAAGAATTATAATGGTGATCAGGACATTGGTTTGTACTACAAAGGAAGTACAGTTGATAAGACCAACATTGCACCAAAGATTGAAACTGCATTTAACGCAAACCATTCTTCTAGAGGGTCATCTCAAGGATCAAACAACAATAATAGATTCTCTTCATATCCATCATTTGATCCAAATTTTTCAGCAACCAAGAATGGCCAAGTACTACAATGCAACATAGCATTAAATCATGAGAATGGTCAGAATTTCTTAGAAGAGGTTGCTAAAGGTCATATGTCTTTATTGGTGACTGTTTTAGAGTCTTATGAGAGTTTGGTAGCCGGAAGGATTGGTAATCCAATGTTGACCAAAGAGGATTATGATCAGATTGACGCTGAAGACATGGAACTAATCGATATAAAGTGGTGTATGGCTAGTGTGTTGAGAAGAGCTGAGAAGTTTAAACAGATCACTGGAAGAGATGATTTCCGTGATGCTGTAACTTCACCTTTAGGTTTTGATAAATCTAAAGTTACTTGTTTTCGTTGCAGGGAGAAAGGACACTTTAAGCGAGAATGCACAAATCGCGAATCAAGTGGAGCTCAAAATCCATTCGGCAACAATGATTATCATCGAAAGGCAATTTATCATCAAGTTGCTCCGCATCAACAACAATCATCACAAACTGCACATGCTAGGAAGGAGCTGATCGAAGAACCATCAAAGAGAGCTTGTTATGGTCTGATAGATCAAGATGATGAAATAATTACAGAAGGTTTTAATTAGGATGATTATGATCCTAACAGAACTTCAGGATCTAAAGCATTTGTTGCTCAAATTTTTGAAGATTCAACTGCTGAAGAGGAATTAGCGTATGCTTATTACAAATCTCAGCAATTCAGTCCTAAAAAGAAAGAAGAAGAACCAGTTTCAACAAAAAAGGATTCAGAAAAAGCATCTATCTTTGATCACTCATCAGATGAAGAGAGTGATGATGATAGTGAAGAAATTCGAAAACTTGAATATTATAAAAGAGAATTTTCACCTGATAGATATAATTTGTATTTTGCAGGAAAAATGGAAGAGATCAAAGAAAGACAAGCTGCGAAAAAGAAGAATCATAAAGCAGCAACTGTTAAAGAAAAGGTCAAACCCGAGGAAAATGTTCGAGTGATAAAGAAGCAGGTTAAAGAAAGTCCAGCTATCAAGGTTGAGAAGGAAGCTGATACTGAAAAGATGCCTGAGAAGTGTGAAAATTGTGATACTGTGAAAAGGCACAACAACAAATTGATTCATAACATGAACAGACTGAAAGAATCTTATGATGTTTTAAACAAAGCTATGAATCAATACAAAAAGTCAAGCAATGAACAAGGGATAGCTATGAAGACACTCAATGGAGCGTTCATGACGAAGCAGAAAATCATCAATCAGTACATTTAGAAATGTGCTGAACTTGAACAAAAATTGGAAACCCAGATAATAGAAACTGAGAGGGTAAACAGGTTATTGAAAAGTTATTCATGTGCTTCTTATGTGATTGACAGGATTTATCCTACAGTAGAAGGCATGAAAGCGTTTGAAGAGGAGAAACCTGAAGTAAAGGATACTGGTAAGAAACATAGTACCAATTATACAAAGTGTCCACCTCCGCTTGAAGAAGGATATTCTCCACGAAATCCTAATTCAGAAAGAGTCGAAAAGGCAACCAATTTAAAGTGGGAATCTGAACCTTCAGATGGATTGCCAGATAATATTGACGTCACATTCACATCGTCTGACACTGATCATGAGTCTGTGTTAATAAAGAAAGTGGTTGATCAGGTGTTGGATAAAGAAGAAACCGAGGAGTCAAAGTCAACGTCAAAGTTTGACACTTCAAGTCCAACAGTCGAAAAGGACAAAAGGGTTTACAATAAAGATTTTCTGATGTCACAAAATAATTTGAATGATGAAACATTCAAAGTAGCATATACTTTGAATGATTTTAACAAATTATATTCTGATGAAGAATTTCCAATAAGAGGTGTTAAAACTGAAATGATTAACAAGGTTTTCAAATTAACATAAATTAATATTTCTGAAATAAAAGATGTAAATCTTACTGAAAAACCTAAACAATACACTTCAAGAGTTCAACAAAGGTTAAACAAGAAAAAGGGTTACAGTTCTGGTTCTAGTTATCGAAAGAAACCAAACCATAACAGTAATTTCAAAAAGAAAGGATTAGGTTTCATTCCAAAAGAAAATGAAAAATATGTTAAAGATTTTAAATCGAAAGTTGTTTTTGTATCAGGAACATCTTCTGAAGAAGAAAAAGAGAATTTGTTCAGAAAGCAGACAAACAAAGAATTTCTTGCTAAGAAGCAAGAGGGAATGAAGAATGATGTTGCTCAGAAGAAAGAAATAAGAACCTGTTATCAATGTAAAAAGGTTGGGCACATTGCACGGAACTGTCCGAAGGCAACCCAAACAAAACAGGGAGTCTCTGAAAACTTGAAAGAAAAGTTGGTTAATAATGAACCACCAACCGAACAATTTAAAGTGTTCAAAAATTCAAAATTTGAGGTTGGTGAGAGTTCAACACGTTTCTTCAAAAGAAATGTGAATCTTAACAATCAAAAGTGGGTTGTTAAGAAATCAGATGATAAATCTGGGGATGAATTTGTTTCTTCGGAAGCAAAGGAGCCACTTTCTGGCGATGAATCTGATTCGTCAAAATCAGAGGAGCCACAAGTTGAGCTAAAAAGTGATAATTCCGTTCCGACAATGGATGATGCAAATTTTCCACCATTTTCAAACGGAAACTTAAAGCAAAAAATTGGCAAAGTTGAGATTTCAAATCAATTCTTTTCTGAAAAGAAAGAATTTGATGTTGAAAAAGCCTTTAACCCTAAAGTTCTAAATATTTTTGGAAAAATGGATGACGGTAAGGTCAAAGGGGTAAAGGAATTCTATGAAAAGAAGAAGAAAGGAAAGAAACCGAGTGCTGATGACTCGGAATCACCTAAGGACCGTCAGGCTTGGGTGAATCTCTTTAATTGAAAATCCTGACTTGCCGGAACTCCCAGGTTGGTAATTGGGGAGTAGGAATCGGCATCTTTCTTGAGAAATATCACAGTTGTGGTGAAGTTTTTGGTGGTTGTTCAATGATATTTCGATTTTCAAGTGATATTGTTGATAAAGACTTACAAGTGGTATTATTCTTGAAAAATGTTTTTGTGAAAAACCTAAAAGTGTTAGATTTTACAAATGGTTGAAAGAACAATGTGATGAAACCCTATGTTTGTGAAATGACAAACAAAACTAATTTTTCGGAAAAACCATTTTGATTAAAACAAACTTAAGTGTTTTGAAATCATAATGGGAAAATAGTTTGTTGTCAGGAGGAGTTCTGATTTTTTATGCCAAGTGGATGGAGAATTGAAGTAATTCACATCAGTTTGTCAGTTTACTTTGTACAGTTTATTGCGTTTATTTTCAAATTTTCCCGGAAAATCAAAATTTGAAACATAATTTTGATTTTAGGGGTAGTAAAAAATTTAGAAATTTTGAAAATTTGAAAAATCCAAAAACATGATAAAATCTAAAAACCAAAAACATCGAAAAAATCAAAATGAGTTTTTGTTGTGAAAAAGAGGAAATGATAGTACATCAGTAGACAATCACAGTACGCTAAAGAATTGGAAAGTTAAAATGTGATAAACGGTCTCACTAATGATATGCCAGTAGGTTTTTACACGCTTAGTAGATTGTTGTCGAGATATAAACCTAAATATCATACTTACTTATTTCGTGGGGAACATCTCTCGGATATATAGGTAACCCCTGAAATCTTGTTTGAAGGGCTTTCTATTTCTGATATACTAGGTCTTTGTGCGTGATGATATCTGGGGTATTATACCGGGACTTCTGATTTCACGGGAGCAATAGCCTAGTCCTCGTATAATACTTTGCACTGCTTTATTCTTAAAGCTCACCCTCAGCATAAAAAATGATGAAACATTGAAAAATGCTAATCATGTGTTGTTGAAGAAAAGATTCTCTAAAGGGGACACACCTAAAGTCGAGCCATCATCTCTCTGATTGAACGGAAGTTCTAGCCTGAGCTCTCATGGCCTCGCATTTACCCCTTACAGATATCATTAGTGTACATTCACCTGTAAGACTGAATATAGGAGTCTGGATACGGGAGTATATTCTGAGGTGGGACACGCGAATAAGTTTAAGTCATTAAAACACTTAATCTCGTATCTCGAAACAATTGAACTTTGTGTGAAAATTTAAGTGGATCAGTATACTGACAATCTAAGTGAATCGTTTAGAACTTAAAGTGTTTAAAGCTCAACGGTGCTTGTGATTTGTCATAAACTGATATGACCCTCTTACATAAACTCACAAAAATATTTGTTTGTAAATATTTATTTACTGTTGTTCATTAGTGTGTTTTAGCATAAAATTTTGAAAAATCAAAAAGATTTTATTTTATCTTATTTTCGACAACTGATGTTGAAAAGCTGATTTTCAAAATTCCGAGTGCTGAACATGATGGACAACAGGGTTGGGAGAGTTTGATTGAAATGAGAAATGATTTTGAAATGTTTAAATGGTTCATTAATTTGAAACCAAATTTTGAGTGTTTTAAATACAAGTGGTTTAATTTGAGAAATGTTAAAAGATATTTACAAGTGGTTTCTAAAATTGTTAAATTTTAAAAATTGTGAAATTTACTTTTGGGTAGAGATTTGTGCAGATCCCCGTGTCTAAGCCTGAGCAGAGTTTGAGCCAGGACACGATCTTGGAACGAGTACTATATCAGATTGTGATCCCGAAACAGCTTAAGGGGGAGTCTGTTATCAAAGGGGAGTCTGTTATCAAAGGGGAGTCTGTTAATTGGAAGATAAAGATTGATGAGGATGCTTACAGAGAAAGATACTTTGGAAAGAGCGTGAAGACTGATCAAGACTGAAGACTCAATACACTAAAAACTCGTCAACATCTAAGGGGGAGTTTGTTGGTGCATATGTCTCTTGACTTCGTCTTGTATCGAGTCATGTAATAGATTAGATAAACCGAGACACGTAGTTCGAGAAAAACAGGAAACAGGTCAAAACTGACCAGTTCGTGCGAACTGGCCAGTCCATGCGACCTGGCACCAGGTCGTGCGAACTGGACTATGTTGTTTCGTGCGAACTGGGTTTCCTATAAATAGGAGGTCTTGGGTTGTCATTTGTAACGTTGTGATTCCGGTAGCGAAGCTCTGCCGAAGTGTCTCCAGCTCGTGTAAACTTGTTATATCAATACAATCGACATTTAATCTACTTCTAAGTGCATATCAAGCCGAATGAAGATCAAATCAATGAATTCCGCCTCTGATTTGGTCAAGAACTCTTCTGATCGACTCGTTTAGATCGATTTCCCGATCCTACATATTTTTTTGTACTAGATTTTTTGTGCTATATTTTTTTGTACTAGATTTTTTTTGTTGTATTTTTAAAAAATAAAAGGGGTGTCACATGTCATTCTCACTCTTATTTATAAGGACCAAAATGACCTTTATTCCTATTATTAGGAGTGCCACATGTTATCATTAAATATTATAGTATATAGGATGACCATAGTGCAAGAATATTCGATTTGATATAAAAAAGGTGTATTCAAATTCATTACATATATGAAGGCTAATGCCACTATAATATTTCTATAATCATGACTGAAAAAACATTATATAACTAAATTGGCTAATTTGGTTTGTTACATTTTTTCGGTTCAAACAAGAACTAAGATATGCCGGCACAAAATACAACACTAAGCAACTCTTTTAGGTGTGAGGACTTAAAAAAAAAAAAGAAAGAAAGAAAAAAAAAAAAGAGTGATTGTACATAGGTTTAACGATATGTGCTTCAGTTTTATTACTAGACTTATTTTTAGACGTTTGTAGACATATAATTTAGCATTCAAAACAAACGAAAAATAAAATCACAACACAAGGAAAACATTTTATATAATATGTATGGTTAAATATTAAAAACGGACAATATTATTGGCATCTATCTCTAAGTACAAGAGAAGGTTCCTACATAAATATTGATCAATGCCTAGAAATTTAATGGGATTTTGATCACATGCATTATTTTAAGGAAACAACCAAAAGGTTTTTAATAGGGTACCCTTTGCTCCAATGAACACTCAACATAGAATCTTGATCATAAGCCTTTTACTAAATGGAAATTTTGAGGCTAAAACCAAAAGGGTTACCCTAAACACCCCTCAACTTAGAATCTTGATCAAACACCCATCAAAATAGTCACGTTTAAGGCCAAAGCCAAAAGGGTTGATCGTTAATTGGGTATCCTAAAGAACCCTCATTAGGGTCAATATACGACTCGTATTCGATCTTCGGACACCTAAGAATAGTCAGATTATCTTCCTCGTCTTGCGAAAAATCAGATTGGTTTTCAAATACATTCGACGAATCACACGGCTCTAAAAATGAAGAATGGTTCCCATCGGGGCTATACGAATCGATTATGTCGCTTTTCGTTGAAACCGAATTCGCATATTCTTGCTTGCATATCACCATTTTTGGTTCATTACTCCAAGTTTGAATTGGATTTGTTTCTTGAACATTTGGATCCAATTCCCTTGAGGGAAATTCATTTGGGATTAAATCTTTTTCCCCTGTCTCCTTTTGTTGTAACTTTTCTTTGAGCATTTGTACCTATAAGTGACAGAAAAAAATGATTAAGAAACATATAAACACATAATTTGGGTGAAATCTAGTACAGATAGATTTTAACGTACTAGATTGTTACTCAACAGTTTTAAAGTAGAGTAACTATCATTACGCTAGAGTTTTATAGCGTAATAATAGTTACTCTACTTCAATTTTAGCACTATAATTACACCGTTTACAAAAATGTCACCGCATGGTTTTTTTTTTCATAGGATTCGTACCGAACAAACTGTTTGTATATGATCCTAAGACTATAACTATAAACGTATAAATGCATAATAATCCATACCTCTTGTTTCAACTTGTCATTGTGTTTCTGGAGGCAATCATATTCCAATTTAAGTTTATCATAACTTGTGTTCAAAATCTCATAATCTTTTTCAAGTTGTTTCGTCTTGCACCGTGCTCGACGATTCTGAAACCAGATTGCAACTTGTCTAGGCTGCAAATCAAGCTCTTTAGCCAGCTTATTTTTCCTCTCTGGCTCAAGCTTATTTTCCACTTTAAAACTCTTTTCAAGACATTTAACTTGGTCAACGGTCAACCTTCTTTTCTTCTCCGGCTGCCTAAAACAGTTTTCATAGTCCTCATCAGAGTTGTACTCTTTTGTATTTGCTTTATCTCCTGTCACATATAAAAAGAACATATTAGTAACATATATTATTTTCAACTAAATATTATTAATTATATTTACCTTGAAATGAGTTGGGAACCCATGGGGAGTTAAACTCATCAGAAGAAAAGTTAAGTCTTTGGTTTTGGAGCAAAGTTTCAAACATGATTCCACCCTCCATTGGTTTATGATTCTTTTTTTTTTTTTTTTTGAAATTTCTAGTTTGACTTTTTTATAAAATGGGTCAAAGTTAGATGATGAGTGGGAAATGGGGCTTGTGTCTAAAAAAGCAAGTGATTAGAATTACAAGCATGTGATGGTGGAGAGAGATCACACCCATGAATCACAAGCTGATTTGGGTTATGAAAACCATGTAAAAATGTTTGTTTTAGTGTGAGAGGAAAAGAGTGTTTGAGTCTGTGTGTGTGTGAGAGAGAGAGAGAGGTGGAGAGAGAATCTTGTGTGGGGGAGAAGGGCCGCTTGATGGGGTTTATAAGAACATCAAGGAATGGGCCAGAAAAAGAGGTTTTTTTACACCGGGAGATTATTTGTTGATGATCAAATTAATAAACATGTATATTATAGAATTAGGATCAAATACAAAGACTCCTAATTATTAGAAAAGTATAAAAGCTTTTAAAAAAACCTATCACCCACCCAAAAAAAAATTTGTGCGGGGGGAGGGGGGGGGGTTAAGTTTTTTTGGTGAGTTATAGTTTTTTTTTTTTTTTTGCGGGTGGGGGGGGGGGGGGGGGTTGGGTGATGATGGGGTGGGGTTGGGGTGTGTTTAGGTTTTGGGTGGTGGTGTAGTGGGTTTAGGTTTTAAATTATTGGATACTTGTCACTCTATAAATCCTTCTTACACTTCTTACAATTAGGAGTCTTTGTAGAATAAGTTAACCCGTATATTATACAGAGGTGCATAAACCCGGTTTTTGGTCCAAACTGGTTCGATTTTGGTCAACTTAAGCTTTTGCCTAAATTGATTCGGTTTAAGCTAGTTTTTGAGGGAGAGAAGAATCAGTTTGGTTCGGTTTTAACAGATTTCAATGAAATAGTATACAAACCAATTACATAACGCTGGATTGATTCGGTTCACGAACTTGTTCAGATGTTCACCATGGCCTGCCCTGAAGGTGGGCGGGGAGGACCACCGGCCAGGGCCCGATATTTCGAAGGACATGTTATTAAAAAAAAAAACTCCGATGTGTATATGTAAAAATAAATAAATTAATAGGGTATACTCATACACACACCAACATAGACCCACTTACAAAACTATTTTATGGTTTAGATTAATTATTAGCTCATTGGCATTAGATTTAGACCTTTAGTGAACCCAATACCTAATTTAGTTAAGGCTTAGGGGCATATTTTTTCGAGCTCGAAAAGAATACATGAATTCTCAGAGCCGGCCCTGATGATTACCTTAAATCGACAGTGCTAAAGTTATTTTTGTATATTTAATTTAATTTTATATGAAACATGCTTGAATTTCTGAGTGACAATTATAACGGGTTGACGGAGTAGCGAGTTTTAATATTACGGGTGAACATGGTAAATTGATGATAATTATGTACATTTTTTTGTCATTCAAAAAGGATAACGGCGTAACTTATTGTCCGTTTTCTGTCTATTTTGATGTATTAATTTGCAATGTTAAATGAGATCTGATCTCTTCATTTAAAAAAAAACGTGAAATAACCATATATTAGTACGCAACGTAGATTTTTAATCTGTTTTATTTGTTCTTTTTATTTTGACGGAATGATATGAAGTTGTGTAGTAAAGGGAATTAAATGAATAAATCGAAGGTATGGGCAAGAAAATATTTATAAGCTTAAAGCTTGACTATACCCACCTCCAGCCCAGTTGGTTCCGAAGTGGCTGGATTGGGCCGGTTTCCTCTTGAGGTCTCCGGTTCGATCCCTGGCTGCGGCAATACGGGGGTGTGTCGTCCCAATGATGGATCGTATCCTACCGAGGCATGGTGCGGTCTTGAGGGCAACCCGGTTTTACCCAGATGTTACCCCAGCGAGTCTCTCGTGTGGGGGCAGTATGGTTTCCGGGCGGAAGTCAGCTTGCGCGCCGGCCGGGGCCCGATCGAACATCGCGTCCGGAAGAGCGGGGCTGACGGGGAAATATCTTTGACATGACCCTAGAGACCTGATCAGTCTGTACAGAGAAAGTCTCCTTCCAAAAAAAAAAGCTTAAAGCTTGACTTGTGTGGTCCTAAAATAAAGAGAATAAAAAACTGAAACCGAAAGTCACAATTTACAAAAAAACCTTTTCTTTGAAAAGCATAAAAAAATAATATCTCTTTTAATGAGTTCATTTCTAGTTTCTGAATTTCCAATATTTTGAATCTTTATAATATAAAGGATACGTAAATATGAGTAAAGAAAAAAAAGTTATACACGTGAGAAAGTGAGGATAGTTACCAACCTTTCTAAAAAAATGTAACACTTGTTCGCTATAAAAAATTGATAAGAATTTCTAAAAAGTTCAAGTTAATAATTATTGCCTCAAACTATATAATACATTTTACTTCACAAAGAGGGGTATAAATGAACCGAATCAAGCTGCCGTATGCTCGGCTCATAATCAAGCACCATCTCAATCTTAAGCTTTATGATGGTCTCGCTTGTTTATTTACCTATATACATAATAATATTTGTTAAGTACTATATATTTATTTTATAAAATAATTACAAATTTAAATACATAATAATCTTGTTTAGACTCATAGCCTCATAAAACTCAGTATATAAACTTTAAAGCTTCGGTTTAGACTTCTTTATCAAACAAGCTTCTTCAATTAACGTTTAAACTCGTCTCGATTTTTAATAGGTTACGAGCTGCTCCTAATTTACACTCTTGTTAATAAGGGTGTAAGTTCATTTTCTATCGAGGTTTAAACTTAGATATCAAATCAACAATTAAAATACTTTTTTTTTGTGAAATACAAATCTTGTCTAAAATTTTAAATTAAAAAAATCAATATAAAATAGGATGAGCATAGTAGGAGGAATATAAAAACATAGAGGTCAAATCAGTCATTTTCGAGAAAGAGGATGAGTCACCACCTATTATTCGATTTTATTTTCTATTTTAAGCCAACCCGTCCTCATGTTAGTTTCGCAGAGCCAGCCAGCGTGCTGCCCCTCAAACTAGGGGCCGAAAAAAACAAGTTTTCGGTCGACTAATTAGACTAGAAGGAGTGGTTTGGCCCATCCCCACGGGGATGAGCCTCCACGTAGGCGTCACGTAGGCGGCTCGTGGGGGATGGGCCTCCTTCATAATTGAGGGGGATGGAGGATGGGGCTACCCCACCTCATTATTTTATAATTTTCTAAGTTTTACTTTATTAACTTAATAAAAACTTTATAAAAATTAACAAATACAACATAAATAAATTCATTTCATAACATAAAAAAATATTACATTTCCTAAAAAAAAAATAGATTTCCGAAAAATAAAAAAAATATTACATTTCCTAAAAAAAAAACTAAACTACTCGTCTTCGTCTTCGTCTTCGGCACCGTCCGCTACGTTAACGTTGTTCCAAATATGTTCTACCAAATCCTGTTGAAGGTTTATATGCGTGAAGTCGTTGGTTAGCGCGAACGAGTTTAAAACGGGTCTAGCCCCGCCAAATCATCAGCAATCCGTGTGAATAAACGGCGACTCATTCGGAACCTTCGTTTGAAAGTGTCGGCGTTGTAAAGGGGTGCATCAGAAAAATAATCGTTAACCAATTTCTCGTGCGCTCCTTCGCGGTCTCTGTTAACCTGTATTCGTCTGGTAATAACGTTTTCAGACGAGTCCTCTTCCTCTTCCTCTTCCAAAAGAATCTGCGCCGCCTTTACCACAGCGTTTGCGAAAAACATCTCCTCTTCATCCGAAGAAGAGCCGGACCACCAAGGATTAGATGCCATTGTGGATGAAGAGATATTTTTTTGTAAAAGATTGGTATAAAAATGGGAGTGTTTTTTTTATAAAAATGGATGAGAATGGGAGAAGAATGGGTGAAATATTGAAGAAATGGTATAAAGAATGGGTATATATTTAAATTGAAAAAGGTTTTTTTTTTTTTTTTTTATTAAACTAGCCGTTAATAACGGCTATATACTTCGAAGATGGCCCGGCGAGCCCGGCTTGGGTTTGCTGGTGAGGACGGGTGGGGTGGAGGGGGGCGGTGTGGGGGACCGGCGCCGGTCCTAGCCGGGCCTCAGCCGGCCCCCACTCCTTCTAGTCTTAGGGATGGCAATGGGTCGGGTTTGGGACGGGTTTAGGTAATCCCAAACCCAAACCCGGTTAGATAAGCTTGTCCCAAACCCGTTCCATAACCCGTCGGGTTTCTAGCGGGTAAATACTCATCGGGTATCAGGTATACCCGCGGGTTTCGGGTAAACCCATTAATTTAAAAAGATTACTCATTGGGTATACTCATCTCAAAACCCATTGGGTATCTATCGGGTAACTACTAACCGGTTACATTTTGTATTGTCATTATAAAAATATATATCAAACAACTACAATGTATATGGAATAGAATACCTATATGTGTAAAAAATGGATGTATCATATATATACCTATTTAATGATATAAATGAAATTATATCGGGTATACAATCGGGTAACGGGTACACTTTATCGGGTAATTGGGTCGGGTAAACGGGTATATCACTAAATCCCAAACCCGCGATAAAAATAAAAACTA
This sequence comes from Helianthus tuberosus, assembly GCA_030545235.1. Taxonomy (NCBI): domain Eukaryota; kingdom Viridiplantae; phylum Streptophyta; class Magnoliopsida; order Asterales; family Asteraceae; genus Helianthus; species Helianthus tuberosus. Next base: position 146,451,978 of record CM060419.1, on the reverse strand, counting down.
TTCCCATACCCGTCCCAAACCCGATTAACCGACCCCAAACCCGTCCCAATATTGTCGGGTTTCGGGTTTACCCAGCGGGTTCGGGTTTAATTGCCATCCCTACGACTAACTCGACCTGTTTGAAAAACAAGTCAGGTTCAGGTTAACTCGTTTTAAAAACATGTTGAGTTCGGGTTGAAATGTTTCCCATTTAAGTGTAACACCCCGAAATCTATAAAACTTTATATTAGAATCATATAAAGTACAAATAAGCGAGAATGAGCTAATTAGGAAGAGTTAGTTAGTTAACTTGTTTAAAAGCATGAATGAATCTAAAGTGTCAAAATATATAAACTAAATAAAAGTGGAGGGACTTATGTTGTATAAATTGAAACTTGATTTAATTAAAACAAGTTAAAACACACCAAACACACAAGGAGTGTGTCTGGTCGACCAGGAAACGCAAGAGAGGCGACACCAGCTCCTCACCAAACCCTAGCTTCCACAAAATTGATAAATTGAAGGTCATAATCAAGTCCAAATCGATTTTCAAGCATAGATTAATAATCACCTAGTTGAAAGGATCATAAGGTATGTAAAATCTTGATGTTTTGATTCATCTCAAATTCTTGGTTAATTGTGAAGAACTGAAATTGAGCTTGATTATGTCTTGCATGGGTGAAATTAGAAGTGATATGGGGTTTAGGGACAAACCCTAGGTGATTTCTTGTCAAAATCTTGCATGATACTTGTAAGGTTCATAATCACCATAGTGGGTGATTAATAAGTTAGTAGAACTTGATAAACACTATGATTGAGGTTCTTCTTCTAGTGTAATATGAATTTATGAGATGAATTCTGAAATATTGATGTTGAAATATGTGTATAATTGCTTAATTAAAGTTGATTTTGGTAAGATAACAAGTCATGAAACTTGGTAATGATTATGAAGAAAATCTGACCCGCTAGGTGTTTGTTGAAATGCCTAAGTGGAGATTAATATGTTAAAAATCGGATGAAAGCGCATAATTGACTAATATGACAAGTTATGTGTTTATAATTACAAAAGGGTTCTAAATTGAAGTTGAATTGAACTCCTTAGGCAAAGAATCCGGATCGTCGAGCGGACAAGCCGGAGGAGGAGATACACGCTTGAAGGGTGTGCTCTAAAGGTACGCGACCTATGGTTTCGTTATGTCATGATATTTATTTATTTTAGTCCGTTGTGTTGAAAAATAGCTAAATAAGAAAACCCGTTAAGTCACGGAAGTGACGAAGTGCTTTAGACGATTAAACGGGTCAAAACATGTGATAGAAATGGATTTTTGAAATGTCTTGAATGGTGGTCTTCATTTTGGCATCCAAACGGGTCAAAACAAGTTGAGTAGTAAACTTTGAAGTTAGTTACCATCACTTGATGAATGGTTATAAACAAAGCGTAAGCCGTGTAGCGGACACTCTAAACTAGTTGTGAAATTTAGACCTTAATACGGGAATTAAAGTTCGGGAACTTAAGCATGTCAAGTAGTATTAAAAAGCAAGTTTGAAACCTTGGAAACAAGCATGAAGGTTATTGCGTAAGCAATCCCTCGAGAGGGAAGCGAAAGGCCATAGTTGGTAAAATCTAGATATGTGTAATTAGCCTTAGTCATGTGATAACTAATATACAAGTTGCGGAACTTGTAAACAAATGGGTCAAATAAACAAGAGGCAAATTATAGGACAACTGTTTTTGAAATGATATTTTTTTTTATGCAAACCATGTTGATAAACGTGTTCGTAATTAAATTACGGTTACGTAGGAAAAGAATCGGCAAAACTGCAAAACAAGAAAGAATGTGCAGCATCTACCGTAAGTTACGGTAGCTACCGTAACTTACGGTAGCAAGTAAAATGATACGGTGGCTTTCTACTGCCTTACGGCAGACCACTGTTACCCAGTTGCCACCGTAACTTACGGTGGCTACCGTAAGTTACGGTAGCGCCCAGTCATGAATGCTGAATTTTGTATTTCTTAGTTACTCGAATTCGTTTTTTAATATAGTTTCGATTATGTTAATTTCCAAGGAGTCTAATACTAATGTTCATCAAAATTTTCAGTTTCTAGGTAATGCAAGTACGTGAATGATGATCAAGCAAATGCCTCCGAACCGATCACACAAAACGAAGCTTCCGCACTTGATCTATTTTGTTTTAAGAATATGTAAACACTTGTAGTTGTGTCATGAATATTTGATTAGTAGGGTTATAACTTGAATATTATGATCATGTATGGTCTTAAAATCATGAAAGTTTTTGTAAACTCCTAAATTCAGTTTTAGATGCAAGTATCTGCATCATTAAACTAGTTTATTAAGTCGGGTCTTACAAGTTGGTAATCAGAGCTAAGGGTTGTCAATAAAGTGTGTTCGGTTCAAGCTTGATCAAGCATCCGGTAAGAGTTAATTGTTAAGTAGATTTAGAGAATATAGAAATGAAACATGAACAAATATGCATGAAAAGAGTGTGTAAGTTCACTCAAACACAAGAAATGCATGAGACAAGAATGGTCGAATCAAGTTACTAACTTGATTAAACCAAAACAAGTAAATCATATGTTATAAATGAAATGTTTAACGGTTAATGTAAACATTTCAGTATTAAAGATGGCGGATGCAAGTAACAATGATGCGTTGCCGAGTGTCACCGAGCAAACAAGAGAAGTGATTGCCGAGGAGGTTGGAAAGGCAATCGAAAATTGTTTGTCTGGTTTCATCGATAAGATCCAGAACACGGTACTATCAGTGGTCGAGGAAAGAATCAAGAAATTGGAAGATAATGCCAATCTAGCAAAGGAAAAGTCCGGAGGACGAAAGCCTTGTACATACAAGGAGTTCATGGTGTGCAAACCGCCACTCTATAATGGGGAGGTTGACCCAATCGTATGCCAGCGATGGCTAAGTGATATTGAAGGGGTATTCGAGAGAACCCATTGTGATGAAGATGATTACGTAGCTTATGGTACGAGTCAATTAAGGGGTCAAGCGAAAGACTGGTGGGATAACAAAAAGAAAGAAATTGGAAGCGAAGTAGCCAAGGCTATGACATGGGAGGAGTTTAAGACGCCGTTTCTTAAACATCATAGTCCCAAGGCATTCATTAATAGAATCAAGGAATAGTTCATGCAACTTAGGCACAAGGGCGAGTCCATAGACAAGATCACGGGAATGTTTATGGATAAGATGAAGTTTTGCGATGAATTGGTGACGAATGAATAACAGAAGATATACTATTACTATAACATGTTGAGCGCCGAATATAGGGAGTTTATGACTCCTTCAAAATATGAGACCCTTACCGAGATCATAAACGTTGCTCGGGAACGGGAGATCGAATTGAAAAAGCAGTTGGAACGGGGCGAAAGAAGGGCATATGTTGTTAATCCAAGCCCTACCAAGAAAGCACGAACGAATGAAACCGGGAAGAAATCTGATGTAAAAGGCGGGTCGCCTGGTTGCAAGATTTGTGGAAAAGGTCATAAGGGTGAGTGTCACTTCAAGGATAAACCTTGTCCCATATGTCGGAAGACGGGACATATGGCTACATCATGCCCGGAAAAAGTGACGGTCTGCTACAATTGCTATCGACCGGGTCACAAGAAGTCAGAATGCCCGGAGCTAATTGGAAAGAAAGACGGGCAAGACACGAAAGGTGAAGCCCCAAAAGCAAAAGTTGAACCCGAAGTGGTTTCAGGTATATTTGCTGTAAACTCGATTCCTGCGCGTATATTATTTGATACGGGTGCGAATAAATCCTTTATTTCATATGGGTTTATTCGACATCCTTCGTTTGTTCTAACAAAATTACCTATGCCTTTAGAAGTAGAGATAGGTAATAACAAGAGTTTTATCGTCTCTGATGTATGTGAAAATTGTAAATTGAGCATTGATGACGAAGAATACACAATAGACTTGATTCCGATGTCGATGGGAGAATTTCAAGTGATCGTGGGTATGGATTGGTTGTCCCGATACCACGCAAAAGTGGCATGTTTCCGAAAGGAAATAAAACTGATGTCTCCTAGCGGGAAGCACGTTACGATATACGGTGAAAAAGGCGGGAACCCGGTAGTATGCACAATGCTAGAAGCTCACAGACTTATGAAACATGGATGTAAGGCCTTTATGGTGTACGCAAGTGAGTCGGAAAATAAATCACTAAAAATCGAAGATGTGCCGGTGGTACGTGATTATGGGGATGTGTTCCCGGAGGATTTACCAGGAATACCACCAGAACGGGAGGTAGAGTTCGGAATCGAATTGATTCCGGGAGCAAAACCTGTGCCCAAGGCGCCATCGGAGCTGCAAGAATTGATGTCTCAGATCCAAGAACTACTCGACAAGGGGTTTATCCGACCGAGTGTATCCTCGTGGGGCGCGCCGGTACTATTCGTGAAAAAGAAAGATGGCAGTATGCGCATGTGTATCGACTACCGAGAGTTAAACAAACTTACGGTGAAGAATCGATACCCACTTCCAAGAATTGACGACTTGTTTGACCAGCTACAAGGAGCAAGTTGATTCTCAAAGATTGATCTCAGATCGGGTTATCACCAATTGAAAGTCAAGGAGGAAGACGTACCGAAGACGGCCATTCGTACGCGGTACGGGCATTATGAGTTCCTTGTGATGCCCTTTGGGTTGACTAATGCACCCGCGGCTTTCATGGATCTCATGAACCGGGTTTGCAAACCTATGCTGGATAAGTCGGTAATTGTATTTATCGATGACATTCTAGTGTATTCGAAGAATGAAGCTGAGCACGTTTACCATTTGCAAGAAGTGTTAGAGACACTCAGACGAGAAAAGCTGTATGCAAAATTTTCAAAGTGCGCTTTTTGGTTACGGGAGGTGCAGTTTCTCGGGCATATCATTAGTGCCGATGGGGTACTAGTGGATCCGTCAAAAGTAGAAGCCGTGTCAAAATGGAACACTCCAAAGAATCCCTCAGAAATCCGAAGCTTTTTAGGGCTCGCGGGATATTATCGGAGATTCATACAAGATTTCTCCAAAATTGCATTACCATTGACCAAATTGACTCGCAAGGAGGAAAAGTTTGTATGGGGCATCAAGCAAGAGGAAGCTTTCCAAACGCTCAAAGAAAAGTTAACTCACGCTCCGGTGTTAACATTACCGGAAGGAGTTGATGACATGGTGGTATACTCGGATGCATCGCATTCGGGGCTCGGATGCGTTTTAATGCAACGAGCCAAGGTCATCGCCTACGCCTCAAGGCAATTGAAGATCCATGAAAAGAAATACCCGACTGACGACTTGGAGCTGGCAGCAGTGGTGTTTGCCTTAAAAATATGGAGACATTACTTGTATGGGGTAAAATGTACAATCTTTACCGACCATAAAAGTTTGAAATATTTCTTCGATCATAAGGAATTAAACATGAAACAAAGGAGGTGGTTGGAAACGGTCAAGGATTACGACTGTGAAATACACTACCACCCCGGGAAAGCTAATGTAGTGGCAGATGCGTTGAGTCGAAAGGCAGATTATGCCCCAATACGAGTACAATCATTGCAACTTATTATGACCTCGGGTTTACTTGAACGAATCCGAGAAGCATAAGTTGAAGCGGTGAAGGTGGAAAATTGGAGAAAAGAAAGAATTGTTGGTCAATTTAAGGATCTCGAAGAAGGCAATCACGGTTTGAAAACACATTTCAATAGAATTTGGATACCTAACACATGTGGAGTTAAAAACTTCTACTGGATGAGGCTCACAAATCCCGTTATTCCATCCATCCGGGGGCCACCAAGATGTATAACGACTTGAAACAAAACTATTGGTGGCCCGGAATGAAAAGAGATGTAGTGAAATACGTGGAGAAATGCCTGACATGTCTACAAGTAAAGGCGGAACACCAAAAACCATACGGTAAGCTTCAACCGTTGGAAATTCCGGTTTGGAAATGGGAACATATTACAATGGACCTGTTAGCCAAACTACCAAGGGCGAATCGCGGATATGACGCAATATGGGTGGTGGTTGATAGATTGACAAAGAGTGCTCACTTTATTCCAATAGGTGAGACTTACATGTCAAAAAAGATGTCAGAGGTTTACACTAATGAGATAGTGGCACGCCACGGAGTAACGGTATCCATAGTGTTCGATAGGGATACCCGGTTCACTTCAAATTTCTGGTGAGAGTTTCAAGAGCACATGGGAACCAAATTATTCATCAGTACTGCGTACCATCCTCAGACGGATGGACAGAGTGAAAGAACAATACAAACGTTGGAGGACATGTTGCGGGCATGTATAATCGATGATGTGTGCAAAATGCAACATATAAATTACATCAATTGTGGCATAAAACTAACCATTTTTTAGTACTAATGTTGGAAAAAGTGTGCTTTTGTCTTCCTTTTGTATTATCAGGATTAAATGAGCTCAAATTAACAAAAGAAGCAAAAAGACAGCAAAATCTAACATAAATACAAGAAAAGGAACAAACGTGACATGCCCGACCCCACGACAGCATCTTCCCAAGCAAAACAAGAAGACAGAAGACTGAACACGCCCCGTGCTCAGCCAGCACGGGGGCGTGCCCAAGTGTCAGCAGAAAAGACAAAGTGGTAGAAGCTTCTATTGCCCACCACGGGGCCGTGCTCAGTGGACACGGGGTCGTGGTCAACTATAAGATTCGCACAATCTAGGCAAATCTTCATAGTACAAAGATTCTTCTGCACACGGGGTCGTGCTCAGCGGACACGGGGGCGTGGTCAACTAATAAAGACAAGCTGCATTAAATGAAGAAAGAGAGGATGTGGACACGGGGCCGTGCCCACTGGATACGGGGCCGTGCCCGAGCTTCTGTTCAGCCTATAAATAGGAGTGCTTGGCTTAAGCTCAAACCATCCCTTGGCACACCACCTCTCTCACACTTCACCCACCACCACCATAACACCATCATCCACCACCATCATCCATTGTCAATCATAGAGTGTGTGAGTCCTCTCGGGATCCAAGATTGATCGTAAGAGTTCTTGACAATCAAGGCCATGTTTGCCTAACTCTCTTACATCACTTGGTGAAGACAAGTGTCTAGTGTAGTACTTTTTATTTCTAATCTTTTCGCACTTTTTACTTGGTTTTGTATTGATGACTTTAATAACTAGTTTCTTATGTTGAAGGTGATTCTTCTTTATCGTTTGTCCGTGGTGTCTTGACATTATTTTACTGTCTATATAAAATAAAAGATTTTCACCATTCATATCTCCACGGTCTATATGGAGGTATGTTGGCTACCTGGTCGGGGGTTAAGAGAACGGTTTGGTAAGAGTCTTGCCGTTGTTCAGCGTTTAGAGGTCCTGCAATGGACCTGGGTCAAATTTAGTAGGGCCTCCTTCAATACTTAACGGTATTGGATGGCGGGGGTCCAAACTCTTTGATCCCCTCATAAGTTAACTACTATTAATACTATAACCCGGCTATTTAGGACTGTATCCCTGCTGACTCAAACTACTTAGTCGAGGGTAACGTCACCTCCAAAAGAGGGGCCTACCATAATTTGCATTAATAACTTAATTAATTATCTTTCAATAATCTGACCTTTTAGGATTGTATCTTTGCTGACTCAAACTACTGGGTTGAGGGTAACGTCACCTTCAAAAGAGGGGCCTACTACAATAACTAAGATAATCTCTTAAATAAGTGCAAAAGTGCGGAAATAATCAAAGGTTACACTATACACGAGTCGGAACCAAGTGATTCATCTTGTCTATCTGTTTTTTTTCTTTTATTTTTATTTTTTTAGCATTTTAGTTAGTTTTTATTTTTCTTAGCTTAAAACATTTTTCTAAACTTTTGATTTGATTAGACGTTGAGGATAAACCGGTACTAAAAGCTCTTGTGTCCTTGGACGACCTCGGTATCTTACCAACACTATACTACGCTCACGATGGGTGCACTTGCCCATATGTGTGTTTAGTGTTAGTAAATATCGTGTTTTATAAATTTAAAACTTGGCTAAAAAAGTGTTAAAGGGCTTAAAATATACACCTAATATATATAACACTTCACACGCATCAAGTTTTTGGCGCCGCTGCCGGGGACACAAGGATTTTAAGAAAGTTAGGAATCAACGGCCTAATCTTTTTTCTTATTTTTCATTTTTTTTAGGATTTTTCTTAATTTTTCAGCTTCTACAGAACTCAGCACGGGCCGTGCCCGCTGAACACGCCCCGTGCCCAATCATTGGAACTGGCAATCCTGTTTTAAGTCAGACAGTAAGCTGAACACGGGGTCGTGCCCACTCAACACGCCCCCGTGCCAAAGTTTCAGTTACTGAAAACAGAACCGTAAGATCCCGACGGTTGGTAATTTCTGACACAAACATGAGTGATACTGATACTTTTTACTTTCGGCACTCTTATGGTACTACGTGGTGTCAATTATGTGGTGGTAACCATAAGGAATTAGAAAGTTATTTTCTAAATTATAAGCCCCACTATATAGACCCATCGTTTCCTAGTATCCTTAAGAGGGGCGAAAGTAAAAGTAATCCCTATCTCTCCCTTGAATGCTCCCAACCGGATTTTCTAGGAGAAATGCTTCTCGATGAATTATTCAATTAGAAGATCTAATTCTTAATTGGTTAAAAGAACTTAGGAAAGATTTCAATGATCTTTTCCAAGACGATAACCAAAAAGAAGGATTGGAAACGCATTCAAACAACTTCGTTGTTTCCGACGATACTTCTAACTCTAGTGAGGACTTGAGCGATAGTCGTCCCTGTGTCGATTGTGCCGTGAAGGACTCCCCATAAACTTCGTTTGATGCATACATAGACCTGAGCGATTCGACATACACCTTCTTTAACGAGAGCCCGGAAAAGGGTTGGACTTGTCCACCTACATATAGCATAGGAATCACCCTCACCGACAACCTCTTGCGTTCTCGTCTTAATCTAGAGCAATTAAGGTATCTTAGGCACTTTGGGGTTGTTCCCTCCAGTAAGGAACCACCCGATCTAGAGAAGGTCCTTGAAAATAGACGAATTCCTTAAGACAGCTTCTAGACACGGGGCCGTGTCCAGGTCAGCACGCCCCCGTGTCCACCCAAAGATTCCCTTCTAATTTTGTCAGAATGCGGACAAAAATGTGTCAGGATTCCATCTGCACACGGGGCCGTGCGCAACGTACTGTCGTTTTCTATAAATGCAGCCAAGAATCCTGCACATTTGAACCATTCCAGGGACAGAGATTTGGGGAATATTCTCACATACCATCCTAGGTATTTTCTAAAAGAAGTTTCTCAACTATCTTCTTGTCCTTTCCTCTTTTATCCACTATCATCTTCTTCAATTTTTCTCATACTTCCATTAAAGCTTGAACCTTCCATAATTTCAAGCCTTATTGAGATGTTTGTTAGATTTTTGTTCATGGAATCTTGTTAAAAATAAGTTCTACAACAATGTTTTAAGTTGTTTATGTTCAAAAATGCTTTAAAAATCATGAAAACAATTTGAAACCCCAAGATTCCTTGTTCCTAAATCCTGCAGATATCTGAACACGGGGCCGTGTTCGCTGAACACGGGGCCGTGTCCGAAGTACTGGTTCCATAAAATTGAACTCTTTTCGGTATGTTTTCTCAGTATGGCAAGCAGAACAAGCGGAAACTCTTCGTCGCATTCCAGAAACAACCGGCAGGGGAGAAGATCATCAACGGTTGAAGATTCTCTTGTAAACTATGTTTACGCCTTAAGAGAAGCCCTTGATGAAGTGACAAGTGTGGAAGAGGCATTGGTTGACCGTATTAATCATTTGACGGTGGGACTAGAAGGATGTCTCCGGGAAGTCAACCTTTTGCACCAAAGGTTGAACATTCTCGCCTCTCCTCCTTTGGTGCCGATTATCACCCAAAGGGCATGGAATGTGGTACCGGAAGTCATCATTCCGGCCAAATGGTACACCTTACATCCGGATCCCCCTCGAGACATACTACAAGGGGTTCCGATTGGTGTCGCTCCTCCTCCACAAGATGTTGATGAACATGAAGCCGCCCCCTTCTCCCGAGGGAGATAGAAGAATGGCTCTAGCAACATCTAAGGGACACCGCTCGGCTTGGAGTTCTACAAGGCTTTTAGACCGGAAATCTATTTCCGGGATTTTGGTTCTTATTGTAGAAGTAGAGCTCCTTAGGAAGATTTTACGGATCACTTGACCTATCTAATATTAGGACTTTTAACTTTTATTTTCTGCTTTATTTTTCATTTTTAGGACTAATATGTAATTCTCTCTATGACTTAATGAATGATGGTTTTAGTTAATTTGGTGTTTGGGTGGTGTTGAAATGAATAAAACACACTTGAGATGGCAAAGGATACAAGGGAAACTTGAACCAGCACCCCATGCAGGAAAACCGAGCCGTCCGACGATTTTCTTCGTTTACAGTAAGCTCGGCATGGGCCGTGTCCATCCAACACGGCCCCGTGCTGCACAGTCTGCAGAAAAGACCCATTTCAGGTAACTGGACACGGGCCATGTTCACCCAACACGCCCCCGTGTCCAGGCTTCTTTTTCTCTTGATTTAATTTTGTTACTGGCACTTGAACACGGGGCCGTGCCCGGACAACACGGGGCCGTGTCCAGTGCCTAGTAACATAATTTTTTGCTTAAATCACACCTTTTACACATTCAATCAACCTAAAAATTTATTTTTGGGACACATTGAGGACAATGTGTAATTTAAGTGTGGGGGGGATGCTAAAACCTTGAATCTTGCAAGTCCTAAATACAAGCCTTACACAAAACCCTATTGGAACCGCTAATCACCCCAAATTTTTTCAAAAATTTTCATTTTTTTTTACTTGTCTAGGTTTAACTTGGGAATTTCAAGTTCTAAAAAGGTTATATTTTTACGAATTTACAACCGATAGCGTCGTGATAAAAAGAACCAACATAAGAAAATTATGAAAAGGCATGACAAGCTTAGTTAAAATTTGATTATATATACTTGATCATATAAAAAAACCCATTCCCACAAAAGTGAGTTTTGAGCCTTTATTGAGCATACAATTACATATCATTAGACTAAATGCTCATTTTTCGTTTCTTGTGTGAATAGCCGCTTGGTTCTTACGACTCTAGAACTAGCCATGACGATACATTCCCGGTCCTTACCAACTTAAACCCGAGTAAGTAAATGATGGAGGCATTAGGACTAACCCCTTTTTATTTCTACACCATTATTTTTTTTACCACCTACCCAAAATCCCCCTAGTTAGCCCCTTTGAGCCTAAACCTTTTCATTTCATAACCCAAACCAAACACCCTTTTACCCACCAAAACCTTTTTCATTTTTTAACCCTTTGTTTTAGTAACTAGCTCGGTTTTTCGTATGATTCTTCAAAAAAAATGTGTTGATGATGAAGCGAAAGAAAATAAACAAACAAGTTCATCAAAAATAACTTTGTTTGAATAATAGCTTCATCAAAATAAAAGTTACAAAAATAAAAAGTCTTACCAAAACCGACGTTTGTTACGCTTTTCGCCCTTTTTCTACTAACCACTAACCACTAACCCAACCACCTACCTTTAGCCCAAGCCTAACCCTTCACCCAAAAAGTCCTCTTGATATTTACAAAGGTATGTAAGTTAAAAAGCAGGAGGATTGATTGCTTGGCAAGCCTATGGTAGGAGTAAGTTCCATGCCGCTCTCGAGTGATCCACAAAAATACATTTTCGGCCGAGTGTTGAGTGATCCCCGTGAGGTATGTGAACTTGTATATAAATAGAATTTTAAAGAGGCATGTTATGCCCTAATAAGTAATTTCCCTTATGAAAAGTTTTAAATAAATCATGACGAATAGGATTGTAAATAAATAAAAATAAAACTAAATAAAGAATCTTGGAAATCCCGACACTCTATGACAAGCCCAAAAACCTTCTTCTCTACCCATTCCATTTGGGAGTGTAAAGCCACATTATAAAGAGTTTTGCTTGAGGACAAGCAAAGATTCAAGTGTGGGGGTATTTGATGTGTGCAAAATGCAACATATAAATTACATCAATTGTGGCATAAAACTAACCATTTTTTAGTACTAATGTTGGAAAAAGTATGCTTTTGTCTTCCTTTTGTATTTTCAGGATTAAATGAGCTCAAATTAACAAAAGAAGCAAAAAGACAGCAAAATCTAACATAAATACAAGAAAAGGAACAAACGTGACATGCTCGACCCCACGACAGCATCTTTCCAAGCAAAACAAGAAGACAGAAGACTGAACACGCCCCGTGCTCAGCCAGCACGGGGGCGTGCCCAAGTGTCAGCAGAAAAGACAAAGTGGTAGAAGCTTCTATTGCCCACCACGGGGCCATGCTCAGTGGACACGGGGCCGTGGTTCGACTATAAGATTCGTACAATCTAGGCAAATCTTCATAGTACAAAGATTCTTCTGCACACGGGGTCGTGCTCAGCGGACACGGGGGCGTGGTCAACTAATAAAGACAAGCTGCATTAAATGAAGAAAGAGAGGATGTGGACACGGGGCCGTGCCCGAGCTTCTGTTCAGCCTATAAATAGGAGTGCTTGGCTCAAGCTCAAACCATCCCTTGGCACACCACCTCTCTCACACTTCACCCACCACCCACCACCACCATAACACCATCATCCACCACCATCATCCATTGTCCATCATAGAGTGTGTGAGTCGTCTCGGGATCCAAGATTGATCGTAAGAGTTCTTGACAATCAAGGCCATGTTTGCCTAATTCTCTTACATCACTTGGTGAAGACAAGTGTCTAGTGTAATACTTTTTATTTATAATCTTTTCGCACTTTTTACTTGGTTTTGTATTAATGACTTTAATAACTAGTTTCTTATGTTGAAGGTGATTCTTCTTTATCGTTTGTCCGTGGTGTCTTGACATTATTTTACTGTCTATATAAAATAAAAGATTTTCACCATTCATATCTCCACGGTCTATATGGAGGTATGTTGGCTACCTGGTCGGGGTTTAAGGGAACGGTTTGGTAAGAGTCTTGCCATTGTTCAGCGTTTAGAGGTCCTGCAATGGACCTGGGTCAAATTTAGTAGGACCTCCTTCAATACTTAACGGTATTGGATGGCGGGGGTCCAAACTCTTTGATCCCCTCATAAGTTAACTACTATTAATACTATAACCCGGCTATTTAGGACTGTATCCCTGCTGACTCAGACTACTTAGTAGAGGGTAACGTCACCTCCAAAAGAGAGGCCTACCATAATTTGCATTAATAACTTAATTAATTATCTTTCAATAATCCGACCCTTTAGGATTGTATCCTTGCTGACTCAAACTACTGGGTTGAGGGTAACGTCACCTTCAAAAGAGGGGCCTACTACAATAACTAAGATAATCTCTTAAATAAGTGCAAAAGTGCGGAAATAATCAAAGGTTACACTATACACGAGTTGGAACCAAGTGATTCATCTTGTCTATCTGTTTTTTTTTCTTTTATTTTTATTTTTTCAGCATTTTAGTTGGTTTTTATTTTTCTTAGCTTAAAACATTTTTCTAAACTTTTGATTTGATTAGACGTTGAGGATAAACCGGTACTAAAAGCTCTTGTGTCCTTGGACGACCTCGGTATCTTACCAACACTATACTACGCTCACGATGGGTGCACTTGCCCATATGTGTGTTTAGTGTTTGTAAATATCGTGTTTTATAAATTTAAAACTTGGCTAAAAAAAGTGTTAAAGGGCTTAAAATATACACCTAATATATATAACACTTCACACGCATCAATCGACTTTGGAGGCAGTTGGGATGTTTATCTACCATTAGTCGACTTTTCGTATAATAACAGCTACCATGCTAGTATTGGGACGGCACCGTACGAAATGCTCTATGGTAGGAAATGTCGGACCCCGGTATGTTGGGGAGAAGTGGGTCCACATGAGCTTGCCCACCAAGATATAGTTCGTGCCACTAATGAAAAGATTGATGTGGTTCGGGCACATTTGAAGGCGGCTCAAGATAGACAAAAGTCGTATGCGGATAAAAGGAGGAGACCGATCGAGTTTCAGGTTGGCGACAAAGTCATGCTTAAAGTATCCCCATGGAAGGGGGTTATCCGGATTAGAAAGAGAGGAAAATTAAGCCCGAGATTTATTAGGCCGTTTGCGATTATTGAACCGGTAGGAAAGGTAGCATACCGCCTTGAACTACCGGAAGAATTAAGCGAAATTCATAGCACGTTTCATGTGTCACATCTTCGGAAATGTTTGGCGGATGAAACAACCTATATCCACTACGATGACATCGAGGTGGATGATAGACTTAACTACGTGGTGAAACCCATGGCGATTTTGGATCGTAAGGTGAAAACCTTAAGGAACAAAGAAATAAATCAAGTAAAGGTTAAATGGGAACACAAGAAGGGTTCGGATACCACATGGGAATCCGAAGAGGAGATGCAACGACTCTACCCTACGTTATTCGGTACGTAATCAGGTTTCGGGGACGAAACCCCTTTTAAGGGGAGTGGACGTGTAACACCCCAAAATCTATAAAACTTTATATTAGAATCATATAAAGTACAAATAAGCGAGAATGAGCTAATTAGGAAATAAACAACCTAGTTAGTTAGTTAACTTGTTTAAAAGCATGAGTGAATCTAAAGTGTCAAAATATATAAACTAAATAAAAGTGGAGGGACTTATGTTGTATAAATTGAAACTTGATTTAATTAAAACAAGTTAAATCACACCAAACACACAAGGAGTGTGTCTGGTCGACCAGGAAACGCAGGAGGGGCGACACCAGCTCCTCACCAAACCCTAGCTTCCACAAAATTGATAAATTGAAGGTCATAATCAAGTCCAAATTGATTTTCAAGCATAGATTAATGATCACCTAGTTGAAAGGATCATAAGGTACGTAAAATCTTGATGTTTTGATTCATCTCAAATTCTTGGTTAATTGTGAAGAACTGAAATTGAGCTTGATTATGTCTTGCATGGGTGAAATTAGAAGTGATATGGGGTTTAGGGACAAACCCTAGGTGATTTCTTGTCAAAATCTTGCATGATACTTGTAAGGTTCATAATCACCATAGTGGGTGATTAATACGTTAGTAGAACTTGATAAACACTAGGATTGAGGTTCTTGTTCTAGTGTAATATGAATTTATGAGATGAATTCTGAAATATTGATGTTGAAATATGTGACAACTGGCACCCAACCGGTAATTTCTGTACACTTTAATTATTACTCAATGACTGCAATTATGTGCTTAAATGTCAACATTGATTGATTACATTATATACAAGTGAATTCATGCACGTTTTACAAAATATTGCTTTAATGAGAGCGTTGCGTCAGAAATACTAGTAAACTCACCGGTAGACACATGGTGTCAACAATTCTGCAGAAAGCAGTCAGACAATAGAATTGGAGCCTTGGTGTAGGTCCAACGACAAGAATACATTAAAACCTAAGAGTACATACAAGGGTTTATATATAAACTTTCCGAAAGCTAAAATACGCACTAAAAAGCATCCGAAACGCACTTTATGTGCAGAATTTTATTAAATTCAGCTATAAATCAGCTTTTAACACATAAATGTTATGCAGAGATCATGATTTATCATTCATAATATTTCCCTAAGTTTCGGGAATCGAAAGTGTTACAAAAGGGTACTTAAAGGGCACTAAACGGTGCAATTTAGCACTTTAACGAACCGGTATCTAACCGAACAACCGGACATAACCCGGAATATCAAAATATTATTAGAAACATTGTTTTAATATTTCTGAGCTAGTTATGGTCCCCGTACACCATAACACCCACTAGATATCTACTAACTAAGACATGTAACCAAATACTTGGAATTGAACTAATATTTACCAATTACCATGAGATTTTACACTTCGCCCCCCCCCCCCTTACATAGTGGACGGTCACCTTAGTGGCCCCACTTTTGATTTTGTAATCATACTAAGTCTTCTATAAATCTTGTCAAGATATCTTGTAATCTTATAAGATATTGTGAAAATCTTTCAAGTACTTTAAGAAGATATGGACACTACATCTAACTTCACACACACCACACTTCATCTTCCTTCCCTCCTTTCCCCCACCGCGGCCGAGAACCACCAAGGCACTACCACCATTTTCGTTCAAGCATCATACAATCTAAGGGCCTCTCAAGGTGCTAGAAGGTCACTAACGAAGCTCGGTGCTCACGGAACTTGGAGGACCTCACCCGTTTGCTTTTATCCACTCAATCTTCATCATTGTTCTTCCCAAGCTTTAAGCTAGTTGTAAGATCCTTGAACACCCTTGTTTACTTCTATTTTTAGTGGTTAAAAGACTTATTATGTTGAAAATCATATGAACACTAAAGAATATGAACATGAATCTTGAACATAAGTCTTACACATAATGAAATAGTGATGAAACTATGTGTTTAGTGTATGAATGATGCTTGTTTGTTGAAATGATGATGTTAATTATCACATAAAGCTTGCTAGACTGTGATTAAACACATGATCTAGCAAGTGGAAGGATGATTATATATGTAACAACATGAAATAATCATCTTCTAGTAAACACATGAACTTGATAAATGAAATGATTTCTTGAAAAGTAATAAACATAAGAAGCTAGTAAACTTATAAATCCAAGATTTATGAATGATTTTTCCAAGAAAAACAAGTGTAAAATATGATTTTTAGAAGATCATGATTCTTACATAAACCAATATTATTTTTGGTGGAAAAACAAGTGTATGAACACTTGTGAAACAAGAGAGTTAATGAAATCAACATTTTTGTAAATTATGTTTACAAGTTGTAAACACCAAATCTTTTCAAGAATGGAATTTTTGATGAAATAAACACACTTTAAAGAGTAACTAAGTCTACTAGAGACATTGCCAAGTTACTACAAGTTTTGAGAAAGAACAAGTTCATGTTGTCATGTAACTTACTTGATTTTAACACTTGTTAGATGAGAAATGAGTTGTTGATTGTTGATGATGTTTTAAAAGAAAATAAACACATGTTTTGAAAACATGGGAAACCTTCATTTTTAGGGGAAACTCTGCCAAAATTTTATAAATTTTGACACTTAGAAAAATATAAGTTTTTGAGAAACGTATTCCCTAAAAATGTATCTAAAAACATTTACCAAGGTTTCCTAAACTTTTGTGTTAAGAAATGAGGATTTCTTCAAGAATAAAAATGGATATTAAGTATGTATATTTGTGATAAAAATATATATATTTGATCACCAAATTTTGTGCTAAGTGTATGTAGTATGTATCATACTTGATAGTGTATTAGGACTTGAAAATACACTAAATACTCCTAAGGAGTGAAGATACAAAAATACACATACAACATACTTAGACAAAAACAAGATACTTATATTTATTTTTGAGAAAATAATATAAGTAAGACACATAGTTAAAAATATAAATTATTTTTAACACAGGAACACATATATAAAAGATAGTGACTTGTACTTGTGCGATACAAGTCTAGTGACTAACGTTAATAAAACACGTTTAGGTCACGACGCTAGATAAGCAAAAACCGGTGAAGTTTACGACGCAGGAACGCAAAGTTGTGAGTTCATGCTCCCCATTTTCTTTTAACTGTTTTCAGTTTTATAACTTCGGGGGTGAAATACATGTTACAAATGTTACAATGTTTATAAATGGTATGATACAAAAACAAGAAGCACTCTTGGTGAGAACGAGTACCAAGTATGATGCGTTTTGAGAATACAAGAATACAAGAAGCACTCTTGGTGAAAACTAGTACCAAGTATGATGCGTTTTGAGGAATGATACGAGAAATCGTGTCACGCATAGGGTACCATAAGCACCATTAATCAACAATATACCTAGACCGCAGAACAAAAGGTTAGATCTAACGGGTTTCGGGCAGCCACACTCTTGGTGAGAACGAGTACCAAGTAGTGCTTTTTTGTCTCAGAAAAACTTGATAAATGCCTATGGTTTGGTGACTTCTTATGTCGTGTCACATGTTAATGGCCTTGCAACCCATTTACAACCCTAATACATACAAGAACACCTTATTTATACAAGATTCATACCACAAGAATACTTGATTTATACATGAATATTGGATTTACACAAGAATACTTGATTTATACATGAGTACGTGGTGTACACAAGAATACTTGATTTATACATGAATATTTGATTTACACAAGAATACTTGATTTATACATGAGTACGTGGTGTACACAAGAATACTTGATTTATACATGAGTACGTGGTGTACACAAGAATACTTGATTTATACATGAATATTTGATTTACACAAGAATACTTGATTTATACATGAGTACGTGGTGTACACAAGAATACTTGATTTAAACATGAATACTGGATTTACACAAGGATACTTGATTTATACAAGATACAAACTAGGTTTTCATACAAAGTATACAAACGTAAAATACAAAAACTGCATGAATTCACACCAACATTATGTTGACGTTTTTCCAAAACTCACATGTATTTCAGGTAACTAGTGGATGTGCGCGCGGTCTTACTCATGCTCCTGGATGTTGTTTATGTTTAAATAAAGTTGTAAACTTTTCAGACAATATGTTGTCTTGTGATGTAAACACTTAACTTATGTTTTCAGTAATGTAATGTTTGAAGTTATTTTTACGAGCATGTAGTATGTTTACCTTTCGTATGCAATGAGAACCTTTCATGATCACACCTCGTGCTTCCGCCATAGAAAGGGGTGTGACATATTGGTATCAGAGCTGCGATTGTAGTGAACCAGGATTCCTTCTCGAGTCTAGTCTACAATCTCTAGGATCCTTTCATGAAAACAATTTTTCAAAAAGTTTTCATTGCATAAAACTTCCCGCGACATCCACTACCTGAAAGTGTTTACAAAGAGTCTAGAAAAGACACTACGAGACTTAGGGTGCACAGGGGTAGCACTTGTCTGTGATTAAGAATTACTTGCAATTATGTGAGACAATTGACATATACATATACTAGAAGTAGAATGTCACTAGTATACGTGACTTTACCTGAAAACAATGACCAATCTGATGGAAGAAATACGAGGATGAAACGAACTGTGTGGGTTGTGCAAGGAGTTACGTAATTATGGATGCATACATAATTATGGAATTCAGTGCACATAAACCACGGCAAGTCTTGTCACGTATAGATTCCCTCGGTACAAGAAAAGGTCAAACGTGACCACCAGCCTATTAAATACTCTGCTAGAGTAATAATTGTTTGATGTCACTTATGTGGTATATGCCTGTGTATATATATACTACTACTGTCTAGTATGACGATATCAAACAAATGCCTAAACCTATTGTGTGGTGTTCTTTCAGAACATGACATCTAGGAGAATTGTGAACAATCGAGATTCGGATCAACCTCCTCCTCCCCCACTGCCAAAGACTGCTGAAGAGCTGAACGCTCTACTGGAGGAAAGGATTTCTGCAGCTATCGCCCAGTACGAGGCAAACCGAACCCAAGACAGTGGCGGACCAAGCAACGCTAGACGAAATGGGAATGGATATCATCTGGAGGCAACGCAGCTCAGGGCTGCACTTTCAAGCAGTTTCTCAATTGCAAACCAATGAACTACGACGGCACAGGAGGTGCAGTAGCGTTTGTACGCTGGACGGAGAAAACTGAAGCCACTATCCGTATGAGCAAGTGCACCGTGGATCAACAAGTCACTTTTGCTACTGGGTTGTTTGTCGATGAAGCTCTGACTTGGTGGAATTTGCAAGTCCAAACCCTGGGAGATGATGCTGCTTATGGTCTGACTTGGGATGAATTGAAAGAAAGAATGAGAGAGAAGTATTGCACTCGTGCTGAACTCCAAAGGTTGGAGATTGAGTTCTGGCACTTGACCATGGAAGGTGCTGATATTACTAGTTACACCCGAAGGTTCCACGATCTGTCAAGGGTGATCCCTTACATGGTGACACCTGAATTTAAGCGCGTTGAACGCTACATTTGGGGATTGGCCTCAGAATTTCACGGACAATCACTAAGGCTGTAACTCTGGCTGTCAGCCTTACTGAAGATTATGTTCGTATGAAGAAGTTATCGCTGAACCCAACAGAAAAGACCGAGACGCATGCTGAGTCGTCCGGTGAAAAGAAGAGAAAGCATTCGAATTTGAATCAAGCAACCCGCAGCAACAACAAAGGTTCATACAACAAGAAGCGTGACACTAACCCATCTAAGGAGGCAAGAACCTTTCCAGCGGCAAATGATACTGCAGCCAGAGGATACCAAGGTACCCTGCCTAAATGCCAAAAATGTAAGTATCATCATGAAGGAGCTTGTCGCATTCCAAGGTGCGACAAATGTGGTAGATTGGGTCATCAAACAGAAGACTGTTGGGGTAAAGGAAAGAACGGGAATGGAAACCGCAACGGTGCTGGAACTGGAAACAATGGTGGAAATGGAAATGGTACTGGCAACAGGAATGGTAACGGAAATGGGAAGAACCGAGGATGCTTCAGTTGTGGAAGCAATGATCATTTCATAAAAGACTGCCCAAGGGAAACAATGCTCAGGCACGAGCATTTGTGATTGGAGCAAAGGACGCACGCGAGAACCCTAATGTGGTCACCAGTACGTTTCTCGTTAACAATCACTTTGCATCTATATTTGACACTGGCGCCGATTATAGCTTCATGTCTGTGAAATTTAAACGCATGCTTGGAATAGAATCTAGTAGATTAGAAATTCCTTATTCCATAGAACTAGCCAATGGTAAACTTGTTGAATCGGGTGAAGTTGTTAGAGGCTGCTCATTAGAACTTGGTGAACGAAATTTTAGCATCGACCTCTTACCTATTCAATTGGGTAGCTTCGATGTAGTGGTCGGAATGGACTGGTTGTCCAAGAACAAAGCTGAAGTTATTTGTCACGAGAAAATCATTCGCATCCCTTTGGCGAATGATGAAACTCTCATCGTACATGGAGAAAAACGAGATGCGCCTCTACGAATTATCAGTTGTATGAAGGCACAGAAGTGCTTAAGGAAAGGATGTGTCGCTTTCCTGGCACATGTTGTAGAAAAGAAGGCTGAGGAGCTGAAACTCGAAGACATTCCTGTGGTGAAGGATTCCCTGATGTTTTTCCTGAAGATCTGCCAGGGCTACCTCCGCAACGACAAGTCGAATTCCGTATAGACTTGGTTCCAGGAGCCGCTCCTGTAGCCAAGGCACCCTATCGGCTTGCACCATCCGAAATTCAAGAACTATCTACACAACTCCAGGAGTTGTTTGATAAAGGATTCATACGGCCAAGCTTCTCGCCTTGGGGAGCTCCAGTATTGTTCGTGAAGAAAAATGATGGAACTCTGCGGATGTGTATCGATTACAGAGAACTGAACAAGCTCACAATCAAGAATCGATACCCTTTACCGAGGATTGATGACTTATTTGATCAGTTACAAGGATCAAGCTACTATTCCAAGATCGATCTTCGATCTGGATACCATCAGTTAAGAATCCAAGAGGAAAGCGTACCAAAGACTGCATTCAGAACACGCTATGGGCATTACGAATTCCTTGTGATGCCATTCGGACTGACGAGCGCGCCAGCGGTATTTATGGATCTAATGAACCGCGTATGCAAACCATATCTCGATAAATTCGTGATTGTATTTATCGATGATATCCTGATTTACTCACGAACAAAAGAAGAACATGAGCAACACCTCAGGACCATTTTGGAGTTACTGAAGAAAGAGAAACTTTATGCAAAGTTCTCGAAATGCGAATTCTGGATTCGCGAAGTACAATTTCTTGGTCACGTTGTGAACGAAAAGGGCATTCATGTGGACCCATCCAAGATAGAAGCCATAAAGAATTGGGAAGCTCCTAAAACCCCAACTGAAGTTCGACAATTTTTGGGCTTAGCGGGCTATTACCGACGGTTTATTGAGAATTTCTCAAAGATAGCTCAACCGCTGACTTCCCTTACGCAGAAAGACAAGAAGTACGACTGGGGTGACAAGCAGGAAGAAGCCTTCCAGCTACTTAAAAATAAGCTATGCGATGCACCAATACTATCATTACCCGAAGGCACTGAAGACTTCGTGGTATACTGCGACGCTTCACGACAAGGCTTGGTTTGCGTGCTCATGCAACGCCAGAAAGTCATCGCTTATGCTTCAAGACAGTTGAAGGTACATGAAAGAAATTATACCACGCACGACTTGGAACTAGGCGCGGTGGTATTCGCCTTGAAGATCTGGCGACACTATTTATATGGTACTCGATGTACAATCTTCACAGATCACAAAAGCTTACAACATATATTTGATCAGAAGGAATTGAACATGCGTCAGCGACGATGGGTCGAGCTACTGAACGACTATGACTGTGAGATTAAGTACCATCCTGGAAAAGCAAACGTTGTGGCAGACGCGCTAAGTCGAAAAGAAAGGGTTAAGACCCTAAGGGTTCGAGCATTAGAAATGACTATTCAAACAAACCTCACCGCACGCATTCGGGATGCACAACAAGAAGCCCTTAAGATGGAAAATCGTAAAGCTGAATACCTCCGAGGTATGCTAAAATATATGGTGCCAAATGAAGAGGGAACCTTATACTTTGAGAAGCGTATTTGGGTTCCGCTCTATGGTGGTATACGAGAAGTCATCCTTGATGAAGCGCACAAATCAAGATACTCGATCCATCCAGGATCGGACAAAATGTATCAAGACTTAAAAGAATATTATTGGTGGCCGAGAGTCAAGAGCGATGTTGCTATATATGTTGGAAAGTGCCTAACATGTGCTAAGGTTAAGGCTGAATATCAGAAACCGTCCGGCCTACTACAACAACCAGAGATACCCATGTGGAAGTGGGAGCAAATCTCTATGGACTTCATAACAAAATTACCCAAGACCCCTAGAGGGCACAATATGACATGGGTGATAGTTGATCGATTGACAAAATCTGCGCATTTCCTACCAATCCGAGAAAAGGATAGCACTGGAAAGCTTGCAGAGATATACTTAAAAGAAATTGTGGCACATCATGGAGTGCCTATCTCAATTATTTCAGACAGAGATGGACGCTTTGTCTCAGGAATCTGGCAATCCTTTCAGGAAGCCTTTGGGTCTCAGCTAGACCTAAGCACGGCTTTCCATCCGCAAACAGACGGCCAGAGCGAACGGACTATACAAACATTAGAAGATATGCTTCGCGCATGTGTTATGGACCTAGGGGCAGCTGGGACACTCATCTACCTTTAGTTGAGTTTTCCTACAATAACAGTTATCATACGAGTATAAAAGCCGCACCATTCGAAGCTTTGTATGGCCGCAAGTGTCGATCGCCCTTATATTGGGCAGACGCTGAAGACAAACGTATGGTTGGTCCTGAACTAGTACAAGAGACAACCGGCAAGATAATGCAGATCCGAGAGTGCATTAAGGCGGCTCGAGATCGACAAAAGAGCTACGCTGATCGAAGACGAAAACCATTAGAATTCGAGGTGGGAGACAAAGTGTTGTTAAAAGTCTCACCTTGGAAGGGCGTAGTAAGATTTGGAAGACGTGGGAAGCTGAATCCCCGATACATCGGACCATTCAAGATTTTGGAAAGAATTGGTACCGTGGCATACAAGTTGGAGTTACCGAAAGAACTTAATGGAGTACATGATACGCTTCATGTATCCAACCTCAAGAAGAGTCCAACACAAGAAAACGTGATCATCCCTGCGGATGATGTGCAAATTGATGATGCCCTCCGATTTACAGAACAACCCATTGAGGTTACCGACTGGAAAGTCAACAAGACCAGGATGAGCAGTGTTAAACTGGTCAAAGTATGTTGGAACTCTAAGCACGGACCCGAGTACATGTCGGAACATGAAGACCTGTTCAAAGAAAAGTACCCCCACCTGTTCAAGAAGACTCCTGCAAGAGGCAGCTCAGCCTGAATTTCGGGACGAAATTCTTTTAACGGGGGGAGACTGTGACAACTGGCACCCAACCGGTAATTTCCGTACACTTTAATTATTACTTAATGACTGTAATTATGTGCTTAAATGTCAACATTGATTGATTACATTATATACAAGTGAATTCATGCACGTTTTACAAAATATTGCTTTAACGAGAGCGTTGCGTCAGAAATACTAGTAAACTCACCGGTAAGACACATGGTGTCAACAATTCTGCAGAAAGCAGTCAGACAATAGAATTGGAGCCTAGGTGTAGGTCCAACGACAAGAATATATTAAAACACAAGAGTACATACAAGGGTTTATATATAAACTTTCCGAAAGCTAAAATACGCACTAAAAAGCACCGGAAACGCACTTTAAGTGCATAATTTTATTAAATTCAGCTATAAATCAGCTTTTAACACATAAATGTTATGCAGAGATCATGATTTATCATTCAGAATATTTCCCTAAGTGTCGGGAATCGAAAGTGTTACAAAAGGGTACTTAAAAGGCACTAAACGGTGCAATTTAGCACTTTAACGAACCGGTATCTAACCGAACAACCGGACATAACCCGGAATATCAAAATATTATTAGAAACATTGTTTTAATATTTCTGAGCTAGTTATGGTCCCCGTACACCATAACACCCACTAGATATCTACTAACTAAGACATGTAACCAAATACTTGGAATTGAACTAATATTTACCAATTACCATGAGATTTTACAGTTTGCCCCCCCCCCCCCCTACATAGTGGAAGGTCACCTTAGTGGCCCCATTTTTGATTTTGTAATCATACTAAGTCTTCTATAAATCTTGCCAAGATATCTTGTAATCTTATAAGATCTTACAAGATATTCTGAAAATCTTTCAAGTACTTTAAGAAGATACGGACACTACATCTCACTTCACACACACCACACTTCATCTTCCTTCCCTCATTTCCCCTACTTCGGCCGAGAACCACCAAGGCACCACCACCATTTTCGTTCAAGCATCATACAATCCAAGGGCCTCTCAAGGTGCTAGAAGGTCACTAACGAAGCTCGGTGCTCACGGAACTTGGAGGACCTCACCCGTTTGCTTTTATCCACTCAATCTTCATCATTGTTCTTCCCTAGCTTTAAGCTAGTTGTAAGATCCTTGAACACCCTTGTTTACTTCTATTTTTAGTGGTTAAAAGACTTATTATGTTGAAAATCATATGAACACTAAAGAATATGAACATGAATCTTGAACATAAGTCTTACACATAATGAAATAGTGATGAAACTATGTGTTTAGTGTATGAATGATGCTTGTTTGTTGAAATGATGATGTTAATTATCACATAAAGCTTGCTAGACTGTGATTAAACACATGTTCTAGCAAGTGGAAGGATGATTATATATGTAACAACATGAAATAATCATCTTCTAGTAAACACATGAACTTGATAAATGAAATGATTTCTTGAAAAGTAATAAACATAAGAAGCTAGTAAACTTATAAATCCAAGATTTATGAATGATTTTTCCAAGAAAAACAAGTGTAAAATATGATTTTTAGAAGATCATGATTCTTACATAAACCAATATTATTTTTGGTGGAAAAACAAGTGTATGTACACTTGTGAAACAAGAGAGTTAATGAAATCAACATTTTTGTAAATTATGTTTACAAGTTGTAAACACCAAATCTTTTCAAGAATGGAATTTTTGATGAAATAAACACACTTTAAAGAGTAACTAAGTCTACTAGAGACATTGCCAAGTTACTACAAGTTTTGAGAAAGAACAAGTTCATGTTGTCATGTAACTTACTTGATTTTAACACTTGTTAGATGATAAATGAGTTGTTGATTGTTGATGATGTTTTAAAAGAAAATAAACACATGTTTTGAAAACATGGGAAACCTCCATTTTTAGGGGAAACTCTGCCAAAATTTTATAAATTTTGACACTTAGAAAAATATAAGTTTTTGAGAAACTTATTCCCTAAAAATGTATCTAAAAACATTTACTAAGGTTTCCCAAACTTTTGTGTTAAGAAATGAGGATTTCTTCAAGAATAAAAATGGATATTAAGTATGTATATTTGTGAGAAAAATATATATATTTGATCACCAAATTTTGTGCTAAGTGTATGTAGTATGTATCATACTTGATAGTGTATTAGGACTTGAAAATACACTAAATACTCCTAAGGAGTGAAGATACAAAAATACACATACAACATACTTAGACAAAAACAAGATACTTATATTTATTTTTGAGAAAATAATATAAGTAAGACACATAGTTAAAAATATAAATTATTTTTAACACAGGAACACATATACAAAAGATAGTAACTTGTACTTGTGCGATACAAGTCTAGTGACTAACGTTAATAAAACACGTTTAGGTCACGACGCTAGATAAGCAAAAACCGGTGAAGTTTACGACGCAGGAACGCAATGTTGTGAGTTCATGCTCCCCCTTTTCTTTTAACTGTTTTCAGTTTTATAACTTCGGGGGTGAAATACATGTTACAAATGTTACAATGTTTATAAATGGTATGATACAAAAACAAGAAGCACTCTTGGTGAGAACGAGTACCAAGTATGATGCGTTTTGAGAATACAAGAAGCACTCTTGGTGAAAACTAGTACAAAGTATGATGCGTTTTGAGGAATGATACGAGAAACCGTGTCACGAATAGGGTACCATAAGCACCATTAATCAACAATATACCTAGACCGCAGAACAAAAGGTTAGATCTAACGGGTTTCAGGCAGCCACACTCTTGGTGAGAACGAGTACCAAGTAGTGCTTTTGTGTCTCAGAAAAACTTGATAAATGCCTATGGTTTGGTGACTTCCTATGTCGTGTCACATGTTAATGGCCTTGCAACCCATTAACAACCCTAATACATACAAGAACACCTTATTTATACAAGATTAATACGACAAGAATACTTGATTTATACATGAATATTTGATTTACACAAGAATACTTGATTTATACATGAGTACGTGGTGTACACAAGAATACTTGATTTATACATGAATATTTGATTTACACAAGAATACTTGATTTATACATGAGTACGTGGTGTACACAAGAATACTTGATTTAAACATGAATACTGGATTTATACAAGGATACTTGATTTATACAAGATACAAACTATGTTTTCATACAAAGTATACAAACGTAAAATACAAAAAATGCATGAATTCACACCAACATTATGTTGACGTTATTCCAAAACTCACATGTATTTCTGGTAACTTGTAACACCCGTTCTTATTATTCAAGGTTTAACGTAAATTTTACGTAAAACAAACATGTAATTAAGATTACATAAACATTTGGAAATACGGGTTTATTAAAACTTTTACAAATCATAAGTTATTCTACATAATGTGATCGAATTCGTTGTTTAAAAAAATTACAACGTAGCAAAGTGCGGAAGCGTGTATCTTTATCGTGTTCGGTTCTTCGCTGAGCTTGATCGTCTTCCGGCATCCAAGGTGTACCTACATCTCATAAACATGAAATGCTTTAGTCATACGGGGTTTAATCATGTCCGAACGATGTCCGGGAAACAATTGATTTTCAAATGAAAAACAAAATATAATAAAAAAATCTCCACCGTAATTTACGGTGGGACCGTAAATTACGGTGGCCCCTAGGTTTCAATTCTTCTGCCGTACAACAGACATTTAGCACTGTAACCAATTCAACTCCACCGTAATTTACGGTGGGACCGTAAATTACGGTGGACTCTGCATCCAGATTCTCTATTTTGTCGTAATTTGACACGAAATCTTTCGTATCTTTCAAACCGCTTATCCGTTTGACCTACCGTTTCTTCCTACATATTTGTAATTTGATTCTCCATCATATGGAGTTAAAATCCGGCATCCGGCTTGATAAAATTCAAGACTTTTAAGTCTTCGGCTTATTACTCTTTTACCAAAATTTGACCCGTTCGTGATTTTATCAAACATACAAGTTTGTTTGACCCTTATTTCTCATAAACCTATTAAATTCAAAGATATCTAACATATTGGGTTCCAATCATAGAATTATATACCTTCTTTAACCCTTTTACACCCATATGCTTATTTTGACCCATTTGAGGTATTTAAGCGTATTTTAAGCACCAATTGCTTTCATTCCTTTCCAAATACATGTGTCACACATTTCTTATCAAAGGATTTTCCACCACAACTATATTTGTGGTGGATTCAATGTGGTGACTTATTTATTACAAGTTTTACTCATCAAATCATTATTTTACGGCGAAGACTCTTTATAGAGTCATTTGACCAATATTTTACATCTTTCGCTTATCATACTTATTCAAAGTATTGACTTGATTATAAAACTCGTTTTCAAGCGACTTCTAAGGGTTGCTTGCATAATTTCACTTACAAGGGCGTTTTGGTCATTTTTAACCCTTCATTTACAACGAAGGGCTTGCTTAAGCCATGTACGCCCAAAATCTAATCTTTTAACCAAATCTTGTTTTCAAAACACTCCGTCTATAATTAAATCCTTCGGTTTACCTTTTAAGGTAACCGAATGTCCCTTTTTACTTTGCCTAAATCTCATAGATCTCCAAGTTCTACATGAGGAGTTGATCTATTATACATACCTGACCCGGATCAACTTATTAACCCGGTTTTAGTACCTTTCTTTATATTCGCTTATTAAGAACAATGCGAATATCCATTGGATATCTATTCCTGTAAGCATATAACTCGACAAAGAATCATTAGTCTATATACTCAAAAGGTGTTGTCTACACCTTTTGACCCGTTTGGCCGAAATGACCATTTATCTTTGCGAGATGATATTTATTATCATCTCCTCTACATGACTCGTTCCGTTTAACACCGTACGGTCATTTTAACATATAAACCGTTTATTA
This sequence comes from Helianthus tuberosus, assembly GCA_030545235.1. Lineage (NCBI taxonomy): Eukaryota > Viridiplantae > Streptophyta > Magnoliopsida > Asterales > Asteraceae > Helianthus > Helianthus tuberosus. The sequence goes on along the minus strand of CM060419.1, from coordinate 146,423,105 downwards.
CTTTCGACATAATATGACCGAATTATCGATTTACTTCTTTTTAACCATTATTACGGTTTCTTTCATCTTTGATTTTCTTGTTCCATTCGACTACACGACGGAACATCATATTTCATTTGTTTAGATATCTCATTCATAATTTATATGATAAGAAAATATTCCACAATTTAAGACTAGTGTAAGCTATACTTACCTTGCATCCGAATCATGCTTTTCCGCCATTCTTGCTTCGTTTGACCCGCTTCCTTCCCCAAGCCTTCACCTAGCTTGCCAAGCGTCAAACTATCATTGTAATTGTAAGATGGTTAGGTTAGTCATAATCATTTACGACTATTCCATCCTACTCTTCTTATATCGAATTTACCATCCGATCATACACTTGGTCGATTTGACTTTTTAAGGTCAATCGACTTATCAACTTACTCATTGCACATTTTCACTCTAATTTCAACACTTTAGTTTTCATTTAGGCATTTTAACAAACACCTAATGTGTATACATTGTTTTTACACATTTTACAACTAGGTAACATGATTTCAAGCATCTATATCACAATCTTAACATCAATTCTTTTATATCATATAACAACCCATTTCATGGTAAATATGATTTATGTACCCAAACACCTAAATTGTTCAAGTACTTTGTCTTACTAACTAATATGATGATTCCAATCACAAGTTTGACGCTAACATCATCATATCATAAAAACCCAACTTAAGTCACGTATGTTCAACACTCAAACTTGCAAATTGTTCAAGTATCTTGTTTCTACTATCACTTATGATGATTTCTAACACAACTATATTATCATCTTTTCTACATAATCAAAACCCACTTGACACATGAGTGTATGATTATGAATTCACAACAATGAACATCAATTCAACAAATACATGGCTAGGGTTTACTACTAGACATAGTTTCATCCCTAATTTCATCCAAACAACAAACATGCAAGCTCAGATTCGAATTCTCTAGGTTTGCTCAGAATTTCAACTAGAGATTTTTCAAGAAATTTACATACCTCGTGACTCCTTTTTCAATGGAGATCACTAATTCATACTCGGATTTTGATTTGGACTTGATTTACCCCTTCAATTTGATGAAATTGTGTTGATTAGGGTTTGAGCTCTCTAAGAGCTTCTCCTGGCCATTCTCACGCACGCACACACTCTTGTGTGTGTGTTTTTGTGTTTTATTTTTAAGTTTATAATTCCCATTTTAAGTTACCCGGCTTTGGTCCCTCGTGTTTGGTTAGTTATTAATTAGATCACAACCTGATTATTTTCAATAATATTCCCACTTATTAACTAGGTTTAATATTCCTAGTTAACTTAGCGGGTTCAGGAATATTTATGACTAAGTTTATTTTAGGTCCCGTTAACTCGGGCCTTCTAAGCTTTTATTTCTTAAAAGCTTTTATTCACTTTTTATTTATTATTAGGATTAATTATTTAAATCCTAATATTTACCGGGTAAATTTTACCACTAACGGTATTTTACCCGTCTTTACTATTAACGTGGTTTGATTACCAAAGCCGTTTTCGGGGTGTTACATAACTAGTGGATGTGCGCGCGGTCTTACTCATGCTCCTGGATGTTGTTTATGTTTAAATAAAGTTGTAAACTTTTCAGACAATATGCTGTCTTGTGATGTAAACACTTAACTTATGTTTTCAGTAATGTAATGTTTGAAGTTATTTTTACGAGCATGTTGTATGTTTACCTTTCGTATGCAATGAGAACCTTTCATGATCACACCTCGTGCTTCCGCCATAGAAAGGGGTGTGACAAAATATGTGTATAATTGCTTAATTAAAGTTGATTTTGATAAGATAACAAGTCATGAAACTTGGTAATGATTATGAAGAAAATCTGACCCGCTAGGTGTTTGTTGAAATGCCTAAGTGGAGATTAATATGTTAAAAATCGGATGAAAACGCATAATTGACTAATATGACAAGTTATGTGTTTATAATTACAAAAGGGTTCTAAATTGAAGTTGAATTGAACTCCTTAGGCAAAGAATACGGATCGTCGAGCGGACAAGCCAGAGGAGGAGATACACGCTTGAAGGGTGTGCTCTAAAGGTACGCGACCTATGGTTTCGTTATGTCATGTTACTTATTTATTTTAGTCCGTTGTGTTGAAAAATAGCTAAATAAGAAAACCCGTTAAGTCACTGAAGTGACGAAGTGCTTTAGACGATTAAACGGGTCAAAACATGTGATAGAAATGGATTTTTGAAATGTCTTGAATGGTGGTTTTCATTTCGGCATCCAAACGGGTCAAAACAAGTTGAATAGTAAACTTTGAAGTTAGTTACCATCACTTGATGAATGGTTATAAACAAAGCGTAAGCCGTGTAGCGGACACGCTAAACTAGTTGTGAAATTTAGCCCTTAATACGGGAATTAAAGTTCGGGAACTTAAGCATGTCAAGTAGTATTAAAAAGCAAGTTTGAAACCTTGGAAACAAGCATGAAGGTTATTGCGTAAGCAATCCCTCGAGAGGGAAGCGAAAGGCCATAGTTGGTAAAATCTAGATATGTGTAATTAGCCTTAGTCATGTGATAACTAATATACAAGTTGCGGAACTTGTAAAAAATGGGTCAAATAAACAAGAGGCAAATTATAGGACAACTGTTTTTGAAATGATATTTTTTTATGCAAACCATGTTGATAAACGTGTTCGTAATTAAATTACGGTTACGTAGGAAAAGAATCGGCAAAACTGCAAAACAAGAAAGAATGTGCAGCATCTACCGTAAGTTACGGTAGCTACCGTAACTTACGGTAGCAAGTAAAATGATACGGTGGCTTTCTACTGCTTTACGGCAGACCACTGTTACCCAGTTGCCACCGTAACTTACGGTGGCTACCGTAAGTTACGGTAGCGCCCAGTCATGAATGCTGAATTTTGTATTTCTTAGTTACTCGAATTCGTTTTTGAACATAGTTTCGATTATGTTAATTTCCAAGGAGTCTAATACTAATGTTCATCAAAATTTTCAGTTTCTAGGAAATGCAAGTACGTGAATGATGATCAAGCAAATGCCTCCGAACCGAACACACAAAACGAAGCTTCCGCACTTGATCTATTTTGTTTTAAGAATATGTAAACACTTGTAGTTGTGTCATGAATATTTGATTAGTAGGGTTATAACTTGAATATTATGATCATGTATGGTCTTAAAATCATGAAAGTTTTTGTAAACTCCTAAATTCAGTTTTAGATGCAAGTATCTGCATCATTAAACTAGTTTATTAAGTTGGGTCTTACATTAAGTATTTAAAAAAAATAAAGCTTTTATACTTTTATTTCTTCATTATTGAAGATAAACTTGCAATTGCCAATCTATTTCGAAAATTTTCAGTACTTTCAAAAAAAAATTTCGGATTTCTAATTTAATATACTGACTCTAAATTATTTCCATTTTGTTTTAAGAAAAATCTTTTATACAATTATTAGTCATGATAATGCTAGTTTTACCACATCGTAATATCGTGTTATATACTTGTCACACTTATACTGACTCAATAAACACGTTAACGCAAACTGATTTACAACCCAACAATCCGCTTAGATGCTTATAACTTGTCAACATGCATGTTTGACTCGTTTGAAAATATGGGTTAAACGGGCCGTGTTCGGGTTGACTCAAATATCTGTGGGTCATATTTAGATTCGGGTTACACATTTCAACCCGTCAACCCCATACGATTCACACCCTAACTTAACCTGATATGAAGATCTAGATAATTAATTATGTTCGACCAATTAAAAATGATAATTATCCAACAAAGGCATACAATCATTTAAAATATGGGACTTAACTTTTTACAATCATAATGATTGTGGATAAGGATCAAAAGCGTTTTTTTATAAAACTAAAAAAAATGGAAGAAACACGTTAAATGACTTATACGATGAAGACACTAACTTATAGAGTTAGATAAGTTAAAGTGTCAAAAGATTAGGTGCTAAAGTAAATAAGTATTCAAGATGAAGATTAATTTGGCATCGATCACTTTCATATATAGATCCATTTATTGTCATTCATAAAAGATGACGATGAGTGTGTGTTCTAGGTCAATCAAATGGCGTCACGTGGCATCGCGAAGTTGCATCAAATAGAGTTACAAAAATGTGAAAGCATAAGGTCCATTTGGAACATTACATGAGTGATTGTAATAACCAACACCCAAAATTCAGTGAAAGTTGTTCTGATGATCGATATATTTTCCCTTTAAGTTTTTTTCAAGTTAAGACGTTATAACTCGTAAGACAACATTCCTCCAAGGCAAGTGCCTTTTGACAAAGCTCCAACATGTTCGCTCTCGGACGACATTATCTCGTCAAAAGTCATTTTTAGTGGTAAAGATCCTTGCAATGGGAAATAAGACATACAAGCGTTATATGACTTAATATATAGGGTTAATTGAAAAAACACGCAAGGCCGGCCCAACAGTGTATTGACCCAAGGCTAGCGTTTAGGGCCTCTAAAATTGTAGGGCCTCCATTGGACAAGTAATTTTTATATAGTGTGTATAACAATATTAATTTGATTGCATTGACATATACGATTGATGTAGTTTACTGGTAATTCGTTTGTTTTTCTATGTAGATAGTTGAGTTCGAGTCCCAGCAATGTAACTTTCAACATTGTTCGTTTTTTATTTATTTATTTTTTTACTAGAGAAGCCCCTCCTAGGACCTAGGCCTAAAATATGGTTTCATTTGCAGATATTGTTCTGGTTTGGGACTAATTTCTAAGGTTAATGGTTTTGGTTCATGTTGATGAGGCTCTTTCTGGATTATTTTTTGTTTCATAATTTGATTTCATCTTTTAAACATAGTGATTATTTATAAATATTGGAGGTGGAACCTAATGTTCGAGTAGCTCCACAAAATACTAACTCAATCAGGTATTTCTTTTCATCTGTTTTTATTTGTTAAAATTGTTCGGTTTTGTTGGCATCATCAATTCAATAGTTGTATTCTGTTTTTTGGTTTATCAAAATTTTGGGGTGAAGTTCATTATCTTTATTTGTCTTCAAATAATCGTTAGTCACAACCAATAATTCAAAATGGAAATTGGTTCACTTCGAAACAAGATTAATTGCATCATTTTTAATGACCCCTTAACAAATCGGTATTTTTGCCCCACTAATAAAGAGTCTTAAATCCGTCTTCAGTAACCTGTTTTTGACTTATTAAGATATCAATCAAGTAAGATATAGATAAGTTATTATTATGCTTGTGATTAAAATAATATTTTTCTTTAGAGGGCCCCGAGTATAAAATTTGTTTAGGGCCTCCAAAAAGCTTGGGCCGGCCCTGAAAACACGTCGGCAAAACCTATAGACATATAATCAAGACTTTACATATTAGATGTCATGATATTAAACTAATGTTTTATATTTAGATAGTTTTAACATCAACATCTCTTTTATTACAACAAATATAAGATCCATATATAATGATATGTACATAACTTACAACCATATTTTAAAACTAAAATTTCAAATACAGCTACCAATATTGTACAGTGTCGTATCCCTCTTTCAAAGCTACTTTTATTCAATGTCGTGTCGTCTATGTGTATACTGTTTATAATCACCAAATGGAAATAAAAAATATTAATTTCCTACATATACAAAAACCAAATGGGGGAATAGTGCCAGACAGCTGTGTGACACTCCCCCATTGGACCAACACGCTTATTTCCTACATATCCATTATAAAATTACGTTTTTGCGCCCAGCTCCAAATAAAATTACGTTTTTTGTCCTCATCTCAAAATTACGATCTTGCCCTCAATTAAAAATTACGACTTTGCCTGGCACTCTCCCATTGGACCAACCAGTTTATTATTTTATAACCATTCTAAAATCAAGTTTTTGTCCCTCATTAAAATTACGGTTTTGCCCACAGCTCAAAATAAAATTACGCTTTTGTCCCCAGCTCAAAATTCCGCTTTTTCCCTCAATTCAAAATAAAATTGTGGTTTTGCCCTCAGCTCAGAATTACCTTTTCGCCCCCAGTTCAAAATAAAATTTTGTTTTTGTCCCCACTTAAAAATTACGATTTTTCCCTCTGTTCAAAAATGTGATTTTTCCCTGTTTAAAAATTGTGATTTCGCCCTCAATTCAAAATTACGTTTTTTCCCAGTTCAAAATAAAAATATGTTTTTGCCCCCAACTCAAAATTACGATTTTGCACTCGGTTCAAAATAAAATTGTGCTTTTGCCTCAAGCTTAAAATTATGATTGTGTCCTTAGTTCAAATTTATATTACGTTGTTACCCTAAGTTAAAAATTACGAATTTGCCCCTGTGAAAATTTACAATTTTGCCCCAGGTTCAAATTTACAGTACTGTCATTACTTTAGCTTTTGCCAAATTACGATTTTACCCCAGTCAAAAAATACAACTTTCCCTCAGTTAAAAATTACAATATTGCCATTGTTTTGGTTTTTTTTTATCAAAACTATAAAAGTGTTTTGTTTTAATTGGTTGACTCGATTTAATTGTTTTTCGTGTCAATGAGCTGACTAACACTCGCTCATTATTCAGGCCATCGCCCCGCAATGTGGGCAGGGCATCAACTAGCTATTAATATAAAATGAAAATATATTTCTCGAAGTGCTAACGTTATCCTTGCAAGGTGACCAAATTGGATGCATTTTCCTTTTCTATAGCCTCACCTGCTTTTTTGCTTTTGCTAAAATAAGTACTCAAACAGAATATTAAATTTCGAAATATCGGGATATATACAAAAAGACATACCGATAAAATTAACTTCTATAGAAATTTTGTTGACAAAAAGACATATTCATAAAATTAACTTTTATAGAATTTTTGTTGACTACAATATTTGCATAAGGTAGTTAATTGGAAAAGTTTACTAGAAATAAAAGGTTTGGTTAACACAATATTTTATTTGGAATCTGAATGTTTGACAAGAATTCTAATTTAAAGTAACATGAAGTGACCTAACTCAATTGAAAAATGGTAACGTGTGTGGTTGATAAATTTGTAAAAGGTATTAACTTATTCCATTGAGAACTTTGACTGAAATTCAATGTAGATTTCATACATCAAATTAATGTTTCTCAATCATCATGATCGCTTTCGGCTGCGATTTATGTTTTAGTATCAATGGTTAATAATGTTTATGGTTCCATTTGGTTGTTAAATGGTTCAGTCTCTTATAATAATCTTTTGGCCTCGGTTTTGATGGTATAAGAAGGTATTTTGGTATTCTTTTATATGAGGAAAATGGAGGTTATGGAATTCGGAAGAAAGTTTTCCAATTTCACTTCTACCTCCTACCAAATATATAAACACATTTTTTACTGAACTATTTTCCAACTCGAATCTAATGAGTTCCGTTATCTAAATGGAGCCCAAGAGTGAGAGTGAAAGTGAAAATACAAGATCAACAATTGATAAGTACAAATTGTCAAAAAAAAAAAAAAAATGAATGAACACGCAGACCCACATGTATACAAGTTCTCAAATCATATTATACAAAAAAAAATATGTACTAAAATCATATTATACAAAAAAATATATATATGTACATTGTTTATTCATTTTGTTAGTATAATATTTCCTCCTTTTGTTTTCAGCCAATTTACAGGTAAATTTGTTCCTTTAGTTAGTCTTGGTGTCCATATACCCGTAGATGGGTTAGATGATGCACTAGAGGTGTTTGCTTGAACCCGGGTCATTCTGTTACAATCGGTTCCACGACTTCATCTGGTTTTCAAGTTCATAATATTGCATTTGATTATACACTTCTTCCATTTTTGGTTTCTTGGTTCATAATTTCCGTATTGTTGTTTCTACATATGTGTAATCATTTTTTCATAGTAGTAGTTTCAGTTATACAGAAAATGATTGTTTTATGTTTGTAATGTGTGTTTATGTAGAAAAAAATGGTTTCTTGGTTCGTAATTTCCATATTGTTGTTTCTACATATGTGTGATTTTTTTTCATAGTAATAAAATGATTGTTTTATGTTTGTAATGCGTGTTTTTGTAAGAAAAAAATCTTCAAAGAGTCCCTTTTTTGTAATGTTCCTTCAAATTGTGCATGCTTAAGTTAAAATTACTTGATAAGTGTATATGAGAATATAATTGCATATATGTAAATAGCGGGTAAAATAAAATAAAAAGTTTATTTTGCCTAAGTAGGATGAGAAGAAATCTTAATTATTCGTTTTTCATATCAATGGTTAAGATGAAAGTTGTAACACCCATCTTTTATTTAATGTAAATACACGATATATATATATATATATATATATATATACTACGATCATTTTATACCATAAGATCTAAAATTTGAGTATTAAAGTAACAAACATTAGTTTTCTACTAACTAATTTAATCATCCAAAAGTTGTTTAACAAACAAGTTACATCATAAACATTGTTTAAAACCGAGTGAATTTATGCGGAAGCTTCAAAAGTACGTGTTCGGTTCTTCAAAAGCTTGCTTGATAGTCATCCGTAATCCTTGAGTACCTAAAACTGAAATGTTTACATAAAACATTTGTATTAGAATGCTTAGAAATAATGCTTGATCGAAACTACAATTGAAGTGAATTTCAATATTTACGATTATACAAAATTTTTAAATATTCAGGCTTTACCGTAAGTTACGGTAATCGATTTTCAGCAAAGGTCCACCGTAAACCAGTAGGCTTCCACCGTAACCCTCCTGACCTCCACCGTAAGTTACGGTGACACCGTAACTTACGGTAGGTCCTGCACATATGAATTTTGGCTTTTTGTTTGTTTCACCTACACACTTTCCTCGAATCCTTGTTCTAACAACCAGCATTTTAAATTCTTGTGTTTTAATATATCAATATTTCATCGATAACAATGAACAAATAAATCATATTACGAAGCAAAATCCATGCTTTATTTGATTATTCGACCCGTTTGGCTCGTCTAAGGAATCCTCCCATATAACGACTACCAACAAGTTCCAACCAATTTTGACCAATCATTCAATATAGCGACATCACCGCTTTAATTCAAAACAACCCTTATTCTAAAATTCAACTACGCATATTATAACCATCAACTCTTTACCCAAAAAAAAAAAAAAAAACCATCAACATTTACTTAATGTAACGGGTCAAGTTACATACCTTTAAAGCAAGCCCTTCAAACGTGCGTCCACACCGGTTTGCCCGCTAGATGCCCCGGCTTCCTTTCCTATAGAGTTCAATCACCATATGTTTAGAACTCTTTTTGTTTCACATACATAACGCACATTTCGTCATACATCATAATTATGCGTTTTAACTTAACAATTCAGTTTCAAGCCTTCTTTGAGGCATTTCAACAAACACTATAAGTGCAGAATTTTTATATCTTTCATATTAAAGTTCATAGCTTGCTAATTAGCTAACTTAACATCAATAAAGCCTTTATATAATATTTAAACATCATATTTTTCTGAAATCACTTTCTATGATCAAATTAGACTAGAATAATCATTCTAAACCCTAGTGTTCATCTTCATCTTGTAAAACCCACAACCCACCTTCAAGGTGTTCATGGAATTTCCTGAAATTGGACATGATTTCACATGTAGTTGTCTAGGTTTCACTTCTAGACACCATATCATTCCTAATCTAACCAAATAACACACATGCAACATCTAATTTCAGATTTTCCAAAATCATGAGAAATTCAAGTTGAGAGATTTCATCAGATTTTACATACCTTAGAATCCTCTTGCGATGAGGATCACAATTCTAAGTTCTAATTTCGATTTCGACTTGGATTGAGCCTTCAATTAATTGATTTAATGAAGTTTTAGGGTTTTGAAGATGGGGTGTCGCCCCCAGCTCCTTTTTGATCGACCAGACACCTCTAAATGGGGTGTTTGGTTTATTTTTATTTGTTTTATCTAATTTAGTTTCAAATTTAACAACTAAGGCCCCTCTACTTTGTTCAACATATCATTTAGTAGCTTTTAACCCTATTATAGGCTATTTCTAGTCTTGTAACTAACTAGGTTAAAAATTCCTAGTTAGTAAATTCTCGTCTATTTATACTTTATAGTTCCAATATAAAGTTTTATATTTTCGGGGTGTTACAAGTCCACCCCCCTTAAAAAGGGTTTCGTCCCCGAAACCGAAGTACGTACCAAATAATGTAGGGTGAAGACGTCGCATCTCCTCTTCGGACTCCCATGTAGTGTCCGAACCTTTCCTATGCTCCCATTTGACTTTGACTTGGTCAATTTGTTTATTTCGTAAATGTTTGACTTTTCGGTCTAAAATCTCCACCGGTCTCACCGCATAATTCAGACTATTATCCACTTTCTTAACTGTGACATGTGGAACGTGCCATGGATTCCACTTAGTTCCTCCGGTAGCTCAAGGCGGTAAGCTACCTTGCCAACTCTCCCGATAATTTTAAATGGCCCAATAAACCTCGGGCTTAGCTTCCCCCTTTTTCTGAATCTAATAACGCCCTTCCATGGGGAAACTTTTAGCATGACCATGTCACCAACCTGGAATTCGATTGGCCTATTCCTTTTATCAGCATACGCCTTTTGCCTGTCTTGAGCTGCTTTCAAGTGTGCCCGAACTATTTCAATCTTTTCATTCGTGGCTCGTACTATATCTTGGTGGGCGAGTTCTCGTGGACCCACTTCACCCCAACATACCGGGGTTCGACACTTTCTACCATAAAGCATTTCGTACGGTGCCATCTTAATACTAGATTGGTAGCTGTTATTATACGAAAACTCAACTAACGGTAGGTGAACATCCCAACTTCCTCCAAAGTCGATTATACACGCCCGTAGCATATCCCCCAATGTTTGTATCGTTCTTTCACTCTGTCCATCCGTTTGAGGATGGTACGCAGTGCTAATGAACAATTTGGTTCCCATTTGCTCTTGGAAATCTCGCCAGAAATTTGAAGTAAACCGGGTATCCCTATCAGACACAATGGATACCGGCACCCCATGACGTGCTATTATTTCATTAGTGTAAACATCTGACATCTTTTCTGACGTATAAGTCTCACGAATCGGAATGAAGTGAGCACTTTTCGTCAATCTATCCACCACTACCCATATGGCATCGAAACCACGATTCGTCTTAGGCAACTTGGTTAATAGGTCCATTGTAATATGTTCCCATTTCCAAACCGGAATTTCTAACGGTTGGAGTTTGCCGTATGGTTTCTGGTGCTCCGCCTTGACTTGTAAACATGTCAAGCATTTTTCCACATGCTTCGCCACATCCCTCTTCATTCTGGGCCACCAATAATTTTGTTTCAAATCATTGTACATCTTGGTCGCACCCGGATGAATTGAATAACGGGATTTATGAGCTTCATTAAGTAGAAGCGCCTTCACTCCACAAGTATGTGGGACCCATATCCTTCCGGATCGAGTCTTCAACCCGTTATTCCCATCCGACAAATCTTTCAACTGACCTATTATTCTTTCTTTCTTCCAATTCTCTTCTTTCATTGCTTCTAATTGCGCCTCTCGAATACGTTCAAGTATACCCGAGGTCACCACGAGTTGCATCGATCTTACTCGTATTGGGACATAGTCCGCTTTTCTGCTCAGAGCATCCGCCACCACATTAGCCTTTCCGGGGTGATAATGTATTTCACAATCGTAGTCTTTCACCGTTTCCAGCCATCGCCTTTGTCGCATATTTAACTCCTTCTGATCGAAGAAGTATTTCAAGCTCTTGTGGTCGGTGAATATGGTGCACTTTACCCCATACAAGTAGTGCCTCCATATTTTTAATGCAAATACCACCGCATCCAACTCGAGATCGTGCGTGGGATATTTCTTCTCGTGTATCTTCAATTGTCTCGAGGCATAGGCTATTACCTTGCCCCGTTGCATCAACACTCAACCGAGCCCCGATAGTGAAGCATCCGAATAAACCACCATATCTTCGACTCCGTTCGGCAATGTCAATACCGGAGCTTGAGTTAACTTTTCTTTTAGCGTTTGAAACGCTTTTTCTTGATCGACACCCCAAATGAACTTTTCTTTCTTTCGTGTTAGCTTTGTTAGCGGTGACGCAATCTTGGAGAAATCTTGAATGAATCTCCTATAATATCCCGCAAGCCCCAAAAAGCTTCTAATTTCCGAAGGGTTCTTCGGGGGATTCCATTTTGACACAGCCTCTATCTTTGACGGATCCACCAATACTCCGTCGGCACTTATGACATGGCCAAGAAATTGTACCTCTCGTAACCAAAAGGCACATTTAGAGAATTTTTCATATAACCTCTCTCTTCTCAGTGTCTCTAATACTTCTTGCAAGTGGTGTGCGTGTTCAACTTCACTTTTTGAATACATCAAGATATCATCGATAAACACGATGACCGACTTATCCAACATTGGCTTGCAAACCCGGTTCATGAGGTCCATAAAAGCCGCGGGTGCATTTGTTAACCCAAATGACATCACGATGAATTCGTAATGTCCGTATCTCATGCGGAAAGCCGTCTTAGGCACATCTTCTTCCTTGACCTTTAGTTGGTGATACCCAGATCTAAGGTCAATTTTTGAAAACCAATTTGCACCTTGTAATTGGTCGAATAAATCATCTATCCTCGGAAGCGGGTATCGGTTCTTTACCGTGAGTTTGTTTAACTCCCGGTAATCGATACACATGCGCATGCTTCCGTCCTTCTTTCTTACGAACAATACCGGTGCGCCCCAAGGAGACACAGTCGGCCTTATGAATCCCTTGTCAAGCAGGTCTTGAATTTGGGACATCAACTCTTGTAATTCCGACGGTGCGAGTCGGTACGGGGCTTTTGCTACGGGTTTTGCGCCCGGAATCAATTCGATCCCAAACTCTACTTCCCGTTCGGGCGGTATCCCCGGTAAATCCTCCGGAAACACATCTTCATAATCTCGTACTACCGGTACATCTTCAATCTTCCGTGATTCTTTCTCGGGTTCATTCGCGTATATCATAAATGCCTTGCATCCTCGCTTAATAAGTTTGTGAGCTTTCAACATTGAGCACACTATGGGGTTGCCTCCTTTTTCGCCATAAATGGTGACGTGTTTTCCGCTCGGAGATGTTAGCTTTATCTCTTTACGAAAACACACGACTTTTGCATGGTGCTGGGCTAGCCAATCCATCCCAACGACTACTTGAAATTCTCCCATTGACATCGGGATTAGGTCTATCAAGTATTCCTCATCGTCAATGCTTAATTTGCAGCCTCGACAAACATCACAAACTATAAAACTTTTGTTGTCCCCTATTTCAACTTCTAAGGGCACAGGTAATTTCGTCAATACAAATGAAGGATGTCGAATAAATCCATGCGAAATGAAGGATTTATTCGCACCCGTATCAAACAATACACGTGCTGGAATTGAGTTAATTGTGAATATACCTGAAACCACATCGGGTTCTGTCTTCGCTTCAGCCGCGGTAAGTTGGAAGGACCTAGCCTTCGCTTTGGGAGCTTCTGTTGGAGACTCTTTTGTGTCTCTCTTTCCCACCAACTCGGGGCATTCAGATTTCTTGTGACCGGGTTGATAACACTTGTAGCAAACAGAAACTTTCCCGGGACATAGTGATGCGGTGTGCCCCGTCTTCCCACATACCGGGCACGGCTTGTCTTTGAAGCGGCACTCGCCTTTGTGCCCTTTACCACACACTTTGTAACTCGGCGACCCGCTTTAGCATCCACTTTCTTTCTCGATTCCGTAGTTCTAGCTTTCTTTGTAGGGCTTGGATTCACATCATGTGCCCTTCGTTCACCTCTCTCCACTTGTTTCTTTAACTCGATTTCCCGCTCCCGGGCGGTGTTGATAATCTCCGTGAGGGTTTCGTATTTTGACGGAGTCATAAATTCCCGGTACTCGGCACTCAGCATGTTGTAATAGTAGTATATCTTTTGCTCTTCAGTGGTGACTAACTCATCACAAAATCTCAGCTTATCTATGAAGATGCCCGTGATCTTATCAATTGTTTCACCCTTTTGTCTCAGCTGGATGAATTCTTCTTTGATTCTGTTAATAACCGCTTTGGGACTGTGGTGTTTAAGGAATGGTACCTTAAACTCGTCCCAAGTCATAGCCCTCGCCGCTTCGGCTCCCATTTCCTTCTTTTTGTTATCCCACCAATTCTTGGCTTGATTTCTCAATTGACCCGTTCCGTAAGCAACAAAGTAACCTACGTCACAATGGGTTCGCTCAAACACTCCTTCAACATCACTTATCCATCTTTGACAAATTATCGGGTCAACCTCCCCGTTATAGATTGGCGGTTTACACGCCATGAATTCTTTGTACGAACATCCTTTGCGTTCTCCCGTTTTCTCCTTCATAAGGTTGACAATATCCTCCAACCTTTTAACTCGCTCTTCAACAAGCGACAACACCGTATTTTGGATTTTGTCTATAAACCCGGATAGACTTCCTTCAATTGCCTTTCCTACCTCTTCGGCAATTGTCTCTTTCATTTGTTCGGTGCTTGTTTGCACCGGATTATCATCATTCCCATCAGACATCTTGAAGCTGAAATGTTTACATTTAAACATTAAACATTTCATTTATAATATTGCTTCATTTGTTTCGGTTTAGCCAAGTTCCTAACTTGCTTTAACCGTTCACACTTAATGCACTTTCCGGGTTTGAGTGTGTTAACACACTCTTCCCATGCATCTTAATTTATTTCTCATACTTACATAAGGTATAATCTACTAACATAATAAATTAATTCTTACCGGACGATCAATCAAGCTTGAACCGAACACTTTGTTGACAACCTTAAGCTCTGATTACCAACTTGTAACACCCATCTTTTATTTAATGTAAATACACGATATATATATATATATATATATATATATATATATACTACGATCATTTTATACCATAAGATCTAAAATTTGAGTATTAAAGTAACAAACATTAGTTTTCTACTAACTAATTTAATCATCCAAAAGTTGTTTAACAAACAAGTTACATCATAAACATTGTTTAAAACGAGTGAATTTATGCGGAAGCTTCAAAAGTATGTGTTCGGTTCTTCAAAAGCTTGCTTGATAGTCATCCGTAATCCTTGAGTACCTAAAACTGAAATGTTTACATAAAACATTTGTATTAGAATGCTTAGAAATAATGCTTGATCGAAACTACAATCGAAGTGAATTTCAATATTTACGATTATACAAAATTTTTAAATATTCAGGCTTTACCGTAACTTACGGTTCTACCGTAAGTTACGGTAATCGATTTTCAGCAAAGGTCCACCGTAAACCAGTAGGCTTCCACCGTAACCCTCCTGACCTCCACCGTAAGTTACGGTGACACCGTAACTTACGGTAGGTCCTGCACATATGAATTTTCGCTTTTTGTTTGTTTCACCTACACACTTTCCTCGAATCCTTGTTCTAACAACCAGCATTTTAAATTCTTGTGTTTTAATATATCAATATTTCATCGATAACAATGAACAAATAAATCATATTACGAAGCAAAATCCATGCTTTATTTGATTATTTGACCCGTTTGGCTCGTCTAAGGAATCCTCCCATATGACGACTACCAACAAGTTCCAACCAATTTTGACCAATCATTCAATATAGCGACATCAACGCTTTAATTCAAAACAACCCTTATTCTAAAATTCAACTACGCATATTATAACCATCAACATTTACTTAATGTAACGGGTCAAGTTACATACCTTTAAAGCAAGCCCTTCAAACGTGCGTCCACACCGGTTTGCCCGCTAGATGCCCCGGCTTCCTTTCCTATAGAGTTCAATCACCATATGTTTAGAACTCTTTTTGTTTCACATACATAACGCACATTTCGTCATACATCATAATTATGCGTTTTAACTTAACAATTCAGTTTCAAGCCTTCTTTGAGGCATTTCAACAAACACTATAAGTGCAGAATTTTTATATCTTTCATATTAAAGTTCATAGCTTGCTAATTAGCTAACTTAACATCAATAAAGCCTTTATATAATATTTAAACATCATATTTTTCTGAAATCACTTTCTATGATCAAATTAGACTAGAATAATCATTCTAAACCCTAGTGTTCATCTTCATCTTGTAAAACCCACAACCCACCTTCAAGGTGTTCATGGAATTTCCTGAAATTGGACATGATTTCACATGTAGTTGTCTAGGTTTCACTTCTAGACACCATATCATTCCTAATCTAACCAAATAACACACATGCAACATCTAATTTCAGATTTTCCAAAATCATGAGAAATTCAAGTTGAGAGATTTCATCAGATTTTACATACCTTAGAATCCTCTTGCGATGAGGATCACAATTCTAAGTTCTAAATTCGATTTCGACTTGGATTGAGCCTTCAATTGATTGATTTAATGAAGTTTTAGGGTTTTGAAGATGGGGTGTCGCCCCCTGCTCCTTTTTGATCGACCATACACCTCTAAATGGGGTGTTTGGTTTATTTTTATTTGTTTTATCTAATTTAGTTTCAAATTTAACAATTAAGGCCCCTCTACTTTGTTCAACATATCATTTAGTAGCTTTTAACCCTATTATAGGCTATTTCTAGTCTTGTAACTAACTAGGTTAAAAATTCCTAGTTAGTAAATTCTCGTCTATTTATACTTTATAGTTCCAATATAAAGTTTTATATTTTCGGGGTGTTACAAAAGTGTAGGAGAAAGGATGAGTACAATGGTATCTTGGGAAAATCATATTTATGGACTTTCTCTCTCCACATACGAGACACGTGCATATTTCACCTTCATTTTTTAAAGTTTCATAACTTTTTTATACGACATTATTTTTTTATAAAAATTTCACCATAAAATCAAGCGTCTTTTTATCTTTAATTTGAGTATCATATTGCTATATAAAATATGAAGACTAAAAAAACCCACTAAAATGTGTTGTATTTCTATGTTGTATAACATTTTTTTGTGCTGGATTTTTTACTATATTTTTGTGCTAATTTTTTGTCTTGAATTTTTTTGTCTTAAATTTATTTTCTCAATTTTTTGTGCTGGATTTTTTTGTACTACATTTTTTTGCTGAATTTTTTCGTGCAATATTTTTTGTACTAGATTTTTTTGCGCTATATTTTTTTGTGCTATATTTTTTTACTAGATTTTTTTACTAGATTTTTTGTACTAGATTTTTTTGTTGTATTTTTAAAAAACAAAAGGGTGCCACATGTTATTTTCACTCCTATTTATAAGAACCAAAATGCCTTTCATTTCTACTTATTAGGAGTGTCACATGTCATCATCACAATCTTTCTTAGGCTACTTAGGCAAAATTCTTTTTTTAGTGAATCATTCCCCGTAAATAGGTATATAGTACATTTACATGTAATATGTATGTAAACTAGTTTTTGCCCCGCCCGCGTTGCGGGACAATAAACCGAATATTTTTCTCTCATAACTTGTATGTCTGTACAGAGGGCAAAATTGTAATTATATTTTAAATTAGAGGCGAAATCATGATTTTAAACTAAGAGCAAAATCATAATTTTGAGCTAGGGGGAAAACATATTTTAATTGTGAACTGTGGGCAAAAACGTAGTTTTGAGCTGAGGGCAGAATTGTAATTTTGAGCTAGAGGAAAAAACAACATTTTATTTTTAACTGGGGGCAAAAACATAATTTTAAACGGAGGGCGAAACCGTAATTTTAAACTGGGAACAAAATTAAAAATGAGTTTTTGAACCGACGGCAAAAGCGTAATTTTGAGCTAGGGAAAAATTATATTTTTTTTGAGCTGGGGGAAAAAATGTACTTTTAAACGAAGGAAGAAAGCGTAATTTTAAACTGGGAATAAAATTAAAAAAAATGAGTTGGTCTAATAGGGAAGTGACAGACAGCTAATAATTTTTAGCTAGGGGGAAAGATAATTTCATTTTGAACTGGGGGCAAAAACGTAATTTTGAGCTGAGGGCAGAATCGTAATTTTGAGCTAGAGGGAAAAACAACATTTTATTTTTAACCGGGGGCAAAAACGTAATTTTAAACGGAGGGCGGAACCGTAATTTTAAACTGGGAACAAAATTAAAAATGAGTTTTTGAACCGAGGGAAAAAGCGGAAAAAGCGTCATTTTGAGCTAAGGGCAAAATTATAATTTTATTTTGAGCTGCGGGCGAAAACGTAATTTTAGCTAGGGGCAAAATTATAATTTTATTTTGAGCCGGGGGCAAAACCGTAATTTTAAGCGAATGACGAAAGCGTAATTTTAAATTGAAAATAAAATTAAATTAAAAATGGACTGTTCCAATAGGGAAGTGCTTGTAATTGTATACGTAGTATAATAATTTATTTGTACATATGTAAAACTTTCACATATATCTACATAGTTTATTTACACATTTATATAACCAATAAAACAAGGTTATACATATGCATCCATATATAATGTTAAAGTTTTGCGTTCTTCAAAGGTGTAATTAATGGATTTGAAATGAAATAGGGTTATTGTGAACATATATGTAGATTTGAGATCAGAGATAGACGATATATGAGTAAAGGGTTAAAAAAAAACTCAACAATATATAATAACTAGTACGATGAATAAAAAATAATATTCGAGAGTGGAAGAATCACAGATATGGATGATAATGGAAGATCTTCGAATTAATTGATTGTGATAAAATATAATAAAGGATTAATTTTGAAAGATAATCAAGGATATTCAAATCATAGAGATAACAACCAAAATAAAATGGTCACGATTTCATCAAAATACTTTTGTAAAGTTAAAAGAATATTGAACTTATTCAAGCGGTATTGAAAAATGGAAATAATGAGTTATAAATTAATGGATTAGACCAAAGGGTATGGGGTACGTCTCCGGTCCGTCGGCCACGTCCCGGGTCGTCCCACACCGGCCCCCTTAGCTCCGTCGCATCTCCTCCGGCTCCTCCACGACGATGGAGACGAGCCAAATGTGGTGGACCCCTTTGACTTCTCTCTCTCCCCCTTTATTATATATTATAATATATTGATTTTTATTGTGGGGTTGGGTAGTCTTCAACACCCTTGGGTAGTCCCCAAGGGGATGGTCCTCCTCCCGTGATGACGTGGCGCCTACGTGGCGGGTGGTCTCCAAAGAGACTATCCATTCCATACCCCATGGTCTTAGGATCAGTCACAAAATTTTCTAAAAGTAAGAAGTTATAAAAAAAGGTATTAAAGAGACTCTGATTGAACTCATTCAAGAGGTATTGGAACTGTCTCATCAAACATTTGGTCATTACTAAGACCATGCGTAGGGGGCAAGATCCACCCTAGGGCGTTTTGCGCCATGTGGCAGCCCAGTCAGCAAGGGGCATTATTGGACGTTTTTCTAAAATGGGTGTAGTGGGGATGTGGGCATTATGTTAAAAGGGTGTAGAGAATTAAATATAAATAAAAAAACCAACCAAAAAACCTATTGACTAAAAATAAAGGAAGCCAAAAAATGATTGGCCAAACAATTGCCGCATGAGCGTGATAAAAAACACGCCTAAACAAAAATTATGCCAAACACGCCCATGCGTAGTGGCATGTGGGCGAGATTGGACGTGATTGAGGAGAAAAAACGCCCCAAAGGGCAACCACTACGGGTGGTCTAAATAAACTGTATAATATAGCTTTTATTATCTTTTTTTATAGAGTAAACTGCAATTTTACCCCCTGAGGTTAGGGGTCATTGGCACCTTTACCCCCATAAGGAAATAATTGCAATTTTACCCCCCACTGTTTGAGGTTATGTCGCAATTTTACCCCCCGACTTCGATTTTGTTGACTGGTCTGTTGACTTGGGGGTGAAATGACTATTTTACCCTTTTATTTTACCCCCCAACGTTTGCTGTTATGTCGCATTTTTACCCCCTGACATCAAATATGTTGGCTGATCTGTTGACTTGGGGTAAATTACTAAATGCCTTTTCTTATTACCCCATATACTTTGTGTTTCGAAGCAAATTTACCCCCTGCAACTTCCAAAACCTTTCCCACCACCATCCATATTCGATTCCACCACCCTTATAAACACCCTGGCATCAAATATGTTGACTGATTCAATTCAAATTCATTTAAAGGTTGTAACACAATTCTTACTTTGAACCAGAGCATTTGGAATGCAAAGTTTGAATTCATGGCTGGAATGCAAAGGGTGTAACCGAATTCTTACTTCATGGTTGGAATGCAAGGTTGTAACAGAATTCTTACTTCATGTTAGAATTCTTAAAACTGGCATGTTGAAAACAAAGGTTCCATGGTACCTTAATGCAAGGTTGAACCATTGCTATATCAGAAGCATTAAAACTGGCATGTTAAAGGACTTATGTAATGCAAATGCATCAGAACCATTGCTATATCAGAAGCATTAAAACCATTGCTAAAGGTTCTGTTCTATGATCAAACCAAACAGCAGCAACTAACAGAAGCAACTTACCATGCCAGTTTTAATGCTTAACAAGGTCTCAACCATTAAAACTGGAATCTATATCAGAAGCAACTTAACATGCCAGTTTTAATGCTTAACAGTCAATGCTTAACAGTCAATCTGTTCTGTTCTATGATCAAACCAAACAGTCAATGCTTAACAGTCAACCTGTTCTGTTCTATGATCAAACCAAACAGCAGCAACTTAACACTCAAATATAACCCACATTAACCCACATTAACAGTCAATCTGTTCTATGATCAAACATAACCTGTTCTATGATCAAACATAACCTGTTCTATGATCAAGCATACCAAAATATATAAATAGAGTTCAACTACACTACATATTAACCCAAAAGATCCTAGAAGATTAGAGTTTAAGTATCTTACACTACACAACCATTTCTTGCTGAGGGGGAAACTGGAAATGCAGGAACGGGCGGCCTCGCATCTTGACAACCAAAGAGACCACAATCGATCGTAGTGAAACATGAATCCTCATGTCCACTGCAAATACAAAAACATCCATTACTAGTTCTGACCTGATTTTACCCCACAATCAAAATAGTTGTTTGATTATGCCTAAAAACTGCGAGAAAAGGGAGGATCTCTGGACCACAGCTGGATCGACGGTGGCCGGTGGTGTGGTCGCCGGCCCTGGCTCTGCCGGTGGAGCTGGAAGCATCATTGCATTCTGTTCACTCATCCTCTGCTCGTGTGGTGAAGAAGAAGGAGTGGTGAAGAAGATGGAGTGGAGGTCGTCGGAGGGAATGGAGGTCGCCGGTGGGAATGGAGGTCGCCGGAGGGAATGGAGATCGCCGGAAGTGAAGAAAAGGAAACTTAGGGGGTAAGGTTGTGATATAAGGTTGAGTTTAGGGGTTATTTTATTATATAAGGTACAATGAAGTTGAAATTACTTTTATACCCTTTGACCCTCCCATGTTTATGTTGACCGGTCAACAAGATTGAAGCCGGGGGGTAAAATTGCGACATAACCTCAAACAGTGGGGGGTAAAATTGCAATTATTTCCTTAGGGGGGGGGGGGGTAAGGGTGCCAATGACCCCTAACATCAGGGGGTAAAATTGCAGTTTACTCTTTTTTATATAAAAAATAAACAAAGTATATAAGTGAAGCCATTACGAGGATGGCCATCTATTCAATTAAGGATAATTAAGGGGCTGTTTGTAGCCTCTTAATGACCATTCAGATGCTACCTCTTAATGGTTTAAAACCTCTGAATGAATAAGAGGTAACCTCAAGTCTGAATGGTTAAGAGGTAACCTCTGAATGGTAAATCATCACATGTCACATTCTTCTACCTTCTCATTGGTAAAATTCTTAATGGTTCCATTAAGATGTAGCCTCTTAATGACCATTCAGAGGCTACCAAACAGCCCCTAAATAATTTTAAGAATCACGTTTATACATAGTGATTTACTGTCTTAAAAAAAAAATATATAGTGATTAACTGATTTAATGAGAAAGTGAAAGAGAGTGTGACATGTGGTTATATGATCATCATATCATATGTATTATATAGTTTAAAGCAAAAGATTTAAATGTTGATGCGGTTATGACGGTAAATAAAATAAATATATGATTTTTTTTTTGTAAATATACAGTAAAAGCATGATAAAAGATACTTCATGTTGAAAATAAAAAATCCGCACGATTCTTAATCCACTAGTATTACCACCCGTAAAATTCCTTCTGTAAAAGATATTCCCTAATCTTTTTTTTTTTTTTCTAATCTCTTTCCGAAAATGATTGTAGACGGACGAGTGTTTTGTTTTGTTACAAACTCCAAATAAGGAACTGGATATGAATCTTAGGCTTAAAGCCATAATCACATTCTCATCATCTTATCCTAACATAAATCATATTGATAAGATATGAATTAAAGTTAAATTTACATTTATGGATTGCTTTTATTATGAAATATATTTTGATTATGGAAATATGGCTGCAAGAAGACATTTTGGTCACGTTACTCTATTTTAACATAATAGCAAATACTTATTAAGTTAAAGTCTATAAAATTAAAATGATCAAAGAAACAAGGAAACGACGCTATAAATATTGGTAATAATAATAATTAAAAAAAAAAAACAGAGAAACAGCTTCATGCAAACAGTGGTGAAGCTTGACAATGAAGACGGGCGGGGGGTCGAAAACGTATATACTCAAAAATTTCTATACGAAAACTACATATATAACACCACTAAGCGAAAAGTTTGCCCCCCCCCCCCCAAGCTGTGCCCCTGCATACAAAGACAAACCGTTCGCCATATACTATTTATATCTTGGGTCACCAGAAATTCAATTTCTAAAATTGGAAATCGAAATTTGGGTCCAAATTTGGAAGGGTATTTTTCCACACTTGGGTGACAAGATAGCCCAACCTTGACCAATGGACTTTTTAAAGGCCCAATTATTCGTAAGAGCAGTAGGATCATGGATATGGGTTGGGCTGGTCAGCTTCGATTGGCAGAGTGGTACATGGAAGGTTACGTGATGGGCTTGTGCTTTTTCTTTCTCTAATTTTTACAAAGGGTAAATTACACTTTTCTTCCTTTATCTTTGTACCGAATTGCAATGAATAGCCTTTAACTTTAATAATTATAGTCACAATCCTTTATTTAGAAAACCCATTACACATTTCGTCCTTTAACACTAACCAGGTTAAAATTAAACGTTAAATTATATCACATGATTCCCATGTGAGGACATATATGTCCTTTTACCCTTGATTCATCCCACATTATAAACCTCTCTTTCACCATCTTCCAAAATTAGGGTTCAACTACTCTCCAAGCCCCACCACCACAACTGTATCCTAGAAGTAACCCCCGCCACCAAATTCGTCCACCAAGCCCCACCACTGCCGTCCACCAAACCAACCACTTGTCACCACAACCACCTGCCCCTACAACAACCGTCATTGCAGTCCCTACACCACCGCCGCCGTTGCAATCCCTACACCACCTCCATCGCTGCACCACCAACATCGTCTCTGTTGCAATCTGAATCGGTCGAACGATGGTCGCATAAAACCACTACCATCACATACCGACGTTGTGCTCAAACCTTGGCGGTGTTGGATCTAGAAGATGGCAGTGGTTATAGAACAACAGTAAGGATCCATCATCCCAACGATCGTCTTGGCGGCTGAGAGGTTTCAAGAACCGGCGATCAAGCCACCAGTAAATTCTATGGGGTGGTGGTTGTCGGATGCTGCTGACTTCTATTTTAAACTGTTCTTCATCGAACTGTATAAATAGAACGCACGAAATCATTGTCGAGCCTTTTACAAACTTCCTCACACTTCCAATTTGATCTGTTATACTCCTGTGCTCGATCCAAGATTCGCCGGAATTGTCACCGGAAACCACAAACTCCAGCCAATCTCATTGCACTTCTCCTTCTTCGCAATTGTACCCTTAATTCTTGTTTCAGCGTTTTGTTGCAGCGAGATCTAAAGCCCTATATCAATTTATATGACCAGGGGCTTAATCTCTGATAATTCGTTTGATTTGTAATCTAGGGTTGTTGTGTTCATACTGATTTGGGAATTAGGGTTAATCGTAGTGTAATTTCAAATACAATAATGGTGGTCAGATTTGGTGGTGGTGGTGGCTGAATTTGGTGGTGGTGGGGGTTGGTCGAAGAGAGAAGTAGTAAAATTACTAACCTACCCTCATGTACCTTGCACATGCTATACTTAACTGAAAATTTTAATCTGGTTAGAGTCAAAGGACGAAACATGTAATGGGTTTTCCAAATATAGGATTGTGACTGTAATTATTGATGTTAAAGGCTATCCATTGCAATTCAATACAAATATAAAGGACGAAAAGTGTAATTTACTCTTTTATAAATTATGTAGCAATAAAACACCCGATTAGGAGGGAATTCAGTTTCAGTGGACATTGTTTCTATTCGTTACAGTACCAATATAATATTACCACCCTAGAAAGAGACACAGTAAAAAATAAAGTCAGTGATATTTTATTTATTTCTTATTATTTTCTTAGCTCTCTCATCAATGTAAGTATGTAACTATAGTTTGTACAATTATTTAGCAAATATTAGGTACTTTTAAAGGAAATTATATATTAAAATCATGAAGTGACAGTGATTTAACTAGTGTATAGATATTTTAAACAAGTAGATGCAAGTTGTCAATATTTGGTGCGGACTCATCCTTTGAAAAAAAAATTAGTGTATATTTTAGGAAAAAAACTTGACCGAACCCTTTGAATATATGGTTGAACACCTCATCCGCACTTACAACAAATCATTTCTAGATCCGCCACTGGTCAATATCATATAGCTTTTAATATGTCAACAGTGGCATGTAGCTGAGACCATACAATGGACGATTATAATAGGTACATACTTTAACAAATGTCACTTTATAAGAGTTGTAACTTTACGGATTGCCATCCGATCGGATTGCTATCCGATCGAGTGACCATCCTGCTGTAAACTTGTTCTCACTAAGTGTCCTGCCAATCGGATCGTTGTCTGATCGAACGACCGTTCGATTGACGACCTGAAAGGTAGAGATACTTCCCTGTTTTCAAAATGCTACAACAAAAACTTCAAAGCCATCATACACAAACACATCCTTCCAAACGAATGTCAATCCGACCGAATGGCCATCCGATCGGATGACCATCTGAACAGATTGACATCCGATCGGATTACCATTCGACACTTGTTTACTTTTCATCGTTTAGTGCGTCGTTCTTCGCTTATGCTATCGTTAACTGTTCAGGCTAATCTCTCAGCGCTCCCTTCAATCCAAGAAAGTGTTTACTTGTTAAACGCTATCTTTGAGTATACTCGAACCCTTTTTGCTTTACGCACTTTTGGGTGTTACATACGTTACTTATTCAAATCACAATCGACACACAGCGCAAACACTATTTATACGCTGACCGTTATTGCATGCTACGTGTTATTCGATGAATGCTTGTATGTTATGTTAACACAGTGATTGTTGCCTGACACCTTAGCAACGATAGTACTATCGTTTGGACTCAACACCTGTTGTGGACAGGGGTTGTTAAGGGCTTTACTTCACGTATCCCAAGGGGGATATGTGTTGCGCATTCTACAACTCGCAGTCACGTCTGTGCATATTTCTCTGTCGATAACCTACTAGCTTTCACTTTGCTACATGTCACATGCTGGTTATGCGTAAACGATTTCGAACTCTATTATACTATCAAACTTGTATGCTCACCTTTACACTATGTGTATTGACCTCTATTTTAACGTATGTGACAGGTGCTTAGGATGCTGTGCTTTACCTGCTTTTGTGGAATCAAGTAGGAATGAGAGTCTAGAAACAAAGGCAATTTATTTATTTATTAATCTGAGTTGTCGGAACAATGTTTTGCCTAGAGATATCTATGTCTGTAATAATTGATTTGCTTGATGGGTTATGGTATGGGACATAATATTAACTATCTGGTAATTTAGTTGTTATGGAATTTCTCTTGGACAATCTGTTTCGCTCAGTGCCGCGCCCCGATGTTTCCGTCATCGGTTGGGGTGTGACAGATTGGTATTAGAGCCATAACTATAGGGAATTAGACAAGACTCAACCTAGTCCGGGTCGATGTCTTAGAAACGACCTAGTCTATAGTCTAAGTACCAACGCCCCGACTTGTGCATACCCTGTAGGGGTATTGTACGAGCTTACTTGCAATTCTCGTTCACACTCATTCTATACTATCACAACTGCTTTCCCTAAGGCAGTCGCATTGTACTATTTACAAAAAGGAACGAGTGATTAGATCGAGATTAGGTGTGAAAACCGTAAACTCTCGATTAAATCGCTTGTTTGACCCGCATTTTTACTGCAAACAAGAGAATTTGCGTTGAATCAGGAGTGAAATCCGTACTTCGACGCAACTTTATCTATCTATCTATCTCGTGATTCTATCACACAAACAGGAATATAGCCACTAAGTTAGGGGTGAAACCCGAACCTTGATGACTTATTCCGCTCTCTATTTTTGATTATACAAAACTCTCACCAAAGTCTCGATGGATTCCAACGACTCGAGTTGCGTGAGTAACCGAAAGGATGCGTGCCATTCACCGTATGTCGGTGATAGAGCACAGTTTATTAGGCCAAAATGTATACTCGTAGTCCTTGAGAATAGTCGAATCACTTTGGTTAGTCAATGTCTATCAGCCTGAGACACTCTATTTTCTCTTTCGAAGCTTGCAACCGATGATTTTATGTGTTTTCGATTCTGAGCCCGCAACTGCTGACTCGGATATTTGTCGTTTTTATGTGGAATTTTATGTGTTTTATGTGGATTTTACCTATTTATGTGTTTCGATTTTGGCGATTTATACACTTTTTGTTATTCGTTTGAATCAACAGACACAATTCGCACTGCTCATCTACCTCAAATCTCTAAAAAATCGCTACTACTTGTGGATAATCGCATGCTATGTTAACTCGCTTATGCTACATTGTTCGCTATGCTAGTCGCTATGTACTCGCTAATCGCAATAGCTATTCTCGAACTCGCGGACCGTGAATGATAGGTGAATACGTGCAATATATGTGGGTGAATACGTGCAAAATATAATGGGTCCGCATGGTTTCTGTTGGTTATGTGCTTATGTGTTTACGTATCTATGTGATTATGTGCCTACGTGAATATGTGTTTATATGGATGATTGTGTTCCTGAGCTTTAGTAGTATTAAGTGTGATGTGAGATGAGATTCGATTCTATAGTGTCTGAGTCTTATGGCGATGTCTGTTGCAGACAATGTCGTCATTTGGATCGTTCCACTCCCGCTCCGCTCATCGTAACCATGAGGACAAGCGCATCGCTTCGCTGATCTCCAAGCAGATTGATCGGAGTGTCGCGCTCCGGTCAAAGATAAGATTTATAAACCCTAATTACCCTTAACAAATAGCTAGTGGTAGTAAGGGGTCGAACCACGAAGAGTATGTGGTTTGCGAATGGACTTGATTGAATTCAAACGAGAGTCACAATTTATGAAGCTTGCTATGTTGTTTTTATGGTTTTTGTTTAGTAAAGAGATGCTGAATAAAATTACTTAAAGTGATTGGATTGATTAACTACTAAAGATTAACAATTGCAAGAATGTAATTAAGTATTTAAACAAGATAAAGAAAAAGGGTTCACACCCGGTTTCGGTAATTGCAAACCTAGGTTCCTATAAGTTTTAGAATTGACCTAATTGGATAAATGATTAACAGATTTAGTGTACCGTGACTTAGGTGCCAATAACTATCAACATTCCTAACAATGGACAAGAATGCACTTTGTAGTCAACACAAGTAAATCCTAACCAAGATAACACATAAGTGCACAAATTCATTTCACAAAGTCATAACTTTATCATCGTTCGCCAATTTGCAAATTCAATTCAAATACACGACAATTATCAAAGGTGTTTAAAATCAAAAACAATTTGTCACACAAGTTAAACTAAACACAAATCGAAACCCTAGATAATACACCTACCTACACCGGGGTGAAACCAAGGTGATTAGCCGCTCATGGTTGAAGGAACTTGATCACCGGATGTTTGAGACTTGACTTGGATCATCTCGAAGCTCGTGGAATGGTGGAACAATGAGGATTAGGGTTTTGGTGGGTGATGATGGTGAAAGGAATGATGGATGAATGAACTAAGGTTTTTGGATTGGTGATGAAGGTGAATTGAGTGGTGATTCGGTTGATTCGGATGATCCTAGGTGTTAGAGATGGATTGGAAGTGATAGAGATAATGATTCTTGGCTCCAAGATGCTTCTTCCATTCAAAAACCAAGTGTAACTCCCGAAAAATTCATGACCCAAACGTTTTAACTCGTCAAAAACCAAAGAAATCAAAATTTCCGCGATTGAAAGATAGGAAGGCCGTCGCCGACTAGGGGGACCCCGTCGGCGACTGGCTCTCCTGATGCTGTTTTTCTCCGACACCTTATTTGCCTGGATACGCGCGAAATTGGCCGACAGGTGTTTCTAGAGGGCGTCGCCGATGGCCCTAGGGGCGTCGCCGACGAACCCTCCAACTCGTGTTTTCTATTTTTCACTTCTTAAGCTCCCGTTTGATCCGTAACGCGTCCCGGTTGTCCGTTTTTCATCCCGGTAGCTCATAAAGCTCTCAAAAAGCACCTTAAACTTCATTAAACCTGCAAAACACAAATCTAATTAAAAGTAGGTTATTCAAGATTAAAAGTCAAGTAAAAACCCAAACTTAAACATACACAAGCACCGTTATTCGACCACGTATCACATCCCCACACTTGTATTTTGCTTGCCCTCAAGCAAATCTGTTTTTCACTTTCACGTGGATCGAACAAAGAATACACCCCCCATTCCCGAGACGAAGGTTAAGGTCAATTGTCATACAAAAGTTCAAACTCTTTACAATTTTCAACATATTTAACGCTAAAGTGAATAATCACATATAAAATGGTTATCCAAGATTAACCCGTCTGTGAAACCGACAAATCATGCATCTCCCTCACAATGTTCTCTCCACTCGGTTTAAAATTGGCTAATAATTGATCCATTAGCACTTTTGAAATAATCACTTAAACTGATTAGAACATGCACCCGCATAGGCTTGCAACTCAATCATTCTCCACCACCGAACACGAATACTAAACACAAGTCATAAGGTCTTTGTAAGGGTTGTAACGGGGCTAGGCTAAGGGTAGGAAATAAGATATTTTAAAGTGGCTAAGGTGATGAAAATTCAATTTTTATTACAAAACAACTATTTTTCGCCTTTTATTTCTCAAGCTAAAAACACATATTTTTGTTCTTTTCTCAACAATTTTCTATTCTTTTTCGTAACATTTTCTGATTTTTCTCTTTTTTTTTATGTAAACAAACAATTCACAACTATACAAACTTGACTCTTGTAATCGAATTTCCATCACACCGGCTTAAAAGAAAAAGGTTATGGGCTAAAGGGTGGTCAAACGAAAGGATTAGGCTCAAAATTGGCTACTAAGGGATAAATTTTTGGGTAAGGATATATAAATGGTGTAAAAAGGAAAAGGTTTACCTAATGCCTTAATCATTCTTGTGCTTGTATTCGGTCTATGGTCTCAAACGTATCAAAAGTTGCAAGTTCTACAATACATGACTAATGGTCCAGTAAAACAAAGAAACATACATATGTAATTCTATGATATAAAAGTGGCTCAAAACCTCACATATATAAAGGGTATGGTATGTGACATGCATAATATGCTAGTTTCTTAGGCGGATTATTCCCAAATAACCACCCGCTAAATACCCGTCATGCTATTAATTTGAACTTAACCATGACAAAAGACCACATGGGTTGTGCCATCCCTCGTTGACTTAGTTACTTGTGCTTTAAGATCGCTTTCGAAACAAGACATTTTTTTTTTGAATTTTTTTTGAAATTTTCCCCCATCCCCACACTTGAGGTAAACATTGTCCTCAATGTGTAGTGTTTAAATGAACAGGTCAACATTGAAAAACTTTTACTACTCCCCCATCCCCACACTTGAGGTAAACATTGTCCTCAATGTGTAAGAACTAGAGTTTTAAAACGCACAAGGGATGTGACACGGCTAATTCCCAAAAAATTTCACCCCGGAAAATAAAATACAATTACAATCCACTTATTACTAACTAAGAATCAAGGTAAAAGGAAACCCATGCACCTGATTTTTCTCGCTAAATGCTCATGTCTTCTTCTTCTTCTCTTCACAAAAACAGTCGTCCCTTGAACATGATGTACCTACAAATCTTAACCCTTGTGTAGAAGCATGCTTCTCACAACCATTGAAATTTGTTAGCTACGTAGTTCTACCATATTTATGAAAGTGTTACCAAGTCATGCGTTAATTTACCTTGATTTATGTGGAAAATTAATTTATAACAACAACAATCCTAACTCACTTTCGTAGGAATCACGGTTGCATTTAGCTTATGGAACAAGCCCTTTTAAACCCCCAATAGCTTAGGATGACGAGTAGGTCTCGTGAGGGTTATATAGAGAACACACCCACAACGTTCATTTAACTATTAAAACGAAATAACAAAATTATACAACAACAACAAAACTACGGAGAAAAACTAGAACAAATTGTGAAATAAAATATACAACAACAATTGACTTACCACCTCATGGTGGTCGAATGGCGTGCTTGCCGCCCACGAACCCCTCGAAATCACCTATCGGTGATCCATACCATTTGTTGCCAAATGGTCCAAACCTCCTCACCTCCTCTTCCTTCTTCTTTTCTTGAGGTGACTTCTTTGCTTTCTTCTTCTTGACCGTCTTCCTCTTTGTTTCTCCAAACCTGCCAACCATAGCACATACCTTTTTGTTTGGATTTATGTCCTTTTCATAACACTTATCCTCACCGAGTGGGTTAGTAAAATTTGAAAAAAAACATTTAAATTTAATTCCCGGTCCCCAAACTTCATGCTTACCATTCCCGTTGCACAATTTATTATGGCATTAGCTGTTGCAAGGAACGGTCTACCCAGTGTGACTATCGGTTGGGTGTCCTCAACACATCCAACATAATCTACTACCAAAAAGTCCACTGGGTAGTAGCAATCATCCACCTTCACAATCACATCCTCCACCATCCCCCTTGGATGCGTGGGAGTCTGATCGGCCAATACTACGGGAGTATTAAACTTTTTTAATGTACCAAAATCATATTGGTCATACAAACTCCTGGGCAAGATGCTCACACAAGCTCCAAGATCTAGGAGCGCCCTCTCAATTTTAAATGTTCAAATTTGAATTGGAATAAGAGGATCTCCTGGATCTTGAGCTTTTTGGGGAAGAGCACTCGATAAAACAACACTAACATGAGATATCAAATCAACTGGTTCAGGTAATTTGTTGTGCCGTTTTTTCGATGCTTAACTCCTTTAAGCATTCCACATGAGCCGGAACATTTTTAATGTCATCGAGTAACGGTAAATTAATTTTTGCTTGTTTAAAATTTTCCCACCTCTCGTCCTTCGGTGGGCACCGTTCTTCAAGCTTTGATGCATTAATCGAGTTAATTTGATTTAAACAATTTTCACAAAATGAATTTTTATTCATGTTTTCAATTTTAATTTGTGAAATCGTTTCTTGTTCATTTTTACTTTCCGACTCATCACCTGTATTTTCCACTACACCATCAACGCATTGTGGTGGTGGAATGCTTTCAACACTACTACAAACCTCATCATTTGAAAGAAGACTTACCGCACTAATGTGTACATTCCTCATGTTGCTCGTGCTAGCGCCTTGATGCTTCGAGTTCAATCTAGTGTCACTTGGAAGCTTCCCCATGCTTCCCCTCATTTGAGCTACCTCTTCAGCAAGTTGCCCAACTTGCTTCACCAACACCTCATGAGATTTATCCCTTATCTCATTTGCCTTTTTCATCTCCTTGATGTCACTACTGGACTCCTTCACCACATTCAATAGTGCATCTATCTTGGCACTCAAATCATCACCATCTCCTTGATTGTTGTTCCTTTGGTAACCCCCTTGGTTACCTCCTTTGCGAGTTTGGAGCGAATACCCACCTTGATTTCCCGATTGGAAATTTGGGTTCATTTGGTTGGAGGCATTACCATACCTAAAGTTAGGATGGTTCCTCAATCCGGGGTGGTAAGTGTTGGAGTTCATATCATATTACCTCTGGTCTCCATACACTTGATTCACCTCCACGGTGACTTGGCAATTCTCGGCCCGGTGACCGATGTCTCCGCATTCTTCACATACGGCGTATTGCACCGCACCCACTTCTTTTTTCTTCATGTGGTCCAACTCCCGCTCTAACGTTTCAATCCGATCCTTAGAGCTTGCATCACGATCGGGCCAAGACCTTGAGGTGGGGTACTTTTTGGCTCGATCGGCCGACTCTTTCGCCTTTGACCTCTTGCTCATCCTCTCGAGGAACTCCCGATCGTCGTCCTCGTGATTACTCAACAAAGTTCCATTACTAGTCGACTCAAGGTGGTTCCACGTCTCATCGCCCAAACCCCTTACGAAGCATTTGACCAACTCCCATTTTTCAATTTGATGATGAGGGCATTTCCGAATCAATTCCTTGTATCGAGTGAAGGCTTCATGTAGCGGTTCACTCGAAAGTTGGCGAAAAGACCGAATTTCATCTCTAGCATCATCGGTCTTCGCCATTGAGTAATATTCGTCAAGAAAAACTTGTTGCATTTCAGCCCATGTGTGAATACTTCCCGCCGGAAGTGTGAGGAACCATTGTTTCGCCTTATCCTTTAGCGAAAATTGAAACAACCAAAGCTTGACCTCTTCCAATGCAAAATCATGCCCTCCAATAGTACTACATATGGCCAAAAACTCCGCCAAATGAGTATATGGTTTATCATTAGACCTCCCATTAAAGTGGGGAAGGATATTAATGTAATGGGGCTTGCAATCAAACATTCTTCTCTCGCACACAATTGGTGAGTCGTTGTCGGTGACTACCGGCCTAAAACGGTCATTAACGCCCCTTGGAGGTTGTTGATGACGATGTGGACCATCAACTTCTTGTTTCCTTGGTCTTCGGTTATCTCTTCGATTACCCCCTTGATTCATACCTTGATTACCCCTTCCCACAAAACGCGGAAGCCGGTTATGATTCACATTGTTGTTGTTGTAGAATCCATCATTATGGTTCCGTTGGTTGTTGTTTCGTGGTTGGCGGTTGTTTCCGTAACCGTCATTTCTCACATTCCCATACCCATAGTCGTCATTCCCCACAAAATTGGCATTTTGATAGCCAAACTCATCATCATTAAACCCTAGCATTGTAAGCGTTACCCCGGTTCACATACCCCCAACCGTCATCATCTACCCGTTCATCATAATTACCCCCGTCATCCGAATATTTCGAGTGAATACTCACATGCTCCGGTGATTGTTAACCGGGAACACTAAACGGCTAATCTTCGGGGATAACATTTCTCATATCATCTAAGTTGAAGAACGGGTCTTCATTCAGGGGATTGCCACGATCTCTGTTGCCTCTACGGTCGGAATTAACATTCCGGTCATCAAGGTTATTGGGTAAGGAGTTATGTCGGTGAAGGTTTTGTTGTTGGGGTGTTCTTTGGGTGTTGTTGGGATTTTGGTTTCGGAAAGGTGGTGTGGGTGGTCCAGAGTTGTTATTACCACCCGGTTGGTCTTAAGGTATAGGTTGGACGTTTTGGGCGGGGTTGAAGTTTCCTCGAGTTTGGAATTGGTTTGATTGAGGTTTGGGTAATTGAGGTTTTGGTTGGAATTTTGGTTTGCCATTGAATCGGTTTCAATGGATGGTGTAAACTGTGGTGTTTGGGTGACTTGGTTAGAAACAAGGGTTGCTTCTAACCGGCTTGCTAGGTTTCTTCTTGCGACTCTTTCAATTTCCGGTTCGTTGACTAATGGTGAAGTCCTCCCGGAATTCCTTGTATGCATGCACTACCTGTAATCTGCACAAGTAACACAACTCGCGTAACATGGAAAAAGACGAAGTACAAAAAGAAACTAAACAAATTAAACAGTTAATCGGGAAATTCAAACAATAATCCACACACAAAGCGCACGCACTCCCCGGCAACGGCACCAAAATTTGACCGGAGTGTCGCGCTCCGGTCAAAGATAAGATTTATAAACCCTAATTACCCTTAACAAATAGCTAGTGGTCGTAAGGGGTTGAACCACGAAGAGTATGTGGTTTGCGAATGGACTTGATTGAATTCAAACGAGAGTCACAATTTATGAAGCTTGCTAAGTTGTTTTTATGGTTTTTGTTTAGTAAAGAGATGCTGAATAAAATTACTTAAAGTGATTGGATTGATTAACTACTAAAGATTAACAATTGCAAGAATGTAATTAAGTATTTAAACAAGATAAAGAAAAAGGGTTCACACCTGGTTTCGGTAATTGCAAACCTAGGTTCCTACAAGTTTTAGAATTGACCTAATTGGATAAATGATTAACGGATTTAGTGTACCGTGACTTAGGTGCCAATATCTATCAACATTCCTAAGAATGGACAAGAATGCACTTTGTAGTCAACACAAGTAAATCCTAACCAAGATAACGCATAAGTGCACAAATTCATTTCACAAAGTCATAACTTTATCATCGTTCGCCAATTTGCAAATTCAATTCAAATACACGACAATTATCAAAGGTGTTTAAAATCAAAAACAATTTGTCACACAAGTTAAACTAAACACAAATCGAAACCCTAGATAATACAACTACCTACACCGGGGTGAAACCAAGGTGATTAGCCGCTCATGGTTGAAGGAACTTGATCACCGGATGTTTGAGACTTGACTTGGATCATCTCGAAGCTCGTGGAATGGTGGAACAATGAGGATTAGGGTTTTGGTGGGTGATGATGGTGAAAGGAATGATGGATGAATGAACTAAGGTTTTTGGATTGGTGATGAAGGTGAATTGAGTGGTGATTCGGTTGATTCGGATGATCCTAGGTGTTAGAGATGGATTGGAAGTGATAGAGATAATGATTCTTGGCTCCAAGATGCTTCCTCCATTCAAAAACCAAGTGTAACTCCCAAAAAAATTATGACCCAAACATTTTAACTCGTCAAAAACCAAAGAAATCAAAATTTCCGCAATTGAACGATAGGAAGGCCGTAGCCGACTAGGGGGACCCCGTCGGCGACTGGCTCTCCTGATGTTGTTTTTCTCCGACGCCTTATTTGCCTGGATACGCGCGAACTTGGCCGACGGGTGTTTCTAGAGGGCGTCGCCGACGGCCCTAGGGGCGTCGCCGACGACCCCTCCAACTTGTGTTTTCTATTTTTCACTTCTTAAGCTCCCGTTTGATCCGTAACGCGTCCCGGTTGTCCGGTTTTCATCCCGGTAGCTCATAAAGCTCTCAAAAAGCACCATAAACTTCATTAAACCTGCAAAACACAAATCTAATTAAAATTAGACTATTCAAGATTAAAAGTCAAGTACAAACCCAAACTTAAACATACACAAGCACCGTTATTCGACCACGTATCACAGATTGCGAAAGTTATACCGCAAATCATCAGTGAGCTGAATGAGAATGCTAGCAAGTCTTCTGAAGAGTCAAGGACTGATTCGCCATGAGCTACTTTTAGCTTCAAGCAGTTCAAAGCCCGTGGCACCAAAGAATTCACCGAAGAAGATGGACCTACAGCCATGTTTCAATGGTTTGATTCTATTGAAGTCACCCTGCGCCAAAGCAACTGTGCTAATAATCTCCGCACTGTTAACGCTACCGGCGTTTTCCAGTCCAGGGCTCTGGACTGGTGGACTGCCGAGAGAAACAGGCGTGGAAATGATGCAGCTTACGGGCTAACGTGGGATGAGTTGAAGGACATCATGATGAAAGAGTTCTGCCCTCCCCACGAGCTTCAAAAGTTGGAAGATGAGTTTTGGCACATCAAACAAAAGGATGGCGACAACACTGGTTTAACTGCTCGCTTTAAGCAGCTGAGCATATTCTGTCCGGGTCAAGTTTCTACGCCTGAAATCACCATCAAGAAGTATATCCGTGCTCTTCCGGATTGCGTGGCTGGTTTCGTTCAAGCTACGAAGATGACAACGATTGAGGAAACTTTCTTACTCGCCGCTGAGATCAACGACAAGCAAGTCAAGGCTGGTTATTGGGATAAAGCCTCCAAGAATCTGCATCAAGTTACCGCTGCTTCCACCGCTGAAAGCGCCACCGCACCGCAGTCTTCAAAGTCCTCCTGCCGCAAGAGGAAGAAGAACAACAACAGTAGTAAGAATTACGCTGTCACAGCTGTCGCTCCTCTTCAAGCTATTCCAGCTCAATCGTAGCCCCATCACCGCCCAATCGCGGCACCGGTTACCCATGCACAGTCGGCAAAGCGTGCCTACACTGGTCCTCACCCGGCTTGCCCTACTTGTACCTATCACCATCCTGTGGGAATCGCTTGCAGATACTGCGTGCACTGCAACATGTACGACCACTTCACCGCCAACTGCCGTACAGGTCCACGTCAAGCTCCTGCTCAACAAGCTCTACTTCCTGCTCCTCAAGGCCAGCAAGTGGTTCCTGCACCCGTGATCCATTCTAGAGCTTGCTTTGCGTGTGGTGATCCCAACCACTTTGCAAACATGTGCCCCAATCGAGGGGTGAAGCAAGAGCCACAACAGCAGCAGCCCCAGCAACAGCAGCAGCCACCAGCCCGCGGACGTACTTTCAACATCAATGTCCGTCAGGTTCAAGCAGACAACAATGTGGTTAATGGTACGTTCCTTGTGAATGGTATATATGCTTCGTGTTTATTTGATACTGGAGCCGATAACTGTTTTGTATCATTTAAATTCGAAAAGCTCCTTAATCGTAAGGGCGCCCATCTCCCCTCGACGTTCGATGTTGAAGTTGCCACTGGAAAAACCGTCGCTGTTAATTCTGTTCTTCGTGACTGTACTCTCGAACTCAACAATCACATCTTTCCTATCGATCTCATTCTGATGCAGCTTGGTAGTTTTGATGTCATAGTAGGCATGGATTTTCTTCGCGAAAATCGTGTTGAAGTTATTTGCTTTGATAAGATGATTCACTTCTCGCTCGCTAATGGTGATCAATTATGTGTCTACGGCGAAGTCGCATCGAAGGAGCTCCAACTCATGTCGTGTGTTCAGGCTAGCAAGTATCTCCGCAAGGAATACCAAGCTTTCTTGGCACACATCGTAGTAGCGGAGAAAAAGGAAGTTAAGGCCATAGACAAGGTGCCAGTGGTTCGTGATTTTCCTAACGTCTTCCCTGATGAGTTACCTGGTTTACCCCCGAGCCGTGATATTGATTTTCGTAATGACCTCATTCCTGGAGCCAACCCTGTTGCTAAATCTCCTTATCACCTCGCTCCGTCCAAAATGCGCGAACTCTTGAGTCAACTCCAGGAACTACTTGACAAAGGCTTTATTCGCCCTAGTACCTCTCCTTGGGGCGCGCCAGTCATTTTCATCAAAAAGAAGGATGGGTCGTTTCGGATGTGCATCGACTATAGGGAGTTGAATAAGCTGACAATCAAGAATCGACATCCCCTGCCTCGAATCAATGATTTGTTTGATCAATTGCAAGGTGCTACGTGTTTCTCGAAGATCGATTTACGCTCTGGTTATCACCAGTTACGCATTCAGGAGGAAGATATACCGAAAACCTTTTTCCGAACCCGTTATGGCCATTATGAGTTCATCGTAATGCCCTTTGGTTTAACCAATGCTCCTGCAGTTTTCATGGATTTGATGAACCGTATGTGCAAACCGTTTCTTGACCGCTTCGTCATCGCATTCATTGACGACATCCTTATCTATTCAAAGTCGAAAACTGAACACGCGCAACATCTACGTTTGGTTCTCGAACTACTCCAGGGGAATCAACTCTGTGCCAAGTTCTCCAAGTGTGAATTTTGGCTGGAGGAGGTTCAATTCCTTGGTCATATTGTCACTAGTCAAGGTATACACATCGACCCCGCAAAGATTGAAGCTGTTAAGAGCTAGGTTACTCCAAAATCACCATCCGATGTACGTTCGTTCCTAGGATTGGCGGGCTATTACCGTCGATTCATCGCTGACTTTTCGAAAATCGTTGTCCCGCTTACTTCCTTGACGCATAAAGACAAGCCTTTTGTTTGGGGAACCAAACAAGAGACTGCCTTTTAAACCCTCAAGCATATGCTCTGCAATGCTCCCGTTCTCGCTTTACCCGACGGAAATGATGACTTCATTGTCTATTGTGATGCCTCGAACCTTGGTCTTGGTTGTGTTCTCATGCAACGGGACAAGGTTATCACCTATGCGTCTCGTCAGCTCAAGATCCACAAGAAGAACTATACAACCCACGACCTCGAGCTAGGCGCAGTTGTTTTTGCGCTAAAGATCTGGCGACACTACTTTTATGGTACCAAGTGTACGGTCTTCAACAACCATAGGAGCCTACAACACATCTTCAGCCAAAAGGAACTGAATATGCGCCAACGCCGATGGGTCAAACTTTTCAACGACTACGACTCTGAGATTCGTTATCATCATGGTAAAGCAAATGTCGTTGCCGACGCCGTAAGCAGACGAAGCTATTTGCATAGCGTTCGTAATATCCAAGCCCAGCATAATCTCGAAACTCTTATCCGTGACGCTCAGCACGCCTGTTTCACCGAACGCACCTT
The DNA here is from genome assembly GCA_030545235.1 of Helianthus tuberosus. Lineage (NCBI taxonomy): Eukaryota > Viridiplantae > Streptophyta > Magnoliopsida > Asterales > Asteraceae > Helianthus > Helianthus tuberosus. The sequence continues at coordinate 146,384,443 of CM060419.1, read as the reverse complement.
GAAGAAGGAAAGGATTCTTAACGATGGCGCCTAGCTAGAGAATAAATCGAATAGTATATTCCATTTTCTAGACCGAATTTGGATTCCCAAGCGTACCAACTTGCGACAAATTCTGTTGGACGAAGCCCATAAGTCCCGATATTCTATTTTATCCCGGTGCCGATAAGATGTACCATTACCTTCGCTACAAGTACTGGTGGCCGGGCATGAAGAAAGATATCGCTATCTATGTTTCGAAGTGCCTGACTTGCTCGAAAGTCAAGGTCGAGCAAAAAAGACCCTCTGGCTTGCTTGTGCAACCCGAGATCCCGATGTGGAAAATGGAAAGCATAGCCATGGAATTTATAACGAAACTCCCATGTACGCCTTCAGGTCACGATAGCATCTGGGTTATCGTTGACCGTTTGACTAAATCCGCTCACTTCCTGCCCATACGAGAAGACTTTAAGGTGGAAAAATTAGCCCGAATCTAGATCAACGAGATCATCTGTCGACATGTGACACCTCGTGATATCATCTCTGACCGTGATGGTCGGTTTACCTTGCGTCTTTGGGAAACGTTTCAATCTGCTCTCGGTACCACGCTTAATCTAAGTACCGCTTTCCATCCCCAAACCGATGGTCAGACTGAGAGAACGATTCGTACCCTTGAAGACATGCTTCGCTCGTGTGTCATAGATTTCGGTGGTAATTGGGACTCGCACTTACCTTTGGTCGAATTCTCGTACAATAACAGTTATCATTCTAGCATATAAATGGCACCATTTTTGGCATTATACGGAATAAAATGTCGATCGCCAATTGTGTGGCGTGAGATCGGAGATGCGCAACTAACCGGTCCTGAGCTACTGCAAGAAATGACTGACAAGATCTTCCAAATTCGAGACAATCTGTTGAAAGCTAGGAGTCGTCAGAAAAGTTACGCCGATAGACGACGCAAGCCCCTTGAATTTGACGTTGGCGATCACGTACTCCTAAAGGTATCACTATGGAAGGGTGTGATCAGATTCGGTAGAAAGGAAAGCTCGCGCCTCGATATGTTGGACCCTTTAAGATTCTGGAAAGGATCGGTAAAGTGGCCTACAGACTCGAACTACCAGAGGAACTTAACAACGTCCACCCGACTTTCCATGTATCGAACCTCAGAAAGTGTCTACCCGAGCAGGATTTACAAGTTTCACTAGAGGATCTACAAGTGGACGAAACATCACACTTCGTGGAGAAGCCTGTCGAGATCATGGATCGAGAAACCAAGAAGCTCAGGTGCTCACGCATTCCCATTGTGAAGGTGCGCTGGGAAGGCAAACGCGGAGCAGAGTTCACCTGGGAACTCGAGAGTGACATGAAGGCGAAGTACCCGCAGTTGTTTGTTACGGCTCAAGCCTAATTTCGGGACGAAATTCCCTTAAGTAGGGGAGGCTGTAACACCCCGTGTCACGAAAGTCAAAGTACAAGTGAAAGGAAGAAAAGATTGCTAATTGCGATCTGTCACTCCTTGCTTAACTACTGATTTGTGTGTTTTGACTTGTGATCGAATCTTTTTATTTAATCGCTTTAGTTGTATTATGTGGAGTATCTATTAATAATCGAGGTTTAATCGATGTTTATCGCATGTTTTATCGCTTTATCGCTAATCGCATCGTAATCGCGCTTGCACCTTGATTGATAGATTCCGAATATTGTTTTATGTGTGTGTGTTTGTTACTTATGTGTTACTTGTGCATGTTTACTTTATGTCTGTGGTGATTAATCAAAATGCAATCGCAACTCTATCGCAACGCAATCGAATCACAAACGTTGAACGCAAGTTAATTATGATGATTGTATGTTAGATATAGTATTTGTGTGGTTATTAATAATCTATCGCATCGCTTAATTGAAACTCGCTTAAACGCATCGCAGCGCTTAACACGCGAAACGAAACGCCGAAACTCAAACCGTCGGACCATTCGATCGAATGGCCATCCGATCAGATTCCCATCCGATCGGATTGCCATCCTATCGAAGTGCTATCCGATCGAGATGCTATCCGACACCTGCACCCCCACTTTCCTCTTTTGACAACCTATAAATACCCCCTGTCACATCACAAGTGATGTGACAGCTCTCTCTCTCTCTCGTCCGACCAGCGTTCCAGACCTTCTTTCTCTTGATTTCTCCCGATTCTTGTAAGTTTTCAACCTAAAACTTGTACTTCTATGATCAACACACACTTCTTCATCATTTTCTCCTTTGAATCTTAACTTTTAACCGTGAAATCAATGGATTTGAGGTATTCTAGGGTGATGTCATCATGGAGTTCTATAAACTTCAAGTTTTGACCTCATTCCACCAAGAATAACTCAGATCTGAAGGATTTCCACATGATTTAACAACGATTTTGTATAGATCTAAACATTTTAAGGAATGAAAGAAGCTTTTCCAACTTTCTTTC